>CM077153.1:54185329-54879950 GCA_039583875.1 Platanthera guangdongensis | reverse complement strand
ATATATATATATTATATATATATATATATATATATATATATATATATTTATATTTTATAGGGTAGATATAATATGCGGGCAACGCTACGTGCGCGCCGTACGAGCAAGAAATTTTGAGGGCAAGGATGCTCTCAAAATGAAAATGATCAACATGAAGTTGTAGATCTCGGCGAGACAACAACTTTCATGGTGATCACTTTTTGATTTGGGACGTCTTGGCCTTCGATTTAGGACCCGAAAATCTGGGGCACGAGAGTGCTACAGTGATCAACATAAAAGTTGTTCGTCTCGCCAAGATCTACAACTTTTAGTTGATCACTTTTCGATTTGAAACTGTTTTGACATTTGCCCGCACACGATACATCCCATTTTTATAATATCTTTGTATATATACATATGGATGAGGTTTTTAATTATTTGTATTTTATTTTATTCAAAACAAAATAGGTAAGAAATATTATATTAGAAAAACTATATCTATAGTATATACAATCACCCACAATAACAACTCCTGTGATCATAAGATCTCAGTCGCTTGATCATCATAAAAACGGATAAAAACCGCGCATATCTTTTTTCTAGACCTTCTAAACCAATCATGATAGGCTGTCGTCCTAAATCTATAAATTTTGTAGGACTTCTATTGTATAAAGTGATTTTACTATTTTACCTTACAATTTTGAAAAAAAAATTCACATAGACCAAGTAAAAGAATTATCTGTGTGAACCAACAAATATTTCTAGCCCGGCCAATTTCACAGTCAATAAAACCGACAAATCTTGTTCTACAAGGATCCACGCGCTTCTCATTATATACATCAGAAAGTGAATCTGAACAGGCAATTTGAGACTATTCTCCACTACCAATAACCCCCAGCGTTTCCAGATTTTTTTATTTTTTTAAATAGGTAAATTATGAAATCAGTCCCCAAACTTCACATTCACATGATTTATGAAATCAGTCCCTATAATTTGTTTTGATTGAATTTGGTCCCCAAAGTTTTCAAAATGTATGAAATCAATCCCTACCTAAAATCTGTTAGTCTAGTTATTGAAAAAATGCAAATCACCGTAACTCTGCCACGAATCTGTGATCTCCAGAGAGGTACTCCATGATTTTCAGAGAGCTGCTTCAAATCCGTTCATGGAAATTTGAAGAACCCCATTTGACGGCCTCCCCATGTCACCCTAAACATGCATACCCCATCCGCCTCCACCTCCACTCCCACTTCCGCCGCCGAAGACATCTCTGAGCAGCTCGCTTCAAATTCCTCCAGCCGCCGGAGACTGCTGTGCTCCTCAAACGCCTAGCGTTCTCTATCCCCCGCGTCACCAGTCCTCCATTTTTACTCATATCGTTGATTAGATCGCCTCCTTCGTTCCGCCGCCATAGGCCGCGTCCCCAGTCCTCCATTTTTACTCATATCGTTGATTAGATCGCCTCCTTCGTTCCTCTGCCAGAGGCCGCGTCTTCCTCCTCCAGTGAATGCAATTCGTTGCCTTCCCCGCTTGGCTCCATTGACGTTTCCCTAGGAACCGCTGACTTCGCCTCTCCCCCATGGTCTTCCTTTATCGCCGACGGGACGAAGGAGCCTTTTGGATCACAGATTTACGGCTAACAGTTTCTTTTCCGTTAACTGGACTAACATATAAATTGCAGGGACTGATTTCATGTACTTTTGAACTGAGGATCAAAGTCAATCAAAATATAATATAGGAACTGATTACATAGAGCATGTAAATTTTGGATCCGGATCCCCTGGATTTCCTCCGGGAACTCCAGGGGGTGGATTTCATCCGGGAACTCCAGGGAGTGGATTTCCACTTTTGCGACTCACTCGGGCGGAATCAGAAAAAACAATTAACACGAAAGTTGTAGATATCCCTGAGACGAACAACTTTCATGTTGAACATTTTTTGATTTGAAGTCGTTTAGATCCCCGATTTGGGCTCCGAAAAAACTCAGTCCGAAAAACATTAAATTTAATGTTTTTCGGACTGAGTTTTTCGGAGCCCAAATAGGGGGTCCAAACGACTTCAAATCAAAAAATGTTCAACATGAAAGTTGTTCGTCTCAGGGATATCTACAACTTTCGTGTTAACCATTTTTTCTGATTCCGCACGAGCGAGTCGCAAAAGTGGAACTCCACCCCCTGAAATTCCCGGAGGAAATCCACGGGATCCGGATCCGTAAATTTTGAAGACTGATTACATAGAGTTGCCTTTTAAATATTAGAAAACAGTGTGAGCCGCCCAATGCACGGCTCAGCCGGTTGCAAACATAATTATTTTAATGTTTAATAATATAATTCATACAAAGTAATGACGATGTACACCTCACATATACTTACACAGTAATAAATTAATCTTAGTAATGATAAATATCAAATGTAATATTTGAAATAAACAAAAAGCCCGCCGTCAGGGGCCGGGTACTGTTGCGCGGGGCACGAGGGACACCCCATACACTGTCACTCTTTAATTATATAAAAATATATATTACAAAATATTTATAATTAAAAATACAAAAATATAATTAAAAAAACACTTGATAAAAAATACTAAGAACCGCGGGGGTAAGAGAAAATACACGCCGTATAGGGGACAACTACAGACGCTCAGACAAGAACCTACTCCAAAGACTTTTTATGAAATTCTCAAGTTTGTTATGATGAAAATGTAGTTTGAGTTTAAGTTTTATTGACCGTTTCCCTCGGCTCAGTGAATCAACTGTTTCACGAGTGAAAATATACATATACGCAACGGAATATGCTTGGTTTATTTCATTTATTATCCTATATGAGTATGGAGATCAAATATGACGATTCATTGTATGCACATTTCTAGATTTAATATAAGTATTAAAAGAGCTTTCATATTCGTTAAAGTACAGTGACATTTGATTTAAAGAGATGCTATGAGTACGAGATAATAATATTGATTCTTTTATTATTTGAAAGTAACTAACATGTAACCTAACATAAATCATTCACAGAGAGCAAGTAAGATAAACATCAAGAAATAGCATAGCAGCTAGCAAATATACTAACATCAACAATAACACCGGTGAAAGAAACACAGTACTGAGGCGGTGGCCACTTGTCCTACACAAACCATCAGACCGAACAACTTAAAAAGGCATTGTGACGGTTGTCATATATCCAACACAAACCAACAGTCCATAAAAACCCACCGGGTGCAATGATTCACAAGCCGACACTGAGGTGGTGGTCCTTTATCCATTACCAATCCAAGACGACAAATAAACTTCCAAAAGTAATGATAACAAAAGAAAAACCCAAAACTCAGCATTAGATTTTCACAACGACGCAAGAGGAAGAAAAACAAAAAATTTCTCTAAAGTATACTCGACGAATTTACTAAGTTTACACAGATTCGTCAAAATCACTCCTCGAATAGGAAGGTTACTTGACAAAATATTCTAAGTCCGCACAGATTTGTCGAGAATACTCAACGAATTTCACTTGACTACAAATCGAAACTCGACGAATTAACTCAACGAATTCAACTAATACCCATGATACTCAACAATTTTAAGTTAACGAAAAATTCTAAGTACACACCGATTCTTCAAGAATACTCGACGAATTGGAAGACACTCGACGAATACACTAAAATCAGTCAACGCCTTTCTGCTTCACTCGACGAATTGAAGGATACTCGACGAATTAGCTCACCGAACACAAGGACACTCGACAAATTAACTCAACGAATGCAAAGACACTCGACGAATTAACTCAACAAATTTCCTCGACAAATCACTCGACGAATTGGAATTGGCCTCTCATGAACACTCGACGAATTCACTTGGACCGATTCCTACACTACTCCGATTCGACGAACACTAACCCTACCCTATTCGTACATTATATGAAGGAAGGGAAAGAGACAATGAGAACAAAAGAACAAGCAAGAGGGGAGAAATCACCACTTGCCTCAAAATCTTCCCCAAAACGGCCTCTCAAGCGCTCCGCTTCATGGATTGGCAGCAAGAACTCCTCGCCTACGATCTCTGAAACTTTTCAGACAAGGAGAGATAGGCTAAGAATCCTAACTCCAAAAATTCACGAAATCCAAAAATACTTACCGTCCCCTCGAACCGCTCGGCTGGGGCTTTCCGGATCTAAGCTCGGTCAAGGATTTCGCCCACCGGGGCTCCCAATACGACGACTGGAAGCTTCACGGAGAAGGAGACGCCAATTCGTCTTTCCGCACCTAGGACCGAAGTCGGGGAAGATGAGATTAGGGTTTCTCTCTTTTCTTTTATAAGTATATATATATAATATATATAATATTATTTTATTAATATCATGACTAGGAAAACTCAAACGACGAGAGCAACCAAATCACCTCGGTTTTCGATGAAATTCACACCAAAGCTAAATGTTGGTGCTACGAATTCAATGACGAAGTCAAAATCAAGATCCGACAAACCAAACTCGGGCTAAAATTTCCCGAAGTTAAAACAACAATAATCCTTATAAAATTCACAGAGACTCCAATTAAGCTCGGATCGCAACGAAACTTCACGAGCACGCTTAAAATTAACCACTTAAATTTTCTCAAGTCAAAAACTCTAATTCCAATGAGTCTAAAAAATGGCCGACTCGCCCCAACAAGCAAAATCACGTACTAATGACGACGCACCGTTAACTATGCGTCAACGTAACGCTCTACGTCATTATTACGCCACTAAAGAGATCCAAATAATAATTAAAAAAATTTAGCGGCGTTACAGCCACTCTCCCTAAAAAGAAGTTTCGTCCCGAAACTTGATACGTAAATCGAATCCGAAACAGAAAAGAAATAACCAAAGGCAACCAGATAGAAACACTTACCAAGGGAAACTAAGAGAATATGTGAGGATGAGACTCTCTCATAGCTGATTCCAACTCCTAAGTCGCGCTTTCGATGTCCTGGTTTCGCCAAAGAATCTTGAACATAGGAATCGTCTGCCTCCGCAACTCCCGATCCTGAGTCTCCAGAATATGAACAGGCTCTTCGACATAGGAAAGATTAGACTGCAACTAGGGCATTGAGTCAAGGATATATCGGTCACAAAGTACACACTTTCGCAATTGGCTCACATAAAACATATCGTGAACACCAGAGAAAGTAGCAAACAAATCCAGCCTATAAGCTGACACTCCGATGTGCTCAATAATCTGGAAAGGTCCCAGATACATTGGATCCAACTTGTGGTTCCTTTCAAATCTCTTAACACCAGGCATTAGAGAAACCTTTAGAAAACCATGTTCATAACTACGAATTCTAGATCAAACCTTTGTCAATTTGCATACTTTTCATAACGTTCCTTAACCACACGAAGCTTTTCAAGAATATGCATTACAAAAATACTTATTTTCTCTAAGGCTTCCATAACTAACATCGATCTCTCACCAACCTCAACCCAAAACAAGGGCGTTCGAGAATGCCTCTCATACAAATCCTCAAAGGAGGCCATCTGTAAACTTTCCTGATAACTGTTATTATAAGCAAACTCCATCAGTTCAAGACGATAGTCTCAGGATCCACCATGGTCCAGGATATAACATCTAATCATATCTTCCAAAAACTGATTAACTCTCTTCGTCTGACCATTGGTCTGCGGATGATAAGCAATTGAATACCTGAGGTTTGTGCCGAACCCTTCTTGCAAACCTTGCCAGAAACACGACATAAATCTGGAGGCTCGATCTGACACAATACATACTGGCACTCCATGTAGTCTAATGACTTCATCCAACTACAATTCTGTTATCTTCTTCATGGAATAACCAATCTTAAAAGGCACGAAGTGATCACACTTCGTCAATCTATAAACTATGATACATACAGAATCATGCCCTCAGGGAGATCTTGACAAACTGGTAATAAAATCCATAGAAATACTTTCCCACTTCCAACTTGGAATATCCAAAGGCAACAGCTTGCCACCTGGCCTTTTATGATCTGCCTTAACATGCTTACAGGTGAAGCACTCAGACACGAACTTAGTTATATCGTTCTTCATCCCATACCACCAAACGATCTGCTTCAGATCTCCATACATCTTTGTAGAGCCAGGGTGGTAGGCAACACTAGAACCATGCACTTCATTACATATCTTTATTCAGATATCCTCAACAGTGAGAATACAATATCTGCCATTGTCTTTAAGGTACCCATATCATCAATTGAAAAGTCTGGTAACTCCCCTTTTTCATTTTTAACCAGGATATACTGCAAATCAGGATCGTCCTTCTGATGTAGCCTTATAAGCATAATCCATGAAGGCTCTGCCACTTCCAAGCTACTTGGCAAGTCGCTACTCCCAACAGTTATGTTCATTAATAAGAACTCCTCCACTAAGGATTGCACTAAAAGGTTAAAGATTTGCGCGGTTTTCCTACTCAAGGAGTCAGCTACCACGTTAGCTTTTCCTAGATGATAAAGGATATCGACCTCATAATATGCAATATACTCCAACCATCTACGCTGGCGCAAATTTAGCTCCTTCTGAGTGAAAACGTATTTCAAGCTCTTATGGTCTGTATAAATCTTGCACAATGCGCCATACAATAAATATCTCCAAAGCTTCATCGCATAAATCACTACCATAGACTCCAAATCAAGCGTAGGATAATTCTTTTCATGAACCTTCAATTGTCTTGACCCACATGCAATCACCTTTCCCTCTTGCATTAAGACACATCCAAGACCGACGCACAATGAATACACATAAACATTATACTCTACTCCTTCGGTAGGTAAGGTCATTACCAGAGCAGTGCACACTCTCTTTTACAATTCCTGAAAGGCTCCTTCGCACTCATCGCCCCACACAAACGCTGCGTTCATCCGTGTAAGCTTAGTCAGAGGTGCAAACAAAATGGAGAATCCTTCTACAAACCTCATATAATAGCATGCCAATTATAGGAAGCTTCTTATCTCCTTAGGTGTGGTAAGTCTCTTCCAATCCATCACAACAAAATTCTTTTCTGGGTCAACAAAGATTCCATCTTTATTCACAACATGACCCAAAAAGGACACAAGAGGAAGCAAAAACTCGCACTTACTCAACTTCGCATACAACTTATGCTCTCTTAAAGTAGACAAAATTAGGTGCAAATGCTGATCATGCTCCTCAGTACTCAGGGAATACACAAGAACGTCATCAATGAATACGACTACGAAATAAACTAAGAAATCTTTAAACACTCTATTCATCATGTCCATAAAAGCAGAGGGTGCATTTGTCAGTCCAAAGGACATCACCAAGAACTCAAAATGTCCATGCCGATAATGATCAAATAAATCGTCTATCCGCGGCAAGGGATACCTGTTCTTGATGGTTACCTTATTCAATTTCCTATAATCTATGCACAACCTCATAGAACCATCCTTCTTTTTCACAAACAAGATGGGAGCACCCCAAGACAAAGAACTTGGCCTAATAAAACCACATTGCAGCAACTCATCTATATGGGTACGCAACTCTTCCAACTCATGTAGGGCCATACAATACGGTGCCTTACCAATAGGGAGAGTACCCGACTCAAGATCAATGATGAATTCCACATCTCTCTCAGGCGGAAGGCCAGGAAGACTAACTGGGAAAACATCGGGGAACTCTCGCACCACATGAATATCCTCTACGTGCCCGAGTTCTCTTGTAATTTATTATCTGTTACTTCTCTCTGCAAGCAACTACAGTGTTTCATCACATTCACTCCTACTTGTTGTTCTTTTCAGGATCCGGGCTCCCAACGGACGATTTCTACTGAGACTGAGAGCGGCGACCTCTACTTTCTCGACAACGTTTCCGCTCTGTCCGCCTTATCCTCCTCTTATACTGATCTTCTCTAGTGGAACCTTCTCCTTGGTCATGCTCCTCCACGACTTCTTCGTCAGCTTCTGTCCCACCTTCCTCCACAGAGTCCTCCTCTCAACTGTGACGCATGTCAGCTTGGCAAGCATCATCGCTCCTCCTTCCCACCGAAGCAAGGTCATGGATCTTCCCGTCCATTTGATCTAGTTCACTCTGATATCTGGGATCCTGCTCCTACCCTCACCATAGGTCGGGGTAGTTCATATTTTGTAACTTTTATTAACGATTTCTCCCACTGTACGTGGGTGCATATCCTGAAAGATCATTCTAAATTATTCTCTGTATGGATATCATTTTATTTTATGTTTAAGACTCAGTTTGATGTCCATTTTATGTTTGTAACTTATTCTTCTTTTTGTATGTAAAATGAGATTGTTCATCAAACTAGCTGTGTCTATACCTCACAACAAAATGACGTGGCAGAACGTAAAAACCGTCACCTCCTCGATGTCGCGCGCACTCTGATGACACAAATGCAGGTTCCTCGCTCCTATTGGGGATATGTTGTTCTCATCTCCTACTATCTTATCAATCGCATTCCGTCTACGGTTCTCTACGGTAAAACACCATTCTCCATTCTCTATCAGGGCAAGATCCGTTTCCTCTCCCTTTGCGTGTCTTCGGGTGCACGACCTTTGTGCACTCTCCCTCAACCACCCATGATAAACTCTCCCCACGTGCCACTAAATGTGTCTTTCTGGATTACTCTACCACTCAGAAAGTTTATTATTATTTTGACCATGTTCTTTGCAAGCAGTTCGTCCCTGCGGACGTAACCTTTTTCGAAAATGCCTCCTATTTCTCTCAGGACTCCTCTTCTCTTCTTGATGTTCCTGCTTCTCCTACCATCCCCTCCATACCATCTACACCTACCGAGATTTCTCCTCCTCCACCGTGTCCACCATCTCCTCGTCCTCTCTCCATGCCTCTGCTATCCTCCTCTTCTCCGCAGCCGTCTCTCTATACTCCCGGACCAGCTCTCTCCACCACGGATGCACCAGATACTGAGGAACACACCGACCTGGATCTTCTCATTGCTCTTCGCAAAGGGGTGCGGACATGTTCCCAGCACTCGCTAGATGCTGTTATTTCCTATGCTCATTTTACTCCTCCTCGCAGGACTTTTGCATTAGCAATCTCTGCCACTGCCACTCCTCGCACCTACCAGGAATCCCTTGCTATTCGGCATTGGAAGGTGACCATGGATGAGGAAATTACAACCATCACTGAGCGGGGTACATGGATCCTTATTCCTCCTTCGTTGGGCACCAATATTGTTGGCTGTCGGTGAGTCTTTGTTGTGAAGTTCTGTAACACCCCCTATCCATCGCATAGTATATAGCAGTAGGTTCGGACGGGGCCCGACGCCATATACCACATACAGACCGGGTGGTTACTCAATGGAAACCATGCAACCAATCCAACATCCTACACAGAGCATTCTAGCGGAAGCAGTTTATATAAGTTGCAATAAAGAACCCAGCACTAAAGCATGAATGTCCACTAATACACCAAATAGGAATGTCGTACATACACGAGTACAAGCCTTAAGGACTTACAAAATGGTTTACTTCAATATTACATGTTTTACAAACCACGGCACGCAGGCCGGTCATACATGAGTAAAAGCAGTAAACACTCCAATTAGGCCTTCGAGGGCCGGCTTCGTAATTTGGGCTTTAGCCCGCTATTGACCGCTTGGTCCAGCAGCACCTGCAAGCAACAAAATCACCGCACGGTGGCAAACAAAAGCAACGGTCAGCAATGCTGACCAAATTATAACGATCCCGCCCCCAACTCGGGGCGGCGATGCTCCTTTCCTGCATTTCATTAGCATAAGCGATCAATATAGTATTGTCACAACATCACAGGCGTAGGCACGCACGACCACACACCCCGTGCACTCAGGGAACATTCTCAGTGAACCAGCCAATGTCACGTCAATTCAAGCCATAGACATTCCGGACTCACCACCGCCACTTTGACGACCAAACATATGAGCTATTTGTCTTCCCGGCATGGGTCACGACAATTTAAGCCATAGACCGCCGAAGACCCTAATCTATGCCAACGGCAAGTGCCACGTACCCTTAGGTCTCTTTAACCGAATGACATAGAACAGGTACGGTTCTATCTAACCCGTGCTCACATCGCAACGACATTTTAAGCCATATGCGCGGGTCAAACTTCTCCCGAGTCCCGTTTCCGTCACACATTTCACATAACCCGGTTATGTTCAAGTTGGCTCTCAGGCTTCCAAGTTGGCAAGATCACGCATCCGCCCAGTTTTTCGGGTGCACCTTAGGGTTAATCCCCAAGGCTCCCTGTTGCAATCTACCGTGTAGAAAATCCGAAAAACAATCAATCGCACGGAGTCTTCTCCGGCATTTATGCAATGCAACATCACCGATCTAGACCAACATGTCCGGGTAGGCTTCACACATCATGCCTATGTCCGTTCTCGCTTACGGACTCTAAACAACGGGGACTTTACATATCTACCCGAAGGAATGCCTCCAACTCACCGCAAACTCGCGAGAGCGGGCTTCCTATGCAAAGAAGGAGAGCTTCACATGCTCAAGAAGAGAATCGTTACCCTAGCGTTCCTCTTTGGCGCCATGGAAAAGTAAGCGGATGAAAAGCACCACACTCTCTTTGCCTCCGTAGATCCGAAGTCGGCTCGCGATTTGGAGCTTCGAAGCTCCTCCAATGGCCGGATCTAACTTCTTCTTCCTCCTTTGCTCTCACCTCTCTCTTGACTTAGAAAGAGAACCACTCAAGTAAAAGTGAGGGTTTCAAAGGCCCAATCCCGGGTATATCCCAGTAGGAACAATCCCCAACCGTCGGATCCCAAAAGAAGGAAACGAATGGCTACGATTCGTTGCTGAAAAGCAAGACCTGGGCCGAACACGGCCTGGCACACGCCCGTGTCCAGGGTCGTGTCCCTCATTCGCCGTCAAAATCGACGCGCCTGGAACAACACATGGGCATCCGACACGCCCGTGTTCTACCTGACACACCCATGTTCCAACTGACACGGCCATGTGGTCTGTCGTGTGCCCTCATCGACACAGCCCTAAAACAACCCGAGACTCACACGAGTTATTGGAAACGCCCGTATCCTGACCCGTGTCCACTCGAACACGCCTGGGCTCCAGGCCGTGTTCACGGTCTCGACACTATGTCGAGTGAAGTTCGTCGACCACCCGACACGGCCTTAGACACGCCCGTGTCCTAGGCCATGTGCCTTGTCTCGACACATCGTCGAGCGAAAATGTCGACACCCCGGGTCGGTTGTCGACACGAGCTCGACACACCCTGAGACACGCCCGTGTCTCAGGCCGTGTTCACGGTCTCGACACTTCGTCGATCGCAAAATGTCGACTTCGCGGCCAAGTCGTCGACTCCAGCCTGACACGCCCTGGGACACGCCCGTGTCCCAGGCCGTGTGCCTACTGCCAGATTCCAAATCTGGCCCAAAAAGTCCCCCGTCACTCTTTCGAGTTTCGGGGCATTACAACTCTCCCCCTCTTAAAAGAATTTCGTCCACGAAATTATATAAAGGAAAGACAAGTACCAAAATTAAATTGTACCTGAGCGGAACAACTCCGGATACTCGTCAAGCATAGTCTGCTCTCGCTCCCAAGAGAGCTCCTCACGATCGCAATTGTCCCATCGGACCTTGACCATCCTAATCTCTTTATTGTGTAGCCGCTTGACCTCCGAGTCCTCAATCCTCACGGGCTTGACTTTTGTCGTCAGCCCACTATCCACCGGCACTTGATCATCCGCGATCAGTTGCGAAGGCTCTTACAGCGCTTTCCGTAGCACCGAAATATAGAATACATCATGTAAGCCACTGAGCTCCACTGAGAGCTTCTTCCGATAGGCTGCTTCACCAACCCGCTCCAAAACCTCAAACGACCCAAGGTACCTCGGGCTTAGCTTTTTCAATCGCCGCACCCGCGAGACACCCTTGAACGGCTTGATCTTTAAGTACACATAGTCGCCCACAGCGAACTCCATGTTCCTGTGCTTGGCATTATAGTACTTCGCTTGTCGGTCCTGAGCGATAAGCAACCTCTCTCGAATGGTACGCACCAACGAAGTAGCATCCTCCACTTCTAATCGCTTATACAACTTTGAATCACCCGTTTCTAGCCAAGACAACAGCTTGCGACATTTTCTACCATAAAGGGCCTCGAAGGGCGCCATCTGAATACTCGCCTGGTAGCTATTGTTGTATGCAAACTACACCAAATAAAGGTGGTCTTCCCATTTCTTTCCAAAGTCCAAGACACACATGCGGAGCATGGTCTTCCTATTGCTTTCCAAAGTCCAAGACACACATGCGGAGCATGTCTTCCATGGTTCTATTGACCCTCTCGGCCTGCCCATCCGTTTGCGGATGGAAGGCTGTACTGAATTTTAGCTTTGTTCCCAACATTTGCTGCACAAGCCTCCAATCATTGGATGTGAACCGCCCATCTCGGTCACTTACGATGCTGCGGGGAACACCGTGAAGCCGTACAATATTATCCTCATACAGTTTTGCCAACTTCTCCACCGGATCATCCTTCCTATATGAAATGAAATGCGACACCTTCGTTAGCCGATCAACAACCACCCAAATGGCGTCGTTCCCCTTTTGCGACCTTGGCAAACCGTGCACAAAGTTCATAGAGATGTCGTCAAATTTCCACTCCGGAATAGGCAAGGACTTAAGAAATCCTCCCGGCTTTTGGCACTCTGCCTTCACCAAGGCGCAAGTTTGGCACTTCACCACGTAGAGCGCCACATCCTTCTTTAAACCCGGCCAACAAAACAGTTTCTTTACATCACGGTACATCTTCATGCTCCCCGGGTGAATTGAGTACTTGGTATGGTGTGCCTCGTACAACAATTCCACCCGCAAATTGCCCACACTTGGGATGCACAGACGACCGTCTTTCCAAAGCAATCCGTCCTCCACAACGAATTGGGAATTTGACCCATCCAGAGCCTCTACCATGAACTGCTTCATTTGGACATCCATATCCAAAGCCTGCCGAATCCGATCAGCTAGGTCGTATTGGACTTCAGTCCAATTCAGTACTGCTTCAACACTTGATTGCTTATCCGCACAAACAATCTCCAACGCCTCCAACTCCCGGACCAACCGCTCATCATGCACCGATAGCCAATTGGCTTGAGCTGGGGCCCGACGGCTCAACGCGTCCGCAACCGCATTGCCCTTACCAGGCACGTAGTGGATCTTGAATGTATAGTCCCCTAGGAACTCCATCCATCTACGCTGCTGCATATTGAGATCTTTCTGATCAATCAGATACTTTAGGCTCTTGTGATCGGTGTAGATATCAATCTTCACACCATACAAATAATGCCTCCACAGCTTCAAGGCAAAAATCACGGCCGCTAACTCCAGGCCATGGACTGGATAATTCCTCTCGTGCACTTTTAGCTGTCTCGAGCCATAAGCTATAACACTTCCGTGTTGCAGTAGCATGCGACCCAAACCACTGCCCGAAGCGTCGCTATAAATCTCATAGCCTTCAGTCCCAATCGGCGAGCTCAGCACAAGCGCCGTGGTCAACCGACATTTCAACACCTCAAAAGCTCGCGCGCACTCCGGTGTCCAAACGAACTTCTGCTCCTTCCTCGTCAAAGTAGTGAGAGGTAACGCTATCCGCGAGAAGTTCTCTACGAAGCGCCTATAATAGCCGGCAACCCCCAAAAAGCTCCGGACTTCCGCTACCGTAGAAAGCTCAGGCCACTCCCGTATCGCAACAATCTTCGACGGATCCACTGCAATACCCTCCCCACTCACTATATGACCGAGGAACGCCACTGAGGATAACCAAAACTCGCACTTCGAGAACTTGTCATACAACTGATTCCTCCTTAGCGTCTCCAAGACCAAATGAAAATGCTTGAAGTGATCTACCTCACTCTGCGAGTACAACAAAATATCGTCGATGAAGACGATCACAAAATAGTCCAAGTACTCCCTGAAGGTCCTGTTCATCAAATCCATGAACACTGACGGCACATTAGTCAGCCCAAACGGAATGACCGTAAACTCAAAATGCCCGTATCACGTACTAAACGCTGTCTTCGGGATATCACTCTCCCTTATTCGCAGCTGATAGTACCCGAACTTGAGATCCAACTTTGAGTACACCGTCGACCCGACCAACTGATCGAAAAGATCATCGATCCGGGGGATCGGGTACTTGTTCTTTTCCGTCAACTTGTTGAGCTCTCGATAATCAATACATAGCCTCAAGCTTCCGTCCTTCTTCTTAACAAAGAGTACCGACGCGCTCCAAGGCAAAGAACTCGGGCGCACATACCCTTGTTCCACCAACTCTTGCAGTTGAACTTTCAGCTCCGCCATTTCCTTAGGCGCTAGCCGATATGGAGATCGTGACACGGGCTTTGTACCTGACACTAGCTCAATCGTAAAATCTATCTCCCGTTGAGGCGAGGCTCCAGGAAGATCTCTAGGGAACACATCAGGGTACTCCGATACCACTGAAATACTATCCAATGCGGGCTTCGGCTTTGCAACCTCCACTAGTGTAAAGAACAGTTCTACACCGGCATGAACCGCCTTCACCACCTGAAGAGCAGATATCAACGTCTTGCTCGACCCCTTTAAGCCCGTAAAAGTCGTCTCACGACTTGCTCCCAGCTTGACTTCCTTGCGACCGCAATCAATATAGGCCTGCTGCTCTGAGAGCCAGTCCATGCCAAATATAACGTCGAACTCCACCAACGGAAGTAATGACGCTTGCAGATCGAACTCCTGATTCCCAATACAAATCTTAACATCACAGATCCTATCCGCGCGCATCGAACACCCGTTGGGCAACAACACATCCAACTTATCCTTCGCCATCGAAGAAGGGACTCCGATACGTGATATAAATCCTTCAGACAAGAAGGAGTGTGAAGCTCCCGTATCGAAGAGTGCTCTTGCCGGTGAAAGAAATTGTACCTAATCACCTAGAGGGGGGGGGGGGTGAATATGTGACTAAATCTTTTTAAACTTATAGACAGATTATTCATAGATTTATAACTACTTCTTTACAGCAATCAATCAGCAATCACAGAATAAAGCATGCACATAGTGAACACACAGATTTATAGTGGTTCCCCAAGGTTTGGGTACATCCACTTTCCCCTTTCGCCTATCTAGTAGTGTACTAGATTCGGCCAAACTCCTTCACTATACCTCAGATCCTCAGATCTTACACTCAGAACCACAAATGGTTCCTACAGCTTAGGCCCAAGGCCCTACAACTCAGTCTTCTC
Organism: Platanthera guangdongensis; assembly: GCA_039583875.1. Classification (NCBI taxonomy): domain Eukaryota; kingdom Viridiplantae; phylum Streptophyta; class Magnoliopsida; order Asparagales; family Orchidaceae; genus Platanthera; species Platanthera guangdongensis. The sequence goes on along the minus strand of CM077153.1, from coordinate 54,864,742 downwards.
CAAAGACCTACACTCAGCCACAAGGCCTACACTCAGCCACAAGGCCTACACTCAGAGATATGGATCTCCTACACTTAGGCACACAGGCCCTACCACTCAGCCTTTATAATTGCAGGCTTACAACTCAGATCCTTAAGGATCCTACAAGAAATTTAGAATACAAAGTATATACCTACAACTCAGAAAAAGAGAGATGAGTTGACAGGTTCTTGATGAGTTCTTGAATGAACTCTGTTGAGATCAACCTCACTTGGCTTTCTTCAAAGCTTCTTGAATGTAGAACACAATAGGATTGATTCTCTGCAGCTGGTCTTCAATCACTGCTGACTTAAGATCCAGATCTCAATCTGAACCCTTCTTTACAGACTGGTTCCAACATCTGTCTTCTTGGAAGGAGCTCTCTCTCTCCAACTTCTTAGATCTTCACTTGAAGGTCTTCAATGAATTGCTTTCCAACAAATTGTTGTTGATCTCAGTTAATCATCTCTTTCTGTTGACAGAATAAGCCTATATATAGGCCTTCTTCATGGTGACCGGCTGATCCGATTCCTAATAGCTTTCTGATAACTCTGACAGTTGCAGTAGACTGGCTGGAATGGCAGCTGCCATGTCATCCAGTCACTTCTTGAAATATCTGTAACTGTCTGAAAGTGTCAAGACAGTCTGTCTTTAAGTGGCGACACTTATAGACTAAGTGTCGACACAAGTAGACTGAGTGTCGACACTAGCCTTCAAGGTGTCGACACAACTCCTTGTGTTGTAGAATTCACTTCTCGACACTGCTTCTTCATCATGTGTCGACACTGATATTGTGTGTCGACACAGCTTCTTGTTCTTTAGTACTTAGTTGAATTCTTGTAAGTGTCGACACAACTCCTTTGTGTCGACACATCTTCTTGTGTTGAACTTGTTCAGTGTCGACACATCTTCTTGGTGTCGACACATGCCTTCTGTGTTAATACTTTCTGAGTGTCGACACAACTTCTTGTGTCGACACATTCTTCTTTTGTTGAGACTCTGGCTGAGTGTCGACACATCTCCTTTGTGTCGATACTTGTACTTAGAATTTGTTGAACTTTACTGAGTGTCGACACATCTTCCAAGTGTCGACACTTTCTTCATGTGTTGAGTCTTCTGCTGTGTGTCGACACATTCTTTATTATGTCGACACTTTCTTCATGTGTTGAGTCTTCTGCTGTGTGTCGACACATTCTTCATTATGTCGACACTTATACTTAGATTCTGTTGAAATTTGCTGAGTGTAGACACAACCTCCAAGTATCGACACTTTCTGATATAGACACAGTTCCTCTGGGTGTCGACACTGCTTCTAAGTGTCGACACTGCTTCACTGGACATTTCTTCATTTAGTGTCGACACAGCCTTCATGTGTCGACACTTTCTGTCTGGTGTCGACTCTGCATCCCTGGTGTCGACACAATTACTCCAAGTATCGACACTGCTTGTCTGGGTGTCGACACAAGTCTTCTTAAGTGTCGACACTTTCCTTCTGGGTGTCGACACATGGACTTAGAAACTTTTCAGCTTTCCCTGCAAATACTTAACCTGCACAACTAAACTCAAAACACATCAAATACATTTTGATGTATATCATTGAGTAGGGTGAGACTTCTTCAAATCAGGTACATTTATTCCAATGTACCCAACAATCTCCCCCTATTTGGAGAAGTCATAACCCTTAGTCAATGATATACATCATACATAACAAAATTACAGTATGATGTAAAACAGGATTATGCAATCAGGGAAAACATAAACATGTATTAAAACAAAACATGTATATACCAATATCTCAGAACAATTATGTAATAGAATTAACACACATCACATAGTTCTAAGAACTTTATCATATTCATTATACAAAAGTTTACAGAGTGTTTAAAATCAAAAGAGTACAACTGTAAACTAAAGATAAATTCTATTCTATTTCTGCTCAGCCTCCTTGATAACTATGCCCTTTCCAGATTGTATCTTTGCTTGAACAGGGGCTTCAGCATCTTCAGCAGCAACAAGCTTCTTGCCTTTAAGATCCTTCTTCTTTAACTCTTCAGCTTTAATATTTTGCCTTTCAAAATAATGATAAGGCTTGGGAAAGTACTTGCTAGGCTCCTGGGCTGAAGGAGGTAGCTTTCCCATCTTAGCCTTTCTTCTATATTGCACAATGGCTTCTTGCATGGTCTCATGCTTCCTCCACTCCAGTTCAGAAAACCACTTGTTTCTATCTTGAATATTGTCTTTGGCAGCCTTCCATGCAGTTAAGATAATATTCCTGGAGGTGGGGCTCCACCGTTCAAACTCAGGCCTTTGTTCAGCTTGCTCTCTGAACCTTTTCTTAGACAATAGAGTCTCTTGTTCTTTCAGCAGCAAAGCTTCTTGTTCTTTCAGTATAGCCTCTGGCACTGGCTGAACCACTTTCTCTATGATGACATTTTGCTTTCCCTCAGGTGGGCTATACATTGATTGTATATCTGCATGTATCATATCAAAGTCTTGAGGAGGGTAGATTACTTGAGCCACTTCAGGTTGCTCCCCTCCAAGATAAGCAGGATTAATCCCAGACTCTGCTACATTGTCATCATCACATAATGGAGGATATCCAAGGGTGGCTCTGATGGAATTGGAAATCCATTTTGCATGATCAGAGCTGGCTTTGACTAACACCCTCTCCCCCTTTATGACTTCTCTAACCATGTGATCCCTCAGATCATCTTTCTGAAATCTTATTTGGGCATCCAAATAGTTTACTCCATCCTTAAAGTAAGGTTTCAACCTTTGGAGTTTTTCAGTGATTAGCTTCTGAGAGTCTTGTATAGCAGTTGTAACAGCAGTTAAGCTCTCTTGCAATTATTTATCAAAAGTTTCTTTGGCTTTGGCACTTTCTGCAGACTGTGCAGTGGCTATATTCTTTATCTCAGTTACAATGGCATTGTGGGAAGTTGTCAAATTATCATTCATTCTGATTTGATTCTCCAGAACATAGCCTTGCTTTACTTCAAGTTCATCCACTTGAGCTTTGATCTTCTCTTGATGAGTTGCTAGATAGACTACTGTATTCCCTCCCTTGTGGAAGCAGTCAGTCATCTCCTTCTTATTCAGATTCATCTCAAATCTGATGGACTTAATATCTTGGGCTAGATCAAACTGTAATGACTTATGCCCTTCATCCATATACGTTTTTATTGCTTTCCTTTGCTCATCAAGCTTTATCTGCATTGCAACCATTAGAGAACTGTAATGTACAGATGGTGCAGGCTGTAGTGTAGGTTGTGGTGCAATGGTTTGCAGAGCTTTCTTATAATTTTTGCTCCTCCTCTTGAAGACTTGAAACTTTCTCTTTTTAGCTCTGACAGCCTCTTCATCTTCAGAAGCAGATGTGCTTGCAATATCAACCCTGTCCTTAGGGCTTGGAGGCAAATCCTTCCTAGGTAATTCCTCAACATTCTTAGGCTTTTCAGACTCTTTACTTGCAGTTTCTTCTAGAATCTCCACTTGCTCTCCCTCAACTTGGGACTTCTCCCCCTCAATAGCAGCTACTTCTATCTCAAGGTCTGTTTGGAGTAGATCAGGGAACAGTTCTTCCAAAGTAAATTCTTGTTGAGGTTGTGGTGGAGATTTTCTTATCTCATCAATTACTTGATTTGGTTCCACTTGATCTGCAACAGATGTGTCCTCCATGACAACATCTTGGGGTTGGCTATGTGTTTGTGTTTGCTGATTAACATCAGATAACTTGTCAGTTATAACTTCACTCTTAATAAGGAAATCTAATTGATTGATTTCTGTGATTACCTCAAGAATGGTTTGAGTGGCTCTTTCACTTTCTAGAGGAGTAGGCTCATCCACAAGTAAAGACTCCCCCTGGATGGAATCCTGGTGAAGTGGGCTAGCCTGTGGTAGCTCCCCCTGCCTCTCTGCATCATCTTGTCTTACTGGAGATTGTCCAGCATTTCCTTCTGCTTCCTCATCAGGAGTAAAGATAACTTGCTCCTCAGAGCTGCTAGATGATTCTTAAGCCACTGGGGCTGTCTTCTTCTTCTTCTTTTGTGGTGTTATATTCTCAGGAGTAGGCATTTCCTTAGTCAAGACCCTATCCCATCTAGAGAAGATTCTTATGTCCATCTTCCTCATGTGATTGATCTTTGATCATGCAGCTTGGCTCATTACTTCTGGTATACTACCAACCAAGTAAAGACTTAGTATCCTACCCAAATTGGGCTTCTTCATACTCTCTTTAATCTTATCAAACAATACTGCAGACCAATCAGTATTTAGTTGGAAGATTAACCTTGTCATTAGACTGAACATATATGCTGAAATCCTGTCATGTCCTCAAGACTTGCATAGGATAACTTTTCCAACTATTTCAGATAGAAATTTCCCTTGGCTGTTCATTCCTTTCCTGTTGAATACTGATCCAATTTTCATCTTGGAATCCAGTCCACACCATGTCAGTGCTTCTCTAGTCTTAGAAGCAGAAACTTCATCTTCTTCCTTAGTTCTTGGTAGGTTCAGTACCTTTCTCAAACTCTTAGATGAGATCTTCACCTTTGCCCCATGAACCCTAGACTTAATCTTTAGTCCTGATTCATCTAGGGATGCTCCATTCAGAAATTCCAGAACTTATTTCTTCCATATCTTTGTCGGCTCTGAAATAAGAAAATCTAACCCTGAGTTTGCAACTAGGGTTACCACATCCTTGATCTCTGGTTCTGCGTCATCAAACGCATGCCACACCAGTTCATATCCTTCATTTACGTTCTCTTCGAGCTTGGGCGCCATTAGGGTTTGAAGAAATTTGAATTGAGAGAAGAGAGGTGTCGACACACAAGTTTGGTCTCGAAACTTTGGTGAGCGTGTCGACAGACAATGATGAAATCCTATTTATACCTTTCTAGGATCGAAGGTGAAAGGGCGCGTCAAAATACTCAAATTGTGTCGACACTGTTGAAAAGTGTCGACACTGACTTATAATATCTCGACATCTATGTGTCGACACAAGTATAGTCGACATAATATATGTGTCGACACTTGTTTATGTGTCAACAACGCTTAGCTCGACACTTAGTCGAGACTGTACTTCACTAATTCTGCATAAAGTCTAAGTGTCGACACCACCTTGGATGTGTCGACACCTACCCGGTATGTGTCGACACTAATTATCTGAAGTGTCGACACCAACGTCCTAGATGTGTCGACACCTTTTCACTGAAGTGTCGACACCAATTCTCTGTCTCGACACAGACAACTCTGTGTGTCGACACTTTTTGACTTAGCCATTTCTGTAAACTTATTCTAAGTTTATCATACCTAATTCAATTTTAAACCTATTGAATTTGGTTTCTTCTAAAGGCTTAGTATATATGTCAGCTAGTTGATTATCTGTATTAACATACTCCAGTGAAATATCTTCTTTTTCCACATGTTCCCTTAGAAAATGATATTTTATTTCAATGTGTTTAGTTCTACTATGGGAAACAGGATTGTTTGCAATAGATATAGCACTTGTAGAATCACAAAATAGAGGTGTTCTACTTACTTGAATACCATAATCTTCAAGCTGATGTTGTATCCATAGAAGTTGAGCACAGCAACTTCCTGCAGCCACATACTCTGATTCTGCTATGGAGATAGCCACACTTGTTTGTTTCTTGCTACTCCATGATATCAGTCTTCCACCTAGGAATTGACAGGTACCAGTTGTACTTTTCTTATCTTCCTTGCAGCCTGCAAAATCTGCATCTGAATAACCTGTCAGTTCAAAGTCTCCATTCCTAGGGTACCAAAGGCCTAGATAAGGAGTGCCCTTAAGATATCTTTGTATTCTTTTGACTGCTGTCAAATGAGATTCTTTAGGGCATGCTTGGTACCTAGCACAGACACATGTAACATACATGATATCTGGTCTACTTGTAGTCAAATACAATAGGGAGCCAACTATCCCTCTATACAAAGTCTCATCTACAGGTTTCCCTGCATCATCTTTGCTAAGAGACATACTTGACCCCATAGGAGTCTTCATGGTACTGGATGATTCCATACAATACTTCCTTATTAATTCTAGGGTGAACTTAGACTGGCATATGGATAAACCATTCTCAGTCTGTCTAACTTGGAGACCCAAGAAGAACTTAAGTTCCCCCATACTGCTCATCTCAAATTGTCCCTGCATAAGTTTTGCAAACTTTTTGCAAAGACTACTTTCAGTAGACCCAAATATGATGTCATCTACATATATTTAGACTAGTATGATCTTGCCTCTGGATTCCCTAAGGAATAGAGTCTTGTCTATTTCCCCCTTGTGAATTTATTCTCAATGAGGAAACTAGACAGGGTTTCATACCAAGCCCTAGGGGTTTGTTTTAACCCATACAAAGCCTTCCTAAGTCTATAGACATAATTAGGTTGAGTTGAGTCAACAAAACCTGATGGATGTTCCACATAGACATCTTCCTTCAGATTACCATTCAGAAAGGCTGACTTAACATCCATTTGGTATACTTTAAATCCTTGATAGGTTGCATAGGCCAAGAACATCCTTATTGCCTCTAGTCTGGCTACTGGAGCAAAGGTTTGATCAAAGTCAATACCTTCTTCTTGCCTATATCCCTTAGCAACCAGTCTAGCTTTGTTCTTCACAATAACTCCATGTTCATCCATCTTGTTCCTATAGATCCACTTAGTTCCAATTGTATTGTGGTCTTTTGGTTTAGGAACAAGCTCCCAGACTTTGCATCTCTTGAACTGATTCAGCTCTTCTTGCATTGCCTCAATCCAATGAGGGTCTAGGATGGCTTCTTCAAACTTCTTTGGCTCTACTTGGGATAAAAAACTGGAGTAGAGTACTGCACTCAGATTTCTGCTCCTTGTTTGTACCCCTTATTTTAGATCACCAATGATTTGATCTGCTGGATGATCTCTCAAATGTCTACTAGCTGGAGGCAGTCTGGCTTCAGGTTGAACTCCTTCAGCTTCTTTAACTTGCTGCACTCCTTGGTCTTCTTCTGCATCAGGTGCATGTAGTACTCCCCCTAGACAGCATCCACTATCATCTACATGCTGACTTGCAGTAGATCCTTCTTCAATAGTGAGCTTGTCCATCTTCTTAGTCACACCTGTGGAGCTGCAAATACTTCTAGACAACTCATGGTTAATAAGTCTAGCTTCATCAAATACTACATGTACTGACTCTTCTACAACTTGAGTAGTCAAGTTGTAGACTCTTTAAGCCTTACTATTATTGCTGTACCCAACAAAGATCCCCTCTTGGGATTTGGCAGCAAACTTGGTCAAGTAATACTTTCCATTGTTAAGTATGTAGCATTTACAACCAAAGATCCTGAAAAAGGATAGGTTTGGTTTTCTGCCTTTCACAATCTCATAGGGGGTCTTATTGTGGCCCTTAGTAATAGTAGCCCTATTAATTACATGGCATGCAGTGTTAACTGCCTCAGCCCAGAAATATTCTGGGAGAGATGTGTCACTTAATAGGGTTCTACCAGCCTCAATCAAGGTTCTATTTTTCCTCCCAGCAATGCCATTTTGCTGAGGTGTTCTTGGTGAAGAAAATTCCTGAAATATCCCAAATTCTTCACATAGTTTTGTCATACTATCAGACTGGAATTCAGTACCATGGTCACTTCTTATCTTGACCACTATACTGTCTAACTCATTCTGAATTTGTTTGACAAAGCTATAGAAGATACTAGGTGTTTCAGATTTCTGTCTAAGGAAGAACACCCAGAAAAACCTTGAGTAGTGATCTACAACCACAAATGTGTAGACCTTCCTACCTAGGCTGTGAACTGGCATAGGACCAAAGAGATCCATATGCAAGAGGTATAAACACCTCACAACATCTTTGTTCTCAATGCTATTAAAGGTGGATCTAGTCTACTTGCCCTTTTGACAAGCTGAACATATTCCATCTTTAATACACTTAACCTGAGGACCATTCCTCACTAACTCTTTGCTATAGAGTTGGCTAATTGTCTTGTAGTTAAGATGGGCTAGCCTCCTGTGCCATTTGACACAATGAGAGACTTTCTCATCAGCTACAAGACACACTGGAGAACCATTGTTCTCACACATAATGTCTAGGCAATAGACATTTCTCTTTCTATAACCTGTCAAAATGATCTCTTGATCATTTGACCTCCTGATATGACACCCATCTTTGATAAATGAGATGTCATATCCTAGATCACTCAGCTGACTTATACTAATGAGGTTGTGTTTCAAACCTTTAACATAAACCACTTGAGTAATAGTTATAAGGTTGCTAGAAATGTTACCAAAACGCTTGATGATTCCTTTTTCAGAACCACCAAAGGTGACTTTAGGACCATCCTTGATTGGTGTGTAGTCCTTTAGCAATCCCCTAGTTCCAGTCATGTGCCTGGAACATCCACTGTCCAAGTACCATATTGGGGCATGGCCACTTGGACTCACCTGCAAAATAGATTAGTTGACCTTAGAACCCAAAGAATTCTTGGGTCCTTGGTGCTGGTTAGTCTGCCTCTTAACAAAGCTACCTGCAGATCTTCCAACAGGGAGTTTGCTACTCATCTTGGCACTAGAATTGTGCCAACAGTCTATGGCAAAGTGACCTACCTTGCCACAGCACCAGCACTCAAATCTATTGTACCTTTGCTTAGGCACAACCCTAGCTGTTCTATCTACAACAGACTTGTTGAGTACTGGGGTTTTGCCCTTAGACTTGGACTGAACAGTCCTAGCAGGTTTAGTAAACCCTAATCCAGTTTTACCTTTTTGATGAACAAATTCATCTATCAAGGGTAGAACAGACTTTGGTTTAGAAAACCTTGCAACAATGTCTCTCTCCTTCTGAAGACTAATCTCCAGATGTCTGATTTGATCATTCTTGAATGTTATAGTCCCCATCTGAATAACAGTTATGTTTTTCAGTCTGGCTATTTCATTTAATTTTTGATCAAACAACTTCTCAAAATCAGTTGCAGCAACTTTAAGATTAGCAATCTCCTTAGCCTGACTCTTGGCCAATGATTTGCTTTTCTTAAAAGCTTGCAACAGAACTCTATATTCATCAATCAACTGATGAATATCCCCTTCAGATTCAGATCCACTGGCATCACTTGATGCTGATGTAACTGAATCTGAACTAGCACTAGAAATTGAACTTAAAGAATAATTTTGTACCTGACTAGGTCCAGGCTGATCCTGGATTTTGTCACCTTCTGTTAAGACCATCAGTCTTTGGCACTGAGTGTCCTCTTGCTCATATATAGAGTTCATTAGCTGGATGAACTCCTCTTCCTCTTCTTCAGCAAACAGTCCTATGTAAGCTTCAGCTTCTGACTCAGTTTCTGAAGAAGATATGTCTGACAGACTTTTGTCCTTCTTGGCAACAAAGGACCTTTCCTTTTTGCCCTTGAATTGAGTCTTTTTCTTATCAGTAGATTCTTTCCTCTTCTCTGGACAGTCAGTAATAACATGTCCTTGTCTGTTACAACAATATCATACAATTTTTGATAAAGTTGCTTTGCTTGTCTTGGGCTTTCTCCTGTCTTTCTTTGATGACTTCTTGTTCTGATAATAGTCATCTTTTCCCTGTGAAGTGGATGGCTTTGACCTCCACTGTTTATTCTTTAGAAACTTCTGAAAGTGTCTTGTGAAAGCTGCAAAGTCCTCATCACTCTCACTGCTTTCAGAATTCCTGCCTTCTGATTCATCTGACTCAGTCTCAGCCACTTTAGGAGGTGGAGATGGAGACTTACTTTTGTATTTCCTGGTGGCTTCTGTCTTGAATGCCACTGTCCTTTCTTTATGCTCACTTCTTGTAGTCTTCTCCTCTTCTTTCCTCACCATTAACTGCATCTCATAAGATAACAGTTTTCCAAACAATGTTGGAGGAGGGATATCTGCTAACTTGGCCATTTCCCTTATAACACAGATCTTGGTGTCCCAATCCTTTGTTAGGGACCTCAAGAACTTATCATTCAGCTCATAATTGCTGAAATCTCTTCCATAGGACATTAACTCATTAACTATCATATAGAATTTCATATAGCATTCTGTTATGCTATCAGACTTGCCTTGCCTGAAACTTTCATACTCCTAGTTTAACAAAGACTTCCTGTCTTGTCTAACTTCTTCTGAACCCTCCATGTACACAATCAGAGTATCCCATATCTCCTTTGATGTTTTATAGTGTATCAAGTTCTGAAATGTAGCATCATCTATGACACTCACAATGATATTCTGAGCCCTCTTGTCCATGGTGGCCAGAATAATCTCATCTTTTGTCATTTCAGAAAAGTCCTTAGGTGTTCTCTGATTTGCATCCAGGACTGAAACCTTCATAGGCACATATGACCCTTCTTTAACTGTGATATAGATTCTAGGGTCTGAGGCTTCCATAAATAGTCTCACCCTTTCTTTCCAGATGCCAAAAATCTCTTTTCTGCAAATAGGCAACTTCATGGATGCAAGTTCCTTATGATTCTCTGTTGAACCCATTTTCTTGAATTTCTTGATTCTGCACTTTACTTATTCTGAATCTGCCAACAGGATCTACTCAGACTATTAAGTCCTTTTTGAGTAACCTCCCTCTGATACCACTTGAAAGAAATTGTACCTAATCAACTAGAGGGGGGGGGGGGGTGAATAGGTGACTAAATCTTTTTAAACTTATAGACAGATTATTCACAGATTTATAACTACTTCTTTACAGCAATCAATCAGCAATCACAGAATAAAGCATGCACACAGTGAACACACAGATTTATAGTGGTTCCCCAAGGTTTGGGTACATCCACTTTCCCCCTTCGCCTATCTAGTAGTGTACTAGATTCGGCCAAACTCCTTCACTATACCTCAGATCCTCAGATCTTACACTCAGAACCCCAAATGGTTCCTACAGCTCAGGCCCAAGACCCTACAACTCAGTCTTCTCCAAAGACCTACACTCAGCCACAAGGCCTACACTCAGCCACAAGGCCTACACTCAGCCACAAGGCATACACTCAGAGATATGGATCTCCTACACTCAGGCACACAGGCCCTACCACTCAGCCTTTATAATTGCAGGCTTATAACTCAGATCCCTAAGGATCCTACAAGAAATTTAGAATACAAAGTATATACCTACAACTCAGAAAAAGAGAGATGAGTTGACAGGTTCTTGATGAGTTCTTGAATGAACTCTGCTGAGATCAACCTCACTTGGCTTTCTTCAAAGCTTCTTGAATGCAGAACATAATAAGATTGATTCTCTGCAGCTGATCTTCAATCACTGCTGACTTAAGATCCAGATCTCAATCTGAACCCTTCTTTACAGCCTAGTTCCAACAGCTGTGTTCTTGGAAGGAGATCTCTCTCTCCAACTTCTTAGATCTTCACTTGAAGGTCTTCAATGAATTACTTTCCAACAACTTATTGTTCATCTCAGTTAATCATCTCTTTCTGTTGACAGAATAAGCCTATATATAGGCCTTCTTCATGGTGACCGGCTGATCCGGTTCCTAACAGCTTTCTGATAACTCTGACAGTTGCAGTAGACTGGCTGGAATGGCAGCTGTCATGTCATCCAGTCACTTCTTGAAATATCTGTAACTGTCTGAAAGTGTCAAGACAGTCTGTCTTTAAGTGTCGACACTTATAGACTAAGTGTCGACACAAGTAGACTGAGTGTCGACACTAGCCTTCATGGTGTCGACACAACTCCTTGTATTGTAGAATTCACTTCTCGACACTGCTTCTTCATCATGTGTCGACACTGATATTGTGTGTCGACACAGCTTCTTGTTCTTTAGTACTTAGTTGAATTCTTGTAAGTGTCGACACAACTCCTTTGTGTCGACACATCTTCTTGTGTTGAACTTGTTCAGTGTCGACACATCTTCTTGGTGTCGACACATGCCTTCTGTGTTGATACTTTCTGAGTGTCGACACAGCTCCTTGTGTCGACACATTATTCTTTTGTTGAGACTCTGGCTGAGTGTCGACACATCTCCTTTGTGTCGACACTTGTACTTAGAATTTGTTGAACTTTGCTGAGTGTCGACACATCTTCCAAGTGTCGACACTTTCTTCATGTGTTGAGTCTTCTGCTGTGTGTCTATACATTCTTTATTATGTCGTCACTTTCTTCATGTGTTGAGTCTTCTGCTGTGTGTCGACACATTCTTCATTATGTCGACACTTATACTTAGATTCTGTTGAAATTTGCTGAGTGTCGACACAACCTCCAAGTGTCGACACTTTCTGATGTAGACACAGTTCCTCTGGGTGTCGACACTGCTTCACTGGACATTTCTTCATTGAGTGTCGACACAGCCTTCATGTGTCGACACTTTCTGTCTGGTGTCGACTCTGCATCCCTGGTGTCGACACCATTACTCCAAGTGTCGACACTGCTTGTCTGGGTGTCGACACAAGTCTTCTTAAGTGTCGACACTTTCCTTCTAGGTGTCGACACATGGACTTAGAAACTTTTCAGCTTTCCCAGCAAATACTTAACCTGCACAACTAAACTAAAAACACATCAAATACATTTTGATGTATATCATTGAGTAGGGTGAGGCTTCTTCAAATCAGGTGCATTTATTCCAATGTACCCAACAACCAGATTTTCACAAATCAAAACAAATCCTAAACAAGTAGTGGTAAGGTAATATGTGCATAACAAGTATTTCAAGAAATCAACTCGCTATAATTAAACCGTACCTGTCACCACATCTGTCTGTTTGATGGCCTCCTGTTGGCCAAGATTATACACCCTTGGTTGTACCGGAGCATAGTGGGACGCGAGTGACTCCACCGCCTTGCCCTTCTCTTCATAAGTCGCTCCCGGCCTCCTTTCGGACTTGGGACGTCCGCTCCAACAATCGCGGGCAAAGTGCCCCGACTTTCCACAAGTGAAACATGCGCTCGGGGTCCGACTCGTAGTCGCCCTAGAAGCACCAGAAGGAGCTGGACCCGAAGTCCTATGCTTCTTGAAGAACCTTCGATAGTCGGACTTTGCAGTAGTCGGCACTTTGAACTCAGATTTCCTATCACCAATGCTCTTCTTTGCTTGAACATTTTTCATGTCCTTCTCCAAGGACCGGGCCGTGTTGACCAAGGGCAAGAAACCCTGCGTCATCGGCCCCGAGAGTAGTAACCTCAACTCATCTCTCAATCCTTCGTAGAATCGATTCGTCTTGCGCTCCTCATCCGCAATGGTGGAGCTAGCATATCGAGTCAAATGTGTAAAATCGTGGAGATATTCATCCACGCTACTGTCCCCTTGTACCAACTTCAGGAACTCGTTCTCCATCGAAATCCTCTGAGTAGAAGGGAGGTACCTTGCTAAGAACAATCCCGAGAACTCTTCCATCGGGACGTCTGTAAGTTGTCTACCTCTCAAATGATGCAGCTCCAATCCTTCCCACCACATTCTCGCTTCACCGTCTAATAGGAACGTAGCAATGGTGGTCATTTGCCACTCCACCATCTCCGTTGCTATCATGACTCTCTTCACCTTGGAGAGCCAGTCTTCAGCTTGAGATGGGGTTCACAACCCCGAGAATACCGGAGGATTAAAGCTCATTACATGCTTGAGCTGCCTCTCGGTTGCCCTCCTTGGCACCACCGGTTCCTCTACCACCTGTTCCACTCTTCGCTGCTCAGCCGCTTGCAGCGGTACCTGCTCCATCGCAGGAGCGGGCTGCTGCGTTTGCCTTGCAGACTGCGCATTAATCATGTCCAACACTGCTTCGGCCACCAATCATATGGTCTCAGCCGATAAAGGTGTTGAAGGAGCTTCATTAGGTGCACTGCTAGCCTCAGAAACTCAACGTTCCGACAGCCCAGCACCACTTCTGGTCACCTATAGTGGTACAAAACACCATTATGAGACCAAATAAAATTGCAAACAACAATTATAGGAACACGCATGTTCCTCAAACACGTGTATTTTCATTCCTAAGTGGACATTCATGGGTTCTTTTACTGTTATAACGATGACGCACACATATGTGCTCACCACCCCTTAAAAAGAATTCAGCCACGAATTCATCTTAAGCCCGACCAAAACCAGTAGTCTGATACCAAATTGTAACACCCCCTATCCGTCGCATAACATATAGCTGTAGGTCCGGCCGAGGCCCGATGCCATATACCATAGACAGACCGTGTGGTTACTCAATGGAAACCATCCAACCAATCCAACGTCCTACACAGAGCATTCTAGCGGAAGCAGTTTATATAAGTTGCAATAAAGAACCCAGCACTAAAGCATGAATGTCCACTAATACACCAAATAGGAATGTCGTACATACACGAGTACAAGCCTTAAGGCCTTACAAAATGGTTTACTTCAATATTACACGTTTTACAAACCACGGCACGCAGACCGGTCATATATGAGTAAAAGCAGTAAACACTCCAATTAGGCCTTCGAGGGCCGGCTTTCCAATTTGGGCTTTAGCCCGCTATTGACCGTCTGGTCCAGCAGCACCTGCAAGCAACAAAACCACCGCACGGTGGCAAACAAAAGCAACAGTCAGCAATGCTGACCAAATTATAACGATCTCGCCCCCAACTCGGGGCGGCGATGCTCCTTCTTGCATTTCATTAGCATAAGCGAGCAATATATTATTGTCACAACATCACAGGCGTAGGCACGCACGGCCACACACCCCATGCACTCAGGGCACATTCTCAGTGAACCGGCCAATGTCACGTCAATTCAATCCATAGACATTCCGGACTCACCACCGCCACTTTGACGGCCAAACATATGAGCTATTTGTCTTCCCGGCATGGGTCACGACAATTTAAGTCATAGACCGCCAAAGAACCTCATCTATGCCAATGACAAGTGCCATGTACCCTTAGGTCTCTTTAACCGAACGACATAGAACAGGTACAGTTCCATTTAACTCGTGCTCACATTGCAACGACATTTTAAACCATATGCGCGGGTCAAACTTCTCCCGAGTCCCGTTTCCGTCACACATTTCACATAACCCGGTTATGTTCAAGTTGGCTCTCAGGCCTCCAAGTTGGCAAGATCACGCATCTGCCTAGTTTTCTGGGTGGACCTTAGGGTTAATCCCCATGGCTCCCTATTGCAATCTACCGTGTAGAAAACCCGAAAAACAATCAATCGCACGGAGTCTTCTCTGACATTTATGTAATGCAACATCACCGATCCAGACCAACATGTCTGGGTAGGCTTCACACATCATGCCTATGTCCGTTCTCGCTTACGGACTCTAAACAACAGGGACTTTACATATCTACCCGAAGGAACGCCTCCAACTCATCGCAAACTCGCGAGAGCGGGCTTCCTATGCAAAGAAGGAGAGCTTCACATGCTCAAGAAGAGAATCCTTACCCTAGCGTTCCTCTTTGGCGCCATGGAAAAGTAAGCGGTTAAAAGCACCGCACTCTCTTTGCCTCCATAGATCCTAAGTCGGCTCGCGATTTGGAGCTTCGAAGCTCCTCTAATGGCCGAATCTAGCTTCTTCTTCCTCCTTTGCTCTCACCTCTCTCTTGACTTAGAAAGAGAACCACTCAAGTAAAAGTGAGGGTTTCAAAGGCCCAATCCCGGGTATATCCCAGTAGGAACAATCCCCAACTGTCGGATCCCAAAAGAAGGAAATGAATGGCTATGATTCGTAGCTGAAAAGCAAAACCTGGGCCGAACACGGCCTGACACACGCCCATGTCTAGGGCTGTGTCCCTCATTCGCCGTCAAAATTGACGCGCCTGGAACAACACACGGGAATCCGACACGCCCGTGTTCTACCTGACATGCCCGTGTTCCAACTGACATGGCCGTGTGGTCGGCCGTGTGCCCTCATCGACACAGCCCGAAAACAACCCGAGACTCACACGGGTTTTTGGACACGCCCGTGTCCTGACCCGTGTCCACTTGAACTCTCCTGGGCTCCAGGCCGTGTTCACGGTCTCGACACTACGTCGAGTGAAGTTCGTCGACCACCCAGCATGGCCTTGGACACGCCCGTGTCCTAGGCTGTGTGCCTTGTCTCGACACATCGTCGAGCGAAAATGTCGACACCCTAGGCCGGTTGTCGACACGGGCTCGACACGCCCGGAGACACGCCCGTATCTCAGGCCGTGTTCACGGTCTTGACACTTCATCGAGCGCAAAATGTCGACTTCGTGGCCAAGTCGTCAACTCCAGCCTGACACGCCCTGGGACACGCCCGTGTCCCAGGCCGTGTGCCTACTGCCAGATACCAAATCTGGCCCAAAACATCCCCCGTCGCTCTTTCGAGTTTCGGGGCATTACAAGTTCAGTCCAGACGGCAGTGTGGATCATTATAAGGCACGCCATGTCGCCAAAGGCTTCACTCAGACTTATAGTATTTATTGTTTTTGATACATTCTCTCTCGTTGCTCGTCTCAGCACTATTCGGGTTCTCCTCTCTGTGACCGTTAATAGGGATTGGCCAATTTTCCAACTGGGTGTCAAAAATTCCTTTCTCTATGGTGATCTTCAGGAAGATGTCTACATGGAGCAACCTCCTGGGTATGTTACTCAGGAGGAGACACAGGTATGCAGGCTGAAGAAGGCCATCTATGGCCTAAAGCAAAGCCCTCGGGCTTGGTTTGGCAAGTTTAGTGGCATTGTGACAGCCGTGGGTTTCACCAGGAGTTCGGTCGATCTCTCATTGTTCATTCGCAAAACCTCCCTGAGTCTGGTGGTTCTTGTCGTATATGTGAATGATATTCTTCTCATTGGAGATGACCAGACTGGGATAGCCTTGATAAAGAAACATCTCCGTCAACACCGGGTCATGAAGGATATGGGTTCCCTAAAATACTTTCTGGGGATAGAAATCTCTCGAAAGCCCAACTCCTTGGTACTCTCCCAACACAAGTATGATCTTGATCTTCTTAAAGACACAGGGTTGACTCTGGCTAAACCTGCCCAAAGCCCCATGACTACTGGAGAAGATAAAACCTGGATAGATGAATCTCCTCCTCTATCAAATGTTACGAGGTACAGGCGTCTGGTTGACAAACTCATTTATCTTATGATAGCCAGACCTGACATCTCCTACGCTATAGACAAGGTTAGCCAGTTCATGCAAGCTCCTAGGAAGTGCCATTTATAGTCTGCCTTGAGGATATTGGAATATGTTAAAGCGGCGCCAGGTAAAGGACTACTATTTCAAAAGAATGGTCATTTGAAGGTTGAAGCATACTCGGATTCTAGCTATGTTGATGATAAAGGAGATCGCAAGTCCACATCGAGCTTTTGCACATTTATGGGGGGAAACTTTGTGAGCTGGAAGAGCAAGAAACAGTCTGTCGTCTCGAGGTCTAGTGCAGAAGCGGAATATTGAAGTATGATATTTATCACATGTGAATTAAAGTGGTTGCGGACTCTCATGCTTGACTTAGGAGAGGTCTACAACCATCCTCTACCTATATTTTGCGATAACAAGACCGCTATATATATCTTTAAAAATCTGGTCTTGCATGAGAGGACAAAGCACATTGACATCGACTGCCATTTTATTCGGGAAGAGATTTTGAAGAAATATATCTGCACTCCCTTCATTACCTCCGGCAACGAGTTAGTAAATATCTTCAACAAGCCTGTATCTGCTTTTTTTTTTCACATTTGCAACAAGCTAGACATGATTGATATATATGCTCTAGCTTGAGGGGGAGTGTTATTGTATGGTGACCGGGCAGTCTGCCCCTGGCGGCTTGGAGACCGGGCAGTCTGCCCCTGGCAGCTTGGAGACCACACGGTCTGGCTGTTTCTCTCCAGCGGTTTGCTAGCCCGTTGCTGCTGATTGGTGATCGGGCGGTCTGGCGACTTGACACAGGAGACTTGAAGACAGTGTCGGGTTGTCTTCTCTTCATTATGGTTGCCTGGAGGTTAGTCTAACTACGCGGCTTGTACGGCTTGTATAGTTTTTTGTTCATGTAATTATTAGTCCCGCATTGCTTATTTGTAATTTCTCCACTCTCCTCCATTCTATAAAAGGGAGGTCATACCTTTGTAATAATTACATTTTTTGGATAATAAAATTCTGTTAGTCCAAATTTTCGCTCTACTTTTTCTTGTTCGCACAAAATCATATACGAAACTAGCTAATCAATAACAAAGCTATAAATGAAGGCTAAGAACTAGTTTAAAATCTAACCTGAGATCACCTGGTGGAAGTCTGTGCTTCTTCCATGGTCACCACATTGAACTTGCTCTTCCCTTTATCCAGGTGTTGCGGTGGCGGCGGCAATACTTGAAGTGGAATTGGCTGTAGCGGAGGCTGAGACCGCAAGCACCAAGATTTCAAATGCTCTTTCTGCCCACATTGGAAGCAGACCTTATCCTTTGTCCAACAATGGACAACCTCATGCCCATTATGCTTACACGAAACACAGACCAGGTATCCTTTGGGCATGCTCTGAATTGCAAGCACCTCCTGCTATTTCTGAGCTCCCAATCTCTTGAAACACTTCTCAAAGGGATGACCTGGTCAACCACAGAAATTACATGCTTCCTTGCTTCATTTCTTTGATGCAGGGCCAAATGCCCGAGAGCTTCCACCATCATTAGACTTTCTTTTGTCCTTCCTCGCCTGCACCCCATGATTCTTTACATTGTCAATAGCCTCGACTTTCAATGCAGCTTCTACTATTTTAGCATAAATATCTGATCTATACAAGCTAAACAACTGCTGGATTTCGCTACGAAGTCCTCCCAGAAATCGCTTCACTCTACCTGCCTCAGAGGATACCAAGTCTAGAGCAAACCTGCTCAACTTACTGAATTCTATCTCGTACTCACTAACAGTGAGCTGTCTCTATTTCAGGTGTAGAAAATTATTCATCAGACGTTCTTGCTCAACCAATGACAGGAAATTCTTGAGCAACATCTCCTCGAAATATTCCCACAAACATCCCTCGGCGAGGATCTCTTTATCTTAGGCCCACCAGTTCTTAGCAAAGTCGTTCAGCTGGTAAGTGGCAACATTTACCTTCTGTCCAGCAGAAATTCCCGAATACGAAAAAATCTCTTCAATGTCAATAATCCAATCATCTAAAGCTATGAAATTGGCTCTCCCATCGTAGGTAGGAGGTCCTAATTGCTGGAAGTGCGAAATGAAATTCATCTCCGGTGGCAATAGAACTGGAGGCACCAGAGGAGCAGGGGGAACATGTACAGTCTGACCCACTGCAGGGTCCTGCACCCCAGGCTGCTGCCCTAAGGCGGCAGTCAACAGCGATTGAATATGCGATTGTATTGCAACCATCTACCTTGACAGATCCTCATTGCTCTGCTACAACCCTACAATCACGGACTCACTTTACACACCTAACGACTCACCCTTAGACTGGGGAATCGACCTCGTTGCAATATGCTTAGATGACATTCCTAGTAATACAACGAACAACTCATCAAAACTTAACTTAATGCTAGAACTACTCAACTTAGTTCAGACCATACGTGTATAGATACCCGCTCTTGCTGCTGCCTTGCTCTGGGATTTTCAAAAGTGATGTCATGCTTTAACTTATGATGATACACCATCATCCTACTGACTCATGTACATATAATATGAATGAATGAATTCTTATTCCTTTATTTTAAAACCATGTGTGTACGTGTGTCATCATGTAGACCTTAACTTGGCACATGTGCTTATGGTATGTTATGTTATACATTCAGAGCTATGCATTCTAATAAAGTCCTTAATGCATGTTATGTGCGACATAGACATGAAATATTATACATCTCATACTACATAATATAGCATGCAACAAAAAAAATAAAATCTAATGGACATCCATGTGATGATTGTTATGCATCCCATACTACATAACAGTCACATGTTGCTTCCTATGAGGATCCATATACGAACACATATTATGTATCCTATACTACATAATATGCCCCATATACTTCTTGCCATGCTTATGGGTGTAGTGTTCATGGTTCATCCAAGACGTAATAATGACACATTGGTGCGTGTATGCCATGAGATAAGACAACTCAAAACTTTACCAGAGATAGCTGTTCAACCAACTTGTCAAACAAACCTCTCTCTGATACCAACTTTCACAACCCGCATTTTCTCAACATTTAATAATATGTTAGAGTAAGAGAAAATACGCGCCATTATAGCACGCTGTGCAGGGGACAACTGCAGACGCTCAAGCAAGAACCTACTTCTAAGACTTTTTATGAAATTCTCAAGTTTGTTATGATGAAAATGCAGTTTGAGTTTAAGTTTTAATGACTGTATCCCTCGGCTCAGTGAATCAACTAGTCTGTGGGTGAAAATATACATATATGCAGTGAAAAATATTTGGTTTATTTCTAATAGGACGATTCATGATATGCGCACTTCTAGATTTAATGTTAAAGTAGAGTGACATTTGATTTAAAGAGTTGTTATGAGTATGAGATAATAATATTGATCCTTTTATACTTTGAAAGTAACTAACATGCAACCTAAATATCCTTCCCAGAGAGTAAGTGGGTACGACAAACAACAAGAAAATAGCATAGCAGCTAGCAAATATACTAACATTAACAATCACACACTATGGGCGTCAACAACCTGACACGAACCCACAGAATAAAATGTATGTCTGAACTAAAATAAGAAAAACAAAACTACCCCACGGAGGTGAGGGAAGAACCACTTCTACTACTGTAGAACGCCTGAGGCCACCGGCTCTAGCTGCTTAGACAGCTACTGCTACGGGCCAGAGGCATTTAAAAGAAAAGAATGTCTCAGCAAAAATAAATACAAGTGGCAGCAAAGATCAAAATCAAATAGTTAGACCCGTTAAGAGGGCTACCAATCCAACAGATTAGTTGTCAAACCACAACATTTAAATTAAAACACAGTAAGCAATGAAGAATTCATAGGCATTAAATATGTAAAGTTGCACCAAGTGCGATATAAAACGATGCTTCATTAATATCCGCAAGAGTAAGCTTACAGACATATGCAGATAAATACAAAAGAATAATCAGTTAAAAAGCGTGAATCATTAACACTGGTGAAAGAAACACAGTACTGAGGCGGTGGCCACTTGTCCAACACAAACCATCAGACCGAACACCTCAAAAAGGCACTGTGGCGGTGGCCATCTATCCAACACAAACCAACTGTCCATAAAACCCACCAGGTGTATGATTCACAAGCCGACACTAAGGTGGTGGTCCTTTATCCACTACCAAACCAATACCACAAATAAACTTTTAAAAGTACTGATAATGAAGAAAAACCCAAAACTCAGCATCAGATTTCCATAACGACGCAAGGAGAAGAAAAACAAAAAAATTCTCTAAGGTATTCTCGATGAATTTACTAAGTTCACACAGATTAGTCGAAATCACTCGTCAAATAGAAAGGTTACTCGACGAAATATTCTAAGTCCACACAGATTCGTCGAGAATACTCGACAAATTTCACTTGACTCCAAATCGAAACTCGACGAATTAACTAAATAAATTCAACTAATCCCCATGATACTTAGCAGTTTTAACTTAACAAAAAATTCTAAGTACACACTGATTCGTCAAGAATACTTGACGAATTAGAAGGCACTCAGTGAATACACTAAAATCACTCGACGCACTCAACACTAACACTTCACTCGACGCCTTTATGCTTCACTCTATGAATTGAAGGATACTCGACGAATTAGCTCAGTGAACGCAAAAACGCTCGATGAATTAACTCAACGAATGCAAAAACACTCGACTAATTAACTCAACAAATTCCCTCGATGAATCACTCGATGAATTGGACTTGGCCTCTCATGAACACTCGACAAATTCAGGACCGATTCCTACATTACTCCGATTCGACGAACACTAATCCTACCCTATTCATACATTTTACGAAGGAAGGGAAAGACACAATGAGAACAAAAGAACAAGCAAGAGGGGAGAAATCACCATTTGCCTCAAAATCTCCCAAACAATGGTCTTTCAAGCACTCCACTTCAAGGATCGGCCCCAAGAACTTCTTGCCTACGATCTCTGAAACTTTTCAGACAGGAACGAGGGTTATGAAAGAATTGGTTTCAAGATGTTCTAAACACCTAGCGGGGGGGGGGGGGGGGGTTAAATAGGTTGAATTCTTTTTCTTACTTAGGAAGATAATTCTATCTACTGCAGTAATGTATTCAGCATAAGGTATAACACATCATTCACATACACAGCATTCACAGAATGCACACCAGTTTTTTAGTGGTTTCCCAAATGATGGGTACATCCACTTTTCCCCTTCGCCTATCTAGTAGTGTACTAGATTCAGCCTAACTTCCTTCCTTCTTCTCAGATCTGCATATCATACAGCTCAGAACCAAGAATGGTTCCTACAACTCAGAGTGAATCCACACTCCTACAACTCAGGCACAAGCCCTACCTCAGCCTCTTCCACAGGCCTACAACTCAGAGTGACACCCCACTCCTACAACTCAGGCAACATCCCTACATCAACCTCTTTCACAGGCCTACAACTCAGGGAACAGATTCCCCTACCTCAGGCACTCAGCCCTACCTCAGCCTTTATAATTTAGGCTTACAACTCAAAGTGACACCACACTCCTACACTCAGATCAATTACAGATCCTACAAGAATTAATGATGAAAAGTTATTGATATCTTCAACCAGATTGAGAGAGAATTGGTTGAAGGCTTCTTGATCAGTTCTTGATCGAACTGATTTCTTAAGGATCAACCTGACTTAGCTTTCTTCAAAGATTCTAGAATCTGAACACAGTAGGGTTGATCTTCTTGATGTTGGAGTTGATCTTAAATCAGATTCCTTCAGAAATGAATCTGAATTCTTCAGGCAGACTGTTCAGAATCTACCTTCACTGGATGCGAACTTCTCTCCTTCTGTTTTTCTCTCTCTACAATTTGTTGACTATTTCTTTCTCTTCTTCTGGATTCTCAATCCTTCAGAGATTATAATTGATTGACTTGATTAACTTCTCTCTATTCTATAAGTGTTGTTCTTGAAGTTGTTGTTCACTTCCCTTTTTTTCTTCACTCCTTGATTGTTGAGAGAGCATATCTATTTATAGGCTTCATCCATGGTAACCGGTTGTTCCGGTTCCAAACTGTCTTCTGACACCTCTGACAGATGTGACAACAATGTCAATTATGACAGCTATCAAGTCTCACTTGTATTACATCAACCTTCATTGAACTTTGACTCAGCAGCAGAGAATGTCGACTGAATTCTTCATATGTGTTGACACACATAGTCCATGTGTCGACACAAGTCTTGTTGTTGTCGACACAGCTTCTGTGGAATGTATCGACACAAGTTCTGTGTGTCGACACAAACACTCCTTATCTTGACAAAGTTGGTGCCGACAGAATTTTGGTGTGTGTCGACACAAGTTCTGTGTGTCGACACAGTCGTTGTCGACAGAATTCTAGAATTTATCGACAGCTTCTCTGTGTGTCGACACAGCTTCTGATGATGCCGACACAAGTCTAGCCCTTAGTGTCGAGACACCGTTGTCGATAGATTTTCTATATGTCGACACAAATTCTGGATGTCGACACAATCTGGCCATTGGTGTCGACACAGCGTTGTCGACAGATTTTCTGTGTGTCGACAAAACGTCTGGATGTCGACACAACGTTTTCGACAGATTTTCTGTGTGTCGACACAAATTCTGGATGTCGACACAATCTGGCCCTTGGTGTCGACATAGCCATTCCCAAGTGTCGACACTTGTACTTAGAAAATTTTCCTTTCCATTTTCTTAACCTGCACATAATAACTCAACACAACATCAAATACAACTTGATGCATATCATTGAGTTAGGTGATGCTTCTCCAAATCTGGTACACATTTTCCAATGTACCCAACAATCTCCCCCTATTTGGAGAAGTCATAACCCTTAGTCAATGATATACATCACTTATAATAAAATTAGCAATATGATGTATAAAAACATTCATTGATAGGGTAACAAATAAACAAAACAAGTAAATAATATTATCACAGAACATGATATAATAATAATAAACATGAATCATTATTTTGTTTAAAACTTCACAATAGTTTGTTGACAATAGATTACATGGAGATTAAAACTGAAAATTATAATGTTTTATAATCTAGTCAATCTGTCCTACGGCTGATCAGGCTCCTTGATCACTATGCCTTTTCCAGACTGGATCTTTGCTTGTACTTGAGCTTCAGTATCTTCAGCTGGCTTCTTGCATTTGAGATCCTTATTTTTAAGTTCTTCATCCTTGACTCTTTGCCTTTCAAAATAGTGAAAAGGCTTAGGAAAGTATTTACTAGGTTCTACTACTGTAGCAGGTATTCTCCCAGCATTGTGATCCCTTCTGAACTGCTGAATAACACCTTGTCTTTGCAGATATTTATTCCACTCAACTTCAGAATACGACTTGCCTCTATCATGCATTTTGTCTTTGACAGCTTGCCAGACAGTAAGTATTATATTCCTGGAGGTTGGACTCCATCTTTCAAAATCAGGCTTCAGTTCAGCCTGCTCTCTAAATCTTTTCTTTGAAAGTTGAGCTTCTTGCTCCTTATTCAGTACTGTGTCTGACATTTCCACTTTCTCTAAGATAATATTCTTAGTAGCCTCTGGAGGGTTGTGCATCTGATGAACCAGGTGTTGAATTTCCTCAAAGTTAGAAGGGGGATATATGATTTGAGCTACTTCATGCTGACCCCCTTAATTTCTTGTAACTTGAATTCCTGACTCAGCTGTATTGTCATCATCATATAGGGGTGGATATCCCAGAGTTGCTCTAACAGCATTTGTTATCCATTTGGCATGCTCTGAGCTAGCATTGACTATCAACCTCTCCCACTTTATGACTTCTCTTTCAATATGATCACTGAGATCATTCTTTTGGAACCTTATTTGATTAACCAGATAAGTGGTTCCCTCTGTATAATAGGCTTTAAACTTTTGGAGCTGAGTAGAGATGAGCTTCTGAGAGGCTTGAATGGCTGATTGGAAAGTGGCTAAATCTTCTTGAAATTTCTTATCAAATTCTGACTTTTCTTTAGCCCTTTCCTCAGTTAATGCAGTTGCTTTATTTTTTAATTCAGTAACAGTCACATTATGTGATTCAGTAAGATTATCATTCATCCTTAGTTGATTTTCTAGGACATAGCCTTGTTTGACCACTATATCATCAATCTGTGTCCTTACCTCTTGTTGCTGTTTTGCCAGAAAAACTACAGTATTATCTCCTTTATGGAAGTAATCTGTCATCTCCTTCTTATTCTGGTTTATCTCAAATCTAATTGATTTTATATCTTGAGCCAAAGAGAACTGAAGATCCTTATGGCTTTCATCCATATATTTTTCCATGGCTGCTCTTTGCTCATCCATTTTAATTTGCATAGCAACCAATAATGAACTGAAATCAACTGTTAGTGCTGAGTGTTGTGAGGCTGTCTGTAAAGCTTTCTTATAATTTGAGCTTTTCTTCTTATAAACCATAAGTTTTCTCTTCTTTGCTTTTAGAGCTTCTCCATCATCAGATTCAGAAGTACTCTCTAGATTCACAGTGTCCTTTGGACTTAAGGGCAACTCCTTATCAGCTCTTGGAAACTCCCCCTGAGTCCCTGGCTCCTCCCCCTCAGTTCTTGGCACAACTTCCTCAGTTCTTACTTCTTATAAATCAGGGAATAATTCCTCAAGAGTAAATTCTTGTTGCTGTTGAACTGGAGGAATATCTGTAGCTTGAACATTTGATGGAATATCATCTAAGGCAGATGTATCATCCATTGATATATTCTGTGCAGGGATGTTGTTATGATGTGTCTATTCAACATCAGATAGAAGCACAATTAATGTATCTGGCTCAGCATCTAGTATAGTTTGATTAATATCATTTATTACCTCAAGAATTGTTTGAGTGGCTGTTTCACTCTCTAAAGTAGCTTGCTCATTCTCAGGAGCACTTTCTGAAGGCAAGACTTCTTTTTGAACTGGGGAAAGTTCATTTGCTCCCCCTAGATGAGGCACAACCTGAGCTTGATCCAGTGGGATGGTGCTTTCTGAAATAAACAACCCCTGCATCTGACTATCATCAACAGGCTTAGGAGCAGATGATTTCCTTGTAGATTCTTGGTGGTCTTCATCTGAACTGAAGATTACTTGTTCTTCTGAATCATTAGAAGATTCGGGCTTTCTTGGGGTTGTCTTTTTCTTTAGCAGTTAAGGTTCTTTCTGTGGTGTAGAACCATCTTTTGTCAGAACTCTTTCCCACCTGGATAGTATTTTCATATCCATCCTTCTCATGTGATTTGTTCTAGATCCAGTGGTGTGGTTCAGCACTTCAGGAATAGTTATTGCCAAATACAAACTCAGAATTCTACCTAGATTAGGTTTTTTCAGGCTTTTCTTGATCTTATCAAAAATTACCGCATACCAGTTAGTTTTGATTGTGAAAATAATCCTGGTCATCAAGCTGAACATATAGGCTGAGACCCTATCATGTCCACCTGGTTTGTAGAGAATTACCTTGCCCACAATCTCTGAGAGAAATTTTCCTTATGAGTTCATTCCTTTCCTTTGCATTGATGATTCAATCTTAATGGTGAAATCTAGGCCACACCATTGAAGTGCTTCTTTATTCATTGAAGATGTAACTTCATCATCTTCCCGAGTCTTGGGCAATTGAAGTGTTTTCCTCAGTCGCTTTTGGGTAATTTTCACCTTGTAGCCTTGATTTGATGACTTAATCTTTAATCCAGTTGAATCCAAAGTTACTTTTGTATAGAACTCTAGAATTTTTGTCTTCCAGATCTTGGTAGGTTCAGAGACAAGATATTCTAAACCATTATCTTGGATTAGGGTTATCACATCTCGAATCTCAGTCGCCACACTGTCAAAGGCATTGCGAACTAACTCATAACCTTCGTTGATGTTGGTCTCCAACTTTGGCGCCATTGATGACGAGAAATTTGAGGAGAAAAGATATGAAGGTTTGTCGACTCAAGGTTTGGGTCTCGAAAATGTTGAGAGCTTAGTCGACAAAATTGTTCTGTGACTTATTTATAGGTTTGTCAACACAGAAGGCCAAAATGCGGGATAATTGATACTTAATGTGTCGACACTGTTGAGATTGTGTCGACACAGACTTCTAACGTCTCGACAGAGTCAGACAACACTATGTGTCGACACAGTTTGTGATGTGTCGACACAGACTTCTTACTAGTCGACTCTAATATATGTGTGTCGACACAGACTTCTGTATGCGTCGACACAACTATATAAAAGATAGAACTTATATGTGTCGACACCAACCTCTGAGTGTAAACACCACTATCTCAGCACTATTTTGTTGTGTCGACACAACTTACCTCAAGTGTCGACACAAACTACTATATGTCGACACATATTTCCTTTTGTGTCGACATACACTACTATATGTCAACATTGACTTAATTAGCCAGAATTACTAAGTTATTATAGGTTTAACATGCCTAATTCAATTTTGAAATAATTAAACTTAGTTTCATCTAGTGGTTTAGTAAACATGTCATCAATTAGATTATTTGTGGTGACAAATTCCAAACAAATATCTTCTTTTTCAACATGCTCTCTAATGAAGTGAAATCTAATTTCTATATACTTTGTTCTGCTATGTGATACAAGGTTTTTAGCAATAGAAATAACACTTGTAGAATCACAAAATAGTGGAGTTCTACTTACCTTGAGACCATAGTCTTCAAGTTGATGTTGAATACATAGAAGCTGAGCACAGCAGCTGCCTGCAGCAATATACTCAGACTCTGCAGTGAAAATTGCCACACTAGTCTGCTTCTTACTGCTCCATGATACTAGTCTACCACCTAGAAACTGACATGTGCCAGTAGTACTCTTTCTATCTTCTTTGCAACCTGCAAAGTCTGCATTTAAAAAACCAGTCAGTAGAAAGTCTCTATTCTTAGGGTACCAAAGACCAAGATTAGGTGTGCCCTTAAGATGTATCAATATTCTTTTAACAGCAGTATAATGAGATTCTTTAGGGCTTGCTTGGTACCTAGCACGTACACATGTAGCATACATAATGTCTGGTCTACTATTAGTTAAGTATAGGAGGGAGCCAATTATCCCTCTATACAAAGACTCATCTACAGGTTTTCCTACATCATCTTTGCCTAAAGGCATACTTGTCCCCATTGGAGTTCTCATGGTAGTGGATGACTCCATACCATATTTCTTAATTAACTCATTGGTGAACTTAGACTGTGAGATGGACAAGCCCTCATCAGTCTGTCTTACTTGTAGTCCCAAGAAGAATTTGAGCTCACCCATACTGCTCATCTCAAACTTTCCTTGCATAAGTTTTGCAAACTTCCTACAAAGGTTATTTTCTGTAGATCTAAAGATTATGTCATCAACATAAATCTATACTAGGATCATCTTACCCTTTGATTTCCTAAAGAATAGAGTCTTGTCTACTTTTCCCCTTGAAAATTTATTTTCAATGAGAAAAGTAGACAATGTTTCATACCAAGCCCTAGGGGCTTGTTTCAAATCATATAAGGCTTTCTTAAGTCTATAAACAAAATCAGGATAAAGTGGATCAACAAAACCCGAGGGCTGATGAACATAGACTTCTTCTTTCAAATTACCATTAAGGAAGCTGACTTGACATCCATTTGGTATACTTTGAAACCTTGGAAAGCAGCAAAGGCAAGTAATAGCCTTATTGTTTCCAACCTTGCCACTGAGGCAAAAGTCTGATCAAAGTCAATGCCCTCTTCCTGTCTATAACCTTTGGCAACCAGTCTTGCTTTGTTCTTTACTATTACCCCATTTTCATCCAGTTTGTTCATATAGATCCACTTTGTCTCAATTATGTTATGATCCTTTGGCTTTGGAACCAGCTCCCATACTTTACACCTTTTGAATTGATTCGTTCCTCCTGCATTGCATCAATCCAGTTGGAGTCTTGTATGGCTTCTTCAAATCTTTTTGGTTCCAACTGTGACAGGAAACTTGAGCAAAGCACTGTATTCACGTGTTCGCTTCTGGTTTGCACACCATGTCTGGGATCACCAATGATTTGGTGTGCAGGATGATTCTTTAGATTCCTTATTGTTGGAGGCATTCTATCAACAATTTGAACTTCTTCAATTTCTTCACCATGCTGAGCTTCATTATCTTCAATGTCAGCTTGTGGACCTTGTACTCCCCCTAGACAACAACCATCATTTTCCACATCCTGCCTTGCAGTTTGATCTTCATTAATGATCAGCATGTCCAACTTTTCTTTTAAACCTGTTGAGCTACAAGGATTGCTAGACAACTCACTGTTAATTAGCTCAGATTCATCAAACACTATATGAACTGATTCTTCTACAACCTGTGTAGTCAAGTTGTAGGCCCTATATGACTTACTATTGTTGCTGTACCCAATAAATATCCCATCTTGGGATTTGGCAGCAAACTTAGTTAGGTGAAACTTGCCAGTGTTAAGCACATAACACCTGCTACCAAAGATCCTAAAGTAGGATATGTTTGGTTTTCTGCCCTTCATAATCTCATAGGGAGTCTTTTTGTGGTTCTTAGTTATAGATGCTCTATTGAAAACATGACAAGCAGTATTTACTGCCTCAGCCCAAAAATATTCTGGGAGTGAAGTGTCACTGAGTAGAGTTCTACCAGCCTCAATGAGAGTTCTATTCTTTATTTCAGCAATTCCATTTTGCTGAGGTGTTCTAGGTGAGGAGAATTTCTGATGAATCCTTAGTTCTTCACAAAACCTTGTCATACACTCAGACTGAAATTCAGTTCCATGGTCACTTCTGATTTTGACCACAGAATTGTTAAATTCATTCTGAATTTGTTTAACAAAGTTATGAAAGACAGTAGGGGTTTCAGATTTCTGCCTTAAAAAGAAAACCCATGTATATCTAGAATAGTCATCTACTACCACAAAATTATAGACTTTCCTCCCTAGACTATAAACTGGCATAGGACCAAATAGATCCATATGTAAGAGGTACAAACACCTCACAGAGTCTTTGGTATCAAGACTATGAAAAGAGGATTTGGTCTGCTTGCCTTTTTGACAAGCTGAGCATATACCCTCTTTTATGCACTTAAATTGATGACCATTCCTCACTAACTCTAGACTATAGAGCTGGCCTATAGTCTTATAGTTCAGATGAGCTAGCCTCTTGTGCCATTGGTCACACTGAGATGCTTTCTCATTTGCAACTAAACATATATGAGAGTTCATGTTTTCATAATCAAAATTTAAACAATAAACATTCCCTTTTCTATAACCAAACAAGATCACCTTCTGATCACTTGTCCTTTTGATCTAACACCCATTCTTAATAAATGAAATATCATACCCAAGATCACTCAGCTGACTTATGCTTATCAAGTTATGTTTCAAACCTTTTACATATGCCACTTGAGTGATTGTTATAGAACTAGAAGAAATATTACCAAACCCTTTGATGACCCCTTTTTCTGATCCACCAAAGATCACTTTGGGTCCATTCTCTATGGGAGTATAGTCGTTTAACATTCTTCTTATTCCAGTCATATGCCTGGAACATCCACTATCCAAGTACTATATAGGGGTATGGCAACTTGGACCCACTTGCAACAAATAAAATTAATTTACCTTAGAACCCCAATATTTATTAGGTTCTAGGTTCAAGTTAGATTGAAACTTAATAATCTTACCAGCAGCCTTCCTCATAGGTAAGTTGGCATTCTTCCTGACACTGGTGTTGTGCCAGCAATCCATGGCAAAATGCCCTATCTTACCACAACACCAACAATTATATCTATTATACCTCTTTTTAGGTACAGTATTAACAGCATTGCTGTCACCTGTTCTTAACACTGTTGGTACAGTAGTTCTTTGCTTGAGTGCTGGAGCTACACCCTTGTCATTCAGAATTTCAGGCTTACCAGCACTATGTATGATATCATGATCATATCTATTAGTTGGCTGCCATACGTTTCTGAAGGAAATGAGGGGTTTGAAGGCTAGAGGATGTACTGGGGCTTTGCCTTTTCTTTTGGAATTGGTAGCCCTTGAATTTCCCTCAAAGCCCAATCCAGTCTTACCCTTTTTAGGAATAAAGTCATCAATTAAAGGTAAAACTGATTTTGGCTTAGAGAACTTAGCCACCAGATCCTTTTCCCTCTGAAGTTTGACTTCCAAACTTTTGATTTGATCATTCTTGAATGTAATAGTACCCATCTGAATAACAATTATGTTTTTCAGTTTGGCTACTTCATTCATCTTTAGATCCAATAATTTTTCTGAATCTAATGCAGTCTGCTTAAGATCAGCAATTTCCTTGGCCTATGCCTTATTAAGAATTCTGCTTTTCTTAAGTGCTTGCAACAGGTCACCATATTCATCAATAAGTTGATGAACATCTCCTTCAGATTCAGATTCATCTACACCTCTTGATACAGATGCTTCTAATTCTGAACCAGTATAGTAATCAGAATCTATTGAAGAATTGTTTACCTTACTAGGTCCAGGCTGATCCTGGCATTGATCTTCTTCTGTCAAGGCCATCAGCCCTTTACAACAAGGTTCTTCAATTTCATTTACTGAATCCAGCCACTTCAAGAATTCAGCCTCTTCTATATCCTCTTCAGTTTCCAACAGTCCTATATATGCTTTAGCTTCAGCTTCAGCCTCAGAATCTGATGATGAAGAATCTGACCAACTTTTTTGCTTCTTTGCAACAAGGGATTTCTCCTTCTTGCCCTTGTTTTTCAATTTCTGTTGGGTTTCTCTAGGAGAATGGCACAACACTTGTGCACGCAGCGGAAAGTAAAGACATCAAGAAAACCCAAAAGAGATGGGATCGGGCCATGGTAGTTGAATCAAGAAGTTAACATATAACTAGGCAAAAATTATCTCGGTGGCGTTGAGTCACAACTCAACGGAGATGCTCCAAGCTTCGTCTTCTTGCTAGTGGCGAGTTCTACATGGAATAATATCCACGTCTCTGCAGAAATCCACACGAGCGGGAGAACACCGAACTTTCCGTCGCACGGAAGATCGGGAAGGATGATGACCGTACCTTGCTATTCCACGGACTGCTAGGCCCGCGCCAGGAAAAGCAACACCGGCGATGATCGCCGGAGAGGAGGAGGTCGACGGAGCGAACACGACGGCGGAACCCTTCCGTCGGCGGGATTCGGGATCGGCGGAGCGAACGAACGGTGGAACACTGCCGTGGGCTTCGATTCGATCAGCACGCAAGGAACAGATCGGATCCCCGAAAACCCTAAGTGTCTATTTATACCAAAGGCATAAATAGACTTAGGAATATCGCTATCCGCAGACCACCCAGAAAAATAGGGTTCCAGAATCGGCGAGTATCGGCGAGAATCACCTAGCAGATTCAGCGAGACTCAGTCGGCGAGAATCAGTTAGGATCGGCGAGAATCAGTCGGCGAGAATCACAATCGGAGAGAATCACAATCGGCGAGAATCACCCGGATCGGCGAGAATCAGAGTACAATACTCGACGATTCACGCCGATCGTGGGTCGACGATCCACGTCGATCAGCGAGAATCAGAATACTAATTCTCGACGATTCTCGTCGATCGGCGAGAATCAGAGTGACGATTCTCGTCGATCGGCGGGAATCAGAGTACCAATCCTCGACGATTGTTGTCGACCCTCGGACGACTATTCTGACCAGTCCTTCAAGGCAACATTTGCCCAACCCGGTGATCCTTTAAGGTCGGTGATTGGTAACCTTTACCAACACAGTCAATCATCCAACTTCTCCACATCTCTTATGTGCGACCCTGCAGGCTCATATCGCGTTGGCAGTGAGATTACATGTTTGACCACTTCTAGATCATCATGGTAACTCCAACAGACTCCCACTTGATCTTGAAAGTATCAAACCAAAAACCTCACAAACAATGAGCGGCATCTAGCAATGCATCATTGCTCCCCAAGCAATAAGAGTTTATAACTCATAAGCCTTTATGACCAATGTGTCAGCGTTGTCTTTGTCCCTTTGTCCCTTACATCCGGAAAGAACTAGAGGCATGGACCGTGTCACCCTCGTAATAGCTCAATCCAAGTTTCTTGATCCAGGACGGACTTCCAGAGAATGGTGAGTCCAATATCACATATTGACTCAACCAAGCATGGCCATGCATTTCTCAGTCCAGTTCCATCAAGGTGCCCATGGATGCAACTCCTGTCATACAGGAGGACAAATCCCATATCTGCTCACACACAAACACCCAAATGATTCGTAACATGCCCAACAACCACCCTTATCATCAACCTTTCTCAAGGAAGACTTTAGATGGCATCAAAGCACGCTCTTCCTCACTTGATGAATGCTGTGACTTCAGGTCAAAGGACCACAACACCATTGTCAATTGAGACCTACTCGTGACACGATTGGATGACAATCCACAGAGTAGTCTCAGGTTGGGTCTGTTCAGTACAACTTGTTCACTAACAAGTACCCACGTGATGACTTGATATCACAATATCATGACCTGTGAGAACCGGTCATCAGTCAACGCACGTGCTGGTCTTCATGTACCATCATCACCCTTAGTTTCTATGATGATACTCGACCAGGGACCTTTTAAGAATGAAGCTTCAAATAAATCATAGGCTCTCACATCCAAGTCACGTACTTGATGTCCCATGGAAGCGAACATTCTAAGGGTATCTATTATGTTAACATTTAACTATCACATAGAAAAATTCATAATAAAAGAACTTGCCATTAATTGTAAGAGAAAAACTAGGTACAATGTTCATCATATGAACAAATAGCCAACAAAATACATGTTTACATGCAATCCACAAGATTCTCACTAGAGTTGATCGTTTAGGTATCGTATACCCATCGATCTAGTATGACCATCATGCTTTCTCTGCGCGAGAGGCTTTGTCAGTGGATCCGCAATATTCTCCTCAGTCGGCACTCTGCAAATGTTCACATCTCCTCGTTCGACAATCTCACGAATAAGATGAAACCGCCGAAGTATGTGCTTGGAGCGCTGATGGGATCTAGGTTCCTTAGATTGTACAATTGCACCATTGTTATCACAGTAGAGAACTACGAGACCAACAATGCTAGGAACTACATCAAGCTCGCCGATGAATTTCCTAATCCATACAGCCTCCTTCGCCGCATTAGCTGCGGCGATATACTCGGCCTCTGTTGTAGAATCAGCAACTGTCTCTTGCTTGGAACTCTTCCAGCTCACAGCTCCTCCATTCAGGCAAAACACAAAACCTGACTGAGACTTGGAGTCATCTCTATCAGTTTGGAAGCTAGCATCCGCGTAACCACTTACAACGAGCTCTTCCTCTCCACAATACACCAAGAACACATCCTTAGTCCTTCTCAAGTACTTCAGAACATTCTTGACTGCAATCCAGTGACACTCACCGGGGTCTGACTGATACCTGCTAGTCATGCTCAAAGCAAAGGAGACGTCGGGTCGAGTACATAACATCGCGTACATGATTGATCCAATTGCCGAAGCATATGGAATCAACTTCATGCGGTCCTTATCTTCACAAGACTTTGGACACTGGTCCTTAGAGAGATTCACACCATGAGACATGAGAAAAAATCCTTTCTTGGACTCAAGCATGTTGAACCGCTTCAACACCTTTTCGATGTACGTACTCTGGGTCAAACCCAGCAACTTCTTCGATCTATCTCTATAGATCTTAATACCGAGTATATAAGTCGCTTCACCCAAATCCTTCATTGAAAAGCAATTCCCTAGGTTGCTCTTAACAACTTTCAGGGTAGGAATGTCATTCCCAATCAATAGTATGTCATCTACATACAATATCAGGAAGACAACAATGCTCCCACTGATTCGCTTGTAAACACAAGGCTCATCTTCATTCTTGATGAAACCAAACTCTTTGATTTTCTCATCAAAACGAAGATTCCAACTTCGAGAGGCCTGTTTCAGTCCATATATGGACTTATTCAGCTTGCATATTTTAGTGGCTTCATCTGAGAATACAAAACCCTCGGGTTGTGTCATATACACTTCCTCAAGGAGGTTTCCATTAAGGAAAGCCGTTTTGACATCCATCTGCCAGATCTCGTAGTCATAATACGCAGCAACAACAAGCAATATCCTTATGGACTTTACCATGACAACAGGGGAAAAGGTCTCATCATAGTCAATACCATGAATTTGCTTGAAACCCTTAGCCACCATTCGCCCTTTGAATGTCTGTACATTCCCATCCATGTCGGTCTTCTTCTTGAAGACCCACTTGCACCCTATGGGTCGTACCCCTTCAGGTGGTTCCACCAAGTTCCAAACTTGGTTTGCATACATGTAGTCCATTTCAGATTTCATAGCCTCAAGCCATTTGTCGGAGTCCGGTCCATTCATAGCCTCTTGGTAGGTTGCTGGTTCATCATCATGATCCATAAGCAACATATTACCTATTTGAGACACGAGAAATCCATATCTCTCAGGCTCAAACCTCGGTCTACCAGATCTACATAGGACTTGTGTTCCTTGAGCAGGTTCTCTAGCTACAACATCTTGTAGTCCTGACTCAGAATCTAATTCCGGTTCATACACTACACGTGGTTCTTGAACTTCTTCAAGCTCTACCTTTTCAGTCTTTCTTGATAAGAACTCTTTCTCCAAGAAGACACCAGTCCTTGCGACAAACACTTTGCCCTCAGACGGTAGGTAAAAGTAATACCCTTTCGTTTCCTTAGGATATCCCACCAGATAACATTTATCCGATTTGGGTTCCAGCTTGTCAGGTATTTGACGTCTCATGTATGCCTCACAGCCCCAAATTTTAATGAACGACATACTAGGACGCTTCCCAGTCCATATCTCATATGGTGTCTTCAGAACCGTTTTTGTTGGAGCGCGATTCAATGTCATTGCAGCAGTCTCTAAAGCAAAACCCCAAAAGGAAATAGGCAAGTCTGCATGACTCATCATCGAACGTACCATGTCTAACAGTGTACGATTTCTCCTCTCAGACACACCATTATGTTGTGGTGTTCTAGGTGGAGTGAGATGTGATACAATACCACACTCTTTCAGATGATCACGGAACTCATGACTCAGGTATTCGCCACCTCGATCAGATCAGAGTGCTTTAACCCTTTTACCCAACTGATTTTCTACTTCATTCTTGAACTCTTTGAACTTTTCAAAGGTCTCGGATTTGCACTTCATAAGATACACATATCCGTATCTATTGAAATCATCAGTAAATGTAACAAAGTAGAAACACCCACCTCTAGCCATGGAACTCATGGGTCCGCATACATCACTATGTACAACACCCAAGAGATCCTCAGCCCTCTCAGTATAACCAGTGAAAGGAGCTTTAGTCATCTTGCCTAACAAACAAGATTCACATCGCTCAAATGATTCATAATCGAATGAGTCCAAAAGTCCATCTCTATGGAGCTTGGATATGCGCTTCTCGTTGATATGGCCCAAACGAAAATGCCAGAGAAAAGTAGGGTTCGAGTCATTTGTTCTTAGTCTTTTATTATTTTCAACATTACAGATCAGATGGTACAAGTTCAAAACATAAAGACCATTAAACAATTGGGCTACACCATAACAAACATCATTCTTAAATATAGAACAACAGTTGTTCTTAATTATAAAAGAAAATCCAATCATGTCCAAACATGAAATAGATATAATGTTTCTAGTTATGGCCGAAACAAAATAACAATTATCTAGTTCTATTACAAGCCCACTGGGCAAAGAAAGACGGTAAACCCCTACGGCTACAGCAGCAACTCTTGCTCCATTGCCGACGCGGAGGTCCACCTCCCCTTTACTCAACAATCTTCTCCTTCCTAGTTCCTGCACATTTGTACAAATGTGAGAACCACATCCGGTATCCAATACCCAAGATGAAGGAGCAGAAAGGTTTATCTCTATAACGTGAATATTTGAAGCGGAAGTCATACCTCCCTTCTTTTTTTGCAGACCTTCAATGTACGAAGGACAGTTCCTCCTCCAGTGACTAGCCTTGCCACAGTGGTGGCATTTCCCTTCCTTCACCGTGCTTTTCTTTTTCATCAGTGCAGAAGACTTGGGCTCAAGATATGACTTTGGTCCCACCTTCGTCTTCTTAGAGCCCTTGGCCTTGCCCTTGCCCTTATGCACCATCAGTATGGGACTGGCAGGCTTGGCCTTCTTCATATTGATTTCAGCAGTTCTCAACATGCCTAGGAGTTCGGGCAGTGTCTTGTCTATTTCATTCATGTTATAGTTCAAGACGAACTGCTCATAACTGTCCAGCAACGATTGCAGGATCAGATCTGTGGCCAACTCTTGACCAAGAGGAAAACCAAGCCTTTCAAGGTTCTCTATATACCCAATCATCTTGAGTACGTGAGTCCCTACTGAGTCTCGAACTCCCATCTTGCACTGAAACAACGCTTTTGTGACGTCGAACCTCTCTTGACGAGCCTGCCCTTGAAACATTTTCTTGAGATGATCGTCAATCTCCTTGCACCCCATGCTCTCATGTTGCTTCTGAAGCTCAGAGTTCATAGTGGCAAGCATAAGGCATTCGACATCTAAAGCATCATCAGTATACTTCTTATAAGTATCCTTCTCAGCACGGGAAGAGTTCCCGGTCGGCACCTCGGGGGCTTCTTCTTCCAAGACATAGAGCTTTCGCTCTTGCCTGAGAACAATTCTCAGGTTCCTATACCAGTCCATGTAATTTGTCCCACTGAGCTTATCCTTCTCAAGGATGGCTCTCAGAGACAAAGTGGAGTGTGAAACACTTGCCATGGAATTCTACAAGAATTTATGCAGAATAAAATCAGTACCAAAATTTCAAATACAATTTATTTTAATTTGGACTTCAATTAAAACACTCCCACTATTTTATTCGAAATGATAGCCCTCACTAACAATTCAGAGAGTTCATGCGAGCTACTCTCTTAGTGGACAAGATCCGTATTTCACCAACACAATGAGTCAGCTTTGGCTTTCCTCTCACGATGCGGTTATTTAGGTAGGCAACGCTTGCCAATTGCATCCTCATGCAATTCTTGTATGGTTGGTGAATAACTCCTTACTCGCATCCATCATATGGTGCATGCCAACCCTATGCCTCTAGGCACTCAACCTTTGAGGTCACCTAGTTAAGATGGACCCGATGTCGACAGTGGGATATCACAATTATCCGCTCGCACCCTTACCAAGATAGATTAATGCACCTTGCTTTGGCAAGCCCACACTTCATCGATCGAGGCAGGAAGAGTGTCATCCATCGGAAGGCATCCGAACACTTAATATTAGATGAAGGGATTTTGATTATAGGTTAACAGTTAACCATGATCAACATTTGATCAATGTGCACATCCAAAGAAAAACAATATATCTAAAACCACATGCATCCCTTATGTGCACAACCTGACACCATCAACATTTGATAGAAGGAAGGGCTAAATCTGAACATCTGGAAACTTCCAAATCATCAGATTTACATGCATTGGACAAAGGCAATGACAACTCAACTTAAAGCAGTAGACAAGCTCATCTCTCTATGTTGGATTCAAAATCCAAAACTAAATCGAGGGATGGTTACTACTAAGGAGACTACAATTTCTAACAATTAGAAATTCCCACGAAATCCCAGACGTTCTTGGCGGGGTACCAAGACTAAATCCAGACATTTAGAACACTTCTAAATCTCTAGGTTTACACGCACTGGAATAACAAAACTTCCAATACAACAATCATGGCCGCAACCTGGCTCTGATACCAATGTTGGGTTTCTCTAGGAGGATGACACAACACTTGTGCACACAGCGGAAAGTAAAGACATCAAGAAAACCCAAAAGAGATGGGATCGAGCCATGGTAGTTGAATCAAGAAGTTAACATATAACTAGGCAAAAATTACCTCGGTGGCGTTGAGTCACAACTCAACGGAGATGCTCCAAGCTTCGTCTTCTTGCTAGTGGCGAGTTCTACGTGGAATAATATCCACGTCTCTGCAGAAATCCACACGAGCGGGAGAACACCGAACTTTCCGTCGCACGGAAGATCGGGAAGGATGATGACCGCACCTTGCTATTCCATGGACTGCTAGGCCCGCGCTAGGAAAAGCAACACCGGCGATGATTGCCGGAGAGGAGGAGGTCGACGGAGCGAACACGGCGGCGGAAGCCTTCCGTTGGCGGGATTCGGGATCGGTGGAGCGAACGAACGGCGGAACACTTCCGTGGGCTTCGATTCGATCAACACGCAAGGAACAGATCAGATCCCCGAAAACCCTAAGTGTCTATTTATACCAAAGGCATAAATAGACTTAGGAATATCGCTATCCGTAGACCACCCAGAAAAATAGGGTTCCAGAATCGGCGAGTATCGGCAAGAATCACCTAGCAGATTCGGCGAGACTCAGTCGGCGAGAATCAGTTAGGATCGGCGAGAATCAGTCGGCGAGAATCACAATCGGCGAGAATCACAATCGACGAGAATCACCCGGATCGGCGAGAATCAGAGTACAATACTCGACGATTCACGTCGATCGTGGGTCGACGATCCACGTCGATCGGCGAGAATCAGAATACTAATTCTCGACGATTCTCGTCGATCGGCGAGAATCAGAGTGACGATTCTCGTCGATCGGCGGGAATCAGAGTACCAATCCTCGACGATTGTTGTCGACCCTCGGACGACTATTCTGACCAGTCCTTCAAGGCAACATTTGCCCAACCCGGTGATCCTTTAAGGTCGGTGATTGGTAACCTTTACCAACACAGTCAATCATCCAACTTCTCCACATCTCTTATGTGCGACCCTGCAGGCTCATATCGCGTTGGCAGTGAGATTACATGTTTGACCACTTCTAGATTATCATGGTAACTCCAACAGTTTCTTCTTATCATTAGATTCTTTCCTTTTGTCAGTACAATCAGCTTCCACATGTCCTGGCATGTTACAGAAATAGCAAACAATCTTAGTTGAAGATAATTTACTAGGTTTAGAGCTATACCTGTCCTTCATAGAGGATTTCTTTTTCTGATAGTAATCATCCTTGGATTTTGAGGATGATGGCTTGGATTTCCACTGTTTCTTCTTCAAAAACCTTTGAAATTGTCTTGTGAAAGCTGCTAAGTCTTCATCAGAATTTGGACTATCCGATGTGTGACTGTCAGAACTTTTTGAAACAACTTCTGCATTTTTTCTAGGAGGTGATGGAGACATCCTCCTATCCTTTCTTATGGCTTCAGTCTTGAAAGCCACTGACTATCTATGTAATCAGTTTTATTACTTTTCTCCTCCTCTTTTCTGAACATCAGCTGCATTTTATAAGAAAGCAGTTTGCCAAATAATGTTGGAGGAGAAATTTCTGCTAGTCTGGGCACTTCCCTAATGACACATATCTTTGTGTCCCAGTCTTTAGTCAATGATCTAAGAAACTTGTCATTTTACTCATATGTGCTGAATACTCTTCCATATAACATCAGTTCATTAACTATTCTGAAGAATTTCTTGTAACATTCAGTTATACTGTCTATTTTAGATTGTCTAAAACTTTCATACTTCTGATTCAACATAGACTTTCTATCTTCACTCACCTCTTCTGAACCCTCCATGTAGACAATAAGGGTGTCCCACATTTCTTTGGAGGTTTGCAGTGAATCAAATTTTGGAATGTGGAATCATCTATGACACTGACTATTATATTCTGTGCTCTCTTATCCATTGTAGCCAAGATGATCTCATCCTTTGTCATTTCAGAATATTCCTTTGATGTCCTGAGATTTGCATCAAGAACCGAGACTTTCATTGGAATGAATGGCCCTTCTTTGACTGTCATGTAGATTCTAGGATCTAAAGCTTTCATAAACAATCTAACTCTTTCTTTCCATATGCCAAAAATCTTTTTCCTGCATATGGGTAACTTCATGGAACCAAACTCTTTATGATTCTCTATGGAACCCATTTTGCCTAATAGATTTCTGCATTGGAGATCTACTCAGACTGTTAGGTCTATTCTTTGAGTAATCTCCCTCTGATACCACTTGAAAGAATTGGTTTCAAGATGTTCTAAACACCTAGAGGGGGGGGGGGTGAATAGGTTCAATTCTTTTTCTTACTTAGGCAGATAATTCTATCTAGTGCAGTAATGTATTCAGCAGAAGGTATAACACATCATTCACATACACATCATTCACAGATTGCACACCAGTTTTATAGTGGTTCCCCAAATGATGGGTACATCCAATTTCCCCCTTCGCTTATCTAGCAGTGTACTAGATTCGGCCTAACTTCCTTCCTTCTTCTCAGATCCGCAGATATTACAGCTCAGAACCAAGAATGGTTCCTACAACTCAGAGTGAATCCACACTCCTACAACTCAGGCACAAGCCCTACCTCAGCCTCTTCCATAGGCCTACAAATCAGAGTGACACCCCACTCCTACAACTCAGGCAACAGCCCTACCTCAGCCTCTTTCACAGGCCTACAACTCAGGGAACAAATTCCCCTACCTCAGGCACTCATCCCTACCCCAGCCTTTATAATTTAGGCTTACAACTTAGAGTGACACCCCACTCCTACACTCAGATCTATTACAGATCCTACAAGAATTAATGATGAAAAGTTGTTGATATCTTTAACCAGATTGAGAGAGAGAGTTGGTTGAAGGCTTCTTGATCAGTTCTTGATAGAACTGATTTCTTAAGGATCAACCTGACTTAGCTTTCTTCAAAGCTTCTTTAATCTGAACACAGTAGGGTTGATCTTCTTGATGTTGGAGTTGATCTTCAATCAGCTTCCTTCAGAAATCAATTTGAATTATTCAGGCAGACTGTTCAGAATCCGCCTTCACTGGATGAGAACTTCTCTTCTTCTGTTTTTCTCTCTCTACAATCTGTTGACTGTTTTTTTCTCTTCTTCTGGATTCTCAATCCTTCAGAGATTATAATTGATTGACTTGATTAACTTATCTCTGTTCTGTAAGTGTTGTTCTTGAAGTTATTGTTCCCTTCCCTTTTTTTCTTCACTCCTTGATTGTTGAGAGAGCATATCTATTTATAGGCTTCATCCATGGTAACCGGCTGTTCCGGTTCCAAACTGTCTTCTGACACCTCTGACAGATGTGACAGTAATGTCAGTTATGACAGCTATCAAGTCTTCACTTGTATTACTTCAGCCTTCATTGAACTTTAACTCAGCAACAGAGAATGTCGACTGAATTCTTCATATGTGTCGACACACATAGTCCATGTGTCGACACATGTCTTGTTGTTGTCGACACAGCTGTTGAAACCGAAATTCGGTCTCCTGTGGAGTTCGATCCTTGGGGAAGGAGTGGTCTTGCACCTACTTCACTCCTGCAAGCAAAACAACAGAGGAAACAAGGAGAAACAGACCCAAGGGCTCGACGGGGAGGACCCACCACACACCCGAAAGACTAGAGAATACTTCCCCTCCTTAGCCACAGGCCGAGCTAAGGCTACCTCAGGAAGCACTACTAAATTGGGGAGCAAGAGAAAATGAGAGCGTGTCCCTTGAGGTGCCCCCTTGGGTTCTATTTATAGTTTTTAGAATCTGAAATGCCAATAACCAAAAGAACTGACCTGAAATTACTAGAAAGCTCTTGGTCGGGTCTGCCAACAGCCGAACTCCGCTGTTTTGAACAGCTATGTGCAGTCCAACTTGGTCTGCCAACACATAGCTCCGCTGTTCTGAGAAGCTATTCGCACCCATGGGGAGGGCATCCATGTAATTTCTCCTCGGGGCTTCTACTGGCCCCCTCCATGGATTGGGAGGTCAGCTCGCCACTAATCCCTCTCCGCGAGAGGCGGGCGCGACCTGGTCCCAGCGGCTTGCCTATTCTTCTTGGGCGAGCGCGAGCCGGGCCACCGCGACCCTCCAATCCTCTACTGAGGCGGCCAGGCGGCCAGGTCGCGGGTAGGGAACGGGCTGATGGCCATTGCGACCATTAGAATGGTTCGGGGGTCGCGGGTTATCGAACCTTTCCGTGAACATCGGCTCGACGAATAGCGCCTCCCACTCCGGTCGACGATTCTCTGAGCGAGCGGGAGGGGTGAAGGAGTCGTCTCGCCTGTCTCGCTCGCTTGAACTGAGCGGGAGCGGACCAGCCTCTTGCCTGGCTCGCTCGCTTGAACTGAGCGGGAGCGGACCAGCCTCTTGCCGTATGCCCGCCTGTTGCTTGGTTGTGGGCCGTGGAACTTGGTTCGCTCGATTTTCCTGGCGGGGCCCGCTCGACGAACACGGGGTTGTACACAATTCTCGCTCTTTTCGAGGTTGGCACAAGCTCGGAAAGAACCATCCAACCCGCGTGTTCAGCGAGTACTGTGTTGAGTTGGCACGAAATCTTCTAGTGGGTCCCCACTATTCGGCTATAAATATACCACGGAGCCCCGGGGGGTCTCCCTAGGCCATCTCGTCTTTTCAAGCAGACTGCAGCTTCTTGATGCCGGTCAGCGAAGAGGTGCGAGCCCGCCTGGTGGCTGCGGGCCAGAAGACTCGGGAGGAGGCCCTCGAGGCCGCCCTCTGGTTAGCGCGTGGGTCTCCCGACCCTCTCTTTAGACCGGTAAAGGGAAAGATTGTGAGGCGGTCCCCGACGAATAACTTCCCGGGTTCCAGCTCGGCTGCCGGTGTCGAGGTCGCTTCTGAGGTACGTGATCTCCCTTCCCGGCTTGTTGCTACGTTTCTGACCCTTTGTCCTGTAGGTACTGCCTCATGAAGACGAGGGT
Organism: Platanthera guangdongensis; assembly: GCA_039583875.1. NCBI lineage: Eukaryota > Viridiplantae > Streptophyta > Magnoliopsida > Asparagales > Orchidaceae > Platanthera > Platanthera guangdongensis. The sequence continues at coordinate 54,820,960 of CM077153.1, read as the reverse complement.
GACGGGGGGGGGGGGGGGGGGGGGGGGGTGGGGGGGATCGCTCCCCTCCCCTGTCGTCTGAGAGGGTTGCTAGTCCCTCGGGTCTGGACCGTCCACCCCCGAATACCCCTCATTCGCCGGTTCCCCCAGACTAGGGAAATCTCTTGCGGCCTTCGAGGGAGAACCATTTCTGGGTCGGCCGGGCTCTTCCCGTCCTTCCACCGGTATGGGCGACGTGCCAACCCCTGGTAAGCTTGTATTCGGCGCCCGCCTCGTTCACGCCCATTCCCTCTAAATTTCCCTTTTGCAGGATACAACGCGATCTCCTCCGAAACTGAGATGAGCGATGGGTACTCGCCTCCGCCTGATGTGGAGGGCGTTTCAGATTACCTGGGCGACCCGACTGATGCGGTGGGGATGAAGAGGCAGGTGACACAGCTATTCCAGAAACATACTCTACTACTTCAAGAGCTTGTCAAGAGGGTCGACCGAGATAAGGCCAAGACCGAGGCTCGGCTCATGACTTTGGATGGCGCTCCGCGCGTAGCAGAAGGTGGCGAGGTCACTTCTCCTGGTGTGCACATTACGCGGGCCGAGGAGCGTCTAAAGAGTGTCTCGGAACAAGTTGGCCTGGCCCAGCAGGAGTTGGTAGCGGTGCGCGATTATCATTATCCCCGCGTGCCGCCGCGAACCGGAACACAACGGCGGGGCAGATCGAAGTGGATCCACTACTGATCCACCATTTCTTCTCCCCGTTCGCGGAATATCACTGGGGCGGGCCGTGTCTGTGCCTCGAGTCGACTCGCTCGGGGGGGGGGGGGGGGGGGGGTGGGGGTACTATTATTTCAAAGACTTATTCTGTATCTGTAACTATTTGCGACTCTCTTCGCCCACCTATGGGTCTGGTTTTTGATTTCTGATGCATGTCATTCTTACCATGTTGCTGCTTTATTCTCTGCGGGGCGGGCACGAGCGTACCCGCGTCCTCCGCTCGCTACCCTCCTCGGGCGAGTGTGGGTCATAGGATGGACTCGCTCAACCCGCCATCCTTATTTTAGCGGGAGCGGGCCGAGGAGCTCGCCGGCTAAGAGTCTCCCCGACTCGCTCAGAATCCTGGGCGGGCGCGGGCCGTGACTCGCCTGCTTATGCCTCGCGCGGATGCGGGCGGGCGAGACCCGCTCCTGAATGGTCTTGGCGGTGCGGTTGCGGGTCGGGAAGTCGAACCGTCGGGCCTGATTTTTGCTATACGCACTTTTCCTGTCGGCGGAAAATTTTCCCGTTCTTTCTTTCTTTCTATAAATAGGACTTGCCGGTTCCTGTCCTTCCACCGCTTCAAAGCACTTTCCCCTCTCCTGCTCTTTGCGAAGCACGGCTTGCATTCGCCTTCTGGGTCTATCTCGCTCGATCGGCGGTCGTTTTGTGAAATGGGTGGCGGCGGCGGCGATGCGGACGAGCGAAGCAAATGCGCCTGGACCTTCTCGGAGCATGACTTCCCCCATGCCATTATCTCAGAGAGCGAGTACTTATACGCCCTTGGAGATCACGTCCCGCCTGGATTTTCGGCGACACGGCCCGGGGAAGGGGAGAAGATCAATGATCTGTCCAGGGACGAGCTCGCCATTCCTCTGGATCACTTTGAGGTGGGTCTTCGGCTTCCCGTGTGGTTGGAGGTGCGTCAAGTGCTGAAGTACTTCGGGGTCATCATAGGCCAGATGACCCCGAACTCCGTGGCTGTTATGGTAGGGTTCGCCTGCTTTCTGTGGGAGGAGCGGGTTGAGTTCAGTCTCGCGGTTTTCCGCAAATTATTCTCCTTCCGCGTGAACCAGGATGGGACCGCCTATTTGTCCAGCGCCCACCTCAAGGTGAGGGAGACCGTTAATAAGAGTCACAACTGGCTCAAGAAGTTCTTGTTCGTCAAGGGGGATTTTGGCAACGTCCCCTTCTCGTCGGTGCAGCTCAGCGAGGCGAGTTACCACCCGCCCAGCCTGGGGGGCCATGAAGCCGACCTGTGGGGGTTCTTTGCCCGGAAGAACTTCGAGGTCGCGTACTTGCGCCGCAACCTCGATGGACTAGCTGTCGTCCCGCCTGGGGGAGGTTAGCCACTCGCCATTGCTCTGTCTCGCTGTTCTCTTCTTTAGTTTCACCCTCTCTCTTCTTGGCAGGCGAGCGAGACATTCCCCTTCACCCCCCCTACGAGAGTGCTAGGGTCGCCCCCGGGGTCCTCGCCCGAGCTCAGGCCACTGACGCCGCCCAGCGCGACGTCCCGTCGGTCCCTGCTGAGAAGCGGCCGGGCCGCGAACAGCCTGCTCCCCCGCCTAAGATGGCGAAGAATACGGGGCAGCAACTCACCGTGGGCCAGAGAAAAGGCAAGGCCCCGGCGGATCAATCGGCCTAGGGTCTCCCCCCCTTGGTCACTTCGACCAGCGACACCCCCGGCGGGGCGGCGGGCACTTCTGGGCCGCCGGACGGGTCACATACTGATGCGAAGCCGGTGCCGAGAGGGCACCGCAATTTCGGCTACGGCGAGAAATACCTGGATGAGCTCGGCGTCCCGCTTCTGTCGTTGGACAAGGAGTCAAATCGCACGGTGGTCTCGACTCTGTTGCCGAGTTGGTTGGAGCAGGACACCATCGGCGGGGAGGCCTATAACTTCTCGTTCGTCCTTTACTCGCGAGAGGACGCCGCTATCTATGACAAGGAGGTGACGCGAGTACTGGTGCATGAAAGCGCGCGGGCCCAACTGCGCGGCCTCGAGTTGGCCCATATGGTTGGGCGGCGCTGCACCCAGCTGGAGCGGAATGCCACTTCTCTCAAGAAGTTGGCAGACGAGAAGGAGGAGGCCCAAAAACTTGCCCAGGAGGACGCAGATCTCCAGAGGAAGCGGGCCGACGCGGCCGAGGAGACCCTCACGCAGTACTTAGGAGGGGTGGTACGTGCTTACTTCCAATTGCCGCTTCCTTTAGCGAATCCACCTTATGACCTTTTCCTTTTCTCAGGATGCGGCGACGGCCAGCCGGATGGGTGCGGAGATCGCCGCCCTCGGCCAGGACAAGTCGGCACTGGAGGCGCGGGTGCGCGAGCTGGAAGCTGCCGCCGCCGCCCCTCCGCCAGATAATAGAGGCTGCCCGCTCGAACATCATTCTGACTACAAGTTGGAGGTGTTGATGCAAAAGAATGCCGCCAGTGCCGCGAAGTACACAATGCAGATGCTGCGACGTGCGGACCTCCTCAAGTGTGAGGCCGCGAAACTCTCGGCGGGCGAGGTGGTGCCGGCGCTGTTCCTTCCCGTGCCGGACCTTGGGGATAAGTCCTTCCAGCCCATCTAGGACTTCCCGCCCAGGATCTCGCATCGCCCTCGAGCCCTTGTAATTCGCTTACTATATGTATACCTTATGCATTTTTTTGGTTTTTTGAGATGTAAGCACGAGCCGCGCCTAGACTTTGCGGTTTTTATCTATTCATGTTCTTATAAATGCTTCCTTGCTCGCCTTATATGCATATTTGCTATTATTGCGCGATGTAAATTCTCCCTTTTCGTACTCGCGGTCGTTCATCTCGCGTCATGTCGACGAGGTCGCGCGCCTATGGATTTGGCTTAGGAGTTATAGGAGACCCGATCGGTCGCCCCGCTAGTGGCGACCTGTCTCTGCAGCCCGGCCCCGCTGTGGTGACTACTCGCTCGCCAGGAGAGGCGAGCTGACTCGTCGCTCGCCTAAGCCATCGGATTTCTTGCGGGCTGACCCTCTTGCAATGCGACCTGGGTTCTCGCCCCCTTTTTGCCGTCATTTTGGGGGCTGTGCGACTACGTTAGACCCCCCTTTTTGGTTAACTTCGCTACTCCAGATACTCATCATTCGGACATCTGGTTCCCCGACCGGTGACACTGCTTTGCGCATCAAGACCTGCCCTGTTAGCTGGCGAGGAGTCGACGTCTTTCCCCGACGAGTGCCTTCCAGCCCTGCCAACTTGGTGAGAGCCTGGCAGCGGGTTCCGCTCGGGGTCCACTATCGATACCATCGAGTGACTTCCTGCCCTGCCAGCTAGGTGAGAGCCTGATAGCGGGATCTGCTCGAGGCCAAGGATGACACCGAGTGACTTCCTGCCCTGCCAGCTAGGTGAGAGCCTGGCAGCGGTATCTGCTCTGGGTCCGCTATCAATACCATCGAGTGACTTCCTGCCCTACCAGCTAGGTGAGAGCCTGACAGCGGGATCTGCTCGAGGCCAAGGATGACACCGAGTGACTTCCTTCCCTGCCAGCTAGGTGAGAGCCTGGAAGCGGGATCTGCTCGGGGTCCGCTATCAATACCATTGAGTGACTTCCTGCCCTGCCAGCTAGGTGAGATCCTGACAGCGGGATCTGCTCGAGGCCAAGGATGACACCGAGTGACTTCCTGCCCTGCCAGCTAGGTGAGAGCCTGGCAGCGGGATCTGCTCGGGGTCCACTATCAATACCATCGAGTGACTTCCTGCCCTGCCAGCTAGGTGAGAGCCTGACAGCAGGATCTGATCGAGGCCAAGGATGACACCAAGTGACTTCCTGCCCTGCCAGCTAGGTGAGAGCTTGGCAGCGGGATCTGCTCGGGGACCGCTATCAATACCATCGAGTGAATTCCTGCCCTGTCAGCTAGGTGAGAGCTTGACAGCGGGATCTGCTCGAGGCCAAGGTTGACACCGAGTGACTTCCTGCCCTGCCATCTAGGTGAGAGCCTGGTAGCGGGATCTGCTCGGGGTCCAAACACATTCCATTTCTCCATGCAAGCTAGCTGTGATAGTACTTGAAGTGTTAATGAATTTTATTATCATCAAGGTATCACTTACATGTTTCAGGGGAAAAACGTTTTAGGTCGTCACCGCTCCAGGTGAGACTCAGAGTCTCGCCCTCTACATTTTGGAGTCGATAACCTCCCGACTTCAGAGCTTCCTTTACAATAAACGGTCCCTCCCAACTGGGGTTGAGCTTCCCTACAGATGTCGACCTCCCTGTTGCATCCACCTTCTTCAGCACCAAGTCCCCTTCCACGAATTGCTTGACCCGGACATGCTTGTCAAAGTACTTGGCCATTCTTCTTTTCACCTCCTCCTGTCGGATAGAGGAAAGGTCCCTCAGCTATTCCACCATGTCGAGGGAGAGCCTCAGCTCCTCCTCGTTCTCTGCTTGCCATTCCTTTCGGCCTTCTTTGGCCGCAATGACTCGAGGTGTTTGGACTTCAAACTCCACGGGGAGCACTGCCTCACACCCATGAGAGAGCTTGAAGGGGGTCTCCCCAGTAGCCGTATTGGGGGTGGTCCTCAGGGCCCAGAGAACCGCGGGAAGCTGCTCCACCCAACTCCCCTTCAAATTTTCCACTTTCTTCTTGAGGAGGTTGACGATGATCTTGTTTGCGGCCTCCACCTGCCCGTTGCAACTGGGGGGATGGACTGAGGTGAACCTGAGGTCAATCCCAAGCTGCTCGCAGAAGTTGGTGAATTTGGCGCTGACGAACTGGGGTCCATTGTCCGTGACGATGGCTTGGGGCAACCCGTGATGGCAGATTATTTCCCCCCAAACAAAGTTCCTGATAACCTGGGAGGTCACCTTGGCCAGCACCTTCACCTCCATCCACTTGGAGAAGTAGTCAATCATTACTAGGAGGAACCTCTTCTGACCACTGGCTTGGGGGAATGGCCCAACCAAATCCATTCCCCAAATTGCGAAGGGCCAGGGGCCGTGATACGTTTGAGTCGCTGGGCTGGCTGTAGCTGGAGGGGAGCAAACAGCTGGCACTTATGTCACCTTCTCGCGAATTCCATTGCATCATGGCCCAGGGTGGGCCAAAAGTACCCTTGCCTGACAATTCTTCCTTCCAGGGTCCGACTCCCGGAGTGGCTCCCACACTCTCCGGAGTGGACTTCCTCCAAGATTCTTTGCACTTCGCCCTCGGCCACGCAGCGAGCCATCATCCCTGAGAGGGTCTTCCTGTATAACTGCCCGTCCTGTAGGAGGTAGTACGCCGACTTGTGCCTTAGCTTTTTCTTATCTGCCCCCTCCGGATACTCTCCCGTGGAGTGAAAAGTTACAACTGGGTCCATCCAGGAAGTCCGTTGATCGATCTCCATGAGCTCCCCCTCTTCGATGGAGGGGTGGAATAGGTCGGTGATGGTACCCCCCAACTGGGGACCATGCTTTGCTAGTTGGTCGGCCTGTTCGTTTTCTTCCCTGGGCACGTGTCGGATGGAGAAGGTTTGGAAAGTGCCTATGACCCCCTTCACTTTGGCTAAGTACAATCGCAGGGTAGGCTCCCTTGCCTCAAACTCCCCATTGATCTGGGAAGCTACCACCATGGAGTCGGTGAGGACCTCTACGTCCAACACCCCCAGCTCCCTGGCCAGGCGCAGCCCTGCTATCACGGCTTCATATTGGGCTTGGTTATTTGTAATGGGGAAGTGCACCACTACCGTCTGCTCAATTCTAGTTCCTTGAGGGCTCTCCAAGACCACCCCACTCCTAGGGAATGCCTCCCTGAGGCGCCGTCCACCTTCACCTTCCAAGGAGTCGGGCGGGTGAGTTCTTCCTCTGCCACTTCAACCACATAGTCGGCCAAGAAGTTGGCCATCGCTTGAGTTTTGATCGAGAGTCGCGTAACGAATAAGACGTCGAACTCACTCAACTCCACCGACCACTTAGCCAGCCTGCCCGAATGCTCCACCCCCTCAAAGATGTTGCGGAGAGGATGGTCGATCACCACTCGGATTGAGTGTGCCTGAAAGTAAGGTCGCAGCCTCCGGGCTGAGATGATCAGGGCGAAGGCTAGCTTCTCTAAAATCGGGTATCGGAGCTCGGCCTTCCTCAGGACCCGGCTCACGTAATAAATAGGGAGCTGCTTCTTCCCATCTTCACGAACTAAGACGGAGCTCAAGACCTCCGCCCCGACCCCGAGATATAAGAACAGGTCCTCCCCCTCCTTCGGCCCTTGGAGCAGCGGAGCCTGAGTCAACTGCATCTTGAGGGCCCGGAATGCCTCCTCGCACTCCTGGGTCCATTCGAACTTTCAACCTCCCCTCAGTGTTTTGAAGAAGGGGGAGCACTTCTCCCCTGCCCGGGAGAGGAATCTACTCAACCCTGCCAGCCTCCCTGTCAGCCTCTGGACCTCCTTAGCATTCTGCGGAGACCCCAGCTCTAGGATAGCCTTAACCTTATCAGGATTCGGCTCGACCCCCGCTGGGGTGAGGAGGTGCCCCAGGAACTTTCCCCTGCTAGTCCCGAAGACACATTTTAGGGGATTCAGCCGCATCTTGTACTTGCGCAGGGTGGCGAAGGTCTCCTCTAGGTCCTGGAGGTGGGAGTCCACATCCGGACTTTTGATCACGAGGTCATCCACGTACACCTCCAAGTTCCTCCCCTTTTGTTCCTTGAAGACTCTATCCATCATCTTCTGGTAGGTCGCCCCTGCATTCTTCAGCCCGAAGGGCATCATCTTGTAACAGTAGCATCCATCCCCTGTGATGAACGAGACATCCTTGATGTCCGGGGGGTGCATCCTGATTTGATGATAACCTGAAAAAACATCTAAAAAACTCATTACAGAAAAACCAACGGCTGAGTCAACCAACGCGTCGATCCGAGGCAAAGGATAACAGTCCTAAGGACAAGCTTTATTAAGTAAAGAAAACTCGATACACATCCTCCACCGGCCGTCTCCTTTCTTGACCATGACCACGTTGGAGACCCAGCCGGGGTATTGGATCTCAGACACGAAGCCAGCCTTGAGGAGTTTCGCCACCTCCTCCCTGATAGGCTCTGCCAGCTTGTCCGTAGTGGACCTCTTCTTCTGCTGAACGGGGCATGTTCCCGGGTCCAAGTTGAGGCGGTGGCAGGCCACATCCACGTCAACCCCCGGCATCTCCGCGGCGTCCCAAGCGAAGATGTCCAAATTATTCTGGATGTACTCCAGCATCCTGCCTTGGTCCTCCGGGGTCAGCCCTCTGCTGACGCGGACCTTTTCCACCCTGCCTCCATGGGTGAGCACCTCTAACTCCGCCACCTCTTCCGCAGCCTCCAACTTGGACTGCTCTCCCCATCCTTCAGCATCCCTCTCTTCCAAGACCGGGATCTCCACCTCCGCCTCTTCTCCCTCGGCCATCACTTCGACAACCTCCTCCAGGTCTCCTCCTGCCGCCTCCTCAGCATAACTCTCCATCTCCAGCTCCTCCCTTCTTTCTTCTTGATCAGCTTTCTCCATCCTCCGGCCCATCTCCTAGGCTCCCTCCTGCCAAGAGATGGTGTTCACTGCAGTGACATAGCACTCCCGCGACACCTTTGGGTCCCCCCTGACCCTGACCTGGATCCCCTTAGCGTTGAACTTCAAGCATTGATGGAATGATGAGGGGACATAGTGGAAGGCGCTGATAAGGGGCCTCCCAAAGATGGCGCTGTAACTGCTGGGGGCGTCCATGATGATGAACCTACAGTTTCTGGACTGACCCCCCAGGGTAACATGGAGGCCTACTCCTCCCTCCACTTCCTTCCTCTCTCATGAAAAAACGAACAAGGGTCCATCCGAGGCCAGCACCCTCTTTGCCTCCACCTTCATCGCATCAAACGCCTTTTTGAAGACGACGTTGACGGAACTCCCGTTGTCCACGAGGATCCGAGAGACGGTAAAATTATCGATGGCTGCCTTGATGACCAGCGCATCACAGAACGGATCCTCGTGGTCTGGCATATCACTTCTGGAGAAGGTGATCCTCTCCTCTGGGGGCAGTGTCTGGGATGTGGAGGCGACGCTCCGACGATACATGGTGTGGAGGCTCGCCTTGCGAGAAGCCTCGACCTCTACCCCCCCGTGGATCACTCTGATCCCTCCTTGGGTTCCAACATCCACCCCGACTTCGCAACGGTCCTCCTATGCCAGAGGCAGGACCTCCTCAATAGTCACTTCTTACCGACCCTGCTGCTGCTGCTGCTCCCTATTCCCTCTCATCTCAAGGAACTCCGGGCAGGTGGCGGTGGCGTTCCCCTCTTCCCGATGGAAGTCGCAATAGGGCAACTCCACCCTAACCTCTCTTCTCCTCCTTCTTATTATCCTCCTCCTCGCTCCCAAGGCTATGGCCATAGACTCCTCTTGGTCGGGGAGCCGGGGTCTCTGGGCCTGCCTCCAGCCCGGGGGGGGGGGGGTGGAACTGATCTTGCCCCCCTTGATACCGATCCCTTCCGTGGTATCCCCTATGTGGCCCTTGCCCTTGCCACTCAGGTCTCTAACCTAGCCGACGGTCGGGCTCCTGGCGCCCCCACCTCGGCTGCTGCTGCCCCTAGAGCTGCCCCTGCTCCCTCTGCCGGGGCTCTCCTCTCCTTTCCTCCTGTCCTCTTCCTCCCTTCGACTCCTTCTCCTCCTCTGTGGCCCACCTGGCCAGCTTCCTTGCAAATTCCGGGTTTGATGCCTCCCCGTAAAATTCTCTCGCCGCCCTCTCCATCAGCTCCTCATAGGAGAGGGGGGGGGGAACTCTCTTTAGCTCCATCCTAAAGAACCCCTACTGCAGGCCCAGGGTAAAGGACATCATCAGACTGTGGCCCGACATCTCCTGGACCTGAGTAACCTCCTCCTGGAACCGGTCCACGTAGCTCCCCAACGTCTCGTTCACCCCCTGCTTGATGTCGAATAGGGATTCTGACTCCTTCTTCCTCTTCTTCGAGGTAGTGAACCTCAGCATGAACCCCCGGCGCAGGTCCTCAAAGCAGTAGATGGAGCTGGCCGGTAGCTGATGGAACCACTCCCTTGCCTTCTCCCTGAGGATGATAGCGAAGAGTCGGCACTTGAACCCGTCCGACATCTGACGGATGGAGACTATATCTTTGAACCACTGAACATGTTGGACCGGGTCTCCCTTCCCGGTGTAGTAGGACATCTCGGGTTCCCTGAACCCATCTAGAACTGGAGTTGAAGAGACCAACTCGCTGAAAGGACTTCCTCCCCCACTGGGCGAGCCAGTGAGTCTCGCGAGCCCAGCTCGCCGAACTGGCCTCGGCCTGCCGAGCCAGGGAAGAGCTCGCGCCCGGGGAGCTCGCACCCCCGGCCTTCCTCGGCCACCTCCTTCCCAGCTCGCCTGCCGGGAGCGTCCTCACCCAAGGAGGGGGAGGCCGCGATCTGGACTGCTGGAGTCGAGCACTCGGCCCGCGTGCCGAGTGCGAACTTGACAAGAGTCAGCACCTCATTCCTGAAATCTTCAAACATCCCCACCGTGGCGAGAGGTGGGGGGGGGGGGGGGGGGGGGGCGAGTTTGGCTTGTCGGATCCCTGTCCTCCCGTCATCGAGCTCGCTGAATCTTTTCTGTACAGACACACTCTCATTTTCTCTTGCTCCCCGATTTAGTAGTGCTTCTTGAGATAGCCTTAGCTCGGCATGTGGCTAAGGAGGGGAAGTATTCTCTAGTCTTTCGGGTGTGTGGTGGGTCCTCCCCGACGAGCCCTGGGGTCTGTTTCTCCTTGTTTTCTCTATTGTTTTGCTTGCAGGAGTGAAGTAGGTGCGAGACCACTCCTTCCCCAAGGATCGAACTCCACAGGAGACCGAATTTCGGTTTCAACAACAGCTTCTGTGGAATGTGTCGACACAAGTTATGTGTGTCGACACAAACACTCCTTGTCTTGACAAAGTTGGTGTCGACAGAATTCTGGTGTGTGTCGACACAAGTTCTATGTGTTGACACAGTCGTTGTCGATAGAATTCTGGAATGTGTCGACAACTTCTCTGTGTGTCGACACAGCTTCTGATGATGTCGACACAAGTCTAGCCCTTAGTGTCGACACACCGTTGTCGACAGATTTTCTGTGTGTCAACACAAATTCTGGATGTCGACACATTCTGGCCCTTGGTGTCGACACAGCGTTGTCGACAGATTTTCTGTGTGTCGACACAAATTCTGGATGTCGACAAAATCTGGCCCTTGGTGTCGACACAGCGTTGTCGACAGATTTTCTGTGTGTCGACCCAAATTATGGATGTCGACACAATCTGGCCCTTGGTGTCGACACAGGCATTCCCAAGTGTCGACACTTGTACATAGAAAATTTTACTTTCCATTTTCTTAACCTGCACATAATAACTCAACACAACATCAAATACAACTTGATGCATATAATTGAGTTAGGTGAGGTTTCTCCAAATCTGGTACACATTTTCCAATGTACCAAATAGGTTAGGATTAGAATCCTAACTCCAAAAATTCATGAAATCCAAAAATACTTATCGTACCCTCAAAGAGCTCGGCGAAGGCTTTTCGAATATAAGCTTCGTAAAGGATTTCACCCACCAGAGCTCCCGATACGACGACCAGAAGCCTCACGGAGAAGGAGACGCCGATTCATCTTTCCGCACTCAAGACCGAAGTCGGGGAAGATGAGATTAGGGTTTTTCTCTTTTCTTTTATAAGTATATATATAATCTTATTTTATTAATATCATGACTCGGAAAACTCAACCGAGAGAGCAACCAAACAACCTCGGTTTTCGATGAAATTCGCACAAAGCTAAATGTCGGTGCTACGAATCCAATGGCGAAGTCGAAATCAGGATCTAACAAACTAAACTCAGATTAAAATTTCCTGGATTTAAAACAATAATAATAATTATAAAATTCACCGAGACTCCAATTAAGCACGAATCAAAACGAAACTTCACAAGCACGTTTAAAATAAACCACTTAAAATTTTTCAAGTCAAAAACTCTAATTCCGATGAGTCTAAAAACTAGCCGACTTGCCCCAACGAGCAAAATCACGCACTAACGTCGGCGCGCCGTTAATTATGCATCCACATAATGTCCTACGTCATTATTATGCCACTAAAGAGATCAAAATAATAATTAAAAAAATTCAGGGGCGTTACAATGACCTCAAGAGAATTTCATCGATAGGCTTCTGCTCAGCTTAGGTGAGTTCTTTGTCATGCTCCATGACTGATGGAGTAGTAATCGCCTGACTTTACTTTCATTCCACTGTCAGCATCCATCTGATTAGTTGATTTTGGTAGTAGTATAAATCACCTAGAGGGGGAGGGGGGGTGAATAGGTGGTCTTTCAACTTAGTTGGTTTCTACTTAATTTTAGCAATTATAAAGTACACAATCAACAAACACATAAAAGTTTGTAGTGGTTCCCCATATTATGGGTATATCCACTTACCCCCACCGCTTATCTAGTAGTTTGCTAGTCGCGGCTATACATCTAAAACTCGACTCCTTGGAGCTTACAACACAGATTCCTTAGGACTCTCAGGTCTACTTCCATATCTTACCTTAAACTGATCAAGAAGTCCTACCTCAGATTGATCAAGAAGTCCTACCTCATGCTTAAAAGCCCTACCACTCAGAGTCCTCTAACTCATACTGCTCAGAGACCCAGTTGGTCTCCTACCTAAAATCTCCATAGAAATCCTACACTTAGGCATACCAAGAAGCCCTACAACTTAGACTGGGAGGTCAACCCTACTCTCAGATCTCCTAAAAGATCCTATAGAGAAATTTGAATGATTGTATAAATTACAGTAGAAAACCTAACTAAACAGACCTTGGTTTTCTGAATTTTCTGTTATTCTTGCAGTGAAAGCAAGTAACCTGAGGAAGCCCCTAAAAAGAGATTGTCTTCAGGGAGAATGAATTTAGGGCTTCTCCTGCTTTGATATTCTTCTTTAACAGGAAGATCTCACTGGAGTTTGAAGCACGACTCCTTCTTTACTCTTCTGAGAATCTTCAGGTAGAATTAGCTCGCTTCAAGTGTGCCGTTTATGATTTAGAATCTTTCTATTTGTGAGCAGGGATGACACGGGTTGAAGAACACTGTTACATTGCCCTAACTTGTTATTTGATACCCCTTGACCTTCATCAATGGCCTCATGAAGCGCCTTGTCAAAGGTATGGACAAGAATAGAATATTTTATCCATTCTTTATCCGCCAACGCCAATTTTAAATCTCTCCAATCTGTACGGGCTTAACGGTAATATTTATTCCCGTCTTTACGATATCATTGAGCAAATTCTTCATTCTCAACGATATTGACCTGGGCGCTGAGAATTGCTCTATCTCATCTTCTCCATGATATCGACTTGAGATGCTCCCCGATCTCAACGATACTGTGGAGAACCATATACCAATCTCAACGGTATGGTGGAGAACCATACAAACTTGTTCAGCTCTCCTTTGGGCCATTAATTCTTCATATAACATAATCCCTTCTCTCTTCCTTCTCTTTAAAAGTTGTACATCCCGTGCAACTCTTTCCTGGGCAGGAAAATCAAAATCTGAAGGTCTATTTTTGTCCAGCAGGGGTAGGTTAAGAGCAATCCTTGTGCCTTGAAGGACCCTTTGGGCTTGCTCAACATTGATCTTCTCCCCCTTTCTGGCTTCTTCAACAATTTTGTTCTCTAGATGAGAGGTGTTTGTCACAAACCTATTAGACAAAGTTTGAAAGATGTTCTCATTATCTTCCAAAAGAACATCTCTTAATTCTTCAGCTAGCTGCATGACAGGAAGTTGAGTTTGATACATATAGTCCTCAACGTGCTCCACACCTTCTTTTATAACCTTATCGGTTTGGCTAACGTAAATATTTATACTAGTTATATCTTATGTAGTCAGCCTTAGGCTATCATCCATAAATCTGACAATGTTGACATTTTGTTTGACAGAGCTGGCAGCTAAGTCAAACCACTTAGTGATCTCTTTATTAAGGTGAGCAGTGTCAGCCTTTAGGAAATCCAAGTCTTCCATTATCTCACCTTTAACTTTTTGAACCTCTGATAAGAACACATGACATCAAGAGTCATGATGATATTACTGAAGAACGCCTTTATCAGAACATTTTTGCTTCGCACTTTGGACAGTTAGCAATAATCTTTCTGCGGACATCCAAAAATTTGTTTCACGTAGCTTGGCAAGGAAATTTTGAGTCATGGATACATGACCCTTTACATGTAAGACCTATTGCTCATGCAATTTGGGATCCTCATTTTGGTCAACCTGCTGTATAAGCCTTTACTAGAGGAGGTGCTATCGGTCCAGTGAATATCGCTTATTCTGGTGTTCATCAGTGGTGGTATACAATCAGATTACACACTAATGGGGATCTTTATACTGGAGCTCTTTTTCTATTATTTATTTCTGCTATATCTTTAATAAAGGGTTGGTTACACCTACAACCAAAATGGAAACCGAGCGTTTCGTGGTTCAAAAATGTCGAATCTCGTCTCAATCATCATTTGTCAAGACTTTTCGGAGTCAGTTCCTTGGCTTGGACAAGACATTTAGTTCATGTCACTATCCCCAGATCGAGGGGAGAGTACGATAGATGGAATAATTTCTTAGACGTATTGCCCTATCCCCAAGGGTTGGGACCCATATTTATGGATAAATGGAATCTTTATGCTCAAAACCCTGATTCCAGTAGTCATTTATTTGGTACCTCCCAAGGGACAGGAGCTACCATTCTAACTCTTTTTGGGGGATTTCATCCTCAAACGCAAAGTTTATGGATAACCAATATTGCTCATCATCATCAATAAAGATGAATGCTTATCTTGCATTGCTTTCAGTCGACGAGAATCTTCTGTGGGCCCTTCCATGACCATATAAATATCCAGGTAGTGGCAAATGATCCCTGTCTTAATCCTCTGTCGGTGCTCTCGCCTCTAATCACGATGTCGCTTTCCAAGGAAGCTCTAGACCGCCTCCGCGCTGTCCAAGATAAGAACAAAACCTTGATGGGCTCACTCACCACCTTGATCCCTCAAAGAGCACCCGGGTCATCCTCGAAGATGAAAAAAAGCTAAAGTGGTCCGGCGCGACCCAGCCAAGGATGAGTTGACCTCTCAAAATCTTTCCCCACCCAAGACATCCTTGGTATTTGCATTCGCTTAGCACTGCTCATCCCTTTTCATTGCGCGGGGCACGAGGGGCACCCCATACACTGTCACTCTTTAATTATATAAAAATATATATTACAAAATATTTATAATTAAAAATACAAAAATATAATTGAAAAAAAAACACATGATACAAAAATACTAAGAACCGCGGGGGTAAGAGAAAATACGCGTCGTGATGTCACGCCGTGTAGGGGACAACTGCAGACGCTCAGACAAGAACCTACTCCTAAGACTTTTTATGAAATTCTCAAGTTTGTTTTGATGAAAATGTAGTTTGAGTTTAATTTTTATTGACCGTTTCCCTCGGCTCAGTGAATCAACTGTTCCACGAGTGAAAATATACATATACGCAGCGGAATATGCTTGGTTTATTTCATTTATTATCCTATATGAGTATGAAGATCAAATAGGACGATTCATGATATGCACACTTCTAGATTTAATATAAGTATTAAAAAAGCTTTCACGTTCGTTAAAGTACAGTGACATTTGATTTAAAGAGATGCTATGAGTACGAGATAATAATATTGATTTTTTTATTATTTGAAAGTAACTAACATGTAACCTAACATAAATCATTCACAGAGAGCAAGTAAGTAAGACAAACAACAAGAAATAGCATAGCAGCTAGCAAATATACTAACATCAACAATAACACCAGTCAAAGAAACACACTACTGAGGCGGTGGCCACTTGTCCTACACAAACCATCAGACCGAACAACTTAAAAAGGCATTGTGACGGTTGTCATATATCCAACACAAACCAACAGTCCATAAAAACCCACCGGGTGCAATGATTCACAAGCCGACACTGAGGTGGTGGTCCTTTATCCATTTCCAATCCAAGACGACAAATAAACCTCAACCCGAAACAAGGGCGTTCGAGAATGCCTCTCGTACAAATCCTCAAAGGAGGCCATCTGCAAACTTTCCTGATAACTGTTATTATAAGCAAACTCCATCAGTTCAAGACGATAGTCTCAGGATCCACCATGGTCCAGGATATAACATCTGATCATATCTTCCAAAACCTGATTATCTCTCTTTGTCTGACCATTGGTCTGCGGATGATAAGCAGTTGAATACCTGAGGTTAGTGCCCAACCCTTCTTGCAAACCTTGCCAGAAACGCGACATAAATCTGGAGGCTCGATCTGACACAGTACATACTGACACTCCATGCAGTCTAATGACTTCATCCAACTACAATTCCGTTATCTTCTTCATGGAATAGCCAATCTTAAAAGGAACGAAGTGATCACACTTCGTCAATCTATAAACTATGACACACACAGAATCATGCCCTCAGGGAGATCTCGACAAACTGGTAATAAAATCCATAAAAATGCTTTCCCACTTCCAACTTGGAATATCCAAAGGCAACAGCTTGCCACCAGGCCTTTTATGATCTGCCTTAACATGCTTATAGGTGAAGCACTCAGACACAAACTTAGTTATATCGTTCTTCATCCCATACCACCAAACGATCTGCTTCAGATCTCTATACATCTTTGTAAAGCCAGGGTGGTAGGCAACACTAGAACCATGCACTTCATTACATATCTTTATTCGGATATCCTCAATAGTGGGAATATAATATCTGCTATGGTCTTTAAGGTACCCATATCATCAATTGAAAAGTCTGGTAATTCCCCTTTTTCATTTCTATACTGGATATACTGTAAATCAGGATCATCCTTCTGATGTAGCCTTATAAGCATAATCCATGAAGGCTCTGCCACTTCCAAGCTACTTAGCAAGTCGCTACTCCCAACAGTTATGTTCATTAATAAGAACTCCTCCACTAAGGATTGCACTGAAAGGTTAAAGATTTGCGCTGTTTTCCTACTCAAGGAGTCAGCTACCACGTTAGCTTTTCCTAGATGATAAAGGATATCGACCTCATAATATGCAATATACTCCAACCATCTACGCTTGCGCAAATTTAGCTCCTTCTGAGTGAGAACGTATTTCAAGCTCTTATGGTCTGTATAAATCTTGCATAATGCGCCATACAATAAATATCTCCAAAGCTTTATGGCATAAATCACTACCACAGACTCCAAATCAAGCGTAGGATAATTCTTTTCATGAACCTTCAATTGTATTGACCCACACGCAATCACCTTTCCATCTTGCATTAAGACACATCCAAGACCGACGCACGATGAATACACATAAACATTATACTCCACTCCTTCGGTAGGTAAGGTCATTACCAGAGCAGTGCACACTCTCTTTTACAATTCCTGAAAGGCTCCTTCACACTCATCGCCCCACATAAACGCTGCGTTCATCCGTGTAAGCTTAGTCAGAGGTGCAAACAAAACGAAGAATTCTTCTACAAACCTTATATAATAGCATGCCAATTCTAGGAAGCTTCTTATCTCCTTAGGCGTGATAAGTCTCTTCCAATCCATCACAACAAAATTCTTTTCTGGGTCAACAGAAATTCCATCTTTATTCACAACATGACCCAAAAAGGACACAAGAGGAAGCAAAAACTCGCACTTACTCAACTTCGCATACAACTTATGCTCTCTTAGAGTAGACAAAATTAGGTGCAAATGCTGATCATGCTCCTCAGCACTGAGGGAATACACAAGAATGTCATCAATGAACACGACTACGAAATAATCTAAGAAATCTTTAAACACTCCATTCATCATGTCCATAAAAGCAGAGGGTGCATTTGTCAGTCCAAAAGACATCACCAAGAACTCAAAATGTCCATGCCGAGAATGAAAAGCGGTCCGCGGAACATCCGACTCACGGAATCTTAGCTGATGGTAGCCGGAGCAAAGATCGATCTTCAAAAACACCGTACTACCATGCAACTGATCAAATAAATCGTCTATCCACGACAAGGGATACCTGTTCTTGATGGTTACCTTATTCAATTTCCTATAATCTATGAACAACCTCATAGAACCATCCTTCTTTTTCACAAACAAGATGAGAGCACCCCAAGACAAAGAACTTGGCCTAATAAAACCACATTGCAGCAACTCATCTAGATGGGTACGCAACTCTTCCAACTCATGTAGGGCCATACAAAACGGTGCCTTAGTAATTGGGAGAGTACCTGACTCAAGATCATTGATGAATTCCACATCTCTCTCAGGAGGAAGGCCAGGAAGACTAACTTGGAAAACATCGGGGAACTCTCGCACCACATGAATATCCTCGATGTGCGGCAAACTACTAACAATTTCCAAAATAAAAACCAGGTAAGCAAAATAACCAAAATCTAAGTGTTTTCGAGCACATACCGCAAATATAATCTGGGAATCCTGGTGCGAAAAACCATACACACTCATGAGGTGGTCGTTGTCTGCCTTGAAGTCCAGATGCTTTAACTTGCATTGGAGAACAATATCATATCGGGACAACCATTCCATGCCCAAAATCACATCGAAGTCTTCAAGGTCTAGAACCTTCAAATCGGCAAAAGCTAGGAAGTCATCTAAAAGAATAGAATAACTCGAGATTCCATGGTCCGACACTACCGAGTCACTAGAGAGAAACTTAACATGAAACAGATCGCTAACTTGATCGAGAGTAAGACGATAATGTTCTACGAAAGTCCTAGCCACGAACGAGTGGGTAGCGCCATAATCGAAAAGGACGCGTGCCCAACGATTCTTTACCTTAAACTCCCATATAAAATATATTGATGTATGGTGACCAGGCGGACTGACGGTCTGCCCCTAGCTGCTTGGAGATCGACCGGTCTGGCGGTCTGCCCCTGGCGGCTTGGAGACCACGCGGTCTGGCAGTTTCACTCCAGCGGTTTGCTAGCCTGTTGTTGCTGATTGGTGACCGGGCAGTCTGGCGGCTTGACACAGATGACTTGAAGATAGTATCGGGTTGTCTTCTCTTCATTATGGTTGCCGGGCGGTTAGTCTAACCACGCGGCTTGTGCGGCTTGTATAGTTGCTTGTTCTTGTAATTATTAATCATACATTGCTTATTTGTAATCTCTCCTCTCTCCTCCATTCTATAAAAGGGAGGCCATACCTTTGTAATAATTACATTTTTTGTATAATAAAATTCTGTTAGTCTAAATTTTCGGTCTACTTTTTCTTATTCGCACATGATATCAGAGGACTCGATCTTTTCCACCTAATTTTGTGAGCTTCCTCTATCCACGTGACTTGTCTTCTCGCGACTTGTCTTCGCGGCTTAGTCCTTCTTCCCGCGACCTGCCTTCACGGCTTGTTTCTCCCTCCTATTTGCGCCCTGTTCGTGCAGTTTCTTTCTTATCCTTGTCGTTGCCCTTTGTGTGTGCGACCTCTCCGATTGCCCTTTCTTCTCGCCGCGACCTGCTCTTAAGTCGTCGTGACCCTCCTCCTCTAGACTCCTCTCTCTTTGATGATTGGGATGTTAATGATGCTCTTATTCACACTTGGCTGGCCAACAACCTTTCTGATGAGTGCCTCCCCATCATCTGTCATGATGAAACGGTCAATGCTGCTTGGCTTCATCTTATCGCTCTCTACTCAAAGGGGGCTTAGACGTCTCACATCTATACTCTATATGCAAACCTATTTGCTCATCCCTCTATGTCTCCTACCACTGCTTACCAACAGTTCAGGCTCTCGGAGCCGAGGTTCTCTAGAATCTCCCCTTCTCTGAGGATCTGACTGAGCAACACAAGCATGTCCAGGAGCTTCTTGTTGTGTGCTATATTCTGCGACTTCCTGAGTCTTATGACATGATCCGTCAACAGATCCTTGGCGAGGTAGATTCTCCCACCCGAGATGCCACTGCTGCCCGCATCGCCGCGGTTACCTTTCTGCTACAACATCCATTGTTATCCTCCCCTCCTCAACCGGATCACTATTCTCACCAGACTCAACAAAGTGGCTCTAGTGGCCGCAACCACCAATCCGGTGAGCGCAGTCCTTCCCGTTTTCTCTGCTCTCACTGTGGCCCCACCGACCATACGGTTGATCGCTGCTAGAAGAAGCATCCTCATCTTCGACCCACTGGGGACGCTTCCACCTCCTCTTCGAAGCAATCCGCCTCAGTGGTTACGTATTCAGGTAGTGCCCACGTCGTTACTCAAGGTAAATGACTGATCAAATTTGGTGCTACCAATCATATGATTGACAATCCTCAGTGTTTTTCTCTCCTAGAAACACATGATCGATTGCCCCCGGTCTTTATTGTGGACGGCTCTCCCTCACCGGTCAATGGGACAGGAGTGGTTCAAGTCACTCCATCTCTTCACTTGGAGAATACTCTCTACGTGCCTGAGTTCTCTTATAATTTATTATCTGTTACTTCTCTATGCAAGCAACTATAGTGTTTCATCACATTCACTCCTACTTGTTGTTCTTTTCTGGATCCGGGCTCCCAACGGATGATTTCTACTGAGACTGAGAGCGACGACCTCTACTTTCTCGACAACGTTTCCGCTCTGTCCTCCTTCTCCTTGTCTTATACCGATCTTCTCTAATGGAACCTTCTCCTTGGTCATGCTTCTCCACGACTTCTTCGTCAGTTTCTGTCCCACCTTCCTCCACAGAGTCCTTCTCTCAACTGTGACGCATGTCAGCTTGGCAAGCATCATCGCTCCTCCTTCCCACCGAAGCAAGGTCGTGGATCTTCCCGTCCATTTGATCTAGATCACTCCGATATCTGGGATCCTGCTCCTACCCTCACCATAGGTCGGGGTCGTTCATGTTTTTTTAACTTTTATTAACGATTTCTCCCACTGTACGTGGGTGTATATCTTAAAAGATCATTCTGAATTATTCTCTGTATGAACATCATTTTATTTTATGTTTAAGACTCAGTTTGATGTCCATTTTAGGTTTGTAACTTGTTCTTCTTTCTGTATGTAAAATGAGATTGTTCATCAAACTAGCTATGTCTATACCTCACAACAAAATGACGTGGCAGAACGTAAAAACCGTCACCTCCTCGATGTCACGAATACTCTGATGATATAAATGAGGCTCCTCGCTCCTATTGGGGATATGTTGTTTTCATCTCCTGCTATCTCATCAATCGCATTCCCTCTACGGTTCTCCATGACAAAACACCATTCTCTATCCAGGCAAGGATCCGTTTCCTCTCCCTTTGCGTGTCTTCGGGTGCACGAAATTTGTGCACTCTCCCTCAACCACCCATGATAAACTCTCCCTACGTGGCACTAAATGTGTCTTTCTGGATTACTCTACCACTCAGAAAGTTTATTATTATTTTGACCATATTCTTTGCAAGCAGTTCGTCCCTGCGGACGTAACCTTTTTCGAAAATGCCTCCTATTTCTCTCAGGACTCCTCTTCTCTTCTTGATGTTCCTGCTTCTCCTACCAACCCCTCCGTACCATCTAGACCTACCGAGATTTCTCCTCCTCCACTGTGTCCACCATCTCCTCGTCCTCTCTCCATGCCTCTGTTATCTTCCTCTTCTTCTCAGCCATCTCTCTGTACTCCCGGGCCAGCTCTCTCCACCACGGATGCACTAGACACTGAGGAACACGCCGACCTGGATATTCTCATTGCTCTTCGCAAAGGGGTGTGGACATGTACCCAGCACTCGCTAGCTATTGTTATTTCCTATGCTCATCTTACTCCTCCTCGCAGGTCTTTTGCATTAGCAATCTCTGCCACTGCCACTCCACGCACCTACCAGGAAGCCCTTGCTATTCCTCATTGGAAGACGAACATGGATGAGGAAATTACAACCATCACTGAGCTGGGTACATGGATCCTTGTTCCTCCTCCATTGGGCACTGATATTGTTGGCTGTCGGTGAGTCTTTGTTATGAAGTTCAGTCCATATGGCAGTGTGGATCATTATAAGGCACACCATGTTGCGAAAGGCTTCACTCAGACTTATAGTATTTATTATTTTGATACCTTCTCTCCCGTTGCTCGTCTCAGCACTATTCGGGTTCTCCTCTCTGTGACCGTCAACAGGGATTGACCAATTTCCCAACTGGGTGTCAAAAATGCCTTTCTCTATGGTGATCTTCAGGAAGATGTCTACATGGAGCAACCTCCTGGGTATGTTGCTCAGGGGGAGACACAGGTATACAGACTGAAGAAGGCCATCTATGGCCTAAAGCAAAGCCCTCGGGCTTGGTTTGGCAAGTTTAGTGGATTGTGACAGCCGTGGGTTTCAACAGGAGTTTGGTTGATCTCTCATTATTCATTCGCAAAACCTCCCTGAGTCTGGTGGTTCTTATCATATATGTGGATGATATTCTTCTCATTGGAGATGACCAGGCTGGGATAGCCTTAATAAACAAACATCTCCGTCAACACCGGGTCATGAAGGATATGGGTTCCCCAAAATACTTTCTAGGGATAAAAATCTCTCGAAAGCCCAACTCCTTGGTCCTCTCACAACACAAGTATGCTCTTGATCTTCTTAAAGACACAGGGTTGACTGGGGCTAA
The DNA here is from genome assembly GCA_039583875.1 of Platanthera guangdongensis. Classification (NCBI taxonomy): domain Eukaryota; kingdom Viridiplantae; phylum Streptophyta; class Magnoliopsida; order Asparagales; family Orchidaceae; genus Platanthera; species Platanthera guangdongensis. The sequence continues at coordinate 54,798,674 of CM077153.1, read as the reverse complement.
ACCTGCCCAATACCCCATGGCTACTGGAGAAGATAAAACCTGGATAGATGAATCTCCTCCTCTATCAAATGTTACGAGGTACATGCATCTGGATGACAAACTCATTTATCTTATGGTAACCATACCTGACATCTCCTACGCTATAGACAAGGTTAGCCAGTTCATGCATGCTCCTAGGAAGTGTCATCTATAGTCTGCCTTGAGGATATTGGAATATGTTAAAGTGGCGCCAGGTAAAGGACTATTATTTCAAAAGAATGGTCATTTGAAGGTTGAAGCATACTCGGATTCTAGCTATGCTGATGATAAAGGAGATCGCAAGTCCACATCGAGATTTTGCACATTTATGGGGGGAAACTTTGTGAGCTGAAAGAGCAAGAAACAGTCTGTCGTCTCCAGGTGTAGTGCAGAAGCGAAATATCGAAGTATGATGTTGATCACATGTGAATAAAAGTGGTTGCGAACTCTCATGCTTGACTAAGGAGAGGTCTACAACCATCCTCTACCTATATTTTGCGATAACAAGACCGCTATATATATCTTTAAAAATCTGGTCTTCCATGAGAGGACAAAGCACATTAACGTCGACTGCCATTTTATTCGGGAAGAGATTTTGAAGAAATATATCTGTACTCCCTTCATTACCTCCGACAACGAGTTAGTAAATATCTTCAACAAGCCTGTGTCTGCTTTTTTTTCACATTTGCAACAAGCTAGACATGATTGATATATATACTCTAGCTTGAGGGGGAGTGTTATTGTATGGTGACCGGGCAATCTGCCCCTCGCAGCTTGGAGACTGGGCGGTCCGCCCCTGGCGGCTTGGAGACCACGCTGTCTGTCTGTTTCTCTCCAGTGGATTGCTAGCCCGTTGCTACTGATTGGTAATCGGGCGGTCTGGCGACTTGATACAGGCCACTTGAAGACAGTGTCAGGTTATCTTCTCTTCATTATGGTTGCCTGGCGGTTAGTCTAACCGCGCGGCTTGTGCGGCTTGTATAGTTTTTTGTTCATGTAATTATTAGTTCCGCATTGCTTATTTGTAATCTCTCCTCTCTCCTCCATTCTATAAAAGAGAGGCCATACCTTTGTAATAATTATATTTTTTGGATAATAAAATTCTGTTAGTCCAAATTTTCGCTCTACTTTTTCTTGTTCGCACAAAATCATATACGAAACTAGCTAATCAATAACAAAGCTATACATGAAGGCTAAGAACTAGTTTAGAATCTAACCTGAGATCACCTGGGTGGAAGTCTGCGCTTCTTCCATGGTTACCGCATTGAACTTGCTCTTCCCTTTATCCAGGTGTTGCGGTGGCGGCGGCAAGACTTGAAGTGGAATTGGCTGCAGCGGGGGCTGAGACCGTGGGCACCAAGATTTCCAATGCTCTTTCTGACCACATTGGAAGCATACCTTATCCTTTGTCCAACAATGGACAACATCATGCCCCTTATGCTTACACGAAACACAGACCGGGTATCATTTGGGCATGCTCTGAATTGCAAGCACCTCCTGCTACTTCTGAGCTCCCAATCTCTTGAAACACTTCTCAAAGGGATGACCTGGCCAGCCACAAAAATTACACGCTCCCTTGCTTCATTTCTTCGATGCAGGGCCAAATGCCCGAGAGCTTCCACCATCATTAGACTTTCTTTTGTCCTTCCTCGCCTGCAACCCACGATTCTTTACATTGTCAATAGCCTCGACTTTCAGTGCAGCTTCTACTACTTTAACATAAATATCTGATCTATACGCGCTAAACAAATGCTGGATTTCGCTACGAAGTCCTCCCAGAAATCGATTCACTCTACCTGCCTCAGAGGATACCAAGTATAGAGCAAACCTGCTCAACTTACTGAATTCTATCTCGTACTCATTAACTGTGAGCTGTCTCTATTTCAGTTGTAGAAAATTATTCATCAGACGGTCTTGCTCAACCAATGGCAGGAAATTCTTGAGTAACATCTCCTCGAAATATTCCCACAAACATCCCTCGGCGAGGCTCTCTTTATCTTAGGCCGACCAGATCTTAGCAAAGTCCTTCAGCTAGTAAGTGGCAACCTTTACCTTCTGTCCAGCAGAAATTCCCGAATACAAAAAAATCTCTTCAATGTCAATAATCCAATCATCTAAATCTATGAAATTGGCTCTCCCGTCGTAGGTAGGATGTCCTAATTGCTGGAAGTGTGAAATGAAATTCATCTCCGGTGGCAATAGAACTGGAGGCACCAGAGGAGCAGGGGGAACATGTACAGTCTGACCCACTACAGGGTCCTGAACCCCAGGCTACTGACCTAAGGTGACAGTCAACAACTATTGAATATGCGATTGTATTGCAACCATCTGCCTTGATAGATCCTCATTGCTCTGCCATAACCCTACAATCACGGACTCACTTTACACACCTAACGACTCACCCTTAGACTGAGGAGTCGACCTCGTTGCAATACGCTTAGATGGCATTCCTAGTAATACAACGAACAACTCATCAAAACTTAACTTAATGCTAGAACTTCTCAACTTAGTTCAGACCATACGTGTATAGATACCCGCTCTTGCTGCTACCTTGCTCTGGGATTTTCAAAAGTGATGTCATGCTTTAACATATGATGATACACCATCATCCTACTGACTCATGTACATATAATATGAATGAATGAATTCTTATTCCTTTATTTTAAAACCATGTGTGTACGTGTGTCATCATGTAGACCTTAACTTGGCACATGTGCTTATGGTATGTTATGTTATGCATGCAGAGCTATGAATTCTAATAAAGGCCTTAATGCATGTTATGTGCGACATAGACATGAAATATTATACATCTCATACTACATAATATCGCATGCAACAAAAAAAATAAAATCTAATGGACATCCATGTGATCATTGTTATGCATCCCATACTATATAACAATCACATGTTGCTTCCTATGAGGATCCATATATAAACATATATTGTGCATCCCATACTACATAATATGCCCCATACACTTCTTTCCATGCTTATGGGTGTAGTGTTCATGCTTCATACAAGATGTACTGATGACACATTGGTGCGTGTATGCCATGAGATAAGACAACTCAAAACTTTACCAGAGATAGCTGTTCAACCAACTTGTCAAACAAACCTCTCTCTGATACCAACTGTCACAACCCGCATTTTCTCAACATTTAATAATATATCAGAGTAAGAGAAAATATGCGCCATTATAGCACGCTGTGCAGGGGACAACTGCAGACGCTCAAGCAAGAACCTACTTCTAAGACTTTTTATGAAATTCTCAAGTTTGTTATGATGAAAATGCAGTTTGAGTTTAAGTTTTAATGACCGTATCCCTCGGCTCAGTGAATCAACTAGTCTGTGGGTGAAAATATACATATATGCAGTGAAAAATATTTGGTTTATTTTATTTGTTATCCTATATGAGTATGAAGATCTAATAGGACGATTCATGATATGCACACTTCTAGATTTAATGTTAAAGTAGAGTGACATATGATTTAAAGAGTTGTTATGAGTATGAGATAATAATATTGATCCTTTTATACTTTGAAAGTAACTAACATGCAACCTAACATAAATCCTTCCCAGAGAGTAAGTGGGTACGACAAACAACAAGAAAATAGCATAGCAACGAGCAAATATACTAACATTAACAATCACACACTATGGGCATCAACAACCTGACACGAACCCACAAAATAAAATGTATATCTGAAATAAAATAAGAAAAACAGAACTACCCCACGGAGGTGAGGGAAGAACCACTTCAACTACTGTAGAATGCCTGAGGCCACCGCCTCTAGCTGCTTAGATAGCTACTGCTCCGGGCCAGAGGCATTTAAAAGAAAAGAATGTCTCAACAAAAATAAATACAAGTGGTAGCAAAGATCAAAATCAAATAGTTAGACCCATTAAGAGGGCTACCAACCCAACAGATTAGTTGTCAAACCACAACATTTAAATTAAAACACAGTAAGCAATGAAGAATCCATAGGCGTTAAATATGTAAAGTTGCACCAAGTGCGATATAAAACTATGATTCATTAACATCTGCAAGAGTAAGCTTACAGACATATGCAGATAAATACAAAAGAATAATCAGTTAAAAAGCATGAATCATTAACACTGGTGAAAGAAACACAGTACTGAGGAGGTGGCCACTTGTCCAACACAAACCATCAGAACGAACACCTCAAAAAGGCACTGTGGCGGTGGCCATCTATCCAACACAAACCAACAGTCCATAAAAACCCACCAGGTGTATGATTCACAAGCCGACACTAAGGTGGTGGTACTTTATCCACTACCAACCCAATACCACAAATAAACTTTTAAAAGTACTGATAACGAAAGAAAAACTCAAAACTCAGCATCAGATTTCCATAACGACGCAAGGAGAAGAAAAACAAAAAAAATTCTCTAAGGTATTCTCGATGAATTTACTAAGTTCACACAGATTAGTCGAAATCACTCGTCAAATAGAAAGGTTACTCGACGAAATATTCTAAGTTCGCACAGATTCGTCGAGAATACTCGACAAATTTCACTTGACTCAAAATCGAAACTCTACGAATTAACTAAATAAATTCAACTAATCCACATGATACTTAGTAGTTTTAACTTAACGAAAAATTCTAAGTACACACTGATTCGTCGAGAATACTCGACGAATTAGAAGGCACTCAGTTAATACACTAAAATCACTCGACGCACTCGACGCCAACACTTCACTCGACGCCTTTATGCTTCACTCTATGAATTTAAGGATACTCGACTAATTAGCTCAGTGAACGCAAAGACACTCGACGAATTAACTTAATGAATGCAAAGACACTCTACGAATCAACTCAACAAATTCCCTCGATGAATTACTCGATGAATTGGACTTGGCCTCTCATGAACACTCAACGAATTCAGGACCGATTCCTACATTACTCCGATTCGACAAACATTAATCCTACCCTATTCGTACATTTTATGAAAGAAGGGAAAGACACAATGAGAACAAAAGAACAAGCAAGAGGGGAGAAATCACCATTTGCCTCAAAATCTCCCAAAAAACGATCTCTCAAGCGCTCCGCTTCAAGATCGGCCACAAGAACTTCTTGCCTACGATCTCTAAAACGTTTCGGACAAGAACGAGGGTTATGAAAGAATTGGTTTCAAGATGTTCTAAACACCTAGCGGGGGGGGGGGGGGGGGGGGGGGTGAATAGGTTCAATTCTTTGTCTTACTTAGGCAGATAATTCTATCTAGTGCAGCAATGTATTCAGCAGAAGGTATAACACAGCATTCACATACACAACATTCACAGATTGCACACCAGTTTTATAGTGGTTCCCCAAATGATGGGTACATCCGCTTTCCCCCTTCTCCTTTCTAGCAGTGTACTAGATTCGGCCGAACTTCCTTCCTTCTTCTCAGATCCGCAGATCTTACAACTCAAAACCAAGAATGGTTCCTACAACTCAGAGTGAATCCACACTCATACAACTCAGGCACAAGCCCTACCTCAGTCTCTTCCACAGGCCTACAACTCAGAGTGATACCCCACTCCTACAACTCAGGCAATAGACCTACCTCAGCCTCTTTCACAGGCCTACAACTCAGGGAACAAATTCCCCTACCTCAGGCACTCAGCCCTACCTCAGCCTTTATAATTTAGGCTTATAACTCAGAGTGACACCACACTCCTACACTCAGATAAATTACAGATCCTACAAGAATTAATGATGAAAAGTTGTTGATATCTTCAACCAGATTGAGAGAGAATTGGTTGAAGGCTTCTTGATCACTTCTTGATAGAACTGATTTCTTAAGGATCAACCTGGCTTAGCTTTCTTCAAAGCTTCTTGAATCTAAACACAGTAGGGTTGATCTTCTTGATGTTAGAGTTGATCTTCAATCAAATTTCTTCAGAAATCAATCTGAATTCTTCAGGCAGACTGTTCAGAATCTGCCTTCACTGAATGAGAACTTCTCTCCTTATATTTTTCTCTCTCTACAATTTGTTGACTGTTTCTTTCTCTTCTTCTGGATTCTCAATCCTTCAGAGATTATAATTGATTGGCTTGATTAACTTCTCTCTGTTCTGTAAGTGTTGTTCTTGAAGTTGTTGTTCACTTCCCTTTTTTCCTTCACTCCTTGATTATTGAGAGAGCATATCTATTTATAGGCTACATTCATGGTAACCGGCTATTCCGGTTCCAAACTGTCTTCTGACACCTCTGACAGATGTGACAACAATGTCAGTTATGACAGGTATCAAGTCTTCACTTGTATTACTTCAGCCTTTATTGAACTTTGACTCAGCAGCAGAGAATGTCGACTGAATTCTTCATATGTGTCGACACACATAGTCCATGTGTCGACAAAAGTCTTGTTGTTGTCGACACAGCTTCTATGGAATGTGTCGACACAAGTTCTGTGTGTCGACACAAACACTCCTTGTCTTGACAAAGTTGGTGTCGACAGAATTCTGGTGTGTGTCGACACAAGTTTTGTGTGTCGACACAGTCGTTGTCGACAGAATTCTAGAATGTATCGACAGCTTCTCTGTGTGTCGACACAACTTCTGATGATGTCGACACAAGTCTAGCCCTTAGTGTCGACATACTGTTGTTGCAGATTTTCTGTGTGTCGACACAAATTCTGGATGTCGACACAATCTGGCCCTTTGTGTCGACACAGTGTTGTCGACAGATTTTCTATATGTCGACACAAATTCTGGATGTCGACACAATCTGGCCCTTGGTGTCGACACAACGTTGTCGACAGATTTTCTGTGTATCAACACAAATTCTGGATGTCGACACAATCTGGCCCTTGGTGTCGACACAACAATTTCCAAGTGTTGATACTTGTACTTAGAAAATTTTCCTTTCCATTTTCTTAACCTGCACATAATAACTCAACACAACATCAAATACAACTTGATGCATATCATTGAGTTAGGTGAGACTTCTCCAAATCTGGTACACATTTTCCAATGTACCCAACAATCTCCCCCTATTTGGAGAAGTCATAACCCTTAGTCAATGATATACATCACTTATAATAAAGATAACAATATGATGTATAAAAACATTCACTAACAAGGTAACAAATAAACAAAACAAGTAAATAATATTATCAAAGAACATGATATAACAATAACAAGCATGAATCATTGTTTTGTTTAAAAATTCACAATAGTTTGTTGACAATAGATTACATGGAGATTAAAATTGAAAATTACAATGTTTTATAATCTAGTCAATCTATCATAAGGCTGATCAGGCTCCTTGATCACTATGCCTTTTCCAGACTGGATTTTTTCTTGTACTGGAGCTTTAGTATCTTCAGCTGGCTTCTTGCCTTTGAGATCCTTCTTTTTTAAGTTCTTCAGCCTTGACTCTTTGCCTTTCAAAATAGTGAAAAGGCTTAGGAAAGTATTTACTAGGTTCTATTGCTGTAGTAGGTATTCTCCCAGCCTTGTGATCCCTTCTAAACTGCTAAATAACATTTTGTCTTTGCAGATATTTATTCCACTCAACTTCAGAATACCACTTGCCTCTATCATGCATTTTGTCTTTGACAGCTTGCCAGGCAGTAAGTTTTATATTCCTGTAGGTTGGACTCCATCTTTCAAAATCAGGCTTCAGTTCAGCCTACTCTCTAAATCTTTTCTTTGAAAGTTGAGCTTCTTGCTCCTTATTCGGTACTGCTTCTAGCATTTACACTTTCTCTAAGATAACATTCTTAGTAGCCTCTGGAGGGCTGTACATCTGATGAACCAAGTGTTGAATTTTCTCAAAGTTAGAAGGGGAATATATGATTTGAGCTACTTCCTGCTGACCCTTTCATTTCCTGTAACTTGAATTCCTGACTTAGCTGTATTGTCATCATCACATAGGGGTGGATATCCCAGAGTTACTCTAACATCATTCGTTATCCATGGCTGCTCTTTTCTCATCCATTTTAACTTGCATAGCAACCAACAATGAACTGAATCGACTGTTGGTGCTGAGGCTTGTGAGGCTGTCTGTAAAGCTTTCTTATAATTTGAGCTTTTCTTCTTATAAACCATCAGTTTTCTCTTCTTTGCTTTTAAAGCTTCTCCATCATCAGATTCAGAAGTACTTTCTAGATTCACAGTGTCCTTTGGACTTGAGGGCAACTCCTTATCAGCTCTTGGCAACTCCCCCTAAGTCCCTGGCTCCTCCCCCTCACTTCTTGACACAACTTCCTCAGTTCTTACTTCTTGTAAATCAGGGAATAATTCCTCAAGAGTAAATTCTTGTTGCTGTTGAACTGGAGGAATATCTGTAGCTTGAACAATTGATGGAATATCATCTAAGGCAGATGTATCATCCATTGATATATTCTGTGCAGGGATGTTGTCATGATGTGTCTGTTCAACATCATATAGAAGCACAGTTAATGTATCTGACTCAGTATCTAGTATATTTTGATTAATATCATTTATTACCTTAAGAATTGTTTGAGTGACTGTTTCACTCTCTAAAGCAGCTTGCTCATTCTCAGGAGCACTTTCTGAAGGCAAGACTTCTTGTTGAACTGGGGAAAGTTCATTTGCTCCCCCTAGAGGAGGCACAACTTGAGCTTGATCCAGTGGGATGGTGCTTTCTAAAATAAACTACCCCTGCATCTGACTATCATCAACATGTGATGAAGATTTTATAAGTTTTGAAAAATATCCAAACTAAACTCTCAACTAGGCAAGTGCACCTATCGAAATTTCGTATTGGAAATATCGTATTTAAACTCGGGGACCGTTGAGTATTTGTACTCAGAAGGAAGAGCTATTATTTTATCGATTGGAAAATTGGTTTTTGCGAAAACGAAAAAAAATGTTAAATTAAGAGGAGAAATTCGATGAATAAAAGGCTAGCACTTGATCTGGAATCCCTTTGGGCTAGAATAAAATCCACGAAATTAAAGAGCACAAACATCTAAATTATTAACTTCGACCGCGGAGGTTCCAAAGCTACGAAGCGCCTCTCTCGAGAATACGCACTCGACTAACCTTAGGTAGATCGATTAAGACCTCTCGAAAAGTAGAAAGACCTAAGCTTGCTTTAGGCGGTGAACCTCACTAATGGAGTTGACTCCAAGGCGGAAGAATTTTGCGTTCCTCTCTCGAGGGGTGCAAGAAATTCTCTTTATCCTTGAGTGATCTACTCGTATCCACAACCTCTCGGTAAATCTAGGATACAGATATAGGCTCGAATAAACATAATTTGCAACTTATGAATTCGAAGAAATTTAAATCAAAGATAAATCAAAGTGCATAAAATAGAATGCTTGCTAATTTGAGACAAAAATAAGAACTTTATTCTATTCCAAAGTTCATCATGATCAAGTGCTAATTGAAAATTAGCTACTCATCATGATGAGAGAATTACAAGAAAGATTGAGGAGAGACATGATTATAAAAAGTACTTGGAAATAAAGGTACAACATGAAATAAAAATGCAAGAAAAACAGTAACTAAAACAGAACTAAGCTCCCAAAAATCTCCTCCTGAGCATCTGAAGCTGTCTGGAATTTATAGAAGAAGTTGCTGGGTGGTCACGCCCTAGGTCACGCCTGTGACCTAGGGCGTGTCGGTCTCGGAACTGTCGTCTTCAAGTATTCTGAACGTTGGCGCGTAACCGCCAAAAATCGTTAATTGGCGAGTCACGCCCCTAGGTCACGCCCATGACCTAGGGAGTGTCTTGACGGTTGCAGAAAAACGGCGGGAAGCAGAAATGACGGGAATAACTCCGACCGTTGTTGGAAGGGTCACGCCCATGGTCACGCCCGTGACATTGGGCGTGTCTTGAGAAAACTCCCAGCGCTTGAAGCTGCAGCATTAAGTCGGCACGCCGGGATGTCACGGGGTTAGTCACGCCCGTGCCAAATTAGTCACGCCCGTGACTTGTTGCAAATAGAAACTGCCGTTGACTGGAAGACAGGACAAAGCACTGGATATCACGCCTGGCGTCCACGCCCGTGTGATGATGGTCACGCCCGTGACCTTAGGGCGTGTACTTTTAATTGACGTGGCAGATAGCTCCTTCCACGCGCCAGGTTCTCGCCAGGATGTCACGCCCGTGACCTTGTCGGTCACTACCGTGACTTTGTCGTGTGTTTTTGAAATTTCTTATTTTTGTCCAGTTTTGTCTCCTGATCAACCCTATAGACTCCAAATTGAGATTTGCAGCCCAGATTGCCCTGAAATAAGAAATTAGAAAAATTAAATAATAAAATTATAAAATATACTTATAAATTAATTAATTATTAAAAAACAAATATATAAATATATGGATAAAATTAGAGTTATCAAATACCCCCATACTTACTCGTTTGCTCGTCCCGAGCAAACAACTTTACATGGAGAGTAGAAAAATCTTAACGCTAAAAATGAAAATTGAACATAAGAAGTAGAATGCGAAGTCTTATGCCTATGCTTGTAGTTATTGTTGTAGAAAAACCTACTCAGCATACAAATTAGTTTTTTAATTTTCTAAAATGTGTTTCCACTTATTATTTTTACTTCAAGGATGGAAACACGATAAATCTTCGAATCACGTTTAGGGAGAAAGTAGCGTGTTTGCTAAGATAACATTGCACAAATCGTAGATCGGGATACCCTCCAAAGAAATCCATCAATGTCGATGGCCATAGGCTTGCCCTTTCACACTCTCGCCACGGCACTAGGTTAACTTATAAGTACAAATCAGTAGGACTTAAGTAGGTTGGGATGTAGGCTTAGGTTTTTGGTTTGGAAAAACAAAGATAAATGCGATGGGTAGACACACCAAAACCTAAAGAGAGCTTGCACAAAAGAAATAAATTGAAAAACTCCGCCAATTCCTTTGTTTTTTTTTCAATATGTTGAATATTTTTTCAACTTCCTCTTTTTATTGTTTTTTTTCTTTCTTCTTTTTTTTGTTTTTTTTTCTTTTTTGTTTTTTTTAGAGGAGAAATGAAAAATAGAACAACTCTTGTATATTTTTTTCAAAAGCCACCAAAATAAAATGGCTCCTAATCACACATAAACTGGTTTTATCTATAATTTCAAGCTCGGTTTTAGGTGTGTAATTAGGATGCTTTTTAGGCTTTGGTAAAGTGTTGGTGGAGCTACAACAAAAGGAAGGGTATATGCTCAAATTGGCTTAGCAAGGGTAAAACGTTAGGTAAGGGTGCAAAGGCTCAAACTAGCCAAAAGAAATGCCTAAATCCTTTTCATGCTAATGAGTTTAACCTATGCAAAGTCTTGAGAATAGTTAGAGGGCAAGTTCTAGACATCGAGAAAGAATACCTCTTTCTTGATCCGCGAAAAATCTCTCTAGTAAACTTCTACACACTCTCCTAAAATAAAATCAAAATTGCATAAACGAAATTTTCTAGCATGACCAACAGTTCTACTACAAAATTCAAAATTCAATTAAAGCATCAAAATTTTTCTAAATTTATGTAAAAGTTGAATACCTAGAATTTTGCATGTGATTAAATAGAGAAATAAAGATCTCCCTAATTTTAAAAGTTATACTAATTTTTTGTGAATTTGATATTTGAAAATTGCATTTTTTTTAATTTTTTATTTTTTTTAAATTTTTTTTGTATTTTTGAAAAGTAAGTAAAAACAACATTGCATAAAAGAAATAAAATCTTTATTATTATTTTTTTTTAGAAAATTAGTATGATTTTTTGTATGTTTTTCTTGAGAAATATCCCCCCATACTTAAACAAGACATTGCCCCCAATGAAAAATAAATAAATAAAGAGAAAAGATAGGAGACTTCCCTGAAGCGGGTCATGCAGCACCAAAATGTACCTGGAAGACAAAACTGAAGCAAAACATATTTTTTTATTTTACGAAAAAGAAAAGATACATGACAAAGGAAAATAAAATGATAAAAAGAAAAGATACAATGGGGCGGACTACAATCCCAAAGAAAAAGAAAGCAGGCTAATCCTCATCGCTATGCTGCCTCGGCTCCTGATAGTGCATCCGGAGGTCTGAAAACTCACGCTCAATACGTGCCATGGAGGAGGCTTGATTTGCCGCTAGCGTGGTAAATCGACTGTCAAAACTCACAAATCGAGCGTCAAAATCGGTCTGCATCATATCTAAGCGTGTGTGAAGAGACGCAAACTGACGATCCCAATAGCTCTGAGGGCCGGGCTCGGAAGAAGGGTCCTGCGGTGGTGGAGGAATCTGGGGAGAGTGAATAGTGCCACTGGGACCGGCACCGTAATCAAGGTCAAGATCTCCACCACCGACTGCGGGGGGAATAGCCTCAAACTCTCCATCACGTCGCCGCGCTAAGCCGAGGGCCTGAATTGTCTGGAACTGGATGACCTGCGGCATCTGGACGCAGCTGAGGCGTGGAAGAGTATCCCAAACGACGAGCTGCTTCGCGAGGAAAGTGATGAAGTTCCCGCCGTGCACTGCTCCCAACCTCGCATTTTCGGCCTGGTGTCGAAAGAAAATTGCGAGCAGATAACCAAGGTTGAGGGGGACCCAGTAAAACATACTATATAAATATAGTAAGTCTGCCCGAGTCACCACCCCGTGGCTATCGCCGCGACCAGAAATAGTGAAGGTAAGGAGGTTGTGGAGAATACGTAAGATGGGAGAAATGAGTTGACTGCCTTTGGATTTCTTTGGGGTGTAGGGGGCGGTGTCACTACTGATTTCCGCCCAAAAGGCGAGAAGGTTGACATCGGAAGGGAAATCAGTAATTAAATCGAGATAGGCGGGAGATTGGGAAAAAGCCTCCGAGCAGAAGCCTATGACGACATTGAGCTGGCCGATGGTGAGCTGATGCACCATCCCACCTATGCGAAAGACGATGAAGTCGTCATTGGCCGCCCAACGGAACTTGAATGAAGCCAAGAACTCAACGGTGAGTTCAAGGAAGGCATGCTCTGAAATAGAGAAGAGGGAACTCCATCCAGGGGTGGATAGAAATCCCCGCACCAAATCCGCCGCTCCAAATGTGGCGAGGATCGCACAATCTAAAATGCGGAACACACCAAGGGGTTTGGCGCGTAGGCGCTCGCTGCGCTCCTGCTGGGTTTGGTTTTGAAATAGGAGCATGACTTCCGCTGCGGCGGGATCCGCGGGGTGCTCGGAGGAGGAAGCGGTGGAGCGAGGGTGGTGGCGAGGCATTTTGGAAGAAGGGAGAAAAAGAAAGGATTCAGGTTGGCTAAGGGAGAAGGGGAGGGTTGGATGGTGTGGAGGAAGAAGAGGGGAAAAATCCCTATTTATAGGGTTTTTGGGTTGGTCACGCCCCCCTGTCACGCCTGTGACATGGGGCGTGACAAGCATGGGTCAAAGGGAAAAAAGAGTATCCGAGGCCTCCTGCCTCGGATTCCCTAGTCACGCCCCAGAGTCACGCCCGTAACTCTGGGCGTGTAAGGCGTATCCAATACAGGAATCCAATGCACTGGCATTGGATTCCAAGGCCACGCCCCAGGTCACGCCCGTGACCTGGGGCGTGTCTCATAAAAAAATAAAGGTAAAGGAATCCGAGGCGTTGACCCGGGGTCACGCCTCGGATTCGATGACACGTCCCAGGGTCACGCCCGTGACCCTGGGGCGTGTATCTGAAAACGAGGAAAAAAAACATTTTTTTTTTCTTTAAGGGCGAGTCACGACCGTGACTTGACAGCGTCACGGGCGTGACACTAACTGTCACGGCCATGACTGGGCAGGAAGAGAAGTTTTCCAGCTTCATTTCGTCGAACGAAGTTTCGGGCTAGACACGCCCGTGACCAATGATGGTCACGCCCGTGATAGTACCGAAAGACGAACGGAACACTGCTCTCGACGAAACCATTCTCGGGTTTCGCTTGACGAACCAAACACGTCTCGGTCATGCCCGTGACCCATAGGTCACGCCCGTGACAGAGGCGTGTACGAGCAGAATTTTTTTTTATTGTTTTATTTTTTTTATTTTTTTTATTTATATATATTTTTAAGATTCAAATAAACGATAATAAAACAAAAGTTACCGACTTGAAGAAACACGTAGACTTGACGCTCAACTCCGTCGATCGTCATGCCGAAAAAAGAAATGTCCTTCAAACCTGCAAAAAATTAAATAAAATTAAAAATAAAAAGAAAAGATAAGCATGAGGTGCCTCCCACAAGCGCTTTGTTTATGGTCGTTGAGCTCGACCAAAGCGGGGCACTCATTTATCGGTTTGGGAGGTTAATTTCCTCCCGGTACTCATTAGTAGTATCGCCGGCGAGGAATATCTTCAACCGCTGCCCATTCACTTTAAATTCGCCTTGTTCCGGGTGCGAGATAAGCACTGTCCCATAGGGCCACACCTCTTTTACAATAAAAGGGTCGGACCATCGGGACTTGAGTTTGCCCGGAAAAAGTCGGAGGTGCGAATTATAGAGGAGAACTTGGTCTCCCGGTTTGAAATCTTTAGGGTGCTTAATTTTTTATCATGATAAAATTTTGTGCGTTCCTTATAAAGTTTATTACTTTCATAGGCGAAGTAGCACCACTCATCGAGCTCGTTAATTTGGAATTTTCGAAGCTCGGAGGAAAAATTTTCATCTAGATTTAAAAATTTAAGCGCCCAAAAGGCGCGGTGCTCAAGCTCAACCGGTAAGTGACATGCTTTCCCATAGACCAATCGGTACGGCGTACAACCAATAGCGGTCTTGTACGCGATCCGATAAGCCCAAAGAGCATCATCAAGCTTGACCGATCAATCCTTCCTACTAGTAGAAACCGTTTTCTCTAATATTCGTTTGATTTCACGGTTAACTACTTCTACCTGGCCACTTGTTTGAGGGTGATAGGGGGTGGCTAACCTATGTGTAACGCCTTATTTAGACAAAACCTTAGCGAATTATGCTTTACAAAAGTGGGTGCCCCTATCACTAACTATTGTCCGAGGTGCTCCAAATCGTGAAAATAGTTTTTTGAGAAATTGGGTAATGACTCGGGCGTCATTAGTGGGAAGGGCTTACGCTTCCGCCCACCGTGACACATAGTCGACCGCTACCAAAATATATTTATTTCCATAGGATGTTGGTAGCGGTCCAACAAAGTCGATCCCCCATAGATCAAAAACTTCTATTTCTAAAAATGAATTCAATGGCATTTCATCACGGCGAGAAATATTACCTGAGCGTTGGCATTGTTCACAACGACTTACATGAGCGTGAGCATCCTTGAAGATGCTTGGCCAATAGAAGCCTGCTTCAAGTATCTTCCGAGCCGTCCGATTAGCTTTATAGTGCCCACCGGCGGGTCCCTCATGACAATGCTTTAGAATTTGTGCGCCTTCCTCATGAGAAACACACCTCCGCACTACTTGGTCCGCGCAAACACGAAAAAGGAAGGGATCCTCCCAAAAATAATTTTTCAAATCAGAAAAGACTTTCTTCTTTTCTTGATAAGAAAAACCATTCGGGAGGAATCTCGCAACAAGATAATTTGCAAAATCGGCGAACCAAAGAGTGGGGAGGGTAATTACCTTATGAATGGCGAGAAGGCGCTCCTCGGGGAAAGTGTCGTCAATGTCCTCCTCCATGAGCTCCCCCGAATTGGGGTTCTCCAACCGCGAAAGATGGTCAGCCGCCAAGTTCTCCGCTCCTCTCTTGTCGCGAATCTCCAAATCAAATTCTTGGAGTAGTAAGATCCACCTAATCAATCGCGGCTTTGCATCTGTTTTTGCTAGTAAATATCTCAAAGCCGAATGATCAGTAAAAACGATAATTTTGGACAAGGTGAGATATGAGCGGAATTTATCAAATGCGAAAATTACGGCTAATAATTCTTTTTAGGTGGTCGTGTAATTTTCCTGTGCGGCGGTTAATGTTTTGCTTGCATAATAGATAGGATGAAAGTTTTTATTTATGCGTTGTCCTAACACCGCACCGACGACAAAACTACTAGCGTCGCACATTATCTCAAATGGAAGCGCCCAATTGGGAGCGATCATGATATGGGCGTTAATCAATTTTTCTTTAATAAGAGAAAAAGCACGCAAATAATTTTCGTCAAAAATGAACGGCACGTCTTTTTCTAACAAGTGGGTTAGTGGCTTAGTTATTTTAGAAAAATCTTTAATAAACCGGCGATAGAAACCGACATGCCCCAAAAAACTACGAACGACCTTAACATTTGAAGGGGGAGGTAGCTTTTCTATAGTTTCAATTTTTGCTTTATCTACCTCTATGACCTTACTAGAAATTTTATGGCCTAAGACCAAACCCTCCCGTACCATAAAATGGCACTTCTCCCAGTTTAAAACTAGGTTCGTGTCCTCACATCCTTGGAGTACACGGGAAATGTTTGCCAAACATAAATCAAACGAATCTCTCCAAAAACGGAGAAATCGTCCATGAAAACCTCCATGATATCCTCCACTAATTCGTCAAAGATCGCTAGCATACACCTTTGAAAGGTTGCCGGCGCGTTGCACAAACCAAAAGGCATCCTTCGATAAGCGAAGGTGCCAAACGGACAAGTGACGGTTGTTTTCTCTTGGTCCTCGAGAACGATTGGGATTTGAAAATATCCTGAGAGACCATCAAGAAAACAATAAAATGAGTGCCCGGATAGCCATTCAAGTATTTGGTCAATAAACAGCAAAGGAAAATGATCCTTACGGGTTGCATCATTTAATTTACGGTAATCGATGCACACCCGCCATCCGGTAACGGTTCGAGTAGGAACTAACTCGTTTTTATCATTAGGCACTACCGTTAACCCTCCTTTCTTGGGCACCACTTGGACCGGGCTCACCCAAGAGCTATCCGAAATTGGATAGATGATACCCGCATCTAATAATTTTATTACCTCGGCCTTGACTACCTCCTTCATGTTAGGATTTAGCCGGCGTTGAGGTTGAATGGTTTTGTGAGCGTGTTCTTCTAAAAAAATTTTATGGGTGCAAAAGGAGGGATTAATCCCTCTCAAATCCGTGATCTTCCACGCAATTGCGCGGCGATGAAGTTTTAAAGTATGAGATAATTTAAGTTTTTCTTCATCGGTTAAGTAGGCCGACACAATAACCGGAAGTTTTGAATCCTCCGCTAAAAATAAATACTCTAAATGATCAGACAATTGTTTTAGTTCTAACGCGGGAGGTTCATCATAAGAAGTTTTCAAACGATCACTACCAATTTCTAAAAGTTCAAAAATAGGTGCGTGAGTGATCGAGGGATTATCACTATTTTCATGAGCAATTAAATCTAAATTTTCGAAATCGGCATCATGATCAATAGAAGATAAAGATTTTTCAGAAAAAAGAAAAGAGTCTTCTTCAAGAGAAGCCTCCAAATAATAACATGAGTCGTCATTTGAGAGCGAGTTTTTCATAGACGTGTCAATAGTAAAGGTAACTTCTTCATCTCCGACTCTAAGGAGAAGTTTCCCATTACTAACGTCTATAATTGCGCGCGAGGTGGCAAGAAAAGGGCGACCGAGAATGAGTGGGACCTCGGTGTCCTCTTCGATGTCAAAGATGACGAAATCTACCAGAAAGATAAATTTGTCAACTTTGACAAGCACATCCTCTATGATCCCCATAGGGAGCTTGACAGACCGATCAGCCAATTGAATGCACATTCTTGTGGGTTTAGGTTCTCCTAATCCCAACTTCTTAACTAAAGAATAAGGCATTAAATTAATTGAGGCACCTAGATCGGCTAACACATGTTTTACTAATAAATCACCAAACAAACAGGGAATGGAGAAACTACCCGGATCGGGTAATTTCTTAGGTAATTTATTAAGTAAAACTGCCGAACACTCCGCGTTCAATTGAACCGTGGAGATATCCTCAAGTTTCTTTTTATTGGATAAAAGATCCTTGAGGTACTTGGCGTATTTCAGCATTTGTGCTATTATTTCACAAAACGGTAGATTTATTTGGATTTGTTTAAACATGTCCAAAAATTTACCGTGATGTTCATCCACCCAGTCTTTTTGCATTCTAGAAGGATAGGGAAGAGGTGGTTGATAAGCTTTTGGTTTATTAAAAGTAGAAGGCTTAGGCGGAGGAGAAGGTGAAGAAATTATTACCTCTGTATCAACCGGAATTGGAGAAGTATCAACCGGATTTGGAGAAGTGGTTACCTCCTTACCGCTCCGTAGGGTGATGGCTTTGGCATGCTCCTTTGGGTTGGGCTCTGTATTGCCCGGTAGCGCTCCTTGTTGACGATCAGAGAGCATTTTAGCGATTTGCCCAATTTGTGTTTCCAAACTTTGAAGAGATCCGGTGAGATTCCGGATGTTGGCATCAATTGTAGTCGTATATTTGGTGAACAATTCCTCGAGATTGGGAGCTTTGGGAGTTTGCGGTGGAAAATAGCCGGGTGGAATCGTGTTCGGCGGGCGCGCCGCGTTCCCCGGATTACTCCAAGAGAAGTTGGGGTGATTCCTTATACCCGGGTGATAGGTATTGCCAAAATTATTACTCGGATTATAAGGTGGCCGATTCGGATTACCCATGTAATCTACATGCTCGACAATAGTAGAAGGCTCCCAATATTGGGGCTCACAGGTAGATTTGGACGAGGAAGCAGACATCTCGTTCATCTGTTTTTGCAGTTGCTCAACCTGGAGAGACAAACTTGAAACCGTATCGATTTCATACATCCCGGCTGGTTTAGGTGGTTTAGACCGAGGTGTACTCCATTGATAGGTATTCAAAGCCATACCTTCTATAAGCTCTTGGGCGGCCGCCGGTGTTTTGTTATTAAGCGTTCCATCGGCGGCGGCATCGATATGTTGCCTAGTTTGAGAATTTAGGCCGTTATAGAAGGTTTGGATTTGTAACCAAACCGGAATTGCATGATGAGGACATCGATGAAGCAATTCCTTAAAACCCTCCCAAGTATCATATAACGTTTCCGAATCAAGTTGGGAGAAATAAGTAATATCATTGCGCAATTTAGCCGTTTTAGCCGGCGGAAAGTATTTCGTAAGAAATCTTTCCGTCATTTGAGCCCATGTTGTGATGGATCCTCTTGGTAGAGAACCCAACCACTGCTTGGCTTTAGTGCGCAATGTAAATGGAAATAACCTTAGCCGAATGGCATCATCGGAAACACCATTAATTTTAAAAGTATCGCATATTTCTAAGAAATTTGAAATATGCGCGTTTGGATCTTCATCTTGAAGCCCATCAAATTGTACATATTGTTGTACTATTTGGATGATGCTTGACTTCAACTCAAAATTATTGGGGGCAATAGCGGGGCGAACAATACTAGATTGAGTCTCGTCCAAGTTTGGACGAGTATAATAGGACAGTCCTTAGTTCAATCGCATTTGGCTCACCCATATTGGAAGAAGCAGAAGAAGGAGATCTAGGAGAATGGGAAATAGAACTGAATGAAGAAGGAGAAGAAGAAGGCGGTGACGGAGAGAGGATTAATGAAGGATTAGGAGTGTCTCCTAAGGATTCCGTATCTTGAAAATTCGGAACTCGAAATCGTAAGCAGTGCCGAAAGGTTCGCTCGATTTCCGGATCCAAATCAAAAAGAGGCGACGGATTCCCTCGGGTCATACACCAAAATAAGACAAAATAAATTTTTTTTTTATTTTGATATTTTAAACAAGAAATAAAATGATAAATTAATAGATCCTTGCTTTCAAAATATCACAAAAAAACGTCCTCGGCAATGGCGCAAAAACTTGATGTTGATTTTATAAAGTTTTGAAAAATATCCAAACTAAACTCTCAACTAGGCAAGTGCACCTATCGAAATTTAGTATAGGAAATATCGTATTTAAACTCGGGGACTTTGAGTATTTGTACTCATAAGGAAGAGCTATTATTTTATCGATCGAAAAAATTGTTTTGCGAAAACGAAAACAAACGTTAAATTAAGAGGAGAAATTCGATGAATAAAAGGCTAGCACTTGATCTGAATCCCTTTTGGCTAGAATAAAATCCACGAAATTAAAGAGCACAAGCATCTAAATTATTAACTTCGACCGCGGAGGTTCCAAAGCTACGAAGCGCCTCTCTCGAGAATACGCACTCGACTAACCTTAGGTAGATCGATTAAGACCTCTCGGCAGTCGAAAGACCTAAGCTGCTTTAGGCGGTGAACCTCACTAATGGAGTTGACTCCAAGGCGGAAGAATTTTGCGTTCCTCTCTCGAGGGGTGCAAGAAATTCTCTTTATCCTTGAGTGATCTACTTGTATCCACAACCTCTCGGTAAACTAGGATACGGATCTAGGCGAATAAACATAATTTGCAACTTATGAATTCGAAGAAATTTAAATCAAAGATAAATCAAAGTGCATAAAATAGAATGCTTGCTAATTGAGACAAAAATAAGAACTTAATTCTATTCCAAAGTTCATCATGATCAAGTGCTAATTGAAAATTAGCTACTCATCATGATGGAGAATTACAAGACAGATTGAGAGAGTGACATAGATTACAGAAAGTAATTGGAAATAAAGGTACACTAGAAATAAAAATGCAAGAAAAACAGTAACTAAAACAGAACTAAGCTCCCAAAAATCTCCTCCTGAGCATCTGAAGCTGTCTGGAATTTATAGAAGAAGTTGCTGGGTGGTCACGCCCTAGGTCATGCCCGTGACCTAGGGCGTGTCGGTCTCGGAACTGTCGTCTTCAAGTCTTCTGAACGTTGGCACGAAACCGCCAAAATCGTTAATTGGCGGATCACGCCCCTAGGTCACGCCCGTGACCTAGGGAGTGTCTTGACTGTTGCAGAAAAACGGCGGGAAGCAGAAACGACTGGAATAACTCTGACCGTTGTTAGAAGAGTCATGCCCATGGTCACGCCCGTGACATTGGGCGTGTCTTGAGAAAACTCCCAGCGCTTGAAACTACAACATTAAGTCGGCACGCCGGGATGTCACGGGGTTAGTCACGCCCGTGCCAAATTAGTCACGCTCGTGACTTGTTGCAAATAGAAACTGCCGTTGACTGGAAGACAGGACAAAGCACTGGATGTCACGCCTGGCGTCCACGCCCGTGGGATGATGGTCACGCCCGTGACCTTAGGGCGTGTACTTTTAATTGACGTGGCAGATAGCTCCTTCCACGCGCCGGGTTCTCGCCAGGATGTCACGCCCATGACTTTGTCGGTCACGCCCGTGACTTTGTCGTGTGTTTTTGAAATTTCTTACTTTTGTCCAGTTTTGTCTCCTAATCAACCCTATAGACTCCAAATTGAGATTTGCAGCCCAGATTGCCCTGAAATAAGAAATTAGAAAAATTAAATAATAAAATTATAAAATATACTTATAAATTAATTAATTATTAAATAAAAAATATATAAATATATGAATAAAATTAGAGTTATCAACAGTCTTAGGAGCAGATGATTTCCTTGTAGATTCTTGGTGGTCTTCATCTGAACTGAAGATTACTTGTTCTTCTGAATCACTAGAAGATTCAGGCTTCCTTGGGGTTGTCTTTTTCTTTAGCAGTTGAGGTTCTTTCTATGGTGTAGAACCATCTTTTGTTAGAACACTTTCCCACCTGGATAGTATTTTCATATCCATCCTTCTCAGGTGATTTATTCTAGATCCAGTGGCGTGGTTCAGCACTTCAGGAATAGCTATTGCCAAATACAAACTCAAAATTCTATCTAGATTAGGTTTTTTCAGGCTTTCCTTGATCTTATCAAAAATTTCTGCAGACCAGTTAGTTTTTATTCTGAAAATAATCCTGGTCATCAAGCTGAACATATATGTTGAGACCCTATCATGTCCACATGGTTTGCAGAGAATTATCTTGCCCACAATCTCTGAGAGAAATTTTCCTTGTGAGTTCATTCCTTTCCTTTGCATTGATGATTCCATCTTAGTGGTGGAATCTAGGCCACACCATTGAAGTGCTTCTTTAGTCATTGAAAATGTAACTTCATCATCTTCCTGAGTCTTGGGCAATTGAAGTGTTTTCCTCAGTCGCTTTTGGGTAATTTTCACCTTACAGCCTTGAATTGATGACTTAATCTTTAATCCAGTTGAAGCCAAGGTTGCTTTTGTATAGAACTCTAGAATTTCTGTCTTCTAGATCATGGTAGGTTCAGAGACAAGATATTCTAAACCATTATCTTGGATTAGGGTTATCACATCTCGAATCTCAGTCGCCGCACTGTCAAAGGCATTGCGAACTAACACATAACCTTCGTTGATGTTGGTCTCCAACTTTGGCGCCATTGATGAAAAGAAATTTGAGGAGAAGAGAGATGAAGGTTTGTCGACTCAAGGTTTGGGTCTCGAAAATGTTGAGAGCTTTGTCGACAAAATTGTTCTGTGACCTATTTATAGGTTTGTCAACACAGAAGGCCAAAAGGCGGGAAAATTGATACTTAATGTATCGACACTGTAGAGATTGTGTCGACACAGGCTTCTAACGACTCGACAGAGTCAGTCAACACTATGTGTCGACACAGTTTTTGATGTGTCAACACAGACTTCTTACTAGTCGACTCTAATATATGTGTGTCGACACAGACTTCTGTATGTGTCGACACAACTATCTAAAAGATAGAACTTATATGTGTCGACACCAACCTCTGAGTGTTGACACCACTATCTCAGCACTATTTTGTTGTGTCGACACAACTTACCTCAAGTGTCGACACAAACTACTATATGTCGACACAGATTTCCTTTTGTGCCGACATACACTACTATATGTCAACATTGACTTACTTAGCCAGAATTACTAAGTTATTCTAGGTTTAACATGCCTAATTCAATTTTGAAATAATTAAACTTAGTTTCATCTAGTGGTTTAGTAAACATGTCAGCAATTTGATTATTTGTGGTGACAAATTCCAAACAAATATCTTCTTTTTCAACATGCTCTCTAATGAAGTGAAATCTAATTTCTATATGCTTTGTTCTGCTATGTGATACAAGGTTTTTAGCAATAGAAATAGCACTTGTAGAATCACAAAATAGTGGAGTTTTACATACCTTGAGACCATAGTCTTCAAGTTGCTGTTGAATCCATAGAAGCTGAGCACAGCAGCTGCCTGCAGCAATATACTGAGACTTTGCAGTGGAAATTGCCACACTAGTCTGCTTCTTACTGCTCCATGATACTAGTCTACCACCTAGAAACTGACATGTGCCAGTAGTACTCTTTCTATCTTCTTTGCAACCTGCAAAGTCTGCATCTAAAAATCCAGTTAGTAGAAAGTGTCTATTCTTAGGGTACCAAAGACCAAGATTAGGTGTACCCTTAAGATATCTCAATATTCTTTTAACAGCAGTATAATGTGATTCTTTAGGGCTTGCTTGGTACCTAGCATAGACACATGTATCATACATAATGTCTGGTCTACTAGCAGTTAAGTATAGGAGGGAGCCAATTATCCCTCTATACAAAGACTCATCTACAGGTTTTACTGCATCATCTTTGGCTAAAGGCATACTTGTCCCCATTGGAGTTCTCATGGTAGTGGATGACTCCATACCATATTTCTTAATTAACTCCTTGGTGAACTTAGACTGTGAGATGGAGAAGCCCTCATCAGTCTATCTTACTTGGAGTCCCAAGAAGAATTTGAGCTCACCCATACTGCTCATCTCAAACTTCCCTTGCATAAGTTTTGCAAATTCCTACAAAGGTTGTTTTCTGTAGATCTAAAGATTATGTCATCAATATAAATTTGTACTAGGATCATCTTACCCTTTGACTCCCTAAGGAATATAGTCTTGTCTACTTTTTCCCTGAAAATTTATTTTCAATGAGGAAAGTAGACAATGTTTCATACCAAGCCCTAGGGGCTTGTTTCAAACCATATAAGGCTTTCTTAAGTCTATAAACAAAATCAGGATAAAGTGGATCAACAAAACCTGAGGGCTGATGAACATAGACTTCTTCTTTCAAATTACCATTTAGGAATGCTGACGTAACATCCATTTGGTATATTTTTAAACTTTGGAAAGCAGCAAAGGCAAGGAATAGCCTTATTGCTTCCAACCTTGCCACATGGGCAAAAGTCTGATCAAAGTCAATGCCCTCTTCCTGTCCATAACCTTTGGCAACCAGTCTTGCTTTGTTCTTCACTATTATCCCATTTTCATCCAGTTTGTTCCTATAGATCCACTTTGTCTCAATGATGTTATAATCCTTTAGTTTTGGAACCAGCTCCCATACTTTACACCTTTTGAATTGATTCAGCTCCTCCTGTATTGCATCAATCCAATTGGAGTCTTGTATGACTTCTTCAAATCTTTTTGGTTCCAACTGTGACAGGAAACTTGAGCAAAGCACCGTGTTCATGTGTTTGCTTCTAGTTTGCACACCATGTCTGGGATCACCAATGATTTGGTGTGCAGGATGATCCTTTAGATTCCTTATTGCTGGAGGCATTTTATTAGCAATTTGAACTTCTTCAATTTCTTCACCATTCCGAGCTTCATTGTCTTCAATGTCAGCTTGTGGACATTGTACTCCCCCTGGACAATAAACATCATTTTCCACATCCTGCCTTGCAGTTTGATCTTCATTAATGGTCAGCATGCCCAACTTTTCTTTTAAACCTGTTGAGGTACAAGGATTGCTAGACAACTCACTGTTAATTAGCTCAGATTCATCAAACACTACATGAACTGATTCTTCTACAACTTGTGTAGTCAAGTTGTAGACCATATATGACTTACTATTGTTGCTGTACCCAACAAATATCCCATCTTGGGATTTGGAAGCAAACTTAGTTAGGTGAGACTTGGCAGTGTAAAGCACATAACACCTGCTACCAAAGATCCTAAAGTAGGATATGTTTGGTTTTCTGCCCTTCATAATCTCATAGGGAGTCTTTTTGTGGTTCTTAGTTATAGATGCTCTATTGAAAACATAACACGCAGTATTTACTACCTCAACCCAGAAATATTCTGGGAGTGAAGTGTCACTGAGTAGAGTTCTACCAGCCTCAATGAGAGTTCTATTCTTTCTTTCAGCAATTCCATTTTGCTGAGCTGTTCTAGGTGATGAGAATTCCTGATGAATCTCTAGTTCTTCACAAAACCTTATCATACACTCAGACTGAAATTTAGTTCCTTGGTCACTTCTAATTTTGACAACAGAATTGTTAAATTCATTCTGAATTTGTTTAACAAAGTTATGAAAGATAGTAGGGGTTTCAGATTACTGCCTCAAAAAGAAAACCCATGTATATCTAGAATAGTCATCTACTACCACAAAAGTATAGAATTTCCTCCCTAAACTATGAACTGGCATAGGACCAAATAAATCCATATGTAAGAGGTACAAACACCTCACAGAGTCTTTGGTATCAAGACTATGAAAAGAGGATTTGTTCTGCTTGCCTTTTTGACAAGCTGAGCATATACCCTCTTTTATGCACTTAAATTGAGGACCATTCCTCACTAACTCTTGACTACAAAGCTGGCATATAGTCTTATAGTTCAGATGAGCTAGCCTCTTGTGCCATTGGACACACTGAGATGCTTTCTCATCTGCAACTAAACATATAGGAGAGTTCATATTTTCATAATCAAAATTTAAACAATAAACATTCCCTTTTCTATAACCAAGCAAGATCACCTTCTGATCACTTGTTCTTTTGATCTGACACCCATTCTTAATAAATGAAATGTCATACCCAAGATCACTTAGCTGACTTATGCTTATCAAGTTATGTTTCAAACCTTTTACATAAGCCACTTGAGTGATTGTTATAGAACTGAAAGAAATATTACCAAACCCTTTGATGACCCCTTTTTCTGATCCACCAAAGATCACTTTGGGACCATTCTCTATGGGAGTATAGTCGTTTAACATTCTTCTTGTTCCGGTCATGTGCCTGGAACATCCACTGTCCAAGTACCATATAGGGGTATGGCAACTTGGACCCACCTGGAGCAAATAAAATTAATTTACCTTAGAACCCCAATGTTTATTGGGTTCTAGGTTCAAGTTAGATTGAAACTTAATATTCTTACCAGCAGCCTTCCTCACAGGTAAGCTGACATTCTTCCTGACACTGGTGTTGTGCCAGCAATCCATGGCATAATGCCACATCTTACCACAGCACCAACAATTATATCTATTATACCTCTTTTTAGGTACAGTTTTAACAGTATTGCTGTCAGCTGTTCTTAACACTGTTGGTACAGTAGTTCTTTGCTTGAGTGCTGGAGCTACACCCTTGTCATTCAGAATTTCAGGCTTACTAGAACCATGTATGATATCATAATCATATCTATTAGTTGGCTGCCATACTTTTCTGAAGGAAATTGGGGTTTGAAGGCTAGAGGATGTCCTGGGGCTTTGCCTTTTCTTTTGGAATTGGCAGCCCTTGCATTTCCCTCAAAGCCCAATCCAGTCTTACCCTTTTTAGGAATAAAGTCATCAATTAAAGGTAAAACTGATTTTGGCTTAGAGAACTTAGCCACCAGATCCTTTTCCCTCTGAAGTTTGACTTCCAAACTTTTGATTTGATCATTCTTGAATGTAATAGTACCCATCTGAATATCAGTTATGTTTTTCATTTTGGCTACTTCATTCATCTTTAGATCCAGCAATTTTTCTAAATCTAATGCAGCTTGCTTAAGATCAGCAATTTCCTTGGCCTGTGCCTTATTAAGAATTCTGTTTTTCTTAAGTGCTTGCAACAGGTCACCATATTCATCAATAAGTTGATGAACATCTCCTTCAGATTCAGATTCATCTACACCTCTTGATCCAGATGCTTTTGATTCTGAACCAGTATAGTAATCAGAATCTATTGAAGAATTGTTTACCTTACTAGGTCCAGGCTGATCCTGTCATTGATCTTCTTCTGTCAAGGACATCAGCCCTTTACAACAAGGTTCTTTAATTTCATTTACTGAATCTAGCCACTTCAAGAATTCAGCCTCTTCTATATCCTCTTCAGTTGCCAACAGTCCTATATATGCTTCAGCTTGAGCTTCAGCCTCAAAATCTGATGATGAAGAATCTGACCAACTTTTTTGCTTCTTTGCAACAAGGGATTTCTCCTTCTTGCCCTTGTTTTTCAGTTTCTTCTTATCATTAGATTCTTTCCTTTTGTTAGGACAATCAGCTACCACATGTCCTGGCCTGTTACAGCAATATTAAACAATCTTAGTTGAAGATAATTTACTAGGTTTAGAGCTATACCTGTCCTTCCTAGAGGATTTTGTTTTCTGATAGTAATCATCCTTGGATTTTGAGGATGATGGTTTGGATTTCCACTGTTTCTTCTTCAAAAACCTTTGAAATTGTCTTGAGAAAGCTGCTAAGTCTTCATTAAAATTTGGACTATCTGATGTGTGACTGTCAGAACTTTCTGAAACAACTTCTGCAGTTTTCCTAGGAGGTGATGGAGACATCCTCCTATCCTTTTTATGGCTTCAGTCTTGAAAGCCACTGACTTATCTCTGTAATCAGTTTTATTACTTTTCTCCTCCTCTTTTCTGACCATCAGCTGCATTTCATAAGAAAACAGTTTGCCAAATAATGTTGGAGGAGAAATTTCTGCTAGTCTGGCCACTTCCCTAATGACACCTATCTTTGTGTCCTAGTCTTTAGTCAATGATCTCAGAAACTTGTCATTTAACTCATATGTGTTGAATACTCTTCCATATGACATCAGTTCATTAACTATTCTGAAGAATTTCTTGTAGCATTTAGTTATACTGTCTATTTTAGATTGTCTAAAACTTTCATACTCCTGATTCAACATAGACTTTCTATCTTTTCTCACCTCTTCTGAACCCTCCATGTAGACAATAAGGGTGTCCCACATTTCTTTGGAGGTCTTGCAGTGAATCAAATTTTGGAATGTGGAATCATCTATAGTACTGACTATTATATTCTGTGCTCTCTTATCCATTGTATCCAAGATGATCTCATCCTTTGTCATTTCAGAATATTCCTTCGGTGTCCTGATATTTGCATCAAGAACTGAGACTTTCATTGGAATGAATGGCCCTTCTTTGACTGTCATGTAGATTCTAGGATCTGAAACTTCGATAAACAATCTAACTCTTTCTTTCCATATGCCAAAAATCTCTTTCCTGCATATAGGTAACTTCATGGAACCAAACTCTTTATGATTCTCTATGGAACCCATTTTGCCTAATAGATTTCTGCCTTGGAGATCTACTTAGACTGTTAGGTTTATTCTTTCAGTAACCTCCCTCTGATACCACTTGAAAGAATTGGTTTCAAGATGTTCTAAACACCTAGAGGGGGGGGGGGGGGTGAATAGGTTCAATTCTTGATACATATCATTAAGTTAGGTGAGGCTTCTCCAAATCTTGTACATATTTTACAATGTTCCCAACAGGTTAGGATAAGAATCCTAACTCCAAAAATTCAGGAAATCCAAAAATACTTACTGTACCCTCGAAGAGCTCGGCGAAGGCTTTTCGAATATAAGCTTCGTAAAGGATTTCACCCACCAGAGCTCCCGATACGATGACCGGAAGCTTCACGGAGAAGGAGACGCTGATTCGTCTTTCCGCACTCAAGATCGAAGTCGGGGAAGATCAGATTAGGGTTTTTCTCTTTTCTTTTATAAGTATATATATAATAGTATTTTATTAATATTATGACTTGGAAAACTCAAATGAGAGAGCAACCAAACTACCTCGATTTTCGATGAAATTCGCACCAAAGCTAAATGTCGGTGCTACGAATCCAATGACGAAGTCGAAATCAGGATCTAACAAACTAAACTCAGGTTAAAATTTCCTGGATTTAAAACAATAATAGTCCTTATAAAATTCACCGAGACTCCAATTAAGCCCGAATCGCAACAAAACTTCCAAACACGTTTAAAATAAACCACTTAAAATTTTTCAAGTCAAAAACTTTAATTCCGATGAGTCTAAAAACTAGCAGACTTGCCCCAACGAGCAAAACACGCACTAACGTCGGCGCGCCGTTAACTATGCATCTACGTAATGCCCTACGTCATTATTATGCCACTAAAGAGATCAAAATAATAATTAAAAAAATTCAGGGGCGTTACAATGACCTCAAGAGAATTTCATCGATAGGCTTCTGCTCAGCTTAGGTGAGTTCTTTGTCATGCTCCATGACTGATGGAGTAGTAATCGCTTGACTTTACTTTCATTCCACTATCAGCATCCATCTGATTAGTTGATTTTGGTAGTAGTATAAATCACCTAGAGGGGGAGGGAGGTGAATAGGTGGTCTTTCAACTTAGTTGGTTTCTACTTAATTTTAGCAATTATAAAGTACACAATCAACAAACACACAAAAGTTTGTAGTGGTTCCCCATATTATGGGTATATCCACTTACCCCCACCGCTTATCTAGTAGTTTACTAGTCTCGGCTACACCTCCAAAACTCGACTCCTTGGAGCTTACAACACAGATTCCTTAGGACTCTCAGGTCTACTTCCATATCTTACCTTAAACTGATCAAGAATTCCTACCTCAGATTGATCAAGAAGTCCTACCTCATGCTTAAAAGCCCTACCATTCAGAGTCCTCTAACTCATACTGCTCAGAGACCCAGTTGGTCTCCTACCTCAAATCTCCATAGAAATCCTACACTTAGGCCTACCAAGAAGCCCTACAACTCAGACTGGGAGGTCAACCCTACTCTCAGATCTCCTAAAAGATCCTATAGAGAAATTTGAATGATTGTATAAATTACAATAAAAAACCTAACTAAACAGACCTTGGTTTTTCTGAATTTTCTATTATTCTTGTAGTGAAAGCAATTAACTAGACGAAGCCCCTAAAAACAGATTGTCTTCAGGGAGAATGAATTTAGGGCTTCACCTGCTTTGATATTCTTCTTTAACAGGAAGATCTCACTGGAGTTTGAAGCATGACTCCTTCTTTGCTCTTCTGAGAATCTTCAGGTAGAATTAGCTCGCTTCAGTGTGCCGTTTATGATTTAGAATCTTTCTATTTGTTAGCGGGGATGACACGGGTTGAAGAACACTGTTACATTGCCCTAACTTGTTATTTTATACCCCTTGACCTTCATCAATGGCCTCAGGAAGCGCCTTGTCAAAGGTATGGACAAGAATATAATATTTTATCCATTCTTTATCCGCCGCCGCCAATTTTAAATCTCGCCAATCTGTACGGGATTAATGGTAATATTTATTCTCGTCTTTACGATATCATTGAGCAAACTCTTCATTCTCAATGATATCGACCTGGGCGCTAAGAATTGCTCTATCTCATCTTCTCCATGATATCGACTTGAGATGCTCCCCGATCTCAACGATACTGTGGAGAACCATATACCAATCTCAATAGTATGGTGGAGAAACATACAAACTTGTTCAGCTCTCCTCTGGGCCATGAATTCTTCATATAACATAATCCCTTCTCTCTTCCTTCTCTTTAAACTTTGTACATCCCGTGCAACTCTTTCCTGTGCAGGAAAATCAAAATCTGAAGGTCTATTTTTGTCCAGCAGGGGTAGGTTAAGAGAAATCCTTATGCCTTGAAGGACCCTTTGGGCTTGCTCAACATTGATCTTCTCCCCCTTTCTGGCTTCTTCAACAATTTTGTTCTCTAGATGAGAGGTGTTTTTCACAAACCTATTAGACAAAGTTTGAAAGATGTTCTCATTATCTTCCAAAAGAACATCTCTTGATTCTTCAGCTAGCTGCATGACAGGAAGTTGAGTTTTATACATATAGTCCTCAACGTGCTCCACACCTTGTATAATAACCTTATCGGTTTGTCTAATGTAAATATTTATACTACATATATCTTATGTAGTCAGACTCAGGCTATCATCCATAAATCTGAGAATGTTGACATTTTGTTTGACAGAGCTGGCAGCTAAGTCAAACCACTTAGTGATCTCTTTATTAAGGTGAGCAGTGTTAGCCTTTAGGAAATCCAAATCTTCCATTATCTCACCTTTAACTTTCTGAACCTCTGATAATAACACATGACATCGAGAGTCATGATGATATTACTGAAGAACGCCTTTATCAGAACATTTTTGCTTTGCACTTTGGACAGTTAGCAATAATCTTTCTGCGGACATCCAAAAATTTGTTTCATGTAGCTTGGAAAGGAAATTTTGAGTCATGGATACATGACCCTTTACATGTAAGACCTATTGCTCATGCAATTTGGGATCCTCATTTTGGTCAACCTGTTGTATAAGCCTTTACTAGAGGAGGTGCTATCGGTCCAGTGAATATCGCTTATCCTGGTGTTTATCAGTGGTGGTATACAATCCGATTACGCACTAACGGGGATCTTTATACTGGAGCTCTTTTTCTATTATTTATTTCTGATATATCTTTAATAACGGGTTGGTTACACCTACAACCAAAATGGAAACCAAGCGTTTCGTGGTTCAAAAATGCCGAATCTCGTCGCAATCATCATTTGTCAAGACTTTTTGGAGTCAGCTCCTTGGCTTGGACATGACATTTAGTTCATGTCACTATCCCCAGATCGAGGGGAGAGTACGACAGATGGAATAATTTCTTAGACGTATTGCCCTATCCCCAAGGGTTGGGACCCATATTTTTGGATAAATGGAATCTTTATGCTCAAAACCCTGATTCCAGTAGTCATTTATTTGGTACCTCCCAAGGGGCAGGAGCTGCCATTCTAACTCTTTTGGGGGATTTCATCCTCAAATGCAAAGTTTATGGCTAACCGATATTGCGCATCATCATTTAGCTATTGCATTCCTTTTTCTCGTTGCTGGTCCACTTCAATGAAGATGAAGGCTTATCTAGCATTGCTTTCAGTGAGGATATGATTGATCTTTCAGAAATACTTGTTGATGGTTTGGAGCGGTGTTGAAATCGAGAACTCAGTCTCTGTGGAGTAAACCCTTGGGGATGGGGTGTCGCACACTTACTTCTCTCTCGCGAGCCAAACGACTAAGGAAAAGGAACAGGGAACAAACCCAAGGGCTCGGCGTGGAGGACCCACCACACACCCGAAAGATCTTAAAGCGCTTCCCCTCCCTAGCCAAATGTCGAACTAGAGAAACCTCAGAAAGTGCAAGAAGACTGGGGCATAAGTAAGCATGCCTTCTGAGGTACCCCCTTTGGTCTATTTATAGATTTTTGAAAATGGCATGCCAACAACCAATATCCTCAGTTCTAAACGGCTATACACAGTCCAAATTGGTCTACCAACAACGTAACTCAACTGTTATGAATGGAAAAATGCAGTCCTCTGAGGACATCCAAGTAATTTTGCCTATGGAACCTACTAGACGAATGATCTGTGAGAACACCACTCGGCTGAAGGGGTGAATGCTGGTAGCAAAACGCATTCACCGCCTTGAAGCTCTCTGGGGGCGAGTGCTTGGCTGGGCGGCCACTCGCCCAACTTGGTGAGAACTGGTCTCGTGTGCACGCTGTGGCGCGAGATCCTTAGGCGAGTGCTAAATGAAGATTGCACTCGCCGAAGGGTCAAACCACCTCTCGCAGTGCTGCGCGAATGCCCCTATTTAGGCCTTGGGCAAGTGCAGGCCAAAATGCCTTTCTCACGTCTGATGGGGTCCACTTATCAAATATGGGGTGTACACAATCCCCGCTCTGTGCGAGATTTAATAAAGCTCGGAAAGAATCATCCAACCCCACATATTGGATGAGTGGATGCTGACCTGGAAGCGAATCTTCTGTGGGACCCTCCATGACAATATAAATATCCAGGTAGTGGCAAATGATCCCTGTCTTAATCCTCTGTCGCTGCTCTCGCCTCTAATCACGATGTCGCTTTCCAAGGAAGCTCTAGACCGCCTCCGCGCTGTCCAAGATAAGAACAAAACCTTGATGGGCTCACTCACCACCTAGATCTCTCAAAGAGCACCCGGGTCATCCTCGAAGATGAAAAAAGCTAAAGTGCTCCGGCGCGACCCAGCCAAGGATGAGTTGACCTCTCAAAATCTTTCCCCACCCAAGACATCCTTGGTATTTGCATTCGGTTAGCACTGCTCATCCCTTTTCATTGCCGAGATAAAATGTTGATTCGTCATATCTATTTGCAGATCCTGTCGGTGGATAAGGAAATTATGGAGGCGAGTGCTCAACCAGACTTGCTGGGGAATGGGCATGACGAGGTGGCCCACTAGATAACCCCCCCCCCCCCCTCCGGCTCAATGTTCCTGCGTAGGAGAAATGTTAACCTTCTTCTAACTATTAACCTGTCATCCTCCGACTTACCTGTCTTTTCTTTGCAGCTCCCGCTTTTGGGACTTTGGGGTTAAGAGTTCCAACATAGAGATCCTCTGCTCGCGAGACACTTATAGATCTTGCCTCGACTCTACCCCCAGCGGGTGTCACCCCAAACCTTCATTTTGAACCGACAACCTTCCCACCAGGCCTATGGAATAGAAACATATCCTTCGACACCCCCTTTGAGGGGGCGACATGACACTTCTCGCCATCCTTTTGATAAGGACGCGTGTGCTGGATCAGGTAATGACTTTTACTATCTTTCACGGGAGATGCGAGAGTTAAGCATATGTAACACCATTTATCGAAGGTTTCCGCGAGATCTCCACTGATGTTGATATCGATGAGGAGGAGGACTCGCCCCTTCCTTCTCCAGATTCAATTGCTGATTACCTAGGTAATCTAGAGGATGTTGTTTGTTGAAACCGTGAAATGGTCTCCTATGGAGTTCACCCTTGGGGAAGGGGTGATCGTGAACCTACTTCTCTCCTGCAAGCAAAACAACAAAAGAAACAAGGGAGGACTGACCCAAGGGCTCGGCGGGGAGGACCCACCACATACCCGGAAGATCTGAGAGCGCTTCCCCTCCTTAGACAAAGGCCGAGCTAAGGTACCCTCAGAATATGGAGAGGACGATACCTTCGTAGGGAAGGACGGGGAGAAGCACGTCAAGGCCCCTTCGCAGGAAGGCGACCTCGAAGTCCTTGTGGAGGAAGTATTTGTGGAGGTCGACATCATTACCGGACACGGCCGGTGGGCGGTAGACCTCCTCGCCATTCTGCTGAGGCGAGTAGGGGATGTTGCCGAGATTGCCCTTGATGAAGGCGATCTTGGTCATCCAATTATGGTGCTTGTTCGCGATCTCACGAACTTTGATCATCGAGCCCATAAAGTAGGCGACACCATCCGGCGTCGTCTTGTAGGAGAAAAGCTTCATGAACACCGTCAGGTTGAACTCAATCCTCTCGCGGCAGAGGTAGCTCACGCACGCCACCATCATGGCAATGGCGTTGGAGTTCAGCTGCGCGGGCACCGCGCCATAATATTTCAGAATCTGTCAGATCTCTGGCCAGAGGGGGAGGCGCAGCCCCACCTCGAAGTGAGAAATAGGGAAGGCGAGCTCGTCATCATAAAATGTATTGATGGCCTCCCCCTGCCTCGGCAGGCGTGCCTCGAAGCTTGGCGGCACGTGGTCGCGAACAAACTCAGTGAGCTCAGCCTCGCTCGTGTGCCCCTCAAAGAAACAATAGTCAGCGAAGTGCTGGGCGCACTTGGAGTGGTCATCGGCGTCAGGGTTGGTCTTGCCCATGCTCGCAGAAGGAGGGGTGGAGCGAGAGTAGAAAAGAGGAAAAGCAGGAAGAGGGAAAAGCAAGCAGTTAAG
The DNA here is from genome assembly GCA_039583875.1 of Platanthera guangdongensis. Lineage (NCBI taxonomy): Eukaryota > Viridiplantae > Streptophyta > Magnoliopsida > Asparagales > Orchidaceae > Platanthera > Platanthera guangdongensis. Next base: position 54,764,124 of record CM077153.1, on the reverse strand, counting down.
GCAATAGTACGGGGGTTGGTGGGGGGGGGGGGGGTATATTTATAGAAAAAGTAATCGGGTGGCCAAGCTGTTCAATCGGCCCAGCTCGCCAACCCCCAGCTCGCCGAACTTCCGGCGCGTTCCAACTGTCAAGCTGTCCAATCGGCCCAACTCGCCATCCCAGCTCGCCAACCCCCAGCTCGCCGACTTCCGGCGCGTTCCAACCAAGGCTAAGTCAAATGAGAAGCAATATAATTACTATTATTCAAACACAAGTCGCACCTAAGAATGTTTGAAGTAATTTATTACAACAATCTAGTGCAGGAATAAAGAAGCGGGGCGCATAGGAAAGGGAAAATCAGGAGGCGAGTACCGGTCGGCTCGGTAAGGGAGCCGCCTTTTATCTACCCCGGCCTCGCATACCCCGTCCCCCAGGCTGCCGCGTGCAGAGGAGCTCACGGATCTTACCCGAATTCCTCTAAGCCATCGAGAGGCCATCATCTATCTCGTCTAGGAGCTGGGAAGGAGAAGTCATCTCGCCGGCCTGGCCGCTTCGTACCTCGTCAGCGAGACGCACGTAGTCGCGTTGAAACATAAGCATCAACGTATTCCCCTCCTCGTCAGCTCATCGTTCTCCACTTCAGGGCCAAAGTAAGAGTCCAGCGAGCTCAGGGAGGGGAGGGGAGAGCAATCGGCTGCCCACGAAGATTCCTCGACAGCGGATTGACTGGGGGGAGCTGTGGAAACATAAGCATCAACAAGGGGAGATGCGCTGGAAGATCGCATGACAATAATGCAAGGCCAAATTTACCCGACGAGCTCGACCGCTCAAAGGAGATGCGGGGAGGGACAAAACTCAAGTCCTTCCCGTGACTTGGGTCGCGCGCTCCCGATGAGAGAAGCTCGAATCCCGGGATGGGGATGGTCTCCACGGCCGCCCCTGTGGTCACAACAGCTCGCTGAGGGGAGGGGGCACGCACAGGCGAGCTTGGCTTCTGCGAGCTCATCCCCAAGGTCCCAAAGGGAGGGGACGGGTCCCGTGGACGGTTCTCTGGAGTCATGAATCGCGAGTCCCCAAGAGTGGTCTTGGCTCGCGGGGTGGTATCTCGCGGCGCGACGCCCCCCACGCCATCAAGCGGGCTGTCCGGGCCATCGCAGATTTCGATAATATTCTTTCCCTTTTCATGGGCAGGCAGAGTGGAGGAGCCGGTCCCGTGTTCCAAGGTGGTCCTCAGGTCATCATAAATGGGCTCGGCCTCTTGAGGAAACGACTTCACCCTCTTCGAGCTGGGCTCGGCAGAGCTGCCCTGCGGGATAGTGGGTGGAACCACAGTAAGGGCAGCTATGCGAGCAGTTGAGGGATGGCGAGCTCGGTTAAGGCGCTCTTGGATCTCCTTGGGAATCGACATCTCGGCAGGGCTATAATAAAGGGAATGGAAAAAGTCAGGCAGGTATGCATGTGTATATATATAGCCGCAGGTGGACCCCACCCGAAGATTCCCTCCGATCCACCCCGCGCTCGCCGAACACTTAGGGTTGGATGTTTCTTTCCGAGCTTTGCCAAGCTCAAAAAGAGCGGGGATTATATACAACCCCGTATCCAGAGAGCGGGGTGAACCAGGAACCAGACTGGCCAGCTCAGATTACCAAGACCCAGGCGAGCTCGGCAGAGAAACTCGAGCCCGAGCTCGTCATTCGTCGACCGCGAGCTCGGCATTCGCCGAGCTAAGCCAAGATTCATCGAGCTGAGGTCGACTAACGGAGGCCGACTGATAGGCGAGCTCGCCGTCCTAACTCGCACTCGCGCAAAGGAGCTCGACAACAACAGGCGAGCAGGATCCGCCGAGATGGCTAGGCTCCCCAGCTTGCCCAGATCTATGAGGTACGTTTTACTATTTTGCCCCCGCCGGTCTGCCCATAACCCTTCAAAATAGCGGAGTTTGGCTGTTGGAAGACCCAACTAAGGGTATTTTTGTAATTTCAGGTCAGTTTAGTTTAGTTATTGGCAGTTTATATCCTGAACACTATAAATAGGACCCAAGGGGTTCCCCAGAAAGCAGGCTTTCTGTGCTCTCTTGCTCCAGTTTTCAAGTGCTTTCTGAGGGTACCTTAGCTCGTCCTTTGGCTAAGGAGGGGAAGCACTCTCATATCTTCCGGATGTGTGGTGGGTCCTCCCCGCCGAGCCCTTGGGTCAGTCCTCCTTTGTTTCTTTTGTTGTTTTGCTTGCAGGAGCGAAGTAGGTGCGCGATCACCCCTTCCCCAAGGTGAACTCCATAGGAGACTGTTTCATGGTTTCAGCATTGTTTGGATGAAGCGGCAGGTGGCTGATATATTACGGAATCAATCGCTGCTGCTGTGCGGGTTCGCTAATCGGGTGCGGAAGAATCAGGAATCTGTTGAGGAGCGACTTCTCAGCCTGGAGAATAGCTATACATAACTAATTGCCAATCTGTCGGGCGAGGTGGGTGGCGGGACAAAATATCCTGGCCTTCACATCGCGGGTCGAAGATCAACTTCATCTCGCGCAACGAAGACTCCAGACCATTCACTCTATCCACTACGCACGCGCCATGTCGGGAGCGGTAAGTGGAGATCGGGGACGGTGAAGACAACCCCCTGTTTGGCCTACCGGCACTCGCCTCCCACTCTTGTTTTATTTCATAAGCTCTGTAATAATGACTGTAGGCCTTTATGTCGATTGCCGACGATGTGTTATGGTTGTATATTGTTTGATCCCGCTTTCTTTCTCGTCTTTTTTCGTATACATATATTTTTGTTCTTGCGAAAGCTTTTACTTATGTTGTTCCCCCTGCTTGAAGTCGCAGTGCGAGTGAAGTGGTGCGAGATCTCGCCTAGGGCAAGGCCGGACTTGGGGCGAGATCTAAAAATGTGCTATCCACACTTTTTTCTGCCTCGATCATTTCCCGCCCGAAATTTCCTATAAATAGATTGCCTACCTACTGCATCAATCACCGCATTTGATAGTTTTTCGCTTTTCTCGTTACTTTTCTTCCTCTTGCACTCGCGCCTTCACTTCCCCTTTTGTTCCAGGCGAGATGTCGGGAGAGGGTGATGGCCGAAATAAGTGTGCCGCCACATTCACCGACTACCCATTTATGAACTGTAAAATGTCAGAGGGAGAATATCATTCGCTCATGAATCTCTATATCACCCCAGGCTTCAAGGAGCGACATCCATATGATAACGAATCGATCAACCACTTCTCGCCTTACGAACTCGCCATCCTCACTGAGCACTTCGAAGTTGGGCTCCGCTCCCTATGTGGCCAGAGGTCCGTCAATCCATGCACTACTTCAGCGTAGTTCCTGCTCAACTCAATCCAAATTCCATAGCTCTGCTAGTCGCATTAGCCTTCTATATGCAGTTAGAGCGAATGGAGTTTAGCGTCCCAGTCTTTTGCAAGCTATTCAATTTCCGCGCCAAGAGGGACGGGATCACATTCTTCTCTGGCAACCACCTCAAGGCGAAAGGTCTCGCCAATAAGAACCATAACTGGGTCAGACAGTCCATTTTTGTTTCTGGTGACTTTGGCAATCTCCCCCTTTTGTCGATCCAACAAGAGGAGTGTACCTACCACCCTCCTAGTCTCGACGACCACGAATCCAATCTCCACCAATTCCTCCTTGGGAAGGATTTCGACATCATATTCCTGAGGAGGAACGTCAACACGCTCCTGCCATTTCTCACCGCAGAGGGTAGTTCTCGCATTCGCTACTCTGAAGATTATAAGGTCTAGAAAATTCTAACTTATGATACTTGTGCAGGGGTGCGAGATCTCCCCCCACTGAAGCCGCTACCGAAATCAAGAGACAAAAAGTGGAGGCCTGACGCATCTCCATCTCAGCCTCATTCCAAGAAACCATCAATATTCAAAAAACCAGTAGCCACCGAGAAGTCAAAAGCTGCCGAGAAGCCAAAGGCTGCCGAGAAACCCACAAATGCCGCGAAGCTAACCACTGCTGATCTCGACAAGAGCAAGGAGATTACCATTGATTCTCATAAAAGCGGCGCCAGTGGTGTGATGAAGAGGGAGGGAAAGACCGGCAGGACCTCGACACAGGAGAAGCCGAAACCCAGGGGCCATAGGAACTTTGGCATGGGTGAGGATGTGATGACCGACAGCGAAGAGCCCTTGTTGGTGTGGGATCGAAATGCCAATAGGGCCTCTTTCTCTATCGTGCTACCTTATTGGCAGGAAAGCGATACCGTCTCGGGCCAGGCCTATGCATTGGCCTTCGGCATGTATTGGCGGGAAAGTGCCGCCTACTATGACAAGGCTTTAACAAAGTCACTCGCCTATGAGAGCTCACGAGCCCAATTCTGCGCCCTCAAGCTCGCGTATATGTCAGCACGCTGTAGCATCCGCCTTGCACGTCAACCGTCGATGTTAGCATGACGCGATCCTCTCTCTGCTCGGAGGTGAAAAAACTGAAGGAGGATCTCGCGGCCTCCAAGAAGGATCTCGCCCTGCGAGAGGCAGGAATGGTAAATTCTTACTCTCTTGCTTGTATATTAGCCAAACGTTTTACACTCCCCCTGATCCTTGGTCATTTTTGTAACACCCCAAATCCCAGGATTCAGAAAAAGTTGGATGACACGGCCTGGGACACAGGCGTATCCCAGGGCGAGTCCTGCTCGAGTGAGCAGCTGGCAAGTGTTTGACGAAAACTCTGTTCTATGAAAAATGAGGGAACATGCACTCTGACACGGGCATGTCAGAGGCCGTGTCCTCCTCTGCTCGACGAACTTCGTTCGACAAAGTTAAGCTGGAGGCATGTCTGCTGCCGTGTAAGGGTACACGGCTGGTGACACGGGCGTGTCACTGGCTGTGTCCTTTGCTGGACGTGCCCAGGGCATTTGAGGCCTGGTAAACACGGGCAGGACATGATCGTGTCTTGGGGTACACGGCCTGTGACACGGGCGTGTCATTGGTCGTGTCCCGATCGGGTTGATTTGGTTTTGTGCAGCCTGAAATACACGACCACAGCCATGGGCGTGTTTGAAGGCATGTCATGTGACACGGCCCGTGATACGGGCATGTCACATGGCTGTATAATGGTCTGGATGAGTCGGATGTGTGCCGCTTAAGGTACACGACCTGTGATACGGGCGTATCACAGACTGTGTCAAGCAAAATTTAGCCTTTTGTCGCAAAATCGTGGCCGTCCATTTTCTCAGTTGGGATCTGATGGCTCAGGTCTCTCCCTCCTTCCTTAAGGCCGAAAATGGAGATGGGAATCTCATTTTATTTTGGCCATCATCTTTCTACAAACCTTGAGAGACAGAAAGGAGGAGGAGGAGGAGAGCCGGCCATTGATGGTGCTGCGGAGTTCCGTTTCGCGATCCGAGGCTAGCATTGTGGAGGCTTTCTTTTTAACATGTGCATAGGATTCCCCCACCAGAGGGTGGCTTGTTACGAGAGTACTTTGGGTTGATTCATGGAATCCCTAATGACTTGGCATATAGATCCAGAAATGGAGTACGAAATAGGCATGCTGTGTGAAGCCCAACTGGATAGGTTCGTCTGGATTGGTGAAGTTGCATATACCCATCGGAGAAGACTCCGTGATTAAACGTGTAGTGTTGGCAGTCGATGGGTTAGACCTGTGAAGGGTAGTAGCAGGAAGTACTGGAGTGGTAGTCTAGGAAAATACCCTTGTGATGCTTGTGCTGCTAAAATGGGCTGTACCTGTGAAGGGTAGTAGCAGGAAGTACTGATTTGAGATCCAGGAAAATACCCTTTGTTGATGCACGAAAACGGCACCGGGGCACAACTAACACGGAGGTGGTGTGTTCGGTCTCACAGGCTAGGAGAGGAAGAGGATGAAGGTTGCGCGGATAGAGGTGAAGAGGGAAGAGGGAAGCTTCTGAGTGCTCGAGAGTGGAGCAAGCGCTTATCAAAGGGGTTGCAGGGATATAGGAGAGGGTGCTGAGAGCAGCCGGGAAGGTTGAAGAGAGGAGGAGGTTGATCAGGAGCTGTCGAGCAGACGGTTAATATGACGGTTGTGCTTGCAGGTTGCTTGCCGAGAGAGCTGAGCTGAGCTAGGAAGAAAGGAGAGAGAAGGGGCCACTGGCAGCGGCAACAACAGACTTTGCCCATTGCGGCTTAAACACCACTCTTGCGAGCTTTCCTTTTATTAATAGTGAGAGTTACAAGCTGCTAATACTCCTTTACAACAAAGTAATAAAGGGTACAAGCGGGAAGTTGACGGCTAAGGAAGAAGGATGCCAGAGGAGGCCGCGCAGACTGAACTGGAGGCCGGCAGACCGCGCGGCTAAGCAGAGGAAGCAGACCGCGCAGACTGGAGATCCAGGTCTGCAGGCCGCAATGTTAGGGGCAGAGAGACGGATGCGGTCTTAAAAACGGAGTCCGCAGGAAGGCTTGCTGGCTGACTTCGGGCGTGATCACATTGGCGATGATGAGAGTCCTCAAGCGCAGATCCCCTATACGAGGGGCATGGGGGGCTATTTATAGGCCCGAGGAGGTAACGACTTGCGGTGACGTTACCCCCGATGAGACGGTAACTTGAGCGAGATGGAGGCGGAGTCCGCCGAGTCCGCAACAGGCCGCGCGGATTGGGACTTGGTACTGAAGCCGGTGCTGATGTTGGCGAGATGGGAGACTTAGTGGCGGACTGCGATGCGGGTTCGCGGAGTCCATCACTGCCGAGATGGGACTGTCCGCCTTCTGCTGGGGTGGCGGATGCTGGAAGCTATGTGGCAGACTGCGAGGAGAATCCGCGAAGTCCACCACTACTGAACTGAGCGAGCTGCAAGGGGTGCGGGCAGTAGAGTGCCCGCAGAGTCTGGCGAGTCCGCACTAGGGTATGCGGACTGGGACTGCTCTCTGGAGGATTTGCTGGGTGGCGGACTGGAAGGAGTCCGCGACTGCTGACTGAGTCCGCACGAAGGCTGCGGACTGAGGAGGAATAGACCCTGCTGCTGCCGAGAAGCTGGTGCTGGCTAAGGGAAGGGAGGACTGCGTAGAGAGTCTTCCGAGTCCGCCGAGTCCGCGGCTGCTGCGAAGTTGAGTCTGCATATGTTGGAGATGGAAAGCTTGGTTGTTGAGGCTGTTGTGGTCCACCACTGGAGGCGGACTGGAAGTCTTGATCACACTTCGAGTCCGCCCAGCTCGCGAGGGACTTGGAGGTTGCTGGTCTTGGTGGGTAACCGAAATTGGAGTCCGCGCCTTACAGGTGAGCTGGAGGAGTCGGCTACCCGTGTTGCTGGGTGAAGGGATATGCGACCTGCTGCCGGCCTGAGCGGACAGGAATCCGAGTCCGGCAAAGGAACATCTGTTGGGACAGCCGCGGTTAAGCTGAAGAGGGGGCGGCCTGCAGAGGCGGACTGCGGAAGCAGTCCGCGGGCCCTGCCGACCAAAGGAAGGCGCGCAACCTGGGGGGTCAGACCGCTGAGACCGCGCAGGCCGCGCGGCCTGAGTGGACAGAAATTTCTATCCGCCCAACCTATGGGATCACGACCTCCAGGAGGGTCCCGGGGCAGGCTGTGACGAACGAGCTGGCTCCCTTGGGAAGGATCGCCGATTTCGGGGTTAACATAATCCCCGCACTTTTTTAAGTTCCGAATAGAACTTCAAAAAAGTTGGAAACCCATGAAAATCGTGATCCACCCCAACGGAAAGAGAAAGGGGCAAGGAGAGATAGAACCTGAAGTCTCTCCTTAGGAGTTTGGTGCTGCCTGTCTATTTTCCTGCAAGAGGAAAGTTAGGGTAGGCATGTATGGGTGGTACATCGAGTGTGTACCTGAGTTTGCCTTTGCAAAATAAAGAAGGTGTGTCTTCTACTAAGTTCTACAAAATGAAAATGAGAGGAAAACACAGAAGAGTAATAACTTGCAAGTGCCTGATTGGAGGCTTGCAAGCACCTGTTATTCTCTACAAAATGAGAGTTAGGAATAAACATGATATATGCGAGTAGCTTGCAAGTACCTGTGAAGAAACTTGCAAAGGTATGCTGATCTCTACAGAAAGAGAGTTAGGAGAAGGTATTGTATACAAAATTAAGCTGCAAGTACCTGGATGAGGCTTGCAAGTGTTTGCTAATCTCTGCAAGGAGAAGAGTTAGAAGCAAACAATATATATGAATGAAGCTTGCAAGTACCTGAGAGAAGGCTTGCAAGTGTTTGCTATTCTCTACAAGAAGAAGAGTTAGAATAAAACAATATATATGAAAGAAGCTTGCAAGTACCTGAGAGAAGGCTTGCAAGTGTTTGCTGATCTCTGCAAGGAGAAGGGTTAGAAGCAAACATATAAATGAAAGAAGCTTGCAAGTACCTGAGAGAAGGCTTGCAAGTGTTTGCTAATCTCTGCAATGAGAAGAGTTAGAAGCAAACATATATATGAAGGAAGCTTGCAAGTACCTGAGAGAAGGCTTGCAAGTGTTAACCGTTGATGAAATAAGGCCGATATGACCAAATAGTAAGGAAAATTCCTGATGAACTCTTTATCATGAAGCCCAGATCAATAAATCGAGCGTTAGCTGTTGATTTTGCTGATCGACATGATCAGATTAGCAGAGAAGGAACTTGACGAATTCTGCCAATCTTGACTAGATTACAATAGCAGGGTTTGATGATTGAGGAGAGTAAGACTCTTTTGATCAATGTTTGATGTCATTAGCATTTGGTGAGAGTAGTGAATAACTATATGATTCTTCATTTGATAGCATTTAAGCAGGCAGTGAATAAAAGATGAAAGTAATAGAGCTTGTACAAGTAGAGAGCCTGTAAGTCATCATCCGATGGAGCTTTGAGCAAGTAATGTATATAAGATGAGTATAAGCAAAATTAATGCAGGAAATCTTTTTGGTAGGTTGGATTAACCTGTTCACCTGTGAAAGAAGGCAATTGACAAAAAAGGAGCACTAACTACACTCCCTTGATAGAGCACAAAAGGGAGACATGCGCAAAAAATCCTAAGAAGGAAGCGACAGATGCACTGCTCTCTTGCCTCGGGTACAATCATCACTGATTAATGAGACTAGTTGCGCCAAGTGGCCTATTGCTTGTCTGTGGATTGATCAGTGGAGTTGTGGGAACCTGCGAAGGCACGAATCAAGAGTACCATAGAGTGTTCGACCATCACAGTTAGGTGATGATCGAAGAGACAAGGCTACGCTTGATCGTCATTGCTTTTCAAGCAAAGATCATCATAACTGTAATGTATCCTTTGCGAAACACAGTAGAGCTAACACATGGGGCTCCCCTAGCACACACTCTGTGTCAGATGCCAGCTAGGATCCTAAGTCTGAAGCCCAACATCATAGATTGAACGGCTCCTACTACACATATGGGTATACTCCCGCCATATGTGGTCGAAGCGGTTGTGCCAGAGAACAAACTACGGAGGGAGCATTCCAGACTAGGCGATATCTCATTTGCATAGTGATCTCTTTGGCAAAGAGAGAAAATAGAGGAGGAAGCATCACAAGAAGGGAACTGTGTCAGTATGAGATCTCTGATAAAAGCTTTGTTGAAAAGCAAGAAAGGAGCACTGAGAAGTGCTTTGAAAAGAAAATGTTTGAAACACATGAAGAGTAGAGTAAGGGTAACCGATAGTGGGTGTGAGGAGCTTTGAGGACTCATGAATGTGATGGGTCACCCTTCTGGAGCAGATGTTGAATTTTACCCTCCTTCAGCATTTCTTGCACTAATCGCCAAAAAGCTCTGCAATCCTCTGTCGCATGACCCTTTTCTTTGTGGTACTCACAATATTGGTCAGAGTTTTTGCCCTTCAGATCAGCAGGCTGAGGGCACATACTGCTTGTTTTGCTCTTGATAGTGTGAGTTGCTCCACCCAATGTATTATCAACTTTAGATCCTTTGCACTGGAAAAGACGTTGACGACTTCGGAAACATCCTGCTTTCTTTGCTTGTGATGGAAGACACTTTATGGGAAAGTTTGGAGGTCGTTCGGTAGGGAGCAAGACTTCTGGGCCTCTCTTCCTCCCAATGGGAAGTTCAGGTGACTTCATTAGGTGATTGGAGGTGTACACGGTTGTTTGAGGGCTGAGTTTGCAGACACTTTATTTTCGCTTGGTAAATGGAAATTGTACGGCGACTGTGGCCTGGCTGGATGGATAACTTGCTAGATAAGCTCAAGGGTCAACTGGCAGAAGAGTTGGCATATTAAAATGTGAATTCCCCACTTCCGGGTTGACTGTAGCAACTGGTGATACTACAGGTTGAGAGTCTAGTCGCCAAATTATAGTGGCTAGGGTGTCATTGATCGCTGCTATCTGCTGGGAAGTTTCCTGACGTATCAGCAAGAGGGCTTCCCAAAGAGCGTCTTCGCTGGTAGGAGGAATGTTCTGAGAGAGTTGGCGGTCTGACATGGCTAACTGTCACTGTTCACAGTCTGATCGGATCTGAAGGTCGCGTGTTAACTGTTGATGCGCGAAAGCGGCACCGGGGCACAACTAATACGGAGGGGGTGTGTTCGGTCTCACAGGCTAGGAGAGGAAGAGGATGAAGGTTGCGGGGATAGAGGAGAAGAGGGAAGAGGGAAGCTTATGAGTGCTCGAGAGTGGAGCAAGCGCTTGTCAAAGGGTTTGGAGGGATAGAGGAGAGGGTGCTGAGAGCAGTCGGGAAGGCTGAAGAGAGGAGGAGGTTGATCAGGAGCTGTCGAGCAGACGGTTAATATGATGGTTGTGCTTGCAGGTTGCTTGCCGAGAGAGCTGAGCTGAGCTGGGAAGAAAGGAGAGAGAAGGGGCTGCTGGCAGCGACAACAACAGACTTCACCCTCCACAGCTTAAACGCCACTCTTGCGACGGGCTTTCCTTTTATTAATAGCGAGAGTTACAAGCTGCTAATACTCCTTTACAACAAAGCAATAAAGGGTACAAGCGGGAGCTGGTGGCTAAGGAAGAAGGATGCCAGAGGAGGCCGCGCGGACTGAACTGGAGGCTGGCAGACCGCGCTGCTAAGCAGAGGAGGCAGACCACGCGGACTGGAGATCCAGGTCGGCAAGCTGCGCGGTTAGGGGCAGAGAGACGGATGCGGTCTGAGAAATGGAGTCCGCAGGAAGGCTTGCTGGCTGACTTCGGGCGTGAGCACCTTGGCGATGACGAGAGTCCTCGAGCGTAGATCCCCTATACGAGGGGTATGAGGGGCTATTTATAGGCCCGAGGAGGTAACGACTTGCGGTGAAGTTACCCCCGGTGAGACGGTAACTTGAGAGAGATGGAGGCGGAGTCCGCCGAGTCCGCAATAGGCCGCTTGGACTGGGACTTGGTACTGAAGCCGATGCTGATGTTGGCGAGATGGGAGACTTAGTGGCGGACTGCGATGCGGGCTCGCGGAGTCCGTCACTGCCGAGCTAGGACTGTCTGCCTTCTGCTGGGGTGGCAGATGCTGGAAGCAATGTGGCGGACTGCGAGGAGAATCCGCGGAGTCCGCCACTGCTGAACTGAGCGTGCTGCAAGGGGTGCGGGCAACAGAGTGCCCGCGGAGTCTGGCGAGTCCGCACTAGGGTATGCGGACTGGGACTGCTCTCTGGAGGATTTGCTGGGTGGCGGACTGGAAGGAGTCCGCGACTGCTGACTGAGTCCGCACGAAGGCTGCGGACTGAGGAGGAATAGACCATGCTGCTGCCGAGAAGCTGGTACTAGCCAAGGGAAGGGTGAACTGCGTAGAGAGACCGCCGAGTTCACCGAGTCCGTGGCTGCTGCGAAGTTGAGTCCGCATATGTTAGAGATAGAAAGCCTGGCTATTGAGGCTGTTGTGGTCCACCACTGGAGGCGGACTGGAAGTCTTGATCACACTTCGAGTCTGCCCAGCTCGCGAGGGACTTGGAGGTTGCTGGTCTTGGCGGGTAGCCGGAATTGGAGACCGCGCCCTGCAGGCGAGCTGGAGGAGTCGGCTGCCCGTGTTGCTGGGTGAAGGGATATGCGACCTGCTGCCAGCCTGAGCGGATATGAATCCGAGTCTGGCAAAGGAACATCTGTTGGGACAGCTGCAGTTAAGCTGAAGAGGGGGCGGCCTGCAGAGGCAGACTGCAGAAGCAGTCCGCGGGCCCTGCCGACCAAAGGAAGGCGCGTGACCTGGGGGGTCAGACCGCTAAGACCGCGCGGCCTGAGCGGATAGAAATTTCTGTCCGCCTAACCTAGGGGATCACAGCCTCCAGGAGGGTCCCGGGGCAGGCCGTGACGAGCGAGCTGGATCCCTTGGGAAGGATCGCTGATTTCGGGGTTAACACCCTTGATACTTGTGATGTTTACTGGGTTGTGCCTGTGAAGGGTAGTAGCAGTAAGTACTGGTATGAAAGTTCAGGAAAGACCCTCTGATACTTGTGATACTTAATGGGTGGTGTCTGTGAAGGGTAGTAACAGCAAGTACTGGTGTGCCCAGGAAAACACCCAGGCTTTATACCAAACAGGTAAGGTGAAATCGACCCGCGCCTTTTGAGCCGCGAGTATGCTGTACTCGGTGATGGCAAGGTGACTTGAGCAACGAGGGGTGGATGATACGACCTGCGTTATGTCCGTCCGACGTGAGACCTAAAAGTGCGGTCTGTTGGAGCGCATAACGAGAGTCTTAGGCCTGCACGCCACTATACCATGGGGGGCTACGAGCCAATCCCGGGTCATTAAGACTAAAATCTCCGGCTGCACGCCATGGAGTAACTGCTCAACTTTTGCTGTTGGGTTTCGGCCCTGATACGGTAGTGGGACCTTGGTTCGCCGGTACACCAACAATGTGCCCTGAGTGCACGGATCGTCGGGCCGCGTGGCTGACGGTTGTGATGGAATGTTTGTGCGTGAGTGCACAATATGTGATGAATATATATATGCATATGAATTGCTATGCCTGCAGGGAAGGAATGCCACTGCCCCGGAAAATGGGTAGGGTCGTTATAAATTGGTCAGCTGAATGATGACCGTTGCCTTGTTTGCCACCGTTGGGTGGGATGTCCTTGTTCAAGTGTCGGAGAACCGAGCGGGACAATTAAAGGCTGAAGTCCCTGCTGCTGCTGCTGCCACTAGCCCTCGAAGTCTATATTAAAAATATTATGTTTTGTTCATGTGTGGCCGACCTGCGCGCCGATGTTTGGAAGCCACTATTGTAAAGAACAACTGTAAGGCCATAAGGCCAGCTGGCTTTGTATTTGGTGAACATTCCTGTGTATATATATCAATGTGGATATTTATCTGGTGGACATTCATGTTTGGAGTTGGGGCATATATCAGTTCTATGAAGGCTTGCAGGACGAGTTGCGATTCCTGCTTTCAAGTTCAATAAACCAAGGATTCCAGGAGTTGGTTGACACTGCGTGCGCGCTGGAAAAGGACATGAAAATGGTGCAAGGGAAGCGGGCCTCGGCTGTAACAAAGCCAGAATTCAAGGCACCCCGACCTAGGAAATAATATTATGAAAAGAAATGGGGCAAGACGTCCAAGTCGTCAGGACAAACTCCTTCTACGGTTGCATCAGGTGCAATGTCGGGGGCTACTTCGAGGCCAGAAACTCGTACATGCTTTACTTGTGGACGAGTGGGGCATATATCCCATGACTGTCGGGTTGTTCCTCCGAAGGGAGAAAAGAAGGCGGGAGCGTCCTATGCTGCGACGGGAAAGGCAGTGGTGGAGTCCTCTGCATCCCAGGCGCAACCCTGAGTCTACAACCTTGGACTGCAAAAGGCCATTAAGCAAAGTGACGTCGTCACAGGTACGAGTTAAGTTATTGCATTGTGTTGCTTATTGCCTGCTTTGTTTATTGTATGCTTTGTATGTGGCTTGTGTGTGATACAATTGCCACAGGATTTGTAATGATTCGGAACACGCTGGAGCGAGCACTGTTTGATACGGGTGCTTCACAGTCATTTCTGTCTAAGGACTTCGTAGCGCGAATCAGATTACCTAGTCATGCGAAGACAGAGAACGTCAGGGTGGTGTTACCGAATGGATGTTTGATGCTCGTCGATCGGGCTTGTGATGTGGCGGTTCAAATTAGAAGTCGGGAGTTTTGTTTAAATACATCTGTACTGCCGATATCGGAATTCGACGTGATCTTTAGTATGGACTGGCTCGCGGGGCAGCATGCCTTTATTGATTGTAATGCTAAAGAGATCACATTGGGCCAGAATACCGAGCAGGAGACGAAGTTCGCACGGATGCGAGGAGTGGGCGGTACCTTGATGTCTACACTCCACGTCGTCAAGGCTGTTCGAAAGGGCGCGGAGTTATACTTCACACTGATTCAGGCAGTTGAGCCCAAGGCCGGTGTGAGCGATGTTCCGGTTTTCTCAGAGTTTGCAGATGTGTTCCCTAAGGATCTTCCTGGGCTACTACCCCAGCGGGAGATCGACTTCACCATCGAGTTGGTGCCAGGTGCGAAACCTATGGCTCGCTCGCCATATCGTGTCGCGCCAAAGGAAATGGCTGAGTTGAAAATCCAATTGCAAGAGTTACTGGAGCAGGGATATATACGCCCAAGTATGTCACCTTAGAGCGCACCTGTTCTGTTTGAAAAAAAGAAAGATGATAGCTTGCGGTTATGTATTGACTACCGCGAACTGAATAAGCTGATAGAGAAGAACAAGTATCCGATTCCACAGATTGATGAGTTGTTCGATCAGCTGGTGGGATCAACCGTCTACTCTAAATTGTATTTGAAGTCTGGGTATTACCAGTTGAGGATACGGGAATGAGACATTCCCAAGACCGCATTGGAACATGATACGGACATTATGAGTTCACGGTAATGTCGTTTGGGCTATGCAATGCGCCATCAGTTTTCATGGATCTAATGCACCGAACGTTCCGAGAGTACCTGGACTTGTTCGTGATTGTGTTCATTGATGATATCATGGTGTACTCAAAATCTGAAGCTAATCACGCAAACCACTTGCGGATGGTGTTACATACTTTGCAAAGTAATAAGCTTTATGCCAAGTTCTCGAAGTGCGAGTTTTGGCTATCGTCGGTGGCTTTCCTAGGCCATGTGTAAGTGGAGTGGGCATCACAGTGGATCCGTCGAAGATAAGGGCCATAAAAGAGTGGTCGGTGTTATCTTCGGTGGCCGAAGTCAGGAGCTTCCTTGGACTAGCGGGCTACTACAGACGGTTTTTTGAAAGCTTCTAGCGGATTGCTTTACCTTTGACCACACTGACGAGAAAGAATCAGAAGTTCATTTGGACACCGGAGTGCGCACGGGATTTTGTAGAGCTGAAGAGTCGGTTGACCACGACACCTGTGTTGACATCGCCATGTGGGACCGACGGATATGAGATCTATAGTGATGCTTCAGGAAGCGGCTTAGGCTGCGCTCTTTTGCAAAATGGGAAAGTGATTGCTTATGGATCACGCCAGTTGAAGGTGCATGAGCGAAATTATCCCGTCCACGACTTAAAATTGACGGTTGTGATCTTTGCCCTAAAGTTATGGCGGCATTATCTGTATGGCGTGAAAGTGGATATCTATACGGACCACATGAGCATAAAATATTTGTTGGAACAGAAGGACCTGAATATACGACAATGAAGGTGGCTGAAGTTCCTTGGGGACTACACCTTTGTAATTCATTAAACTCCCGGGAAGGGAAATGTGGTCGCTGATGCCTTGAGTCGGAGGGCTCCGTCGAGGGCCAATTGGTTGCAGAGGCACGATGAATGTCTAATCCAGGAGTTAGAAGCATTATAGATTTCTTGTGTTGACAAGAATTCCTCAACCAATACATATCTGAACTGGACGGAGGTGCAATATGACCTTGCAGACAGGATTCGACGAGCAACAGAGCTGGATGAAAGTCTCAAACGCTATGAAAAGGACGGTCCAGAGGACAAATTCTCCTGGGATGACGGCCTTTTGCAGAAAGAGGGCCGGTTGTGCGTCCCAAGTATGGGTAAACTACGAGAAGAGTTGTTGTACGAAGCGTACTTTACGAAGTACTCACTTCACCTTGGGAGCACAAAGATTTTCAGGGACATGAAGAAGCTGTTCTGGTGGCCAGGACTGAAGAACGATATCGCTCATTACATTGCCAAATGTCAGACTTGTGCTTTGGTAAAGGCAGAATGCCAGAAGCCTGGCTGTTTCATGAAGTCGTTGCCGATTCCGGAATGAAAGTTCGATGATATTTCAATGGATTTTGTGCACGGGTTGTCGAGATCTCATCACGGGAATGATTCAATCTGGGTGACTGTCGACCGGCTGACAAAAGTTGCGCACTTCCTTCCGAACAAACGGGACGATGTTGTGGAGAGTTTGGTAAAGCACTATGTGGAGCAGATCGTACGGCTACATGGTGTTCCTCGTAGCATTGTGAGTGATCGGGATGGGCGCTTTACATCGAATGATTAGAGGCTAATCCATCAGCTGTTGGGCACGAAATTGACATTCAGTACGGCCTATCATTCCTAAATGGATGGCCAGATTGAGAGACCAACAGAACAATGGAAGATATGCTCTAAATGTGCGCCCTGGACTTTAGTAAGAGATGGGAAGATCATCTCTATCTGATGGAGTTTGCCTACAACAACAGCTACCAAGCGAGCATCTGTATGACACCATTTGAAGCTCTGTATGGTCAGAAGTGTCGTACGCCGTTAGCTTGGGTAGAAGCAGGAGAATCCAAAGTGTATAGGCGTAATGAAGTCGAGGAAGCTAACTCGACGATACACACTATTTGGGAAAGGCTACTCATAGCCCATGATCGACAAGCAAAATACTACAACGCCAAGCACCAGAACGTGGAGTTCGCGGTGGGCGACTGGGTATACTTTAAGATCAAACCCTTCAAAGGCGTGTCCAGGATTCGGCGACTGAAAAAGTTGAGTCTGAGATATCTTGGTCCGTTTGAAGTGGTGGAACGAATTGGGGAAGCTGCATATCGGCTAGCTCTTTCGGCAGACTTGGGTGGATTCCATGATGTGTTTCACATCTCGGTGCTTCGGAAAGCCGTCAAAGATCCAACTCAAGTCATCGAGACTGATCGTGTGCAAGTGGAGATGGGCTAATGACGAAGGTTCGACCCATTCAGATCGAGGATCGTGCGATAAACAGTTCCGGAACAAGACAATCGGGATGGTCAAAGTACTGTGGGATAATTGCAGCCGTGAAGAGCTAACATGGGAGCGAGAGCAGACCATGCGAACTAAATTTCCCGAGATCTTTGTGTCACGGTAATGCAATGCGTGTCAAGTTGTATGAAACGTTTATGGAATAGAACATCTTGTGGTTGATTTCCTTCCTGTATGCAAATTTCGGGGATGAAATTTTTGTAAGGAGAGGAGGGTTGTAACACCCCAAATCCCAAGATTGGGAAAAAGTTGGGTGACACGGCCTGGGACACGGGCGTGTCCCAGGGTGTGTCCTGCTCGGGTTAGTAGCTGGCAAGTGTTCGACAAAAACTCTGTTCTATGAAAAATGAGGGAACACGCCCTCTGATACGAGCGTGTCAGAGGCCGTGTCCTCCTCTGCTCGAAGAACTTCATTCGATGAAGTTAAGCTGGAGGCGTGTCTGCTGCCGTGTATGGGCACACGGCTGATAACACGGGCATGTCACTGGCCGTGTCCTTTGCTGGACGTGCCAAGGTCATTTGAGGCCTGGTAAATACGGGCAAGACACAGTCGTATCTTGGGGTACACGGCCTGTGACACGGGCGTGTCACTGGCTGTGTCTCGATCGGGTTGATTTGATTTTGTGCTGCCTGAAGTACATAGCCACAAACATGGGCTTGTCTAAAGGCGTGTCATGTGACACGACACGTGACACGGGCGTGTCACATGGACGTGTACTGGTCTGGATGAGTCGATTGTGTGTCGCTTAAGGTACACGGCCTGTGACACGTGCGTGTCACAGGCCGTGTTAGACAAAATTTAGCCTTTTGTGGCAAAATTGTGGCCGTCCATTTTCTCAGCTGGGATCTGATGGCTCAAGTATCTCCCTCCTTCCTTAAGGCCGAAAATGGAGATGGGAATCTCATTTGATTTTGGCCATCATCTTTCTAAAAACATAGAGAGAGAGAGAGGAAGGAGGAGGAGGAGAGCGACCATCAGTGGAGCTGCGGAGTTCCGTTTCGCGATCCGAGGCTAGCGTTGTGGAGGCAAAGCCGCTGCGGTCCTTTCCAGCCTGCTAAAAGTCCATGGATCCGAAGCGATCTTCAAGGGTAATGATCTTTCTTCCTAGCCATGTGAAGGCTTCCTTTTTGGCATGTGCATAGGATTCCCCCACTAGAGGGTGGCTTGTTACGGGAGTCCTTTGGGTTGATTCATGGAATCCCCAATGACTTGGCATATTGATCTGGAAATGGAGTACGGAATAGACATGCTGTGTGAAGCCCATCTGGACAGGTTGGTCTGGATTGGTGATGTTGCATATACGTAACGGAGACAACCCTGTGATTAAACGTGTAGTGTTGGGAGTTGATGGGTTAGACCTGTGAAAGGTATTAGCATGAAGTACTGAAGTGGTAGTCCAGGAAAATACCCTTGTGATGCTTGTGCTGCTAAAATGGGTTGTACCTGTGAAGAGTAGTAGCAGGAAGTACTGGTTTGAGATCCAGGAAAATACCCTTAATACTTGTGATGTTTACTGGGTTGTGCCTGATGAATTGTAAATATACGTATTTTTGTGTACATTAATTTAGTCGTTTTCATTTCATTTTGTCGTTTTTACTTATTTTTATTCAATAAAATGCTCCTATTTTATAAATATATTACTAACTTATTTTATTTTATTTTTCAGGAGAAAAATGAAAAATCTTCCAAAAATTGCCAAGTCACGCCCGTGACAAATTGGTCACGCCCGTGACCAGGGCGTGACAATGCAAAAACCGTGAAATCAGCAAATTTTGAAGAGCAAAGCTTGACACGCCCCCTGTCACGCCCGTGTCACCCGACACGGGGCGTGACCCAAGCCCGTGTCCACCCGCTCAACGTTTTCATCTCAACGATCGTCGACACCAGCCGACACGCCTAGCGTCACGCCCGTGACCTAGGGCGTGACACCTCTTTCCGCTCGACGATTTTCAACTCGACACTTTCAGCTCGACATTCGTCGAGTGTCGACACTAGCCGACACGCCCAGCGTCACACCCGTGACCTGGGGCGTGACCACTGCGCCTGGCCGACAAGACCCTCCCGAAGACTTTCGGCGCGCACCGCGCCCAGATCCACCTGCTTGACACGCCCAGCGTCACGCCCGTGACCTGGGGCGTGACCACTGCGAGACCGACACGTGTCCAGCCCGAAGTCCACTTTCCCGTCAAATCGCCGGCCGCCTTCTCAAATAGTACTGTCACGCCCCCTGTCACGCCCGTGACCAAGGGCGTGACCCATGTAAATTTTTTCTATAAATTCAGAGCTTCTGCTTAGGATTTCTGTTCCCTTTTTGGTTCCATTTTGTATAGAGTTATGCTGCTCGGATGAAGTCCAAATGCTATGTAAGAGATATTTTCTTCCCCTCTCCTTAGTTTTTATTTTCGTTCTTGTGTAACCCGTTATTATTAGCTTAATAAAATATGTTTTTCATCCCTTTATTTGGCTTTGGAATGAGTCTAAACGATTACCTCTATGCAATCTTATCTTTATTCCTTGTCTTAACTTAGTTTTTTTTCGTTCTTTTTTATATGCGTGTGTGTGTATGATGTTAGAGTTTTACTTTTATGTTTTCATAAGTTCTGTTTACTTAGGTTAGTTTAGTTTTAGGATTCTTTTTTTGTACTCTCTCTATTTTCATTCTTATAAGACTATAAAAACGGTTATAAAAGTGGTTTTTAATTTCTTTTAAATTAGGCTCTTTAGGATTGTAAAACTTTTCGTTCTCTTTTAGTCTTATTTCCACTTTTTAGGCGTTTTTATAAAATTATAAGAATGGAAACATAATCGTTTTAATTTTTCAAGCATTTTCGTTTTCGTTTTTATTTCAAAAACCTTTTTCCTTATTTAATTTTTTCGTTCTCTTTTTATGCATTTCTACCGCATTCTAGCGGTAGAAATGTATTCGTTTTAATTTTTCGAGCACTTGCATTTCCTTTTTTATTTGCAAATCTTTCTTTCCGTTTAATTTTTATTTTCACTTTTTATGCATTTCTACCGCATTCTAGCGGTAGAAATGCAGTTGTTTTCATTTTTAGATAACTTAGTTTTTTACATTTTTTTGTATGTGCGCATTTATTTTCGCCTACTCGTTAAGAGTTAAATGGCGCTTGCTTATTTTACTTTCTGTAGAGTGCGTAAGTTTGTAATTTTCTTTTTTTCCGCATACTCACTTGAGTTAAATGGCAAGTCTTTATTTTCCCTACTCATTTGAGTAGGATTTGTGTGTGTGCGTTTTCATTTATGTCGAGAGAGCGTGTGCGTGAGTTGCATTTATTTAGTCCTACTCGTTTGAGTAGGACACGCTTTCTTTCTCCCGCCCACGCATTTGCGCCGGGACTCCCAATTTACAGCTTTCTTCAGTCCTACTCGTTTGGGTAGGACTTGCAATTTTCAGCTTTCCTTTACTGCTTTATTTTACTGCTTTCATTTTATCGCTTTCATTTACTGCTTTCTTTATCGCTTTATTTTCTGCTTTTCCCGCAAGCTGTCCCCATTCCGATGAGTGGCTAATCGTTCTTAGCCCTCGACATCGAAGAGCATTAGGACAGATAAAATAGCTTAAAATAACGAAAGGTCTAATTTTTCTAATTAATTAAAAGTACTTAAGGTTTGCCCGGGGTTAACGACGCGTAGGACCACATATCGATGTGTGGGCCCTATTTCCGTTTTCCATACGCTCGCCGAGAGGCCGTGCGTATGGACAGATCACCCCTTGGCAAAGAGAGTTCCGCACTAATCCTCGAGAGAGGTGGCGCGCCAACTCTACCGGATTGGGTTCCCCACCCAATAGCGGGGTTCTTCGCGTAATGCGGGCGTTAAGAGGAATCCTTCGTCGGACGAGAGCCCGGTCGAATAGTCTTAGCGTTCAGGTGAGCGATAGTCCTAGAGATAGGTGAGCTCATTTTAGTGGAACCTCCACGGCCAAGTCTCCGCCTTAATTAATTAGAAATTTAGGAGCTCTTTTTATTTAAAGTCTATTTTAGTTCAATTGTTTTCTCGGTGCCATCGAGCTAAGCTCTTCATCGGCACCACCTTCATGCTTTCATTTTCTTTCTGTCATTTTCTGCATTTTTATTATATATAAAATATCCCGACAAGATAATTATCGGTAAAATAATAGTCCCCTCCAGGGAAGAGTAGAAATAATCGAACCAGACCCGAGAACAATACGACCTCGATATTCCACCCGGAATATCCTGTACTACTCACGATAGGTGCACTTGCCTCCTTTCGTTAAAACTCGATCACACCTTTTTATATCCAAAATAAATAAATACGTGCGTCCCGTTTTCTAAATAATCACATCCGCCTTTTACTTAAATAAAACCGCCGGGTCGCCGCGTGACCGTAAATAATTTTGGAGTTTTAACCATCAGTGCCTGTGAAGGGTAGTAGCAGGAAGTACTGGTACGGAAGTTCAGGAAAGACCCTCTGATGCTTGTGATGCTTAATGGGTGGTGTCTGTGAAGGGTAATAACAACAAGTACTGTTGTGCCCAGGAAAACACCCAGGCTTTATGCCAAACAGGTAAGATGAAACCGACCCGCGCCTTTTGAGCCGCGAGTATGCTATACTCGGTGATGGTAAGACAATTTGAGCAACGGGGGGTGGATGATCCGACCTGCATTATTTCCGTCCGACGTGAGACCTGAAAGTGTGGTCTGTGCATAGCGAGAGTCTTAGGCCTGCGCGCCATGACACTATGGGGGGCTACGGGCCAATTCCGGGTCATTAAGACTAAAATCTCCGGCTGCACGCCATGGAGTAACTGCTCAACTTTTGCCATTGGGTTTCGGCCCTGATACGGTGGTGGGACCCTGGTTCACTGGTACACCAAGAATGTGCCCTAAGTGCACGGATCGTCGGGCCGCGTGGCTGACAGTTGTGATGGAATGTTTGTGCGTGAGTGCACAATATGTGATATATATATATATATATATATATGCATATGAAATGTTATGCCTGCATGGAAGTAATGCCACTGCCCCGGAAAAGGGGTAGGGTCGTTATAAATTGGTCAGCAGAATGCTAACCATTGCGTTGTTTGCCACCGTTGGGTGGGCTATCCTTGTACAGGTGATGGAGAACCGAGCGTAACATTTAAAAGCTGAAGTCCCTGCTGCTGCTGCTGCTGCCTCCGCTGCCGCTAGCCCTCAAAGGCTATGTTAAAAATATTATGTTTTGTTCATTTGTGGCCGGCCTGAGCGCCGATGTTTGGAAGCCACTATTGTAAAGAACAACTGTAAGGCCATAAGGCCAACTGGATTTGTATTTGGTGAACATTCTAGTGTATATATATCAACGTGGATATTTATCTAGTGGACATTCATGTTTGGAGTTCAGTTTCGTGTTATAAGCTTCCGCTAGAATGCTATGAGTTAGGATGCGCAACTATGGTATCACTCTGTGACTTCGCTGCCTGTTTTGTGGTATATGGTGTGGGACCCTGGCCGGACCTTCTATTATATACTATATGAACGTATGGAGTCGTTACAATTTTGCAGGATGCCGCGACCGTTGCTGCGAAGGATGCTCGTATCGCCTATCTAGAGGACAAGAACAGGCGGATAATGGATCAAAATCAGCAGTGGATTGACTCGTTGATTCCTCCTCCCCCGAGCGATAAGAAGGAGGCCCTGCTGTATACTCAACATGAGATCAACCCGATGATGCGGGAGTATGTCATCATGGGATCTAGGTATGCGCTCCCGATGATACAACAGGCCGAATTCCTTAATAGCGATGATGAGAAAGTGACAGCCGAGATCTTGATGCCGGAGCTCTTCCAGCCTATTCCCGAGCCCATGCTGAGCGGGGATGAGGATTCTGGCGAGAGCGAGCACTCGGCCTCGTCGCCTTGAGGCTCTCGCCTCACTTTTTTTGTTTTCTCTTGTACTTTTCCTTTCGGTCCTTTCCTCCTTTTATCGATGTAACTATTTTGGATAAATGAAATACATTGTTATAAAAATTCTCACCTCTTCTTTTTATTCTTCGTGAAGCTGAGTAACGTGGTACTTTGAAATGCATTCGACCTACGCTCCCGCTTAAACCCAGGGCCGTAACATCTCGCGACCCCTTAGGCCGACTTTTGCTTAGGATTAAACTTTGCACCGTTCTCTCCCTTTTAGCCCATGCGCGTGCAAGTTCTTGGGACTGTGAGAGCGAGGTCTTGGCACTCACATTGGCTTACCCTCTTCAGACCGGCGAGATCCCCTTACTTGACGAGATCTTCCCGAGACCTTATCCTTTCTCTAAAGATAACCTTAGCCTTCAGTTCTTTTTATTGGTGAGATTAGTTGAGGAATTGTCTTGAAAACTCCGTCCACCAAGGACCCCCACCCCGCTAGCTGGGTGAAAGCCTGACAGCCTAAGCAATTCTGGGCAGCCCTGGAACATGGGTCCTACTTTCCTTTGATCAACCATCGGGCGCTACCATTAGCCCAATCAACTAGGTGAGAGCCTGATGAAGGATATTGAGCATCAACCGGACTCAGCCCCAGGGTCATAACGAAGTCCAATGGGGATCCTGACCCAACCAGCTAGGTGGAAGCTTGATAATGGGAGCATCCCGGGACCAAACCCCAGAGCGAGAAGATATTCCTTTGGCCAACCTCCGGGTTCTACCATTGACCCAATCAGCTAGGCGAGAGCCTGACGACGGATGTTGAGCATCGACCAGACTCAGCCCCAGGGTCATAACAATGTCCAATGAGGATCCCGGCCCTGCTAGCTAGGTGGGAGCCTGACGGCAGGAGCATCCCGGGACCTAACCCCAGAGTGAGAAGATATTCCTTTGGCCAACCTCCGAGCGCTACCACCGGCGCAATCAGCTAGGTGAGAGCCTGACAGCAGATGTTGAGCATTAATCAGACTCAGACCAGGGTCATAACGATGTCCAATGAGGATCCCGGCCCTGCCAGCTAGGTGGAATCCTAACAGTGGGAGCATCCCGTGACCTAACCCTAGAGCGAGAAGATATTACTTTGGCCAACCTCCGGGCGCTACCATCGCCCAGATCAGTTAGCTAAGTGAGAGCCTGAAGGCGGATGTTGAGCATCAATTAGAATCAGCCCCAGGGTCATAACAACGTCCAATGGGGAACCTGGCCATGCCAGCTAGGTGGAAGCTTGACAGCGGGAGCATCCCTGGACCTAACCCCAGAGTGAGAAGATATTCCTTTGGCCAAACTCCGGGCGCTACCACCGGCCCGATTGGATAGGTGAGAGCCTGACGACGGATTTTGAGCATCAACCGGACTCAACCCCAGGGTCATAACGACGTCTAATGGGGATCCCGACCCTGCTAGTGTAACAACACATTTTCAGCAGGCTCAGTTTTGGGGTGACACGGCCTGGGACACGGGCATGTCCCAGGGCATGTCTTGCGTTCGACGAGTGTTCGGGAGGAACAGTCGATGAGTGGTTGACAAAATTTGGTCGACGATGGTCAAGTGCTTAGGACACGGTCTGTGACACGGGCATGTCACAGGGTGTGTCAGCGCGGTCGACGAACTCAGCCCGATGAATTTGAGCTGGGGCGTGTCTAGTGCCGTGTATGGGGCACACGGCCTGCGACACGGGCGTGTCACAGGCTGTGTGAGTCTCGGGTGATTTTGAGATTTTTCAGCCTGATGAACACGGCGACAAACATGAGCGTGTCTGACGGCGTGTCGGGTGACACGGCCCGTGATACGGGCGTGTCACTGGATTGGATAAGTTGGTTGAGTGCCACTTGAGGCACACGGCCTAGGACACGGGCGTGTCACAGGCCGTGTCAGGCAAATTTGTGCTTTTGTGGCAAAATCGTGGCCGTCCGTTCCTTCATCTGGGATCCAATGGCTGAGCTGCCTCCATGTTTCCTTAAGGCCGTGGAGGAGAAGAGAAATCTCATTCTTCATTTGGTCTTCTCTTTCTACATTCCTAGTGAGAGAAAGGGAGAGGAAGAAGGAGGAGGAGGAAATGGGCTGGTCACCGGTGCTGCTGCGGTTTTCCGATGAGAGATCCGAGGCCGGAGTTGAGGAGGCAAAGCTTTTGCAGTTCTTTCGAGCCAGCTAGGCGTTCATGGCACCGAAATGGTCTTCGAGGGTAACAACCTTTCTTCCTAGCCATGTGAAGGATTCCTTTTTGGCATATGTATGTAATTCCCCCACCAAAAGGTGGCTGATTTTGGGAGTCTTTGGGTTGATTCATGGGATCCCCTTTGTTGGCATATAGATCCGGAAATGGAATACGGAATAGGCATGCTGTGTGAAGCCCATCTGGATAGGTTGGTCTGGATTGGTGATGTTGCATACGAACCAGAGAAGACTCCGTGATAAACGCGTAGTTTAGGAGTCAACGGGTTGGACCTGTGAAAGAAAGTAGCAGGAAGTACTGGAGTGGTATTCTAGGAAAATACCCATAGAATGCTTGTGCTGCTTGTGCTATTGGGTTCGACCCGTGAAAGGCAGTAGCAGGAAGTACTGGATTGGAATTCCAGGAAATACCCTTTGTAATGCTTAATGTTCATAGGGAGTCCACCTGTGAAGCGAGTAATAGGAAGTACTGGCATGGTAGCCAGGAAAGACCCCTGACATTTGTGTTATTTGCGGTGTCCACCTGCGAAGAGAGTAGCAGGAACTACTGGTGTGCCCAGGAAAGACCAGCTGATGTTGTGATATGAATGGGTGTAAGAGAAATACCCAGGCTTGAATGCCAGAACAGGATTGGTGAGACCGACCCGCGCCTTTTGTAGTCGCGAGTACGCCGTACTCGGTGATGGCAAGGCGATTTGAGCAACGGGGGGTGGAGGATCAGACCAGGGTTATGTCCGTCCGACGTGAGACCAGAAGGTGCGGTCTGTTAGAGCGCATCACAAGAGTCTTAGGCCTACGTGTCGTGATACAATGGGGGGGGGGGGGGCACGGGCCAATCCCGGTTCACTAAGACTATAAAATTCCGGTTGCACGCCATGGAGTAAATGCTCAAGTGAGTTGTCGTTGGGCTGTGACCCTGATATGGTGGTAGGCAACTAATTTGCCAGTACACCAAGAATGTGCCCTGAGTGCACGGATCGTTGGGCCGAGTGGCTGACGTTTTTGATGGCATGTGTGCGTGAAAGCACATTATATGAGATATATAGCCATGCTTGTGATATGCTATGCCTGCAGGGAATATTACCGCTGCCCCGAGAAAGGGGTAGGGTCGTTATAATTTGGTCAGCTGAATGCTGACCATTGCCTCTGTTTGCCACCCTTGGGTGGAATGTCCACGTGCAGGTGCTGGAGAACCGAGCGGGACGCATAAGAGCTGAAGTCCCTACTGCTTTTGCTGCTGCCGCTGCTAGCCCGCGAAGGCTAATGTGGATGTAGATGTTATGTTTTCTTTTGATGTGGCCGGCCTGCGTGCCAATGTTTGGGCCACTGTTTGTAAGCCCTGTAAGGCCATAAGGCCAGCGCTTTATGTGTTTTGTAAGACATTCATATGATATATATAATATGGAGTTTTTATATGTTGGACATTCAAGAGGGGAGTTCAAGTGTAGTGTTGTAGGCTTCCGCTAGAATTCAATGTGTTAGGTGCGCTGCATACTCTGGTATCATTCCGTAGCTGCGTCGTCTGTTTTGTAGCCGGACCTTCTAGTATCACGTAACACGTTTGAACTCCTGAATATCCATGATAGGAATGCAAAATCTTGTGTTTGAGGAACCTGCGCGTTCCTATTTTGTGTTGTTTGCTTGTGTAAGGCCGTTAATATGTGTGTCTTGTCCCATTTAGGTGACTCGGAGTGGTGCGGGGCAATCGGAGCCCCAACGTTCAAATGAAAGTACGGCACCAACTGAGGTGCCTACACCTCTGCCGTCTGCAGAAACTGTACGACAAATTGCTGAGGCTTTGTTTTCCATGGTTCAAGGATAGCCGGTTGGACAGGCGCAAGGGCAGGCGCAATCGTCCGTGAGGCCAGAACAGGTGGAGGCGCGGCCGGAACCTGTTGTGGTTGTGAATCCTCGAGCCACTGAGAAGCAGTTGACGTGGTTTATGAGTTTTCACCCGCCGATGTTCTCGGGAGTGGGAGCTACTGCACAGGATGAGGATTGGTTATCGCGCGTCAAGCGGATCATGACGACGATTGGAACGGAGGAGCATTAAAAAGTCACCCTAGTTACCTTCCTTCTTGAAGGAGAGGCTAGATTGTGGTGGGACGAGATGGAGCTGCATCACTTGGCGGGTCGTCCCTTAACACAAGTATCGATGGAAGAATTCTCTCGACACTTCCTAGCGAAGCACCTTCCTGTGACGCAACGGATTGCCATGGAGAATGAATTCCAAAGGCTGATGCAAGGTGATGGCAGTGTGGAAGCTTACCTGCATGAGTTTACACGCTTAGGGCGGTATGCGGGTTCGATATTTGCTGATGAGCAGAGAAAGACAAATAGGTTCTACGAAGGGCTGCGGGACGAGATGAGGTTCCTGCTTTCTAGTTCTGTGAACCAAGGCTTCCAGGCGTTGGTTGACACTGCAAGCGCGCTGGACAAAGACATGAAGAGAGTGCAAGGGAAGAGGGCATTGGCTGTGTCATAGCCGGAGTTTAAAGTGCCCCGACCGACGAAGTCATTTTATAAGAAGAAATGGGGCAAGAGGCCCAAGATGGTGGGACAAGCTCCTTCTTCAGTTTCATCGAGAGCAACGTCGGGGGCCACCTCCAAGACGGATACTCGTACGTGCTTCAATTGTGGATGGGTGGGGCATATAGCTAGAGATTGTCGGGTGCCGCCAAAGAGTGAAAAGAAGGTGGGAGCGTCATATGCGAAAAAAGGAAAGGCGGTGGTGGAATCCTCTGCCTCTCAGGCGCAGCCCCGAGTCTACAATCTTGGCCTGCAGGAGGCCATCAAGCAGAGTGACATCATCACAGGTACAAGTTTAGTGTTTGAGTATTATATTGATTGTATGTTTTGCGTAATGCCTATGTGGATGCGGCTTGTGTGTGTGACATGATTGTCACAGGTTTTGTGATGATTCGAGACACGCTGGCGTGAGCACTGTTTGATACAAGTGCATCACATTCTTTTCTGTCTCACGAGTTTTTAGTGCGGCTTGGGATACCTAGTCGTGTGAAGACAGATAGCGTCAGAGTGGTGTTGTCGAATGGCTGTTGGATGCTTGCAGATCAAGCTTGTGTTGTGGCGGTCCAAATAGGAAGTCGGGATTTCAGCTTGACTGCATCTGTACTGCCGATATTAGAATTCGATGTGATATTTGGTATGAATTGGCTTACGGAGCAGCATGCCTTGATTGATTACCAGTCCAAAGAGATCACGTTGGGCCAGAATACCGAACATGAGACAAAGTTCGCGGGTATGCAAGGAGTGGGCGGGACCTTGTTGTCTGCACTCCAAGTCTTGAAGGTTGTTCGGAAGGGTGCGGAGTGATACTTCGCCTTAATTCAGGCTGGTAAGACTAAGGCCAGTGTGGGTGATGTTACAATTGTGTCGGAATTTGCAGATGTGTTTCCCAATGATCTCCCTGGGCTACCACCCCAGCGAGAGATTGACTTCACGATCGAGTTGGTGCCAGGTGCGAAACTTGTGGCCCGCTCGCCATATCGCGTCGCGCCTAAGGAAATGGCGGAGTTGAAAGTACAACTGCAGGAATTGATGGAGCAGGGTTATATGCGCCCAAGCATGTCTCCTTGGAGAGCCCCTGTGATTTTTGTGAAGAAGAAAGACGGTGGCTTGCGGTTATGTATTGATTACCGCGAATTGAATAAGATGACCGAGAAGAATAAATATCCGATTCCGCGAATTGATGAGCTGTTTGATCAGCTAGTGGGATCATCCGTCTACTCGAAGTTGGACTTGAAATCCGGTTATTAACAATTGAGGATCCGGGAAGAAGATATTCCCAAAACCACATTTGGAACAAGGTACGGGCACTATGAGTTCACGGTCATGCCATTTGGACTGTGCAATGCACCCTCGGTATTTATGGACTTGATGCACCAAATATTCCGCGAGTACCTGAATCTGTTCGTAATAGTGTTTATTGATGATATCCTGGCGTACTCGAAATCGGAAGCCGATCATGAAAAACATTTGCGGTTGGTGTTGACTACATTGAGGCAGAATCAGCTCTATACCAAGTTCTCGAAGTGCGAGTTTTGGCTATCGTTGGTGGCTTTTCTGGGCCATGTGGTGAGTGGAGCGGGCATCGCAGTGGATCCAGCGAAGATAAGGGCCATACAAGAGCGGCCGGTGTTGTCTTCAGTGGCCGAGGTCAGGAGCTTCCTTGGACTAGCAGGCTACTACCGAAGATTTGTTGAAAACTTCTCGCGGATTGCTTTGCCGCTAACCACGTTGACGCGAAAAGAACAGAAGTTCGTTTGGTCGCCCGAGTGCGCGCGAGCTTTTGAAGAGCTGAAGATTCGGTTGACCACGGCGCCTGTGTTGTCATCTCCATGTGGTACCGATGGATTTGTAATCTACAGTGATGCTTCAGGGAGCGGCTTAGGCTGCGTACTTCTGCAAAATGGAAAGGTGATTGCTTATGGCCCACGCCAGCAGAAAGTGCACGAGCGGAACTATCCCGTCTATGATCTTGAGTTAGCGGCGGTGATCTTTGCACTAAAGCTGTGGCGTCACTATCTTTATGGTGTTAAGGTGGAGATCTATACAGATCACAAGAGCCTGAAGTACATATTAAAGCAGAAGAACTTGAATATGCGACAACGAAGATGGTTGGAGTTCCTCGGGGACTACACCTTTGAAATTCACTATACTCCCGGGAAGGGGAATGTTGTCGCGGATGCCTTGAGTCGGCGGACTCCGGTAAGAGCAGCTTGGTTGCAAAGGCTTGATGAACGTCTCATCCAGGAGCTGGAAGCGTTAGAGATTTCTTGTGTTGACAAGAATGCCACTGCCAATCCATGCTTGAACTGGATGGAGGTGCAATGTGACCTTGCGGACCGAGTTCGACGGGCAACGGAGTTGGATGATGATCTCCTACGCTATGCGAAAGCTGGGCCAGAAGGGAAGTTCTCCTGGAATGACGATCTTTTGCGGAAAGAAGGCCGTTTGTGCGTCCCAAATGTGGGTAAATTGAGGGAAGAACTGATGTATGAAGCGCATTATAAGAAGTACTAAATCCACCGAGGGAGCACGAAGATGTTCAGAGATATGAAAAAGCTATTTTGGTGGCCAGGGCTAAAGAAAGATGTTGCTCTTTATGTGGCCAAATGCCAAACCTGTGCTATGGTGAAGGCGAAATGCCAGAAACCGGGCGGTTATTTTAAGCCGTTGCCGATTCCAGAGTGGAAATCTGACGATATTTCTATGGATTTCGTGCACGGGTTGCCGAGATCTTAGCGAGGGAACGATTCCATCTGGGTGATTGTTGATCGGCTGACAAAAGTGGCACATTTCCTACCAAACAAGCGAGATGATTCGGCAGAAAGTTTGGCAAAGCTATACATGGAACAAATTGTATGGCTTCACGGTGTTCCTCGGAGCATCGTAAGTGATCGAGATGGGCGATTCAGGCCAAAGAATTGGAGGCTAGTTCACCAGCTGTTGGGCACAAAGTTGACTTTCAGTACGGGCTTTCATCCCCAAACAGATGGCCAAACTGAACGAACCAACAGAACGATGGAGGACATGCTCCGAATGTGCTCCCTCGACTTTGGGAAGAGATGGGAAGATCATCTCTACATGGTGGAGTTTGCTTATAATAACAGCTACCAGGCGAACATCAGGATGACACCGTATGAAGCTCTATATGGAAGGAAGTGTCGTACTCCCTTGGCTTGGGTAGAAGCGGGCAAAGCTAGAGTTTATAATCATAATGAAGTTGATGAAGCAAACTCAACCATTCGTACTATTCGAGAGAAGCTACTCATAGCCCAAGATCGTCAAGCGAAGTACTATAACGCCAAACACCGGAACGTGGAGTTCGCGGTAGGCGATTGGGTCTACTTGAAGATCAAACCATTCAAAGGTGTATCCAGGAATCGACGTTTGAAAAAGTTGAGTCCAAGATATTTGGGTCCATTTGAAGTAGTTGAGCGAATCAGAGAAGCTGCGTATCAACTAGCTCTTTCGGCAGACTTGGGTGGACTACATGATGTGTTTCACATCTCGGTGCTTCAGAAGGCCGTTAAAGATCCAGCTCAAGTGATCACATATGATCGTGTGCCGGTGGAGTATAGGCTAACAATGAGAGTTAGACCCATTCAGATCGAGGATCGAGCCGAAAAACAGTTGCGAAACAAGACGGTCGGGATGGTTAAAGTCCGATGGGACAATTGCGGCCGTGAGGAGCTTACATGGGAGCGAGAGCAAACCATACGAGCGGAGTTTATCGAGCTATTTTTATAGCAATTGCATAGTGCAAAGTTTGTTGTAACAAGATCTTTTGATGTTATAACTTTTTGATTACTAGTTGCCTTCCTGTATACGAATTTCGAGGACGAAATTTCTTATAGGAGGGGAGGGTTGTAACAGCCCATTTTTCAGCAGGCTCAGTTTTGGGGTGACACGGCCTGGGATACGGGCGTGTCTCAGGGTGTGTCCTGTGTTCGACGAGTGTTCGGGAGGAACAGTAGACGAGTGGTTGACAAAATTTGGTCGAAGATCGTCGAGTGCTTAGGACACGGCCTGTGACACGGGCGTGTCACAGGGCCTGTCAGTGCGGTCGACAAACTCAGCCCGACGAATTTGAGCTGGGGCGTGTCTAGTGCCGTGTATGGGGCACACAGCCTGCGACACGGGCGTGTGCCAGGCCGTGTGAGTCTCGGGTGATTTTGAGATTTTTCAGCCTGATGAACACGACCACAGACATCAGCGTGTCTGACGGCGTGTTGGGTGACACGGCCCGTGACACGGGCATGTCACATGGGAGTGTCACTGGATTGGATAAGTTGGTTGAGTGCTGCTTGAGGCACATGGCCTAGGACACGGGTGTGTCACAGGCTGTGTCAGGCAAATTTGTGCTTTTGTGGCAAAATCGTGGCCGTCCGTTCCTTCATCTGGGATCCAATGGCTGAGCTGCCTCCATATTTCCTTAAGGCCGTGGATCAGAAGTGAAATCTCATTCTTCATTTGGTCTTCTCTTTCTACATTCCTAGTGAGAGAAAGGGAGAGGAAGAAGGAGGAGGAGGAAAGGGGCTGGTCACCGGTGCTGCTGCGGTTTTCTGACGAGAGATCCGAGGCCGACATTGTGGAGGCAAAGCTTTTGTGGTTCTTTTGAGCCAGCTAGGCGTTCATGGCACCGAAACGGTCTTCGAGGGTAACGACCTTTCTTCCTAGCCATGTGAAGGCTTCCTTTTTGGCATATGTATGTGATTCCCCCACCAAAAATTGGCTGGTTTTGGGAGTCTTTGGGTTGATTCATGGGATCCCCTTTGTTGGCATATAGATCCGAAAATGGAGTACGGAATAGACATACTGTGTGAAGCCCATCTAGACAGGTTGGTCTGGATTGGTGATGTTGCATATGAACCGGAGAAGACTCCGTGATAAACGCGTAGTTTAGGAGTCAATGGGTTGGACCTATGAAAGAAAGTAGCAGGAAGTACTGGAGTGGTATTCTACGAAAATACCTGTAGAATGCTTGTGCTATTGGGTTCGACCTGTGAAAGACAGTAGCAGGAAGTACTAGATTGGAATTCTAGGAAATACCCTTTGTAATGCTTAATGTTCATAGAGAGTCCACCTGTGAAGCGAGTAACAGGAAGTACTGGCATGGTAGCCAGGAAATACCCCTGACATTTGTGCTATTTGTGGTGTCCACCTACGAAGAGAGTAGCAGGAAGTACTGGTGTGCCCAGGAAAGACCCGCTGATGTTGTGATGTGAATGGGTGTAAGAGAAATACCCAGGCTTGAATGCCAGAACAGGATTGGTGAGACCGACCCGCGCCTTTTGTAGCCGCGAGTACGCCGTACTCGGTGATGGCAAGACAATTTGAGTAACGGGGGGGGGGGGGGGGGGGGGGTGGAGGATCCGACATGTGTTTTGTCCGTCCGACGTGAGACCAGAAGGTGCGGTCTGTTGGAGCGCATAGCAAGAGTCTTAGGCCTACATGCCGTGATACAATGGGGGGCTACGAGCCAATCCCGGTTCACTAAGACTATAAAACTCCGGCTGCACGCCATGGAGTAAATGCTCAAGTGAGTTGCCGTTGGGCTGTGACCTTGATACGGTGGTGGACAACTGATTTGCCAATACACCAAGAATGTGCCCTGAGTGCACGGACCGTTGGGCCGGGTGGCTGACGGTTGTGATGACATGTGTGCGTGAAAGCACATTATAGGAGATATATAGCCATGCTTGTGATATGCTATGTCTGCAGGGAAGATTACCGCTGCCCCGAGAAAGGGGTAGGGTCATTATAGTTTGTTCAGCTGAATGCTGACCGTTGCCTCTATTTGCCACCCTTGGGTGGAATGTCCCTGTGCAGGTGCTGGAGAATCGAGCGGGATACATAAGGGCTGAAGTCCCTACTGCTTTTGCTACTGCCGCTGCTAGCCCGCGAAGGCTAATGTGGATGTACATGTTATGTTTTCTTTTGATGTGGCCGGCCTGCGTGCCAATGTTTGGGCCACTGTTTGTAAGACCTGTAAGGCCATAAGGCCAGCGCTTTATGTGTTTTGTAAGTCATTCCTATGATATATAAAATATGGAGTTTTTATATGTTGGACATTCAAGAGGGGAGTTCAAGTGTAGTGTTGTAGGCTTCCCTAGAATGGAATGTGTTAGGTGCGCTGCGTACTCTGGTATCACTCCGTAGCTGCATCGTCTGTTTTGTGGTATATGCCGTGGGCCCCCGGCCGGACCTTCTTGTATATATTATATGAACAGATGAGGTTGTTATGGCCAGCTAGGTGGAAGACTAACAGTGGGAGCATCCCGGGACCTAACCCCAAAGCGAGACGATATTCCTTTGGCCAACCTCCGGGTGCTACCACCGGCCCGATCAGCTAGGTGAGAGCGTGACGGCGGATGTTGAAAATCAATTGGACTCAGCCCTAGGATCATAACGACGTCCAACAGGGATCCTGGCCCTGCCAGCTTGGTGGAAGCCTGACAGCGGGAGCATCCTGGGACCTAACCCCAGAGTGAGAAGATATTCCTTTGGCCAACCTCCGGGTTCTACCACCAAAACAATCAGCTAGGTGAGAGCCTGATGGCGGATGTTGAGCATAAACCGGACTCAGCCCCAGGGTCATAGTGACGTCCAACGGGGATACCGCCCCTGCCAGCTAGGTGGAAGCCTGACAGCGGGAGCATCCCAGGACCTAACCCCAGAGCGAGAAGATATTCATTTGGCAAACCTCCGGGCGCTACCATCGACCTGATTAGCTAGGTGAGAGCATGATGGCAGATGTTGAGCATCAACCGGACTCAGCCCCAGGGTCATAACGACGTCCAACAGGGATCCCGACCCTACCAGCTAGGTGGAAGCCTGACAATGGGAGCATCCTGGGACCTAACCCCAAAGTAAGAAGATATTCTTTTGGCCAACCTCCGGACGCTACCACCGACTCGATCAGCTAGGTGAGAGCCTGACGACGGATGTTGAGCATCAACTGGACTCAGCTCTAGGGTCGTAACGACGTCTAATGGGGATCTCGGCCCTGCCAGCTAGGTGGAAACCTGACAGCGGGAGCATCCCAGAACCTAACCCCAGAGCAAGAAGATATTCCTTTGGCTAACCTCCAGGCTCTTCCATCGGCCCGATCAGCTAGGTGAGAGCCTGATGGCAGAAGCATCTCATGACTTAACCTGATAAACACTCGCCAAAAGCTTGACCTGCAAGAGGGGTGGGGCATTAAGGAATTTTATTCATTAAGCTAGAGTACATACATGTTTTCATAGATAGAAACGTTTCAAGTCATCACCGCTCCAGGTGTGACTTAGGGTCTCTCCCTCTACATTCCGGAGACGGTACCCTCCTAATCTTAGATCCTCCCCAATAATCTACGGGCCTTCCCAGTTGGGGTTGAGATTTCCCACTACAGCTGACCTTCCTTCTGCATCCACCTTCTTTAGGACCAAATCCCCCACTACAAACTATTTGACCCTGACGTGCTTGTCAAAATACTTAACCATTCTTCTTTTCACCTCTTTCTAGCGGATGGCGGAGAGGTCACACAGCTCCATCGTGTCAAGGGAGAGCCGCAACTCTTCCTCGTTCTCAGCTTGCCACTCCTCCTTGCCTGCCTCTACCTCGACAACCCGAGGCGTTCAGACCTCAAATTCTATCTGAAGCATGACCTCGCACCCATGGGAGTGCTTGAAAGGGGTCTCCCCCGTAGCCGTATTAGGAGTAGTTCTTAAGGCCCAAAGAACCAAAGGAAGCTACTTCACCCAGCTACCCTTCAAGTTCTCTACTTTCTTCTTCAGGAGGTTCATGATGATCTTGTTCGCCGCCTCCACCTGCCCGTTGATCCTGGGGTGATGGACCGACGTGAACCTGAGATAAATCCCGAGCTGCCCACAGAAACTAATGAACTCAGTGCTGGCGAATTAAGGCCCGTTGTCTGTGACTATGGCCTGGGGCAGGCCATGCCGGCAGATGATCCCCCCCCCCCCAAAAAAAAATTACGGATCATCTGGGAAGTCACCTTAGCCAACGCCTTCACCTCCAACCACTTAGAAAAATAATCTATCATTACCAACATGAACCTCCTCTGCCTGCTGGCCTGGGGTAAGGGTCCAACCAAATCCATCATCTAGATGGTAAAGGGCCCGGGTGCTGTGATGCTTCTGAGGCGCTGGGCTGGTTGCAGTTGGAGGGGGGTGAACAACTGACACTTATGGCACTTCTTGGTGAATTCTGCAGCATCATGACCCAGGGTAGGCCAGAAGTATCCTTGCCTAACAATCCTTCCTTCCAGGGTCCGACTCCTGGAGTGACTCCCACACTCCCCAGAGTGGACCTCTTCAAAGATCCTCTGGACTTCCCTCTCGTCCACACAACATGCCAATAACCTCGAGAGAGTCTTCCGAAACAATTACCTATCAGGGACGAGATAGTATACTGACTTGTACTTGAACTTCTTTTTGTCCATCCCCTCCGGATACTCCCCCATGGAAAGGAACGTTGTGAAAGGGTCCATACACAAGGGGTGTTGGTCCAGCTCTATCATCTCTCCCTCTTCAATGGAGTGGTAGAATAAATTAGTGATGGTAACCCCTACCCGGGGACCATGCTTTGCCAGCTGATCGACCTGTTCATTTTCCTCCCTAGGCACATGTCAGATCGAGAAGGTCTGGAACATGCCGATGACCCCCTTCACCTTTACTAAGAATAACTGAAGGGTAGTCTCCCTCACAACAAACTCCCCATTGATCCGGGAAGCCATCACCATGGAGTCAGTGAGGACCTCCATGTCAAGCATGCCCAATTCCCTGGCCAGACATATCCCTGCGATCACCGCCTCATACTCGGCCTGATTGTTAGTAATAGAAAAATGGACAACTATTGTTTGCTCTATCTTTGTTCCTTGGGGGCTTTCCAAGATCACCCCCACCCCCAAGGAATGCTTACCTAAGGCACCATCCACCATCACCTTCCAAGGAACTGGGCGAGTGAGTTCTGCCTCCGCGACCTCGACCATGTAATCAGCGAGAAAGTCGGTTATCGCTTGGGCCTTGATCGAGAGGTGGGTGACAAAAGAAATGTCGAACTCGCTCAACTCCACCAACCACTTTGCCAACCACCTCGAGTGTTCCGCCCCTCAAAAATGTTATAGAGGCGATGATCTGTCACCACCCAGATGGAGTGTGCCTGGAAGTAAGGCCGGAGCCTCCGGGCTGAGATTATCAGAGTGAATGCCAACTTCTCCAAAATGGGATACCGAAGCTCTGCCTTCCTCAGGACCCAGCTCACATAATAGATGGGCAACTACTTCTTCCCCTCCTCTCGAATCAGGACAGAGCTCAGTGCCTCGGTTCCCACTCCAAGATATAGGGACAGGTCTTCCCCTTCCTTTATCCCTTAGAGGAGCGGAGCCTGGGTCAATTGCCCCTTCAAGGCTCGAAAGGGCTCCTCGCACTCCTCGGTCCACTCGAACTTCTGACCCCCCCCCCCAATGTTTTTGAAGAAGTCGGAGCACTTCTCTTCATCCCGGGAGAGAAACCTGCTTAGCCCTGCCAGCGTCACTATCAATCGCTGCACCTCTGTAGCATTCCGAGGCGACCCCAACTCCATGATCGCCTTGACCTTATTAGGATTTGGTTCTACCCCTACAGGAGTAAGGAGATAGCCCAAGAGCTTCCCCTGCTAGCCCCAAAAACACATTTCAAGGGGTTCAGCCTCATCTTGTACTCGTGCAAGGTGGTGAAGGTTTCCTCCAGGTCCTGAAGGTGAGAGTCCACGTCTCGACTCTTGATCATAAGGTCATCTACGTATACCTCCAGGTTCCTTCCCTTTTGTTCTCGGAAGATCCTGTCCATCATTTTTTGATACATTGCCCCAACATTCTTCAGCCCGAAGGACATCATTTTGTAGCAGTAGCACCCATTCCCCGTGATGAAGGAGACATCTTTTATGTCGGTAGGGTGCATCCTGATTTGGTGGTAATCTGAAAATGAATCTAAAAAACTCATTACAGGAAAACTGACGGCAGATTCAACCAGCTCGTCATTCTGAGACAAGGGATAACAATCCTTAGGGAATGATTTATTAAGCGAAGAGAAATCAACAAACATATACCATCGGCTGTCTCCTTTTTTGACCATTACTACATTGGAGACCCAGCCTAGGTATTGAATTTCGGATAAAAAGCCAGCCTTTAGGAGCTTGGCCACCTACTCCCTGATGGGCTCAGCTTGTTTATCCGCGATGGACCTCTTATTCTACTGGATGGGGCGAGCTTCTGGGTCCAGGTTGAGGCGGTGACAGGCAAAGTTCACATCGATCCCTGGCATCTCCGCTGTGCTCCAAGTGAAGATGTCCACGTTCTTCTGGATGCATGCCAACATCCTCTCCTGGTCCACCGGGGTCAATCCCCGGGTGATTCGCACCTTCTCCACCCTGCCTCCAAGGGTGAGAACTTCCATCTCCACTACCTCCTCTGCAGCCTCCAAGCAATACTGCTCCCCCCATTCTCTAACATCCCCTTCCCCTAGGACAAGGATCTCCTCAGCTTCCACCACTTCCTCCATGGCCATCACCTCAGCCATCTCCTCCCGAACTCCTCCTGCCACCTCTACCTGGGTGCAGCTCTCCTCCAACTCCATCTCCACTTCGTCGACCGCCTACTCCGCTTCCTCCATCCTCTGCTTCATCTCCTCGGCCCCTTCCTGCCAAGAGATAGAGTTCACGACGGTGACATAGCAAGAAGGATGAGGGAACACATACCTGGATCCCTCCGGCGTTGAACTTCAAGAATTGGTGGAAGGATGAGGGAACACAGCGAAAGGCGCTGATGAGGGGCCGTTTGAAGATGGCGTTATAGCTACTGGTGGCGTCCACGATGACGAACCTGTAAGTACGGGACTGCCCCCCTAGAGTAACATGGAGTACCACTCCTCCTTTTACTTACTTCCTCTCCATAAAGAATCCGAACAGGGGCCCATCCGAGACCAGCACCCTCTTGGCCTCTACCACCATCGCGTCGAACACCTTCTTGAGGATGACGTTGATCGAACTCCCGTTATCGATGAGGATCTGGGAGACAGTGAAATTTTTGATGGCTGTTTGGATGACCAGCGCATCACAAAATGAATCCTCATCATCCGACATGTCCTTCCTTGAGAAAGTGATCTTCTCCTCCGGTGGTGGGGTCTGGGATGTGGAGCCAATGCTCCGGAGGTACATGTGTGTAGACTTGAATTCCGGGAAACCTCAACCCCCACCCCCATGGATCACTCAGATCCCTCCTTGGGCCCCAACATTGACCCGGTCCTCGCATCTGTCCTCCTCTGCCCGAGGCAGGACTTCTTCAATCTGCACTTCCCGGCGGTCTTGCTGCTACTGCTGCTCCCTGTTACCACTCATCTCAAGGAACTCCGGGCATGTGGCTGTAGCGTGACCCTCTTCCTGATGGAAGTCGTAGTGGGGTAACTCCACCCTGACCTCCCTCCTTCTCCTCTACTGACCCCTCCTCCTCTGCATGGCTATTGTCATAGCCTGATGCTGATCGGGGGGGGGGGGCTCTGACCCTGCCTCCAGACTGGAGGGTGGAACTGACCCTGGCCCCCTGATGGTTGTCTCCTGTAAGGAAACTCCTTAACTGGACTTGGTCCTGCCACTCATGCTACCTCCAGCTGAGCTGATTATTCGGCTCCTGACGCCCCCACCTCGGTTGTTCCTGCTTCAACTGCTGGTGTTGTTCCCACTATCAGGGTTCAGCTCTCCTCATCTCCTGCCCCGACCACCTCCTGGCCCCTTTTCCTCCTCCGTGTCCCACCTGGCCAGCTTCTTCGTGAACTCGGGGTTTGATGCCTCCCCCTCAACTTCCCTTACCGCCCTCTCCATCAACTCCTCGTAGGAGAGTGGTGGCACTCTCTTCAGCTCCATCCTAAAGAAACCTTGCTGTAGCCCCAAGGTAAAGGCCATCATCAGGGTATGCCCTGGAATCTCCTAGGCCTGGGTCACCTCCTCCTGGAACCGGTCCACATAGCTCCCAAAGTCTTCCTCATCCCTTGCTTGATGTGGAACATGGACTTCGACTCCTTCTTACTCTTCTTGGAGGTGGTGAACCTCAACATGAACCCCGACACAGGTCCTCGAAGCAGTAAATTGAGTTGGCCGACAGCTGGTGGAACCACTCTCTCGCCTTCTCCTTAAGAGTGATAGCGAAGAGTCTGTATTTAAAGACATCTGACATATGCCTTATCGACACCACATCCTCGAACCACTAGATGTACTGGACCGGGACGTCCCACTCGGTGTAGTAGGACATTTTTGGCTCCATGAAACCCTCTGAAAGTAGGGCAGAAGAAACCAACTCACTGAAGGGGCTTCCTCCCTCTGCTGGGCGAGCTGAAGGGCCCCACACCCCCATCTCGCCGAACCGACATCCACTCGTCGATCCGAGGAACACACTCGCCCGGGAAGGTCCCACTCCCTCGTTTCCTCTACAACCTCCTTCCCATCTTGCCTGCCGGGAGCATCCTCGCCAAGGGTCGGGCCACAAGTATAGGGGCTGCTGGTGTCAAGCACTCGGCATGCACGCCGAGTGCGAACCTGACGAGGCCGAGTACCCCCTTCCTGAACTCCTCGAACATATCCACCATGGAGAGAGGGGGAGGGGGTGGCAAGTCGGCTCTGTCCGAACCATGCCCTTCTCCTCCAGTGATCGAGCTAGCTGAAGATTTTCTGTGCTGACCACGCTCCATGCTCACC
The DNA here is from genome assembly GCA_039583875.1 of Platanthera guangdongensis. NCBI lineage: Eukaryota > Viridiplantae > Streptophyta > Magnoliopsida > Asparagales > Orchidaceae > Platanthera > Platanthera guangdongensis. The sequence goes on along the minus strand of CM077153.1, from coordinate 54,723,741 downwards.
GCACCAAAATGTTGAAACCGAGAACTCGGTCTCTGTGGAGTTCACCCTTGGGGAAGGGGTGATCACATACTTACTTCTCTCTCGCGAGCCAAACAACTAAGAAAAAGGAACAAGGAACAGACCCAAGGGCTCGGCGTGGAGGACCCACCACACACCCAAAAGATCTTAGAGTGCTTCCCCTCCCTAGCCAAATGCCGAGCTAAAGAAACCTCAGAAAGCGCAAGAAGACCGGGGCACAAGTAAGCATGCCTTCTGAGGTACCCCATTGAGTATATTTATAGATTTCTGAAAATGGTCTGCCAACAACCAATCTCTGTTGTTCTAAATGACTATATGCAGTCCAAATTGGTCTGCCAACAGCGTAACTCCGCTGTTCTGAATGGCTAAATGTAGTCCTCTGAGGGCATCTAGGTAATTTTGCCTCTGGACCCTACTGGACAAATGATCTGTTAGAACACTACTTGGCTGAAGGGGCGAATACTGGGAGCATAACGCATTCGCCGTCTTGAAACTCTCTGGGGGGGGGGGGGGGGGGGGGGGCGAGTGCTTGGCTGGGCGGCCACTCACCTAGCTTGGCGAGAACTGGTCTCATGTGTGCGATGAGGCGCGAGATCCTTAGGCGAGTGCTAGATGAAGATTGCACTCGCCGAAGGGTCAAACCACCTCTCGCAGGGCTGCACGAATGCCCCTCTTTTGGCCTTGGGTGAGTGCAGGCCAAACTGCCTTACTCGCGTATCTGATGAGGTCACTCATCAAATATGGGGTTGTACAAGTGGGGTACTTGTGGCACATCTATGGCAGCAAGATTTATTCTTTTCCCTAGGTCCTCTTGATCATCCAACTCAATTTGAGTTGATGTCTCAGCCTCTTGGGAAATTGGGAAACCTTCTCCCAGAGCAGGGACCTTAGTTTTAGAATCCCCCTCAACATGATCAATAGTATCCAAAATTTGATCTACAGGAATATCCAATATTTCCTCAACAATCTTCTCTTGCCCCCCCCCCCCTTAGATGGGGCATCATCCATCTCTTGAGCATCCTATTCCCTTTTAGTTGAAGCAATATCAGAATTCACATTAACCTGAACACAGAAATCTTGAACATCATTTCCCTATTCACTGGAGGGGGACAAGTCAGGATTATGAATATGTGTCTTGTTATCCCTTCTTTGACTCTCTGATTCAGAGTCTAAGACACTTTTCTCAATTACTTTCTTTCCCTTGACTTTGCTCTTGTACTTCTATACTGCTTGAATTTTGAGCAAAACTCTAGTATACCTCTTAAGAGTTTTAATGTCCATTCTTTTCATATAGTGTATCTTCACACCTTGCTTCTTGTTAAAATGCTCAGGGTAAACATGTAAAAAATATATAGAGAGAATTCTGTCTAAGTTTGGAACATGAAGACAATCAATCAGCTTCTGGAATATGACAAGAGCCCAATTTATCGTTTTTTTTTGAATTATAACTCTAGTGATTAATTCAAACATTGGCTTTTAAATTCTATCATGGGAACCTTCTTGCACAGGATCGCTTTCCCAATGATATCAGCAAGTAACTTGACTCTTTGGTTGAAGTACTTTCTTTTCAAAGATCCATATCTTTCTCCACTGAACTCACACCATTCCAAGACATACACTTTTTCTTGTGAAGATATCTCTTGATATTCTTCAATGTCTATAGAGGGAATGTGTAAGGCTTGGGCAATCTTATTGGGAGTCATCTTGATCTTAACATCGTTATCTTGCTTTTAATGGATTTCCTAGATGAAGAGACCTTCACATGAAAAAATAGTTCTAATATCTCAACCTTCGGGACTGGACTTGGTTCTGACAGAAGAAATTCTAAGCCGACAGCATCAAACATCCTGAAAAATTTCTTAATCTCTTCTAATGCATGTTGGAATTCAAATCTAACAAGTTCATAGCCTTCATTAAGGATCTTTGCTGATTTTGGCGCCATTTGTAGAATTCCTGGTTGTTGAGAATGCTGAGAGAGATGAAGCGATGTCGACGGCTTTCTAGGGTTAAGGGGTTTTATGTCTTTAATTAAACCTTTGGCTATATATATATATATATATCTACCATATATAAAGAAATACTGTGGTCTGCGAATATCATGAGTTCAAAATTCCACAAGCCGTCAGATCATGAGTTCATAATTCAACAACTGTCTGATCGAGCACAATAAAATTATTTCATCTATCCACATTTTAGTAGGTCTCCTAAACCTACCACTAGGGTGTCGTAAACCTATGTGGAATTACGATTTTGCCCCTATAACTCTTAAAAAATTGGACACCTGGCTGTTAAAATTATATTTTAATTTAAAAGCGGCTATCCGATTTCGATCCTAAGATCTCAAGGACAAGAGAAATAACTCAATCCAATGAGGCAACAAGACAACTATGATAATACTTGAATTAATTTATACTTATATTGTTATATTTTATGTATTTTTATTAAAAAAAATTATATAAATATAGGTATAATATAATTCATTATTACATATAAATATACTATAGCCGGGTACATTTGTGCATGGTCGTAGTGGCGGGTCGGGTACAGTCGTGCGGGGCCGTAGGGGCAGGCCGGGTACAGTTGTGCGAGGTCACAGTGGCAGGCCAGGTACAGTCGCGCAGGACCATAGGGGTGTGGCCGGGTACTGTCGGGATTGGCAGTAGCGGCGGAGCCCCATGTCGGGCACTCGTATATATATATATATATATATATATATATATATATATATATATATATATATTATATATATATATATATATATATATATAGACACACACACGTGACCATCAACGAGAACCTATAAAATTGGATACTAAAGCATTCGATAAATCTAAGAGTCTATAAATATTTGACAAAAAACATCGAAAATTTAATTAACAAAATCAACAAAAAAAAATCATTTTTGACTATCAAAATTAGAATGTCATTAGACTAGAAGGAAGAAATCTAAATTTGAAAAGAGAACGTTAACTTAGTTATTCCATCAAACATTTGAAACGCATAAAATTTTAGTTTGATAAACATACTCTAGTAGTTAAGCATACGACAAATCAATAAAAAAAATTCATGAAAGTCGAAACAAAAAATGATAAAAATGGAGAATCGGGAAAAATAAAATTAAAAATTAAAAGTATGCATTTGCATAGAAGGGATCTGGATTGGATTCAGAAACCTGGAAGATTAAAGTTTCAAATCGCACTTGAAGCACAAGACAAGAACGAGAGTTGCGAGTAGTGGCTAGTTGCGGATGGCGCAAGAACTTTCGTGTCCCCCGGAGATGATAAAAGGTGGAGCAGGAACTTCTTCTTGCCTCCTAGGAAAGGAGGAGAGCTTGATCTTTTAGGTTTTGGAGGTGGTTCAGGACTCCAGGCAGCGCTTTTAACTTTTTGTAGTCTGCAGTGCTTTTAGCACGCTGTCCAAGTAGCACTTTTAGCTTTTGCAGAAAGTCCATCAGTCCATGCAATATTTTTAAAAAATACGCCCGAGCACATGCCCGGGCATGTCTGCATTTGGGACCTCCTATGCACGTGACAGTGCACGGGGCCCCCTGCCCCGCGCGATAGTGAAACCCACCCCCAGTGGGCTTCGCCCGCCCCCGTGCACTGCCCCCTCCCCCGCGTGGGGGGCCCGTGCATGCCCTACATGCACTCGAGTGATAGTGCACAGGGCCCCCCGTGCCCCGCACGACAGTACCGTGCTCGGCCCTAACTGGCCACCCTTCTTTTAATTTAATTTTCTTAATATATATTTTTTAATAATTTAAAATTATTAATTATATAATTTTATTATATATCAATATTATTTTCTTAAAATTTTTTAAAATATTAACAAAAATAAAAATAAATAACATTAACAAAAGTAAAAATAAAAAATTTAAAAATATTAATTTTTTCAAAAATTTAAAATATAAAAAATAAAAAAAAAATTTCATGGTTTTGGCCGGTACTGGCGGCGGAGCCGCCGCCTGCCTGTCGGGCAACCACCGACAGACTCGCGGGTCTCCGATGAACCCACCGGGGGTAGCCCAACGATGCTCCGGTAGGGCCACCGCTGACGGTGGCCCTGACCGTGAGCTAAAATCTTTAGCTCACATTCTGGGCCACCGCTGGCGGTGGCCCTGCTCGAGAGCCGCCGGGTTCGTCGGAGACCGGCGAGTCCGCCGGTGGTCGCCCAGCAGGCAGGCGACTGCTATGCCGACGGGGGCGACCAAAATCATGGACGCAGTTAAAAAACACTTTCACGGTTTTGGCCACCGGCGGAGCCGCCGCCTGCCGGGCAACCACCAGTGGACTCGCTGGTCTCCGACGAACCTGTCGGGGGTAGCCCGGCGGCGCTCCGGCAGGGCCATCGCCGGCGGTGGCCCTAACCGTGAGCTACGGGTTTGTAGCTCATGGTCATGGTCACCGCCGGCGGTGGCCGACTGTAGCTTACAGTCAGGGACACCGCCGGCGGTGGCCGACTGTAACTCACGGTCAGGGCCACAACCGACGGTGGCCATGCCGGAGCTCTGTCTGGCTACCCCCAGCAGGTTCGTCGGAAACCGACGAGTCTGCCGGTGGTCGCCCGACAGGCAGGCGGCGGTTCCGCCTGTGGCGGCGACCAAAACTGTCAACCTTTTTTATAGGGATTTTTCCTAATTAGTCCTATGAATAAATTTATTTGAGGACATGCTCCTCGAAGATCCAACGACTGAGAATAAGCTAATGAGACTCAGATGTTAGACCATGCAAACGCAATGGCTCCCGATACTTTTGTATATATATATCGCATACGTGTTTCCGCCCGTTTTAAAACGGAAATTTTTTTGAAGCTCCACACGGCACTGACCGGATTTGATCAATCAAATAATGAAATCGGGAAACGTGCTGCAGCCCAAGATGTATCTTCAAAATCGAATCCGAAAGCTATTGTATATCTTTTTAAGATATTATATATATATACATGTCCCGGTTTAATATCCATCAATCATGGGGCTGACGAAAGCAGTCCGGATCATTGAGCTTCTTCTCACTGATCACTACGATGTAGCTGAGAATTTCTTAGCTCAGCACCTCTGCCCTGCGGTTTATGATTGAACGATTATTACCTAATGCCTACACAATTCTCAACATACTTGCAACAAATACAAAGTGCATTTATCAAAGCCAGGGCCCCAAATTTGATAAGATGCATGCAGCGAATAGATATGCTATATCAACATAGTGGAAATAGTATAACTTGAAAGAGGATTATGGCACTTTCATTACAATAGTAAATGGAGGTAAAGGTTAATGAACGATAGGTGTATTTTACAAAAAAAAAATGTTTACAAAACATGATAATAACCAATATTTTTATATATAGTTTTCTTCTCCTTTCCTTTCTCGACAAGCATCACCCTAGTCTCACTGCTTCTATCTTCATCCTCTAAAAGCTATTGAAGATCCAACATCCCTTTCCGCTTTTTAGCATCTTGATCTATGATTTGTCGGATCATGAGTGCACCCCTAAAGGAAGCCGATGCACCTCCTGTTGGGAGTGTTGGGTCCATTGATCCCAGTGTCATGGATTTGAAGGACCAGCAAACAATGTATACACACGTGATGATCTAACTTGTGTTCAAGTTTAATGATTACAAATTGTCCTAGTAAGCAGTGATGAGACAGATAGCATAAGTGGCTAAGTCAGGTAAGTTCTTACCTAAGTGGTGGAAAGATAGAAAACTGTCTAAGTCCACAGGCGTTGAGTGAAGATCATTCACTCAACTCCAGATGACTTATAGCTCTGAGTAAAGCCAATTCAGTCAAAGCCATGAAGTGACAAACTTAGAATGTGGCCAAGTCTATAGGCGTTGAGTGAAGTCAACTCACTCAATGTCATACAAAAAAAGGATATGGGTCAGGCTAATACAGTCAAAGCCTAAAGAAAAATGACCTGAAAAGTGGCCAAGTCCACAGACGTTGAGTGAAGTCAACTCATTCAATGACATATAACAAAAGGATATGAGTCAGGCTAATACAATCAAAGCCTAAAGAGAAATGAGCTGAAAAGTGGCTAAGTCCACATGCGTTAAGTGTAGCTCACTCACTCAACGCCTTAGCTTCACAATTATTGAATAGTTGAGCTAAGAGTTCGTCGAACTAAGTTCTGAGTTCATCGAGTTGAACTTTCACTTATTCATCGAGCTGAGGTCAGAGTTCGTCAAACTGAACTCTAAATTCATCGAACTAAGCTATTACTTATTCATCGAGCTAAGCTCAAAGTTCGTCGAACTATGTTCTAAGTTCGTCGAGCTCAAACTGAATTCTGAAAAAGAAAATCTGGCTAAGGCAAAAAGCATTGATTGAGGCGTGGTCACTCAATGCTCTCAATGACATGACACAGAATAAGTTAAAGCAAAAAATCATTGAGTGAGGCATGCTCACTCAACGCTCTCACCACTTAAGATGCTGAAGAAACAAAAATGTCTAAGGCAGAAAGCATTGAGTGTGGCATGTTCACTCAATGCACTCAACGCCTAAAATGAAGAATGTATTTAAGGCACAAGGCGTTGAGTGAAGTATGTTCACTCAACGCTCTCAACACCATGCATGCAGAAGAGGCTGCAGAAATGGTTAAGGCAAAAGGCATTGAGTGAGCTTTACTCACTCAACGCTATCAATTCCTAGATAGACAAAACTGTCTAAGTACTTTGGCGTCGAGTGACGCTCATTCACTCAACGCCTATAATGTTGATGCTTGAATTTTGACTAAGTCTTCAGGTGCTGATGTCAGCAAGTCAAAAAGTCAACCATATTCAAATTGTGAGCGACAAAGCCACGATACATGACAAAAAGCACTACATGCCTACTGTACGATAATTAGGCATTAAAGCAAGGATGCAACCGACATTAATGGGGTGTGACCTACTGCTAAAAGAGTCGTTAAGCCACATTAAATAAAAGGAGAAGCTCTTTACAGATAGGGCAGCTGTTACAGTAGTTCTTCTTAATCACCATTGTTATGGGTGTGGCTGAAGAACAGAGAGCCTAAGACAAGCAAGTCTAGAGGCAGATCAAGTTACTTGTTGATATCAACATCTTCAACAACAAGATTACTGGTGCCATATCCATCAGCACCAGCTTGCAAGCTCATGGTGATTCACTGAGAAAGAGATAGTAGCTAGAGCTGACCCTTACTGCAGGTGCTTCACAGATCCAGCCAATAAAACCTAAAGAACATTCTCTTGGGGAGTTGTGAAGAAGGAGATAGAGCCGAGCAGTTGGCTCAGTTCAGAAAGGTGTATAGAAGCTGATCTGTAAGTTGTTTCTAGCATAAGCCAAAGCATCTACATCATTGTTGCTGAGAAGAAGAGATGGTTGAACTTTTTGTTCAGTTCAGAAAGGGGCAGAACAGTGTTCTGCAAGTTACTTCCAGCTTAAGTAGATATACTTATTGCTGTGAAGTAGTTGGGGCTAAGGTGTACTTAGTCCCGAAAAGTAGACTCAGGAAAACATTCCTGGTGTCGAAGTTGGGCTGAGTCTAACTCAGTCAAGGTAAATTGGCACAAAGAAACTCCTCTTGTGTCCAATCAAGAACCTCAACAACCCACTTCCATCTTGTAGGATCCTTTGGGGATCTGAAAGAGTAAGAGCAAACTTACTTTGAGGTAGGTGATCAGTTAATCATTGAGTGGTAGGGCACTTGTGCCTGAGCTGTAGGAGAGTGAATCTCGCTGAGTTGTAGGAGCAAGTTTGCTCTGAGATAGAGCTATCCTCTATAACCTGAGTGGTAGGGCTTAATTTCCTGAGGTAGGTGATACTTGTATCACTGAGTGTAGGCCCATGTGGCTTAGGTGTAAGTCTTGGAGGAGACTGAGAGATCCTGAGGGATCTGAGGTGTAAGCTCTTTGGAGCATAGTTTTGGAGAAGTGCCTTGACCAACAGGAAGTTGACAAGGTGAGAGGAGAGTGAATGTACCCAAATATTGGGGAACCACTATAAATTTGTGTGTACTCTGTTGTGTTTGTTTTATTTGTGCAGGTAGCTCATCTTGAAAGCAGAAATTAACCAACCAATAAAGCAACAAACTAAAAGAAAATAAAAGTTAGTCACTAAGGACTAAGAAACCTATTCACCCCCCTCTAGGTAATTTAGCTATCCTTGAAATAAAGACTTTCAAATGGTATCAGAGGGAGGTTACTCAAAAAGGACCTAACAGTCTGAATTGACCTTAAAGTATAGTTAAAAGGGTTTTAACTTATGTGTTCAAAAGAGAACCATAAGGTGTGGAGATCAACAGAGCTTCAAATCAACAAAAATGACAGGAAGACCATTGGACAACTGACTATTATTGTAGAAGATAAAGACTTTCTTGATACACGAGAAAAGATCAGGGCCCCTCTATCATATTCAGATAGTGACTCAGAGGTGGATGAAGCTGAGGAAGGTGAATGCAAAAGCTATGAATTGACAACTACACCGGAAGAAGAATTCTGCTAGGATCAGCCTGGACAAAGTCATGTATATTCCCCATCTAGCTCATCCTCAGAGTCTGAATATGAGTCCTGCTCAGGATCTGATGTATCCTCATCAAATGATGATGAGAGTCCTCAATCAGAAGATGATATCAATCAATTGATTGAAAATCATGCTGCACTTCTGAAAGCTTTCAAGAAAAGCAAGTTGCTTGTTAAGAAACAAGCATAGGAAATATCCTCCCTACAGATGACTGCTTCCCAGCAAGATGAAGCTTCATCTTTGCTATGTCTAAAAGAGAGGGAAGCAGCCCATCTGAAGAACATGGTAGATATACATGTTGAATCCATAAAATATATGGACTCTATTATCAAAGATTTTGAAGAGAAACTTGAAAGGGAGAAGAGGATTGTGGCCAATTTCTCAAAGATAAATGCTATCAAGAGAAAATCTGAGTCTAAGTGGATCTCTAAAGTTTTCCAATATCAGAGAAGTGGCCAAGCTCCTGTCAGGCCTCAGTCAACCTTCACAAGGTAATTCTCCCATCCAACAGACATGACCAAGACTGTAAGTGTGGTCACTAAAGGTGTGAGAATCTTCCTTATAAGATTGCAAAAGTTCCTTATAATGGAAGAAGAAAGGACATGGGACTGAGTGCTCAGAAGGCTCCCCATGAAGAATTGCAAAAGGCCCATCCTGGACCTTTTGTATTTAATGCACCAGCTCCATCACTCTTGAGCAAGGCAGTGGCCTTTTCTCAAAGTCTCCCTGCACACACTCTGACTAAGGGTAAATCTGCCAGGAAGCAAGACTTGGAATCTTCTAAGGGCACCAACAGCATGTCCTCTACAAAGAGAACATGCTAGTGATAGTCCTTGTGAAAAACCAAGCTATTCTCATAACATGCCTACTCTCAGTAAGACTGTGACTAAGAGAAATTGGAACAAGGATGCTACTCTTCCTTCTGTTTAGTCTGCAGTCAAACCATGCTGCTAGACCTGCTCAGAAAAGAAGATATAATATTCATGAGTGCTGATGCTGTAGGAAAGTGGGCCACTTTGCCATAGATTGTTGGGAAAACCCTAGTGTTCCATGGGCAAGAGGAAGTCTTCCTGACAGGGCTCCTGTAGGTATACATATGCATTTGCAAACTAACAAGAACCTAGGACCCAAGTCAGCTTGGGTTCCTAAGGTAAGGTAATTTCTGTTCTGCAGGATAGTCCAAGTGGCCATAACCATTTATGGTCCTTGGATAGAGATGTACCAGACCCAAGTCTTGGTACAAGGAATGATTCAACTCATCATCATACACAAGATGTCAAAGACAAGTGCAATTATTGAGTGGGAGCTTGCAAAGGAAAGCCAGATGAACATCAAAGGCTAAAGATCAGAAGCAAGTTTGTTGGTATGCTCAGAGACTGTGAATGCAGTATGGGCTTCAAGTCTACAGGGCAGAGATAAGTAGAATTCACCTAGCTTTAATTTTGCTATTTAATTGCTGAATTGATTATGCATGATAGAGATAAGGTAATTGAAACAAATGACTGAGAAGATGTAAAAATATTAGTCTAAACAACTCTTCTAAATAAATATGTTAGTGGCTCACATGTTCACTATGGCACAAGAAGTAACTAGTCTTAACATACCCAAAGTCACATATTACATGTGCAATACTAGGTTAGATAAGTATCAATATTTGGTTTAATCAATTGAGTTTGGGGGCTAACACAGTCTCAGTTGAAATTAATTTTAGGATATTGAAATTATGTCTAATTGCACACCACCAGAACACTTATTAGAATGTGTACTGCAGTACAATCTTGCCCCTGCAAGTTAGGCCAACTAAGTTATGGGCTAGTTGCAATCTAATTGCTAAAGAAAACTAATGTTGATCAAAATAAGCTTACTCAACAAAAAATTGTAGAAAAGACGGCCTGCAGATATGTGTCGGGTTTTAATCTTGGCCATTGATCAAGATTAATCAACAAAATAGATTAGTGACTTTCTGCCTTCTTTTTAGGAATACCTATAAATAGAAGAGCTTGTGCAATAAGCAAAGTCACTGCTCCTTACCCTCTCCCACCCGTATTCGCTGAATCGACGGAAAGACAATTTCGCTAGCCTTCTCAAACTCTTCGACAAAATGATGCCCAAGGGACAAGAGTTTCTCTTTGAAGGAGCAAAGGTTGTTCAAAATGGATTCAAGGATGCTACTGAAGAGGTACAATATGTTCTTCATCTTCTCCGCATTTCTGACCTAGAATTCCGACTGTCGGAACCCTGTTTACTTTGGAAGCGGGGAAGTTCTCGAATTATTCTCCAACATCAGAGGAGATACTATAGGAGAGAATATCAAGACTACTATAAGTTGAACAACAGTCAAGATAACCCCAAGAAGGCTGTACAAAGCCCTAAAGCTGACAAAGTTCTCTGCAACTGATGACGAGTATGAATTGCCTCAGGAAGACATAAAGTCTGCGGTAAAATGGTGGGGACTGTCTAAACACACCTCCGACTCAATTTTGAGAAGGAACTGAACCTAAATGGTAAGTTACTAGCCGATGTCATTGGGATGGCTTTGTTATGGAAAATATGGTCCCATGACAAGATCTCAAAGAAGATGTTTGAGGCTATGGCTAAAGTCATTCTATCCAAAAAGAACTTGACTGGGGTAGAGTAGTGTTTGACATGGTAGTGGAGTTTCTTGCTGAACTAAATTTAGGGAGAATTCTTTCCCTATTTCTGCGACAGATAATTCCAGAAATCCTGAACTTGAAGCTTGGTGCAAGAATTCAGCCACATGAGAAGAATGGACATCAAGATGCTGGAGAGGTGGGATAGGGTTCTTCAAACACATGGACCATTAGCTATAGAAAGAAATGGAAAGAAGATTGATGCTACTGAGCCCAGCTCCTCTAGCAACTCATTTGAGGAAGAAGAGCCTCATAATCTAGAACTATCATCATCTGCTGAAGAAGTCCAGGAGGGACATGAATATTCAAGTATCAGTCACTTCTGATCTTACCCCTCTTAGTCGTGTAAGCAGACTAGAGTCAGATATTGTTCCTGAAGTTGATGAGTCTGCTACTGAGTTAACTTTAATTTGCTTGCAAAGGAAGGAGTTTACAGAATATCTGCAAGAATGGAGGAAGATTCCTCCATATTGGAAGATGCAGATATGGCATATGCATATGTCTGATAATGATGATGCTCCTAGGCCTCGGAGTGAGGGGGAGATCAAACTTGCTTCAGATAAAGAGACTGCTATGTTTGAAGAAGAGCTTCCACTAGGATAAAGTTATGGAAGTTTCAAGTGCTGAGATAAGGAATGCTCCAATTGAGGGGGAGCAGCTGATACAAGAGATAATGCATGATGCATTATTTGTAGGGGATCAACTAAAAGTTCGTCCAATAGTGATATTGTCTGCTATAGCTAACAAAGTGGTTACTGCTGCTGCTGCTGACCTGCATGCAAATAAAAGCATGGCAGAGGTTGAGGGGAGATACCATCTGATCTCCTGCTCCTGAAGTACATGAATTTAGTTTATTTAGAATCTGATAAAGTGGAATACAGTCATGAGAAAGCACACTCCTCACCACATCCAGAAAATGATCAGCTTCAAGAGTGACACAACTCAAGAAATAGGGAGCAAGCTTGTACAAGAAGCTCTGGATGAGGGCACATCTACTAGAGTTGATCAGTTGCCACCAACTTTCTTAGCCCAGCTAAAGAGTTTGCTAGATGAGCAAAGGAGGGCATTACAATATTATCTGGATGATGCCCTCAAGGATGTTAGAAATGATCTGGCAACTGAGATCAAATCTATAATATTTGAACTTAATCTGTTGAAAGGAGAAATAATCAAATTCTTCACAAGAGCTGCTGAAGCTGTAGACTTTACAATGGAGAAGTTGGATGTGTCAGGCCAGAAGATTGCTGTTATCATAGAAAATCAAAAGATTCAGGCCAAGAATAGTGTGACAATCCATGAAAATGACAAAATTCTGAGAAGTGAACAGAACACTGAAATTTTCACAAAGATGGATGCTTGCACCAAGATGCTTGATGACCACATGTTAGAAGTCAAGAATCATGTCACTACTAGAGTGAAATACCTGGAAGTAGAGAGAAGCAAGACAAGTAGCTCCCAGACCAATACTTTAATTGAAGAAGCCAAAAAGGGGGAGAGAGAAGCCATAAGGACCAATACTGAAAACATAGTCTGGGCAACAAATGTTGTGAGAGGCTCATTAGGATTAAAGCCAGTGCAACATGATAATATCCCAATGATGCCTGCTCAAGTGCTAGAGACTTTGAATAGAGAACCTGCTCAAGATAATCAAGAGTATGGGATGTATATAGAAGATCATGATAGTGCTGGTAATCAGTGGGGAGTGCAATCCACTGCTGCTGAAATTCCCTCCTTCAGCCCCACTATAGACCAGGTACTACAGACAAGAGAAATGATTGCTGAAACTGCTAAAACTGAAGAGGAAGTCAGGATGAGAACGAGAAAATATAGAGAAGAAATGGAGAAAAGACCTAATTTCGAGCAGTAGAGCCCAAAGTCTAGATCCATCATCTTGCTTGCTTGGGATCCGATCAAAAATAAGAAATCAGACAGAGGATAATAGTATAGTAAGACTGAATGAGATAAGTTGGAAAAGAGGGACATAGAAAGAAGGATTTTCTATAGGAACAAAAATGCCAATCTTCTTACTCCTGATGCTGTTGAACCATCTAAATACTTCCCCAAGCCCTTCAGCTATTTTAAGAGATAAAAAGATAAAGCTGAAGCTGAAGCTGAAAAAGAAAAGCTACTAAGTCTAAGGCTACTGATGAAGCATATAAGAAGGGAAAGAAGATAGTTGGAGCAAAAGACAAACCAGCTAAGAAATCCAGAAGTAGTGAGATTATGATAAGGGAACCTGAAACTTAAAAAGTTTTAGGTTCTACTTACAGGGCAAAGGGATGTGATATTTTGTTTAATTGTACAAACATTAATTCCTTATATGATTAAATAGAACAATCACTTGCCATAATTATGATTTGTCCGACTCAACAATTGCGATGATTTTAACTTATCTGCTACATTTATTATGTCTATGATTTATCTGAATTATGCTGTGATGACGTGTTTTGTATATATATCATAAGTGTGTTAGTGTATACATTGGCTTTGGTTTTGACTTCTTCAAATAAGGGGGAGATTGTTGGGTCCATTAATCCTAATGTACTGAATTTGAAGAAGGACCAACAAATAATGTATACACATATGATGATCTAACTTGTGTTCAAGTTTAATGATTGCAGATTGTCCCAGTAAGCAGTGATGCGATAGATAGCCTAAGTGGCTAAGTCAGGTAAGTTCTTACCTAAGTGGTGGAAAGATAGAAAACTGTCTAATTCCACAGGCGTTGAGTGAAGATCATTCACTCAACGCCAGATGACTTATAGCGCTGAGTAAAGCCTATTTAGTCAAAGCCATGAAGTGGCAAGCTTATAATATGGCCAAGTCCACAGGCGTTGAGTGAAGTCAACTTACTCAATGCCATAAAACAAAAGGCTGTGAGTCAGGCTAATACAAGAAAACTCTAAAGAAAAATGAGCTGAAAAGTGGCCAAATCCACAGGCATTGAGTGAAGTCAACTCACTCAACGCCATACAACTAAAGGTTGTGAATTAGGCTAATACAGTGAAATCCTAAAGAGAAATGAGCTGAAAAGTGGCTAAGTCCACAGGCGTTGAGTGTAGCTCACTCACTCGACGCCTTTGCTTCATAATTGTTGAATAGTTGAGATCAGAGTTTGTCGAACTAAGTTCTGAGTTCGTCGAGTTGAACTTTCACTTATTCATCGAGCTGAGCTTAGAGTTTGTCGAACTGAACTCTAAATTCATCGAACTGAGCTATTACTTACTCTTCGAGCTGAGCTCAAAGTTTGTCAAACTATATTTTAAGTTCGTCGAGCTCAAACTGAATTCTAAAAACAAAAATCTGGCTAAGGTAGAAAGCGTTGAGTGAGACATGGTCACTCAATACTCTCAACACCATGACACAGAATTAAGTTAAAACAAAAAGTGTTGAGTGAGGCATGCTCACTGAACACTCTCAACACTTTTTGTTGAGTGAGGCATGCTCACTGTTCAAGAAGAAGGATGCATGGTGATATCAATATCTTCAAGAACAAGATTGCTGGTGCCATCTTCATCAGCACCAGCTTGTAAGCTCAGGGTGATTCACTGAGAAATAGATAGCAGCTAGGGCCGACCCTTACTGCAGGTGCTTCACAGATCCAGCCAACAAAAGCTAAAGAACATTCTCTTATTGAGTTGTAAAGAAGGAGATAGAGCTGAGTAGTTGGCTCAGTTCAGAAAGGTGCAGAGAAGCTGATCTGTAAGTTGCTTCCAGCATAAGCCAAAGCATATACATCATTATTTTTGAGAAGAAGAGAGGGCTAAACTTTTGGTTCAGTTCAGAAATGGGCAGAACAGTGTTCTACAAGTCACTTCCAGCTCAAGTGGATATACTTTTTGCTGTGAAGTAGTTGTGGCTAAGGTGTACTTAGTCCCGAAAAGTAGACTCAGGAAAACATTCCGAGTGTCAAAGTTGGGATGAGTCTAAATCAGTCAAGGTAGATTGGCACAGAGGAATTCCTCTTGTGTCCAATCAAGAACCTCAATAACCCATTTCTATCTTATAGGATCCTTTGGGGATCTGAGAGTTAGGAGCAAAGTTGTTTTGAGGTAGGTGATCAGTTGATCACTGAGTGGTAGGACACTTGTGCCTGAGCTGTAGGAGAGTGAATCTCTCTGAGTTGTAGGAGCAGGTTTGCTCTGAGGTAGGGCTATCCTCCATACCCTGAGTGGTAGGGCTTAATTGCTTGAGGTAGGTGATACTTGTATCACTGAGTGTAGGCCCTTGTGGCCGAGGTGTAAGTCTTGGAGGATACCAAGAGATCCTGAGGGATCTGAGGTGTAAACACTTTGGATCATTGTTTTGGAGAAGTGCCTTGACCAATAGGAAGTTAGCAAGGTGGGAGGAGAGTGGATGTACCCAAAGATTGTGGAACCACTATAAATTTGTGTGTACTCTGTTGTGTTGGTTTTCTTTGTGCAGGCAGCTCATCTTGAAAGCAGAAATTAACCAACCAATAAAGCAACAAACTAAAAGAAAATAAAAGTTAGTCACTAAGGACTAAGAAACCTATTCACCCCCCTCTAGGTGATTTAGATATCCATGAAATAAATAATTTCAGGGAGTCCAGGCAAGAAGGCAGGAATATCATTCTTCTTCTCCTCCATTCTATTTACTTTAATCAATCTTCTAATTCGATCAACCCTACATTCTTCTAAGTGATACTCAAGTGTGAGCGACAAGTTGTCCAACTTGTTTTTGAGTTCAGAGAGTTGATCCGTGAACATATCATGAACAACTTGAATGCTTTTATCAAAGTGAAACTCAATTAGACTCGTCTGGGCATGTAATATTAACCTCTGATCATTGTTATCATCAGGTTGGATTGTAGCAGCTCATATCTTCTTTGTGACTCCCCCTCCAAAGATTCCATTCTTGCTGATTTGGTGACACGAGTTTGTTTGGAGGAGGAGGGAGAAATGAGTCTTGAGACAGATTTATACTGAGTCATACTCACTTATGGACAGAAAAGAAATAATAAAAAAATTATAGATATTTTTTGTTATGCGAACCATTGTGCATTGCGATTTGTTGGATTATTCTTGATTAAGGGATGATATCTGCACATCTGGTTGGAATTCACATCTTGAAGTGACAACTTTATATTTATTAAAAAATGTGAAAGTTGAAGAGCCACATACATGTAGTGGATATCTATTTCAAGATTAGACAATTGAGAATTGATTTGAGATGAAATTGATCGTAATTATCTCTTTAAGATGATATCACTTTGATCAAACGGAACCAATCTCGACGATATTGTTGACACAAACTTAGCCAGTCTCATTTACATAGATTTGAACTACCTTTGAATCAAGATGACACAATCACTATATTAAGTGAAAGTCAAGAGTCTTGTACATAGTTAACTCTGCAAACATGGTTAGTAACCAAATATAGTACCAGATAATACTATCTAGTAGTTAACAATATTAATAAGTAATGCCCTAGTACCTACTTTTGATCCTTTTCCTAGAGATACATATCTAATGCCAAGTTTAAAATTTGATTGGCCTTAGGACATCGTGCAAGGACAAATTACTTTACCTTAGGAGCCCAAAAGAATTTGGGTCTTAGGTTCTTGTTAGTAGAAAAAGAAACATTCTTGCTGGGAGCTGCCCTTGCAGCAAAGCTCTTCTTTGCAGTAGACACAAATGGGTTATGCCTGTTGAAGCCAAAATTTGACTTCAACGAAAGTTCGAAAATAGGGGCGTAGCCAACACCTACTCGTCCCAAGCTCTGACCTCCGACTGGTTGTGAAGGACTAGAAACCGACCCAAAGCCTCAGCAGGGAGGTCCCACCACTTACCTGGAAGATCTCTGAGAGCTTCCCCTCCAAAGCCAAAAGCTGGGCTTAGAGCTCCTTAGAAAGCACATGAAAACTCTTCAAATCCCGGGGGAAAAGTGCTTCTGAAGAACTCCTATGAGTCTATTTATAATTTTCTGAGTTTGAACTGCCAATAACCAAACTGAACCGACCTGAAATTACCAAAATACCCCTGGTTGGGTCTGCCAACAGCCAAACTCCGCTGTTCTGAAGAGTTATATGCAGACCACCAAGGGAAAAAGGGTAAAATTACCCGGGGTAGAAGAGTAAAATTCCCCATGGTTATAGAAATATAAAAACAGCCTTATTTCTATATGGCGAGTAGGGAAGCACACATCGGTGAGACGAGCCCTCCTTCGCTATGGGGCCCTCTCGCCGTTAAAGGCCTACTCGGGTCCCAAAAGGGCGTCTCGCCCACTGCAGAGACCGTCCGTCCCTCCTCTTGCGAGTGGACCACGTGTTCTTGCTTCCTGTGAGTGGACCACATGGTCCCGCTCGCCTATCCCGGACCTCTCGCCAGCCTCTGCTGTTCTCACCCTGAGGGCCTCTTGCGAGCCCGAGGCTGTACACAATCCCCACTCTTTTCGAGGTTATTTAAAGCTCAGAAAGAAAGTCCAACCGAGGGTCGTGTCATTAAAGTGTGTTTGAGGAGTATTTATGAGGGAATCTTTGGTGAGGCCCTCTACCGAAGCCTATAAATATAGGGTTCCTACCCCGAATGGAGGATGCCCCCTTTTCAAACTTCTTCCTTCCTTGACTATACCGCAATCATGTCACATCCAGAGTTTTCGCGAGCACCTTGTCATGGTACGCAAACAGAACAAGGCCAACATGGCCACTCTGACCACAACTCTAGTTCACCCCCTACCCTCTTTACTGTCCTTATCATCTCGCCTGTAGAGGGTAAAAATAGGTGGCCCCTCCTCCTCTGCCGAGGAGCCATCTCGCATAGTCCTGGAAACCTGCCCCACTCCTCCTCCCGGATCTCCTAGAGAGAAGGAGGTGAGCTCTTGCTTTTGTCTTTATTACTCCTTCCACATCCGTATCTGCCTTTTTTATTATTTGCTTCTTCAGGGAGCCCCCGCAGCTCTACAAAGACCGCAAAGTCCGCGAGACGACACCGTCGTCCACCGCGAAGATTCTAACTCGCAACAACCTTCCACTCTTCCATCTACTCCTCCCAGCGAGAGGAGGGACGACCCTTCCCAGGCCGCCGGGACCTCCCGTCATCCTGGTAAAAAACCTTCTCTCTTGCTTCTCTGTCCCACTCGGTACTCCCACACCCTCCTGCGAGATCCTCTCTCACCCTGCCCCTCGACTCCTTGCGTAGGCGCCCAGACCGACTCGCCTGCTGAGGATCTCTTTAGGCGACTCACCATCTCGCCTCCTCCTCCTATAGACGGGATTGAAGACTACCTGGGAGACCCTACGGACCCGGTGGAGATGAAGCGCAAGATAGCCGAGTTATTCAGGAAGCACACACGCATCATCCATTCGCTGACGTAGGATAAGCAGGCGGCGGATAGGCGCATCGAATGGCTGGAGAATGAGTGCACTCGCTTATCTTCTGAGGTTGATGCCGAGATAGATGTCGATGGGACCGACCCTCAGGCCATCATCAGCGAGGTCGACATGCAGCTTCGTGTCGCTCGCCGTGGGCTTGACGCCGTTCGCTCCTTCCACTCGCCGAGTAGGCCCCACCTACGCGGGAGCTCGCGGTGGCCGCTGGAAATGGCTCCCATATTAAAGGCCGTCCATCTCACCCTTTTCTTCTTTTCCTCTAAGTGCTTTAATAACTATGTAATATATTATGTCTTCGTCTCGCCAATAACTTGAGGTTTGAGAACACGATGCCTGCATTATGCGGGACGACACATTTTTAAATTTATGTGGTTGGCTTAAACTCTTAATCTCTTAATTTCCTTAATTTCTTTCCTTTTTATTTATTTATTTTGCCTTACCGATGAAGTTTGCTATGGGCCATGCGAATCGAGATTTAGGAGAGAGAAAGTGAACCGCCGACCGACTCTTCCCCTTCCTGCATATCTTTCTTTCCTGCCATTTCATGTTTGTCAATATCCGCTATAAATACCCCGGCCCTGGATCAAAAGGATATCCACGCTTTTTACCCCTAACGTGTCCAAGCTCCTGCCCCCTCGCTTCTTCCGTCTCGCCACTCCATCTCGCTCTTTCTCTCCCCGGGTCGTCTCGCCAATTATCTTTTCTCACCACTTCGTTTCTCCAACCGTCTCGCATACATCTATCTCGCCAAAAATGGGGAAGAAGAAATTGGAGGACTGCGAGGGGCGCAACCGCTGCAGGAAGCGGTTCACTGACCACGACTTCCCGCTCGGCAGACTTTCTGAAGAAGAATACCGCAGTTTCGTTCGCGAGTATCTGGGGGAGGAGCTCGAATCACGGCCCCCCAAGGTCGGCGAGGCGATCAATACGTACTACCCGGGAGAGCTCTCCTTCCCCGTCTCGCACTTTGAGGCGGGGTTGAGATTACCTCTCTGGCCGGAGGTAAAGCAGGTATTCAAGTACTTCGGCGTCGTCCAGGCGCAGTTTAACCCGAACGCAATTTTGGTGTTGATCGCTTTTGCCAGCTATATGTGCCGAGACTGAATCGAGTTCAGCTTGTCGGTTTTCCGCAAGCTTTTTATCTACCACGCCAACGCCGACGATGTCTCGTATTTCACTGGGCAAGGGCTCAAGGTGTACGAGACGCCTAATAAGAATCATCATTGGCACACTAGGTTCGTGATCATTCGCGGTGACTTCGGGGGCATACCGCTCGAGCCGGTGTCACCCCCCGAGAGCTTTTATGCGACCCCACAAGTGGGCGGCCTAGAGAAGCTGATACACGACTTCTTCGTCGGCAAAAATTTTGAAGTCAACTTCTTGCGGCAAGGCCTCGACTCACTGCCTCCAGTGCTACCCGGCGAAGGTACTCTCGCTATCTTGTCTTGTGTTTGGTTATTTCCTCATCTCACCATCTCATCACCTCCTTGCTTATTTTTAGGGGAGCGAGTTGTACCAGTCCATCCCCCCTATAAGAGCAATATCCATCCTTCCAAAGGCCTCAGTCTCTCCAGTGCTGCGGCTGAGGCTGCGAGAGGGTCCCTGGCGCCTGCTCCTCTGAGGAGTCCTGCAGATGACTGCGCCCCCTCTCGCTCCAGCTCTCCCAAGAAGATGAGGAAAGTTGTGGTCGTCTCCAAAGAAAAGAAGAAATCCACGAAGGAGAAGAAAGAGATGTCGGGGTCCTTGAGCCCCATCTCTGTAGAGGAGTCCCAGTTGCCGCTCGCCTCCCCATCAGGCCATCTCGCCTACTCGCGAGACGGCTCTTCCCGACCAGCCTGCCGCCATATCCAATCAACCAGCAGCCACCACTTCTCGTGAAGCCGCTGTTAAATTTTCTCAACGTGGTCAGCAAGATAGCCCAAACGCCAAATTAATATCTTCGGAACTACCCAGTTCTCACGTTGAACCAGCGGAACCCAAGGAACAAAGGTTAATCCCAACAAACAATGGAAGCACAAGCAGGTCTTTTATTCATTCACTTCTTTACACACGAGGCATACATAGCGAGACATGATTTCACTAGTATAACAGCTGTAAACAGAAAGCACCAAAAAACAAGCCGGGTGGACAGCACCGGAGTCCGCCGAGACCGCGAGGTTGCCGAGGTCGCCGAGTCCGCTGAGATCGCTCAAGCTAAGCTGTAATCCGCCGAATAGCCATGGAGTCCGCCGAAGCCGCGAGGCCGTGCGGACACATCATTATTCGCCTCCTGCTGAACCTGAATTGAGGAACACGCCTACCCGCCTGAAGCCGGCGGACAGGTTATTGAAGCTGGCAAAGATGAAACAGAACTGACAAGCCGCAGAGCGACCTTCTACTGAGTCCGCAGAGACTGCACACTTCCAAGTACTTGACCGAAGTCACAGCCAAACTCCTGGCTCCTTGAAGCTACCCGCGCGACCTGCACACAGCAAATGTCAGCACTGAATCAATCCGCGCGGACTGACAAACTGAGACCGCAGTACTTCGCTCAACCCAACTTAATGTTCACTCAAGTTACTTAGGTTACTGTAGATGTACCAGGGGAGTCCTATTTATAGGCAAGGTGAGGAGTGTGGTCACCGCCCAAGAGATAGCGACACCGCCCCAGCCCGCGCGATAGCAAACCTCCGTCCGCCGAGTTCGCAAGGACTTATCCGGATACCAAGGAAAACCGCCAGGAGCACGGCAATCATTGACGAACCCTCTCCAGTCCGCCCAAGCTATGCAGACAAGACATCAGCCCGCAAAGCTCCAACCACTGCAGGACAGCAACCCCCTTCAATGGCAGTCCGCACCAACCCGAGGCAGTCCGCAAGACTCACACCTCAATCCGCCACAAGTCCACGACCAAAGGCAGACAGCAATAGTCCGCCCGGTCACAGCAGACTTGGCGGATACCGCGGACACCATGGTCTTGTCACAAAGTGTGACCAAGTCCAAAACCATCAAAGGCCAATGAGAGCATGGCGGACACAAACTCCCGTCCGCCAAAACACCCTAGTACAGGCCGCCATCAGTCCGCGAGCTCCTCGCACTCCTGTCCAACGCAGCAGCCTCCTCCTGGACTCCAAAACCAGTCCGCCAAAATGATCTCCACAGCAAAGCACCTGCTGTGCCACTAAAGCTCGACAAGACCTCAGCCAAGCTCTAAGCTCAGTCCGCAATAGCTCAAACCGCGGACACGCCAGTCCGCAAGCTTTCCGCGAACATAAGCCAACCCGCCTATCAGCACAAGCTTGCACCCGCGGCCACTGAGTAATGCACCAGTCCGCAAGCCTCCATCCGCTTAGGCCGCTCCTTGGCAAGGCCGAACAGCAAACACCCTATCCGCAGAATCCAGGCCGCATAGTCCGCGAACTCTATGCAACAAGCCGCTCAGAAGACAGCCGGCTTTCCACTAGACCTTCCACCAGGCCGCACATCACAGTCCGCCCAGTCCGCCTAGTCTGCCAAAGCTGTCCGCCCCAGGCCGCCCGGCCTGTCCCGTCACCCACTTCCACTTCACAAATTTCAACACTCCCCCTTGAAGTGGGAAGTGGTGACCAAGCCCAGCAAGCTGCGCAAGCGTTCAAAGGGCCCCTTCGACAGTGGCTTCGTGAAGATGTCAGCAAGACTATCTTCACTCCGAACATGCCCGACTAGCAGAGATCCTTCTAACACCTTCTCCTGATGAAATGGTGATCAATCTCTATATGCTTGGTCCTGGCGTGACACACTGGATTGTTAACCAGTTTGAGAGCACTCTCATTGTCACCCTGGAGTAAAGTAGGCCCTTGCACTTCTTCATGAACATCCTCTATAAGCCTCCTCAACCAAACGGCTTCCCGAGCAGCCAAGGCTGAAGCCTTATACCCCGCCTTAGTGGTTGAAACCGATACTGAGTCCTGCTTCTTGCTACACCACGAGATGCTAGCTAAACCGCAAGTGAACACATAACCTGAAGTAGACCTTCTATCATCCGAATCACCGCCATAGTCAGCATCCGTGTACCCGAGCAACGCAAACTCCGCGTCCCTTCTATAGAGGAGTCCCATATCGGAAGAAGCCTTGACATACTTCAGAATTCCCTTCGCCGCCACTAGATGAGATTGCCTTGGTTCAGCCATATACCGACTTACTCGGCCAACAACATAAGCAATATCTGGCCTTGTAATCGTCAGATAAATCAAGCTCCCAACAAGAGCCCTGAATACCAAGGGATCATGAAGAACCCTTCCCTCATCTCGTCGAAGTTTTAGCCCAGATTCCAGTGGAGTAGAGTACTTCTTCCCTTTGCCCATGCCAAACCGCTTCACAATGCGATCAGCATACCCTTTCTGGCTAATGAGAACCCCGCACTCCTTCCTCTCTACTTCCAGACCGAGAAAGTGATGCAACTCTCCCAAGTCTTTCATCTCAAAGCATATAGCAAGCTCAGCCCTGAGCCTTGCTACTTCCCCCTCCGAGTTCCTTGTGATGATCATGTCATCCACATACAACAGGACCAAGACTCGTAGCTCCCCCTTCTTCTTGACGAACAAGCCTGAATCCGAGTTGGAAGCAAGGTATCCACAGAATTGCAGGTACTCTGCAGTCTTCCCATACCATGCTCTAGGAGCTTGCTTCAACCCATAGAGAGCCTTCCTGAGTTTACAAACATAGTCCGGATGCTTTTCAGAGACAAAACCAAGCGGCTGATCCATGAAGATGTCCTTGTCAATCTCTCCGTAAAGAAAGGCATTCTTCACATCGAGTTGCCACAACCTCCATCCCTTGCTAGCAGCCAAGACGATCACCACTCTTACAGAAGTCATCTTCGTAACTGAACTGAATGTCTCCTCATAGTCTTCTCCATACTGCTATGAGAATCCTCTAGCGACCAGGCGAGCCTTGAACCGATCAATGCTCCCATCAGCCTTCTTCTTCAACTTATACACCCACTTGCAAGTAACCGGAGTAATGCCATCAACCTTGGGCACAAGGTCCCAGGTTTCATTCTTCTTCAGAGCATCAATCTCTTCCTTCATGGCACCTTCCCACTCCTTCACTCCAGTGGCCTCGTTGAAGTTTGCAGGCTCTTGCTCATCCAGAGGACCTGCAAAGAAGCAGGAGACAAAGCTCACTGCATTCCCATCACAGTATCGAGCCGGTGGCTTAACCACCCTCTTCGAACTCCGAAGACACGGCTCTTTGCTCACGGCTTCCGTTGCTTCTTCGGGCTCCACTCCTACCTGGGGCAAGCATTGAGCAGTGCCCCCCTGCTTCCTGAGCTAGAAGGCTCAGCCTCGGAGTTCGAAGCAACAGGAGCTGCTGGTGAAACAGCAAGCTCCTCTTCCAAGCCTTCAGCAGCCTCCACCGGTGCTTCATCAACCTTGCTACTTCCGGTTAGCTCCACCGAGCCACCTCCATATGACGTCAGCTCGTCAAATACAACGTCTCTTGACACCACGAACTTCTTCGTCACAGGGTCCATGTATTTCCATCCCTTCTTCCGCTCATTATAGCCAACAAAGACAAGTTTCCTTGCCTTCGCATCCAGCTTTGTCCGTGAAGCATCCGGGACATGCACGTAGCAAGTTGAACCGAACACCCGAAGGTGTCCCACACTCGGCTTCTCCTTCAGCAACAGCTCAATAGGAGTCTTCATGTTGATAGGGCTGAGTGGCATCCGGTTGATGACATAAGTAGCACAAGACATCCCCTCTGCCCAAAAGGACCTTGGGATATCTTTCGCATGAAGCCAGCATTTGCAGGTCTCCATTAGATGACGGATCTTCCGCTCCGCTACCCCATTTTGTTGTGGAGTGTGAGCACAAGTAAGCTCCCGTTGGATCCAGTGCTTCCTGCAGAAGTTAGAAAACTCGGAGGAGACAAACTCACCCCCGTTATCAGTTCTAAGCTTCTTAATCCGCAAGCCAAGCCAGCCTTCTACCAACTCCTTAAACTCCACAAACAAACGGAAGGCTTTCGACTTCTCTTTTAAGAAGTACACCCAAGTATACCTTGAGTAGTCATCAACCAAGACAAGCATATATCTGCTTCCGCCAAGGCTGGCAGTAACCATTGGTCTCATCAGGTCGCCATGAATACACTCCAATGGTTTCTTACTCCTTGTTTGTGATTTATCAAACGGAAGGCGATGTGCCTTACCGTATTGACAGCCCGCAAAAACATGTCCATCACCAAAGGAGGACAACTTCGGCAACCCCCTCACCAAACTTCTACTCGCCATCGCCTTCAGCTTGTCCATGCCAACATGCCCCAGTCTCTCATGCCAGATAGCAGCACTATCATTGGCTCTCATTTTATCAACATAAGCACTGGTGGAAAGAACAAACAAGTTCTTCACCCTCCTCCCAACATGAGCAACATCAGCCTTTACCACTGATACATTGCGAAGGAACCTCACGTCTGTTGGCCCAAACAGAACGTGATACCCAACGTCCACCGCATTGGTCACCGAGAAGAGGTTCTTCTTCATGCCCGACACATGATACACAATCCTTAACGTGAGTGGCCCCTGATCACTACCCAAGGACACGACCCCCTCTTTCTCTACTGCA
This sequence comes from Platanthera guangdongensis, assembly GCA_039583875.1. NCBI lineage: Eukaryota > Viridiplantae > Streptophyta > Magnoliopsida > Asparagales > Orchidaceae > Platanthera > Platanthera guangdongensis. The sequence continues at coordinate 54,698,660 of CM077153.1, read as the reverse complement.
TAATCAGTATTATCAGCAGTGATAATAGCTTCATTACCTGAGTAAGCCTGCATGGAGGTGAACTTCGACTTGTCTCCGATGAGGTGATGACCACACCCGGAGTCCACGATCCACTCGTTGTTGAAGTCCTCAGCAGACAAGGCCCGGACACAAGTACCCGTCATAAAAGCTCTGCCCCATCCTGCTTCTTCACTTCTCGAGCAAGCTTCCTCCTTTCCCGTAGCATGCCCAGACAGCAGTTTGACATTGCAGTCCTGTAACATCTCATTTCCAACTAGACCCCTAGGAGTGGTTTTGTCCATGACTAGGTCATGACAAACCCTAGGAAGCCAGAAATGGGCCAAGAGATAGGGGACAAAATGTGGAAAATCATCATGGTCTGCAAATAGTAGAACTCTGAACAATGGTTTAGGATGACCATGGGCTACACCTTAACCCCAAGACCCTACCACAACACCCGTAATACCTTGGGAGGCCCATTAGAGCCATAAGGACCCATTAGGGTCAACCAAAGAGGCTCAGTTGACCAAGGTCAACCCTAGCCCTAAATGGGTCAAACTAGCCTGCTTAGGGTCAATTGACCTGCTCCTATCCTAGAGGACCCCACCTAAGCCATCCTAACCCTAAATTGAAGTCAAGGGGTCACTAGGGACACTTTGGGGTCAGCCCTAGAGGCCAGGTTGACCCAAGTCAACTCAAGCCCCTAATCTGGTCAAAGTACCCTTACTAAGGGTATGTGACCTCCAAAGTGCAAGGTAACCCTACATAACCCTTCCTAGACCTTAGGGGAATCCAATGGGTCACCAAGGACCCATTGGGTCAACCCAAATGATCATGTTGACCCAAGTCAACTCTAGCCCTAAAATGGTCAAAGTGCCCTTACCAAGGGACATGTGACCCCCAAGATGCCCAACCAACCCTATTAAAGTCTTCCTAGACCTTAAGGGAGTCCAATGGGTCACCAAGGACCCATTGTGGTCAACTCAAATGGTCATGTTGACCAAGGTCAACTCTATTCTAGTGTTAGGTCAAATTAGCCTAAATAGGGTAACCCAAGCTCAAACCCATTTCCCCCACTTGGGCTAACCTCATTTTATTATTAATATGAGTTAGTGGGCTGCCAATAGGCTGGAGGAGAGATCAAAATTCGGCCATGGTGAGTAGGAGAGAGAAAGCTCCATTTTTTCTCTTTAATGGAGGAGAGAGAAAGTGAGAAAAGAGGCCATTCATGGCCAAGGGAGATCAAGGGCCTCTCCAATTGATTCCAAAGGCTGAATACATTCCCCCTCATTAGTTTTGAGGAGTTTAATAGCCATGGCCAGCCACCCAAGGTGGCTGAATTTAATTCCTCCAATAGGGAAGAGAGAGAAAGAAGAAAGAGAAGGCCATTCATGGTGGGGAAGGTGAATCACCCCTCCATTCTTCACCAATTAATTAGTATTCATCTCCCCTATCAGTTTTGAGGAGTTTCCAAACGAATTGGGACAAAGGGGAGGTGAATTTCCATGGATTTTCTCCAAAACCGAAATTCCAATTCATGATCATTAATGGATTTGAAGCCATGGCCCTCCCTCTCCCCCAACCCATTTGATGCTTTTAAAAGCTTCCCTGGGCCAAGAGAAATCGTTTCCACCCTTCACCTAAAGAAACCGGGCGGTTTGGTAGTGAAGTTGCAAGCATCGAAAAGCTCCACCACCGGCCATGGCGCACCACCACCACACTCGACGACAAGCTCGGTTAAAGGTCCTCCTCTACTCCTTCTTCCGTGGGTAGATCTTAGGAATCGTTTAGGACAAGAATCGGACTCAATTGAGCCGATCCAAGTTTTCATTTTCATGGGTTTTCCAAAAAAAAATGGTGGTCAGGTTCGCCGGAAACCACCCCTCCGGCGGCCGTGCCGCCGCCCGGCGATAGCCCCCACCTCAACGAAGGTGGTGGCGGTGGTGGCCGGCCAGGGAGGTGGCCGTGTGGCCGGGAAATGCTCTTGGAATAAGCTCCAGGTTCGGCCAATCATGGCCCTTGGCTGGAGGAAGAAGATGACCAGGAGCCCCGCGATTTGCTTTAAGATTCGTGCAGCATCATTTCTTTTATTTAGTTTTGATTTCTGAATTTTCTGTCCTGTTTTTGGGGCTGTTTTGCATTAATTATTAAAAATACTTAGGTCCACCTGGTGGGCAAACGTTCAATATGAAAGTTGTAGCCCTATGGGTCTAATGTAATCCACAAATGATTTGGACTAATTTGGCCCTCTGGTTGGACCAGGGCACCCATTTTGGTGGGACCTGTACCTAGGGATGACCTGAGACTCAAATGGATGTCCACCCTTCATCCCTTGTCCAAATTGGCTGAAATTTGGACAGATGATCATTCTTATCTATACCTAGTTCCTGTCCAAAAATGGGAATTTTTAGAGAAACTATTTCTATAGTTTTTATAAAAATTAATAATCCATAAATAAATTACATAGGTGTCCTAAACATCTCTAAACCCTCCCAAATTTTGGTGAGTGGTCCCTGGGCTCATGTTATGTATCTGTATAAAGTTTCACTTAATTTGGATGTGTTTTGAATAGGTATTGACCCAACCCTAACTTTACCTTAATAAGGGTATTTTGGTCAAAAAGTGCACTTTTGATTTTGAGTGACCAAATCACCTCAACAGAGGCTGAAATTTGGGCCACTGACTTGGTATGGCACTTAGCACCTCCCCATGGAATGTGGGGTAGAGTGGAATTGATTTGCCCTAAGTTCCCAGGCCAAACCCTAAGGAAGGACCTTTGTGCCTTGTGAAGGGCATGAGCCCTAAACACCTTGGATGAACACCAAATTTTGCAAGGAGGTTCCTAGGATGTATAAAACCCTCTTTTAGAAATATTAACAAATTTTGAAAAGGGTAGTGTCCCCAAAACCCTAACCCTAGCTTAGGACCTAAAACTTGTAGTGTAGGTTTGGGTTAGCTAAACATCTTGAAACTTAACCAAATTTGGGTAGTGAGGGAATTAGGATATTTTGAGCCTCTGATAATTTAATTGAGGAATGTTGATCAATATTTGTAGCACTTCATTTGTAACCAATAGGATTGCCCTAATTAATAATGTGGCTATTGTGGTCTCACTGCCCATTGAAAGGGCATGAAACATTGGCAGAGGTAGTTTTAGGCTATGCTAATCATATATGAATTTTGATAGAATTTTTGGATGACTAGTTAGGGCATCTACTTCACAAGTGCTTTATTTTTATTACATACTAAATAATCCTTGCAAGAGCCCATTACTTATTGACAAATCATGAAACTTACTACTTAGTGTTTCTAGATCAGTATTAGCATCTGAGAATTTTTGTGGAAATATTTGATGGCTAATTAGTATACTTTGTTCATTAACCCATAAACTTGAAAGTTCATGAGAAAATCAAATATAGCCTTATTCTTAAGTGATAAATTATGAAACTTTTTCTAGGGTATTTGTAGGCCATCACAATCATCCCTGAATTTTCTCTGAATTTTTGGAGGCATTATTACTGTAAAAGCTTTTAAATTGACTTTTTATGAGGTAACTTTGAAATTAAATTTAAGGGCCTAAACCTTGCTGAAAAATTTGAAGACTTAGGCCTTAGAGTTGATTATGCATTTTGTAATTACCATAAATTTATTGGAACATTATCTTGTCTGAAATTGCTACTTCATGTTCAAACTTGGGCTTTTTGGATACTAGAATAAATAAATAAATTATCAGACAAATTAGGAAAAATTATGGATTTTTGGATTTATGCTTCAAATATCATTTTACCCCTCTAGTAATTATCATAGGGGTACTGGATGAGTATTTCATGTACTTCCCTTTTTACGGGTCATGTAGCTTAAGTGGTCTGCATATAGCAAAACTGCAGGAAATCATTTTGGATATGAATTAGAGCACGTGTGATGGGTCTTGATGGATTGCTGGAAGGATATGTAGAATGGGTGGCATCTATGGAAGATGAGTGAGTAGAGTGTGGTTTTTGTCTAGGGTTTAAAGGCGTTCGGGTCTGACGGAAGATCGTCCTACCCAAGGAGAGAGTTGGAGTCAAATCACCCTAGGATTAGCATATCGGAACATGAGAAAGCAAAGGGTAAGGGAATCAACCAATAACAAAATAAGTACCTTGCGAAAGGGAACGCTGGGCGTAATCCCAACACAGTTCCTAGTGCCCCTTGAGAGCCCTTCACAGGGAATACCGGGGGCAGTCCTGGGTTAACGTAAACTGTTTTAACAAACTGAAAAGAGTAACTTAGTAATTAGGGTTGCACATTTCACAAACACTGATGGCACCGGATGTTAGCTGGGAGCTTCGGCTCGGATGGTTAAAAGGCGGACTTTGGGTCCGGGGAGCTCCGGCTCGATTGTTTGAGACGGACGTGTTGGTCCGGGGAGCTTCGGCTCGGTTCTTGATTACGCTAATTTGCATGTGCATAAAAGGAAAGGAAATTAAGGTGGTGGGTCTTCGGTATCGGAGGGTCGATGCACCGACGCCAATACGTTGACTCGGCAAGTGTGGTTAGCACTTCGCCAACAGAAGTCCGGTGCGCCAGCCGGCAAGAGTACGCAGGAGTCCGCTTCGTGCACCAAGCGTTGAGGCGTACGATAGGTCTGACCGGTAGTGCTTTACTGGTTTAGAGGTGGGTGAGGCCCAACCCACCGCTTCCGTCTGCCACTACGGAGGTATCCTGGGAGGTTACGGCTCCAGAAAGGGGGAACTAAAGGTCTGTGTGCACAGAGTCGTGTGTGTGTGTTGCACTTGCATGTCCATCATACCCACTTGCATGTCATAGCATAATCGTTACCTTTAACCTTGACACCTAAAGTATAAGTGGAATGGGACGCTTATACTTTAGGACCTGCAAAACGACCCCTTGGTCTATAAGCTTGTGTGGGCAAGTTTATAAATTAAGGTTAATTTTGGATATATATATCTACTGCTGTTTGATAACCGACACCCCAACGTATAAATTGGTATGGGACTTTTTATACGATGGGAGCCTCGCAGAAGACCCCTTGGCTTATGTGATTTCACATAAGTGAAGGTTACTTTTCATATTTCAGCTTATTGTCTTACATGCTATAGAAATTGCTAGTATAGGACCGCTGCCATCTGCTTTTGATATTCTCCACCTTCAAGTCCTCGCCTTTCTTCCTCTCCGCTCGGTGCCTAGGAGCCGTGGGGGAAGGGGCGGGGGATGATAGGACTTAGTCTTTTAGACTAACGGTTTTCGAACCGCATCATTTAGGGGATCGTGGAGACCAGCATGGAGGAGCAGCCCAGAGACCGGTGCGTTTGGAGGTGGGGCAGTCTAGCTCCGGAGTTCATACAGCCGGGACCGTGAGTCTCGACCTTGAGTAGATTTTTCTGCTTCCGCATGAGTGATTCTTGTAGTGAGGATATGTTGTACCGGGCATAAGCCCGTTTTGCTGCTACTCTGATGTTTTCTTCTGTGGACACTCCCTTCGTGAAGTTATATTTATTATGGCATGTGATTTTCCGTGGACTGCAATTTTGCATTTACTTCTTTATGCTACTTTTCTGTGATCAAAATCGACCGACAGAATCGGTGCTTTGTGGTGATGACCCTTCAGGGCGTGAATGAGTCACCGCAAAACGACGGTTCTGGGCCTAAGACCCCGGTGTCGAAAAATGGGGTCTTACAAGTCCCGCTTGAAGTGCCCTCACTGATGACACCGGTAGCACTTCAGATTCTTCTTCCAGTCCTTAGGAGCATTGCTCCTCTCCGGCGGATATGAAGTTGAAGTCTCCTTCTCACCAGCGGCCTGCACCTTCTTCTTCTTCCCTTCCCTTCCCATCCTTTCTTCTTGCTTGAGAAGAGAGCTTCGCTGCCTTCCTGATTCAGGTTCACTCCAGCCATCTGCCTTGCTAAGCTCTCCTGCGAGGCAAGCAGATTCTCCAGCTCCAGCAACGACGGCTGAGTAGCCCACCCTTGAACAGATGTGACAAAGGCCACATACTCCTTCCGCAAGCCGCGGATAATGTGCCTTTTCATCTTTGTCTCAGAGATAGGCTCATCAGGATCCAGTGTCGACAGCTCAGCACACAAGCTCTTCATATTTAAGAAGTACTTGGAGATGGAAAGGTCTCCCTGAGTTGCCCTGGCCAACTCATACTCCAAGAACTGAAGCCGCGCCACATTCTTCCTATTGAACAACTCATCAATGGTTGTCCAAATATCTGCAGCCGACTCACCCAACGATGTGATCAAACAGTTCCGGAGACACGGCTCTCTTTAGAATGAACTCCGCCTTAGCATTTGTTCTTCTCCAGAGCCTAACCTGTTCAGCAGTACCGAACGCAGCAGTGACTTCCTGCCTGTCGTCACCACCGACGACTTCCCACAGCTCCTCGCCAAGAAGATAACTCTTCATGCACGACTTCCACTTCTTGAAGTTAGTCGGCGTTAAGAGTTCAATGCCCAGACCTCTTGCAAAACTTCCTTCCGTTGCAACACCTGTTGGCAACCTTTCAGAAGCTCCGAGCAACAACACAGGTTGATCACCACTCAATCACTGAGTAACAACACTGTCTGACTTCCGCTCACGCAATTGAACCTCAGAAACATGGCTCTGATACCATGTTAAATTTTCTCAACGTGGTCAGCAAGATAGCCCAAACGCCAAATTAATATCTTCGGAACTACCCAGTTCTCACGTTGAACCAGCGGAACCCAAGGAACAAAGGTTAATCCCAACAAACAATGGAAGCACAAGCAGGTCTTTTATTCATTCACTTCTTTACACACGAGGCATACATAGTGAGACATGATTTCGCTAGTATAACAGCTGTAAACAGAAAGCACCAAAAAACAAGCCGGGCGGACAGCACCGGAGTCCGCCGAGACCGCGAGGTTGCCGAGGTCGCCGAGTCCGCTGAGATCGCTCAAGCTAAGCTGCAATCCGCCGAATAGCCACGGAGTCCGCCGAAGCCGCGAGGCCGTGCGGACACACCGTTATTCTCCTCCTGCTGAACCTGAACTGAGGAACACCCCTACCCGCCTGAAGCCGGCGGACAGGTTATTGAAGCTGGCAAAGATGAAACAGAACTGACAAGCCGTAGAGCGACCTCCTGCTGAGTTCGTAGAGACCGCACACTTCCAAGTACTTGACCGAAGTCACAGCCAAACTACTGGCTCCTTGAAGCTACCCGCGTGACCTGCACACAGCAAACGTCAGCACTGAATTAATCCGCGCGGACTGACAAACTGAGACCGAAGCACTTTGCTCAACCCAACTTACTGTTCACTCAAGTTACTTAGGTTACTGTAGATGTGCCAGGGGGGTCCTATTTATAGGCAAGGTGAGGAGTGTGGTCACCGCCCAAGAGATAGCGACACCGTCCCAGCCCGCGTGATAGCAAACCTCCGTCCGCCGAGTCCGCAAGGACTTAGCCGGATACCAAGGAAAACCGCCAGGAGCACGGTAATCATTGACGAACCCTCTCCAGTCCGTCCAAGCTATGCAGACAAGGCATTAGCCCGCAAAGCTCCAACCACTGCAGGACAGCAACCGCCTTCAATGGTAGTCCGCACCAACCCGAGGCAGTCTGCAAGACTCACACCTCAATCCGCCACAAGTCCACGACCAAAGGCAGACAGCAACAGTCCGCCCGGTCATAGAAGACTTGGCGGATACCGCGGACACCATGGTCTTGGCACAAAGTGTGACCAAGTCCAAAACCATCAAAGGCCAATGCGAGCATGGCGGACGCAAACTCACGTCCGCCAAAACACCCTAATACAGACCGCCATCAGTCCGCGAGCTCCTCGCACTCCTGTCCAACGCAGCAGCCTCCTCCCGAACTCCAAAACCAGTCCGCAAAAACGATCTCCACAGCAAAGCACCTACTGTGCCACTAGAGCTCGACAAGGCCTCAGCCAAGCTCTAAGCTCAGTCCGTAACAGCTCAAACCGCAAACACGCCAGTCCGCAAGCTTTCCGCGAACATAAGCCAACCCGCCTATCAGCACAAGCTTGCACCCGCGGCCACTGAGCAATGCACCAGTCCGCAAGACTCCATCCGCTTAGGCCGCTCTTTGGCAAGGCCAAACAGCAAACACCCTATCCGCAGAATCCAGGCCGCATAGTCCGCGAACTCTATGCAACAAGCTGCTAAGAAGACAGCCGGCTTTCCACTAGACCTTCCACCAGGCCGCACATCACAGTCCGCCCAGTCCGCCTAGTCCGCCAAAGCTGTCCGCCCCAGGCCGCCCGGCCTGTCCCGTCACCCACTTCCACTTCAAAAATTTCAACAACCGCTTCCTCCAGCAGTCCCACCCCCTCTTCTCATATGAACTTCAACCTGGGCCCCGTGGTCCAAGACGCCGTCGGCGACCCCGTTCTGATGTGGTGGTGGGACATCAATCACGTGTCCATCTCCACCCTCCTCCCCCCTTGGAAAGGGCAGGAGCTTCCCACCAGCCATGCTTTCGCCGTGGGGTACGGTCTTTACGGCGGTCTTGATGCAGTCTCCCGGGCAGCGAGTCCTCGAGGGATCTTGTCCTGAAGTCCTCCCATACCCAAATATGTGCTTTGGAGTTCTCGCACCGTGCCTCGCGCCGCCTAATTTACATCAACAAAAAATGGAAGGATAGCGAGACGAGCCTGGAGACGGAGCAAGAGAAATCAGAAGACCTTATGAAGAGGCTCTCTGTCGCCGAGACTCTCCTCGTGAAAGCATAGGGCGGCGTGGTAAGCCCTAGCCTTATCCTTGGATTTTCCTTTCTTCAAACACTCCTTGCTAATGATCGGGCGTCTCGCAGGATTCCGAGACGACGGAGCGGTTGCACTCACGTGTGGCGGCCCTGGAGGAGGAGATTAAGGATTTGAAAGCCTAGAACACTCGCCTTCAGGACAATGCCGCGTTGTTGTCTCACTGCGAACCCCTCCAGGCACCCCCGCCTTATTACTCTTTTGATGAAGTCGAGGAGCAGTCTCGGGATGCCATCATTAGGATGGCAGAGCTAGTCCTGAAAATGATGAAGGAGCTGGGGGTCGTGAAGGACGACTCCGAGACGGTGACCGTTCGCGATCTAGTCCCCCAACTCTATGGCTACCCACCCGTCTCGCCACCTCACTTTTTCTCTTTTCTCTTTGCCTTGTTTTGTTTACCGCGAGATGAGCCTTTTATTTGCTCACGCCTGCGAGACGGTGCTCTGTCTTGTTTCGCCTGTTCGTTGGAGAGTTGACTTTTTCTAGAGCGCGAGTCATCTCTTCCCTCATTGTACTTGTATTAAACTAACGGACCTAACCTTCTCGCCTCTCCTTAGGGTATTCCCTGCGCGAGCGGCTCTTAATGATATAATTCACACCAATCATCAGGCCGAGTCATTTGTCTCGCGTGAGTGTCCTCTCGCCAGGGGCGAGACTGTCCCCGAGGCCGCCAGCTAGGAGTGTCTCTACTTGCACTGCTCTAGCCTTTTCCTTCCATAATTTATTTTTCATAAGATTAAGCAGGAATGTTTCTTAAGGAGGTTTTTTCAACTATTCTGCCATCGAGTGAGTTTACTATCCCGCTAGTTTGATGAGAGCCTGGGTAATGGGTCTACCGTGGACCAAACCAGGCTCTAGGTGGTGTAGAATTCCCAAGAACTAAGAACCAAGACTTCAAGAACTAATCCTCTCCCCCACATGTGAGCCTTCAGACCTACTAGCTAATGAGGGCCTGCGCAGCGGGTCTACCTCGGGCCGAGCCGCGCTAGGGGTAGTGCAAAAGTAACCAAGGACCAAGAACCAAACCTCCCCCCCACAGGCGAGCCTTCGGACCTGCCAACTAATAAGAGCCCGCGCAGCGGGTCTACCTGGGGCCGAGCCGCACTCGGGGTAGTGCAAAAGTAATCAAGGATAAAGAACCAAACCTCCCCCCATAGGCGAGCCTTTGGACCTGCCAGCTAATGAGAGCCTGCGCAGCGGGTCTACCTGGGGCCGAGCTGCGCTCGGGGTAGTGCAAAAGTAACCAAGGACCAAGAACCAAACCTCTCCCCCATAGGCGAACCTTCGGACCTGCCAGCTAATGAGAGCCTGCGCAGCAGGTCTACCTGGGACCGAGCCGCGCTCGGGGTAGTGGAAAAGTAACCAAGGACCAAGTACCAATCCTTTCCCCCACAAGCGAGCCTTTGGACCTGCCAGCTAATGAGAGCCTGTTAAGCGGTTCTACCTGGGGCCGAGCCGCGCTCGGGGTCCCATACCCCCATAGGCGAGCCTTCAGTCCTGCCAGCTAATGAGAGCCTGCGCAGCGGGTCTACCTAGGGCCGAGCCAGACTCGGGGTAGTGCAAAGTAACCAAGGACCAAGAACCAATCCTCTCCCCCACAGGCGAGCCTTCGACCCTGCCAGCTAATGAGAGCCTGCGCAACAGTTCTACCTGTGGCAGAGCCACGCTTGGGGTCCCTTACCCCCATAGGCAAGCCTTCGGACCTGCCAGCTAATGAGAGCCTGTGCAGCGGGTCTACCTAGGGCCGAGCCAGGCTCGGGGTAGTGCAAAAGTAACCTAGGACCAAGAACCAAACCTCTCCCCCACAGGCGAGCCTTTGGACCTGCCAGCTAATGAGAGCCTGCGCAGTGGGTCTACCTGGGTCTGAGCCGCGCTCGGGGTAGTGCAAAAGTAACCAAGGACCAAGAACCAAACCTCTCACCCACAGGAGAGCCTTCAGACCTGCCAGCTAATGAGAGCCTGCGCAGTGGGTCTACTTGGGGCTGAGCCGCACTCGGGGTCCCTTACCCCCACAGGCGAGCCTTCGGACATGCCAACTAATGAGAGCCTGTGCAGCGGGTCTACCTGGGGCCGAGCCAGGATCAGGGTAGTGCAAAAGTAACCATGGACCAAGAACCAAACCTCTCCCCCACAGGCGATCCTTCGAACCTGCCACCTAATGAGAGCCTGCGTAGCGGGTCTACCTGGGGTCGAGCCGCGCTCGGGGTAGTGCAAAAGTAACCAAGGACCAAGTACCAATCATTTCCCCTATAGGATAGCCTTTGGACCTGCCAACTAATGAGAGCCTGCGCAATGGGTCTACCTGGGGCCGATCCACGCCCGAGGTCCCTTAACCCCACATGCGAGCCTTCGGACTTGCCAGCAAATGAGAGCCTGCGTAGCGGGTCTACCTGAGGTTAAGCCAGGCTCGGGGTAGTGAAAAAGTCTCCTTCTTCCTATCGTTAGAATTTCATAGTAGGTAAAGGCAAAAGTAATTTGAGAATCATATTACAATAAATTTGACTTGAGTGTTACAATTTTCTCTTTCTTCTCATGGGTAGAAGCGCTTCAAGTCGTCGCCGCTACAGGTGTGGCTTATGGACCTACCCTCCATATCCTGGAGGTGGTAACCTCGTGTTCTTAGGAACCTCTCGACAATATAGGGCCCTTCCCAATTTGAGTTGAGCTTACCCACGGGGGCAGATCTTCCTGCAGCATCAACTTTCTTCAGCACCAGATCTCCCTCCGCGAACTGCTTGATCCTGATATGATTGTCAAAGTATTTTGCCATCTGCTGTTTGATCTCTTCCTGCCTGATAGTTGCGACATCACGTAGCTTTTCCACCATATCCAATGAGGGGCGTAGCCCCCCTTCGTTTTCCAACCTCCAAGCCTCATCCCCGTCACCTGCGGCCGTGACTCGTGGGGATCGAACCACAAACTCCACGGGCAGGACTGCCTCACACCCATGGGAAATTTTGAAGGGGGTCTCGCTGGTGGCCATATTCGAGGTTGTCCGCAAGGCCCACAATACTGAGGGGAGCTGTTCCAGCCAGCTTCCCCTCAAGTTTTCCACCTTCTTCTTGAGTAGGTTCATGATGATCTTGTTGGCCGCCTCCACCTGGCCGTTGCTCCTGGGGTGGTGCACGAAGGCAAACCTGAGGTCTATCCCCAGCTGAGCGCAGAAGCTGATGAACTCTTTGCTGACAAACTGGGGCCCATTGTCTGTCACTATCACCTAGGGAATCAAGTGCCTGCATATGATATCCCCCCAGACAAAATTTTGGATGACCTGTGAGGTGACCTTAGCCAATGCCTTGACCTCTAGCCACTTTGAAAAATAATCGATCATGACCAGGAGGAACCTCCTCTACCCACTAGCCGGAGGGAAAGGTCCGACCAAGTCCATCCCCCAAATGGTGAAAGGCCTTGGTGTCGTGATGTTTGGATCCTTTGAGCGGGCAAGAGTAGGAGGTGGGCGTATAGCTGACACTTCCGGCGAAGAGTAGTAGATGAACTACTCGAGTACATGACTTAGACTACTCGAGTAAGTGAGAACTACACGAGAGTTAGAATTCTATTACTCGAGACAGAAGATAAAACTACTCAAGTACTATACAATACTACTCGAGTATTTAACTTAGAAAACTTTTGAGGGGAGAAAAAAAAATTCTGTAAACCCGAGAGAAAGGAAACTACTCAAGTAGTTGTCTTAACTACTCGAGAGCCATAATTAGACTACTCGGGATATACCATACCTACTCGAGTAAGAGTATTATTACTCGAGTATGAACTCAGCATTTCACTCGAGTAAGTATAGAACTACTTGAGTATAATACTTGGGAAATTTTCTTGACAGAAGTTTTCTTCTTCTAAGGTGAGACCAGCATCAAGTCTTTTCACTTAATCCTAGAGTTTGAATATGAAGTGTATCCCAATAGAGAGGCTACACATGAGTCAACACCTTGGATCACACACTGAGGAATTACATTGTATGGTCCTGTGTTTGGTGACCCATTGTAGACTAACATTTGTCTACACTTCCCATAAGAATCCTGCAAACATATAACTCAAACCAAGCATAAAATACAACTTAATTCATCTTAGTTCAAGGATGACTTCATCAAATCTGGGTTAGTGTGGATACAATACCCAACAATCTCCCCCTATTTATAGAAGTCAGAACCCTTTACACTAAGTTGAATTATGGACATAAAAAGAATACTAAGTAGATAAATCAGTATAAGCAAGCAAAAGACTATGAAAAAGATAATAAGATCAAAAACTTAGAATTATATAAGTGTGAATATCCAAAAATGTCATTATCAACAAAAATCATTTACATAACTCATAAGTTCTTTGTATCTAGATCTGATGATGCTGCCTGTCTTGCTTCTCCTGTTGTCTCCTATGATATCTGTAAGGCTTTGGGTAATACTTGGGAGGTCTTGGAGGAGCAACAAGATTGTTTCTACCAAATTCTCTGTCATACAATCTTCTCTTGGTCATTGATTTCTCATATAACTCTCATTCCTAGGAACTGTAATGTATATTCCTGCTCTCATGGTAGTCCAAAACAAGTTTGAGTGTTTCCAAAATAAGGGACTTGGAAGTGGGATACCATATCTCAGCAAATTTAGGAGCTTTTCTCTTATCAGCTTCAGAAACTGGAATGGACATGCTGGCAGAGGGACCTTCACCATACTTTCTTTTCTTCCAAGAAGTTTGGATCTCAGGAGGAGCATGAAGGAATATATCTGCAGGATCATCTTCCCAACCATGAGTGTAGGAATCGGGAGGAGCAACTGAGTTACCAGGCCTTGGAGAGAAGGTGGGTTGAGGAGCTTTAGCAGAAGAATCAACAACTAATGGATTCAGATGATGAGGAATAATATTTCGATCAGCAGCAAATTTAGGAAGAATTTGGTTGTGCATCTAGACAGCAGTGTCATAGGTGTAGAATTTGACACTCTGTATTTGTGCTAAGACATCATCCTGAACTTCTTTCACTTTCACTTTCCAAAGCTCTTGCATGGCAACATCTGATTTTTCTAAATACTCTTTCACCAACTTCTCCCCCTTTTTGACTACAACAGATAGCTGAGAGATGTCATCTTCTTTGAAGGTGCCAAGCTCTTCATAGATTTTCATCTTTATAGTTTCAGCTCTTTTGTCCAATTCCATCTGATTATTAGCAAGAGTCAGACCTTGCTCCATCACTTGACCAATGCTAGTAATGGTGTGATCCAGAGCCTTGCCACCAATTAGAAAAAGGTGTCTAATCTGTATTATGTTGAATTTTAGCAAATCCTCTGCTTATCTCAGTCTCTAGAGAAGTGACCTTGGCAGTAACAGCTTGTAGAGAGGTGTCAAAGTAAGTTCTTTGTTCTTGAAGTAGAAGGGCAATCTGAGTTAGTAAATCAGTAGAGGAGGCATCTGCTGGAGGAGCACTAGAAGAGGCAACTGGGGAGGAGGAGCTTTCCATGGATCTATTTCAGTTATGGTGACAGAGCTTTCTGATCTTGTAATGGGAATAATGACTGTTTCATCAAGTTTACTCGAGTAGTTGACTCCATGTACTCGAGTAATTAAATTTTTCTCTCTCGAGAAGTTTTCTTATATACTCGAGTAGTCATCATATACCCACTTGAGTTGTGCTGCATGTTAAATTTTCTCAGCGTGGTCAGCAAGGTAGCCCAAACGCCAAATTAATATCTTCGGAAATACCCAGTTCTCACGTTGAACCAACGGAAAACCAAAGGAACAAGGCTAATCCCAAGAAACAATGGAATCACAAGCAGATCTTTTATACATCACTTCTTTACAACACGAGGTATATGTAGCGAGACATGATTTCGCTAGTATAGACAGTTGTAAACAGAAAGCACCAAACACCAAGCCGGGCGGACAGCACCGGAGTCCGCCGAGACTGCCGAGGTCGCCGAGTCCGCTGAGATCACCCGAACTTACGCTGCAATACGCCGAAAGCCACGGAGTCCGCCGAAGCCGCGAGGCTGCGCGGACACACCGTTATTCGCCTCCTGCTGACGCTGAACTGAGGAACACACCCCCTACCCGCCTGAAGCCGGCGGACAGGTTATTGAAGCTGGCAAAGTTGAAACAGAGTTGATAAGCCGCAGAGCGACCTCCTGCTGAATCCGCAGAGACCGCACAACTTCCAAGTACTTGACCGAAGTCAAAGCCAAACTCCTGGCCCCTTAAAGCTACCCGCGCGACCTGCACACAGCAAACCGTCAGCCCTGAATCAATCCATGCGGACAGACAAACTAAGACCGCAGCTCCTTGCCCAACCCAACTTACTGTTCACTCAGTTACTGTAGACCTTCCAGGAAGTCCTATTTATAGGCGAGGTGAGGAGTGTGGTCACCGCCCTAGAGATAGCGACACCGCCCTAGCCCGCGCGATAGAAAAACACCGTCCGCCGAGTCCGCAAGGACTTATCCGGATACCAAGGAAAAACGCGGGGAGCAAGGCAACATTGGCGAACCCTCATCAGTCCGCCCAAGCTATGCGGACAAGGCATCAGCCCGCAAAGCCTCCAACCACTGCAGGACAGCAATCCCCCTTCAATGGCTGTCCGCACAACCCGAGGCGGTCCGCAAGACTCATACCTCAATCCGCCACAAGTCCACGACCAAAGGCAGATAGCAAGTCCGCCCGGTCAACAACGGACTTGGCGGATACGGTGGACACCATGGTCTTGGCACAGAGTGTGACCAAGTCCAAAACCACCAAAGGCCAATGCGAGTATGGTGGACATAAACTCCTGTCTGCCAAACACCCAAGCACACAGAACTCCAGCAGTCCGCGAGCTACTCGCACACCTGCCCAACGCAGCAGCCATCTCCCGGACTCCAAACACCAATCCGCCAAAGACCTCCACAACAAAGCACCTGCTGTACCACCAGAGCTCGACAAGGCCTCAGCCAAGCTCTAAGCCCAGTCCGCAACAACCCATACCGCGGACACGTCAGCCCGCAAGCTTCCTGCGGACATGAGCCAAACCGCCAATCAGCACAAGCTTGCAACGCGGCCACTAAGCAATGCACTAGTCTGCAAGCCTCTATACGCTCAGGCCGCTCCTTGGCTAAACCAATCAGCCAACGCCTTATCCGCAGATACCAGTCGCACAGTCCGCGGACTACTTGCATATAACCCACTCAGAAGAACAGCCGGCTTCCACTAGACTTTCCACCAGGCCGCACATAACAGTCCGCCCAGTCCGCCTAGTCCGCCAATGCTGTCCGCCCAGGCCGCCCGGCCTGTCCCGTCAACCACTTCCACTTCACAAATTTCAACACTCCCCCTTGAAGTGGGAAGTGGTGACCAAGCCCAGCAAGCTGCGCAAGCGCTCAAAGGGCCCCTTCGACAGTGGCTTGGTGAAGATGTCAGCAAGATTATCTTCATTCCGAACATGCCCGATCAACAGAGATCCCTCCAACACCTTCTCCCTGATGAAGTGGTGATCAATCTCTATATGCTTGGTCCTGGCGTGACACACTGGATTGTTAACCAGTTTGAGAGCACTCTCATTGTCACCTCGGAGTAAAGTCGGCCCTTGCACTTCTTTATGAACATCCTCTATAAGCCTCCTCAACCAGATGGCTTCCCGAGCAGCGAAGACCGAAGCCTTATACTCTGCCTCTGTAGTTGAGACTGACACCGAGTCCTGTTTCTTGCTACACCACGAGATGCTAGCTGAACCACAAGTGAACACATAACCTAAAGTAGACCTCCGATCATCCGAATCACCGCCATAGTCAGCATCCGTGTACCCAAGCAACTCAAACTCCGAGTCCCTTCCATAGAGGAGTCCCATGTCAGAAGTCGCCTTGACATACTTCAGAATACCCTTCGCAACCACTAGATGAGAATGCCTTGGTTCAGCCATATACCGACTTACTCGGCCAACATCATAAGCAATGTCCGGCCTTGTAATCGTCAGGTAAATCAAGCTCCCAACAAGAGCCCTGAACACCAAGGGATCATGAAGAACCCTTCCCTCATCTCGTCGAAGCTTCAGCCCAGGTTCCAGTGGAGTAGAGCACTTCTTCCCTTCGCCCATGCCGAACCGCTTTACAATGCGATCCGCATACCCTTTTTGGCTAATGAGAATCCCGCACTCCTTCCTCTCCACCTCAAGACCGAGAAAGTGATGAAGCTCTCCCAAATTTTTCATCTCGAAGCGTATAGCAAGCTCTACCCTGAGCCTTGCTACTTCCCCCTCCGAATTCCCTGTGATGATCATGTCATCCACATACAACAGGACCAAGACTTGTAGCTCCCCCTTCTTCTTGACGAACAAGCTTGAATCCGAGTTAGAAGCAAGGTATCCACAGAATTGCAAGTACTCTGCAATCTTCCCATACCAAGCTCTAGGAGCTTGCTTCAACCCATAGAGAGCCTTCCTGAGTTTGCAGACATAGTCCGGATGCTTTTCAGAGACAAAACCAAGCGGCTGATCCATGAAGATGTCCTTGTCAATCTCTCCGTAAAGAAAGGCATTCTTCACATTGAATTGCCACAACCTCCATCCCTTGCTAGCAGCCAAGGCGATCACCACTCTTACTGATGTCATCTTCGTAACTGGACTGAATGTCTCCTCATAGTCTTCTCCATACTATTGTGAGAATCCTCTAGCGACCAGGCGAGCCTTAAACCTATCAATGCTCCCATCAGCCTTCTTCTTCAACTTATACACCCACTTGCAAGTAACCGGAGTAATGCCATCAACCTTGTGCATAAGGTCCCAGGTTTCATTCTTCTTCAGAGCATCAATCTCTTCCTTCATGGCACCTTCCCACTCCTTCACTCCAGTGGCCTCGTTGAAGTTAGCAGGCTCTCGCTCATCCAGAGGACCTGCAAAGAAGCAGGAGACAAAGCTCAATGCATTCCCATCACAGTACCGAGCCGGCGGCTTAACAACCCTCTTCGATCTCCGAAGGGTTGGCTCTGTTGGGTATTGTATCCACAATGCACCTGATTTGAAGAAGCCCCTGGACAAGCTAAGGTCAATAGACTATGTATTTGATAAAATCCTTCTAGTTGTGCTTGCAGTTTTTCCACGCTAAGTGCACACCAATGTCAGGGTGCAGTAGGTCAATATACACGGGTCTGCACGACGTAATCCCTCGTTGAGCAGATTAGTGTGTTGGCCTACGTGTACTCTCTCTATTGGAGTGCACTTATTTTCAAGCACAGGGCTGTAAATATGCAGGAGCAGACAAGGAGCAAGGATGGGTCAAGGAGCATCTCATGGGTGGAAAGACGAAATTTCGTCCAAGTTAGAATCGACGAGAATCACCAAGTGATTCTCGCCGATTCGGCGAGAATCACTTGGGATTCTTGCCGATTCGTCGAGAATCAGAGGTTGATTCTCGCCGAACTCGATCCAGCAACTTCTAAGCAAGCACCTCTGCGTCTAAGTAAGAATCGACGAGAATCACTTAGTGATTCTCGCCGATTCGGCGAGAATCACTAGTGATTCTCGTCGAATCGACGAGAATCACTGGTTGATTCTCACCGTCTCGACCTGGCCTAAAGCAGTGCGTGCAACCAAGGCAAATTCGACGAGAATCATCTTTGATTCTCGCCGAATCGTCGAGAATCACCTTTGATTCTCGGCGACTCGGCGAGAATCACTTTCGATTCTCACCGATTTTGACTTGGCGTTTTCTCTGGAATTTCCTGAACCGGATTCTGCCGCTGTTAAATTCCTGGACCGGGATTTGGGGATTTCTTTTGTGGGTCCCACAAACGGTCATATTGGAAAACTTCTACAGTATTTATATACAGGTATTTTGTACGGAATACACACAGAAAGAAGCCGAGCGAGCGGAAACCCTAATATCGCGAAATCTCTCCGCCGCCTCCGACGCCGCTCGCGCAAGTCCGTCGCCGCCGCTGATCGCTCTTCTTCCCGATCTCCGGCGACAGAAGCTCAGCAAAGCTTGTGTCTCACGTGTCTATCCAGAGATCTCTTGTCTCTCGATTTGTTGACCGGGAAAAACTCCCTCTGATACCACTTGAAAGTCCACCTAGTGTCAGCTATGTGCACCTATGGGGGGGGGGAATAGGTGACGAGTAGTGCTTTTGCGGAATTTACGAGAGTACCTGCACAATAAAAATAAAGAGCACAGCACACAGAAAACACAGCAAATTTATAGTGGTTCCCCGACTTGGGTACATCCACTTTCCCCCTTCGACCTATCTCCCCAACAAGGGACGACTCGGTCACTTCTCCAACGGGATTGAAATCCAATCCCTGCACTATCGGAAGGAACCCTTCCACACGTGAGAGTCAACACTCCCACAAAACGGGTTGCACTCAACCCTTACAACACGGAACAAAAGTTCCTTTACAACAAAAGAAAATATAGAATGTACGCGAGATACAAACTTCTTTTGGAGACTACGGTGTTCCTCTTCGTTCGACGACGTGTTCTTGAAGTCGATGAAGAGTCTACAACCTCGGTCTCTCTTGGAGAGGATCTCCCCGGAACCGGCGGCAGCACACGAGCGGCAGCTAGCTTCGGGATCGGCGGCTACGATGATGAGCGGCTGCTGAACTCGGAGATCCAAACTTCGTAGCGAAGCAAACTCGGTCTACCAACGTCATAACCATCTGGGAGCATCCCTTACCAAGTCCCATTGTTCACAAAGAGATGCACTGCCTGTTGCCACAAGGCATACGGGGGTAGATGAATCTAAACTGAGAAAATCTAAACAAAAGATATTTCTGCTCCTAATGCCTGATAATACCGTTTCAGAAGAGGTACGTGAAATTATCAGACATTTATCCTTGCAGAACTTAACGTCATAACCTTTATCACATAACTGACTTACACTGATCAGGTTATGGTTTAACCCTTCAACATAAGCCACGTCGGTGATAGAGATTATACCGTTGGAAATCATACCATAACCTCTGGTGACTCCTCGATCTGACCCTCCAAAGATGACTTTGGGTCCATTCTCGACTGGAGTGTAATCACGCAGCAGGCTTCTTGTCCCGGAATACTTCTGGGCAGAGGGTGTCAATACGGCATGTCATGTACAAAACCGAGCATTGATCAACAAGCATCATCGTAAGACGCCCTACGAGCTACTGAAAGGCAGGAAACCAACCATGTCCTACTTGAGGATTTTTGGTTGCCGATGCTATGTACTGAATAATGGGAAGTACCCGCGTACTAAATTCGGTGAAAAATGCTTCGAAGGCATATTCATGGGCTATAGTTCCCATAGTCGGGCATATAGGGTCTTCAATAAGAAAACCCTAGTGGTAGAAGAATCAATAAATGTTGTATTTGATGAAGGAAGTTTGCTTAACTGCAATTCTTCCAGAAGTATTCTTGAAGATGCAGGTGCTAGACTTGAACAGCTGAGTCTGGATGAGACCCCTAAAGATGACACTCCCAAGTACGTCAAAGTTTCCACCTCCACGTCATCTGAAAATGTTGAAGATCAAGATGGAACAAATCTCTTAGAAGAAAGAGAAGCCCAAGAAGTAGTTGAAGCTCCAGACGCCAGACTTCTAGAGCTCCGGCACGTGAGAGATCATCCTAGAGATCAGATCATCGGGATCCTCGTGTTGGTGTCAGAACTCGAAGAGGTACAGTTAACGAAGTATTGCATCTTAGCTTCCTGTCACAGGTTGAGCCAAAGAAGTTCGACGAGGCGAACAAGGATGCAGCATGGATTCTGGCCATGCAAGAGGAACTACATCAATTCGAACGTTGCAAGGTTTGGACGCTCGTTCCCAGACCATACAAGCAGAATGTGATTGGCACGAAGTGGATCTTCAGAAACAAGCTGGATGAACATGGTGTCATCGTAAAGAACAAGGCCAGGCTGGTGGCTCAAGGTTACAGACAGGAGGAAGGGATTGACTTCGACCAGACCTTCGCACCAGTAGCAAGGCTCGAGGCAATCAGGTTGTTCCTGGCGTATGCTTCACACAAAGGATTCACAGTCTATCAAATGGATGTGAAATCGGCATTCCTGAACGGAGACCTGAAATAGGAAGTATACGTCGCTCAACCCCCAGGTTTTGTCGATCCTACTTATCCCAATCACGTTTATTTTCTTAATAAGGCCTTATATGGGTTGAAACAAGCTCCACGAGCTTGGTATGAGACTTTATCTAGTTTTCTTCTTGAGAACAAGTTCTCCAGAGGTAAAATAGATAAAACATTGTTTCTCAGGGAAGTCAAAGGCAAGATTTTGCTGGTGCAAATCTATGTCGATGACATAATATTCGGCTCAACGGATAACAATCTTTGCAAAACGTTTTCTAAACTTATGCAAGGAAAGTTTGAAATGAGCAGTATGGGAGAGCTCAAGTATTTCTTAGGACTTCAAGTGAAACAGTCTGAGGATGGAATCTTCATCTCTCAGACGAAGTTCACAAATGAACTCCTTAAGAAATTCGGTATGGAGAGTGCAACCTCTATGAGGACTCCAATGGGATCCACCATGTCTCTTGATAAGGATGAGAAAGGTAAACCTTTCGATGAGACCAAATACAGAAGCATCATTGGATCCCTGCTCTATCTTACTGCCAGTCGACCGGATATTATGTTCTCCACATGTGTCTGTGCCCGATATCAGGTGAACACTAAGGAATCTCACTATGTCGCCGCAAAGCAAATTCTGAGATACCTTAAAGGTACTCCTAATCTTGGCTTGTGGTACCTGAGAAACAATGATGTCGAGCTAATAGGCTTTTCAGATGCTGATTTTGCAGGGAGCAGGGATGACAGGAAAAGCACCTCCGGGACGTGTCAATTCCTCGGCAGGAGGCTTATCTCATGGAACAGCAAGAAACAGAATTGCGTTGCAACCTCCACAGCAGAGTCAGAGTATATATCGGCAGGAAGCTATTGCACACAACTTCTATGGATCAGAAACCAGTTAGCCGACTACGACCTTCAATTCAAGGAAGTACCCATGTACTGCGACTCCTCTAGTGCAATTGCCATTGCCAATAATCCGGTGTCGCACAGCAGAACGAAGCATATTGAAGTACGCTACCACTTCATTCGGGAGCACGTGGAGAACAAGGATATCTCTCTCTGTTATGTCCCCACGGACAAGCAGATTGCTGATATATTCACAAAGCCCCTAGACGAGGCCAAGTTCAATATTTTCAAGACTGAATTGGGGATGCTCAATTATGACGAATGAAGACTACAGAGGCTCCAGGCCCGTGCAAGAACTGAGGGGGAGCAAAGGGTAAAACGCTACAGACCCCGATTTGTAGAAGCCGAAAAGGGGGAGATTACCCTCTCGCTAAGGCTAAGGTGGCTCCAAGCTCGCTCCCAAGAAATTGGTATTGGTAATGGATAACTCACTCAACTCTCTTTTCAGTTTATGGTTTTCATTCTCATTTGCTCTATTCACCTTAGCTTGTAGGGTTTAGGCTTCTTCAAATAGGGGGAGATTGTTGGGTATTGTATCCACAATGCACCTGATTTGAAGAAGCCCCTGGACAAGCTAAGGTCAATAGACTATGTATTTGATAAAATCCTTCTAGTTGTGCTTGCAGTTTTTCCACGCTAAGTGCACACCAATGTCAGGGTGCAGTAGGTCAATATACACGGGTCTGCACGACGTAATCCCTCGTTGAGCAGATCGGTGTGTTGGCCTACGTGTACTCTCTCTATTGGAGTGCACTTATTTTCAAGCACAGGGCTGTAAATATGCAGGAGCAGACAAGGAGCAAGGATGGGTCAAGGAGCATCTCATGGGTGGAAAGACGAAATTTCGTCCAAGTTAGAATCGACGAGAATCACCAAGTGATTCTCGCCGATTCGGCGAGAATCACTTGGGATTCTCGCCGATTCGTCGAGAATCAGAGGTTGATTCTCGCCGAACTCGATCCAGCAACTTCTAAGCAAGCACCTCTGCGTCAAAGTAAGAATCGACGAGAATCACTTAGTGATTCTCGCCGATTCGGCGAGAATCACTAGTGATTCTCGTCGAATCGACGAGAATCACTGGTTGATTCTCACCGTCTCGACCTGGCCTAAAGCAGTGCGTGCAACCAAGGCAAATTCGACGAGAATCATCTTTGATTCTCGCCGAATCGTCGAGAATCACCTTTGATTCTCGGCGACTCGGCGAGAATCACTTTCGATTCTCACCGATTTTGACTTGGCGTTTTCTCTGGAATTTCCTGAACCGGATTCTGCCGCTGTTAAATTCCCGGACCGGGATTTGGGGATTTCTTTTGTGGGTCCCACAAACGGTCATATTGGAAAACTTCTACAGTATTTATATACAGGTATTTTGAACGGAATACACACAGAAAGAAGCCGAGCGAGCGGAAACCCTAATATCGCGAAATCTCTCCGCCGCCTCCGTCGCCGCTCGCGCAAGTCCGTCGCCGCCGCTGATCGCTCTTCTTCCCGATCTCCGGTGATAGAAGCTTAGCAAAGCTTGTGTCTCATGTGTCTATCCAGAGATCTCTTGTCTCTCGATTTGTTGACCGGGAAAAACTCCCTCGTCCGAATCGATCGAGACGACCGATCCTAGAGTGACCGTTGGTAGACCGAGTTTGCTTCGCTACGAAGTTTGGATCTCCGAGTTCAGCAGCCGCTCATCATCGTAGCCGCCGATCCCGAAGCTAGCCGCCGCTCGTGTGCCGCCACCGGTTCCGGGGAGATCCTCTCCAAGAGAGACCGAGGTTGTAGACTCTTCATCGACTTCAAGAACACGTCGTCGAACGAAGAGGAACACCGTAGTCTCCAAAAGAAGTTTGTATCTCGCGTACATTCTATATTTTCTTTTGTTGTAAAGGAACTTTTGTTCCGTGTTGTAAGGGTTGAGTGCAACCCGTTTTGTGGGAGTGTTGACTCTCACGTGTGGAAGGGTTCCTTCCGATAGTGCAGGGATTGGATTTCAATCCCGTTGGAGAAGTGACCGAGTCGTCCCTTGTTGGGGAGATAGGTCGAAGGGGGAAAGTGGATGTACCCAAGTCGGGGAACCACTATAAATTTGCTGTGTTTTCTGTGTGTTGTGCTCTTTATTTTCATTGTGCAGGTACTCTCGTAAATTCCGCAAAAGCACTACTCGTCACCTATTCCCCCCCATAGGTGCACATAGCTGACACTAGGTGGACTTTCAGGCTCCTTTCTCACTGCTTCTGTTGCTTCTTCGGGCTCAACTCCTACCTGGGGCAAGCATTGAGCAGTGCTCCCCCTGCTTCCTGAGCCAGAAGGCTCAGCCTTGGAGTTAGAAGCAACAGGAGCTGCTGGTGAAACAGCAAGCTCCTCTTTCAAGCCTTCAGCAGCCACCACCGGTGCTTCATCAACCTTTCTACTTCCGGTTAGCTCAACCGAGCCACCTCCATATGATGTCAGCTCGTCAAAGACAACGTCTCTTGACACCACGAACTTCTTCGTCACAGGGTCCATGTATTTCCATCCCTTCTTCCGCTCATCATAGCCAACAAAGACAAGCTTCCTTGTGTTCGCATCCAGCTTAGTCCGTGAAGCATCCGGGACATGCACATAGTAAGTTGAACCGAACACCCGAAGGTGTCCCACACTCGGCTTCTCCTTCAGCAACAGCTCAATAGGAGTCTTCATGTTGATAGGGCTGAGTGGCATCCGGTTGATGACATACGCAGCACAAGACATCCCCTCCGCCCAAAAGGACCTTGGGATATCTTTCGCATAAAGCTAGCATTTGCAGGTCTCCGTCAGATGACGGATCTTCCGCTCCACTACCCCATTTTGTTGTGGAGTGTGAGCACAAGTAAGCTCTCATTGGATCCCGTGCTTCCTGCAGAAGTTAGAAAACTCGGAGGAGATGAACTCACCACCGTTGTACGTTCTAAGCTTCTTGATCTGCAAGCCAAGCCGGCCTTCTACCAACCCCTTGAACTCCATAAACAAATGGAAGGCTTCCAACTTCTCCGTTAAGAAGTACACCCAAGTATACCTTTAGTAGTCATCAACCAAGACAAGCATGTATCTTCTTCCACCAAGGCTGGCAGTAACCGTCGGTCCCATCAAGTCGCCATGAATGCACTCCAATGGTTTCTTGCTCCTTGTTTGTGATTTATCAAACGGAAGGCAATGTGCCTTACCGTATTGACAGCACGCGCAAACATGCCTGTCACCAAAGGAGGACAACTTAGGCAACCCTTTCACCAAACTTCTACTAGCCATCGCCTTTAGCTTGTCCATGCCTACATGCCCCAGCCTCTCAAGCCAGATAACAGCGCTATCATTGTCCCTCATACGATCAACATAAGAATTGGTGGCAAGAACAAACAAGTTCTTCACCCTCCTCCCAACATGAGCAACATCAGCCTTCACCGTTGATACGTTGCGAAGGAACCTCACGTCTGTTAGCCCAAACAGAACATGATAACCAGCGTCCACCGCATTGGTCACCAAGAAGAGGTTTTCTTCGTGCCCGACACGTGATACACACTCCTTAACGTGAGTGGCCCCTGATCACTACCCAAAGACACGACCACTTCTTTCTCTACTGCATAAACAGTATTATCAGCAGTGATAATAGCTTCATTACCTGAGTATGCTTGCATGGAGGTGAACTTCGACTTGTCTCCGGTGAGGTGATGACTACACCCGGAGTCTACTATCCACTCACCGTTGAAGTCCTCAGCAGACAAGGCCCGGACACAAGTGCCCGTCATAAAAGCTCCACCCCATTATACTTCTTCACTTCTCGAGCAAGCTTCCTCCTTTCCCACAACATGCCCAGGCTGCAGTTTGACTTTGCAGTCTCGCTTGAAGTGCCCACACTGATGACACCGGTAGAACTTCAGGTTCTTCTTCCAGTCCTTAGGAGCATTGCTCCTCTCCGGCTGATATGAACTTGAAGTCTCCTTCTCACCAACGACCTGCACCTTCTTCTTCTTCTTCTTCCCTTCCCATCCTTTCTTCTTGCCTGAGAAGAGAGCTTCGCTGCCTTCCTGATTAAGGTTCACTCCAGCCATCTGCCTTGCCAAACTCTCCTGCAAAGCATGCAGATTCTCCAGCTCGAGCAAAGACGGCTGAGTAGCCCACCCTTGAACAGATGTCATAAAGGCCACATACTCCTTCCGCAAGCCGCGGATAATGTGCCTTTTCATCTTCGCCTCAGATATAAGCTCATCAGGATCCAGTGCCGACAGCTCAGCACACAAGCTCTTCATCTTTAAGAAGTACTTTGAGATGGAAAGGTCTCCCTGAGTTGCCCTGGCCAACTCATTCTCCAGAAACTGAAGCCGCACCACATTCTTCCTATTGAACAACTCATCAATGGTTGTCCAAATATCAGCAGCCGACTCACATCCAACGATGTGATCAAACAGTTACGGAGACATGGTCCTCTTGAGGATAAACTCTGCCTTAGCATTTATTTTCCTCCAGAGCCTAACCTGCTTAGCAGTACCGAACGCAGCAGTTACTTCCTGTCTGTCGTCACCACCGACAACTTCCCACAGCTACTCGCCAAGAAGATAACTCTTCATGCACGACTTCCACTTCTTGAAGTTAGTCGGCGTTAAGAGTTCAATGCCAAGACCCCTTGCAAAGCTCCCTTCCATTGCAACACCTATTTCTAACCTTTCAGAAGCACCGAGCAACAATACAGGTTGATCACCACTCAAGTCCTGAGTAACAACGTTGGTTGACTCCCGCTCACGCAACTGAACCTCGCTTTGATACCATGTTAAATTTTCTCAGCGTGGTTAGCAAGGTAGCCCAAACGCCAAATTAATATCTTCGGAACTACCCAGTTCTCACGTTGAACCAGCGGAAAACCAAGGAACAAGGCTAATCCCAACAAACAATGGAAGCACAAGCAGATCCTTTATACATTCACTTCTTTATAACACGAGGTATACGTAGCGAGATATGATTTCGCTAGTATAGACAGCTGTAAACAGAAAGCACCAAACACCAAGCCGGGCGGACAGCACTGGAGTCCGCCGAGACTGCCGAGTCCGCTAAGATCGCCCGAACTTACACTGCAATCCGCCGAAATCCATAGAGTCTGCCGAAGCCGCGAGGCCGCGCGGACACAGCGTTATTCGCCTCCTGCTGACGCTGAACTGAGGAACACACCCCCTACCTGCCTGAAGCCGGCGGACAGGTTATTGAAGCTGGCAAAGTTGAAACAGAGTTGACAAGCTGCAGAGCGACCTCCTGCTGAATCCGTAGAGACCGCACAACTTTCAAGTACTTGATCGAAGTCAAAGCTAAACTCCTGGCTCCTTGAAGCTACCCGCGCGACCTGCACACAGCAAACCGTCAGCCCTGAATCAATCCGCGCGGACAGACAAACTGAGACCGCGGCTCTTTGCCCAACCCAACTTACTGTTCACTCAGTTACTGTAGACCTGCCATGGGGTCCTATTTATAGGCGAGGTGAGGAGTGTGGTCACTGCCCTAGAGATAACGACACCGCCCTAGCCCGCGCGATAGCAAAACACCGTCCGCCGAGTCCGCAAGGACTTAGCCGGATACCAAGGAAAACTACAGGGAGCAAGGCAACATTGGCGAACCCTCATCAGTGCGCACAAGGCATCAGCCCGCAAAGCCTCCAACAACTGCAGGACAGCAATCCCCCTTCAATGGCTGTCCGCACAACCTGAGGCAGTCCGCAAGACTCAAACCTCAATCCGCCACAAGTCCACGACCAAAGGAAGATAGCAAGTCCGCCCGGTCAACAACGGACTTCGCGGATACGGCGGACACCATGGCCTTGGCACAAAGTGTGACCAAGTCCAAAACCACCAAAGGCCAATGCGAGCATGGGGGACATAAACTCTCACCTGCCAAACACCCAAGCACACAGACCGCCAGCAGTCCGCGTGCTACTCGCACACCTGCCCAACGCAGCAGCCATCACCCGGACTCCAAACACCAGTCCGCCAAAGACCTCCACAGCAAAGCACCTGTTGTACCACCAGAGCTCGACAAGGCCTCAGCCAAGCTCTAAGCCCAGTCCGCAACAGCCCATACCACGTACACGCCAGTCCGCAAGCTTCCTGCGGACATGAGCCAAACCGCCAATCAGCACAAGCTTGCAACGCGGCCACTGAGCAATGCACCAGTCCGCAAGCCTCTATCCGCTCAGGCCGCTCCTTGGCTAAACCAGTCAGCCAACGCCTTATCCGCAGATACCAGCCGCACAGTCCGCGGACTACTTGCATATAACCCGCTCAGAAGATCAGCCGGCTTCCACTAGACTTTCCACCAGGCAGCACACAACAGTCCGCCCAGTCTGCCTAGTCCGCCAATGCTGTCTGCCCAGGCCGCCCAGCCTGTCCCATCAACCACTTCCACTTCACAAATTTCAACACTGCAATGTACTCGAGTAGTCCTTTCTCTCTCGAGTATTTTACTTCGATTTTCCCAAAAATTTTGTTAAGTCCAGTATAACAGAATTCTTTATGAACCTTGATGTGATTGGTCTACGTGTATCTCATGACTTAATTATGGCTAATCTTCTCCTCTCCTATAAATAGTCTTGTCAAACCGACAAACCCTAATTAATTAATTTTTATCAAAGAGAATTTTCAGAAGTTTTGCAGCCGTATTCTCAAGTTTTTTGAATTCCTCTTTCTCTCTCCAAGAAACGAAAACCGCCGCCGCCGTCGCTGGTTCCCGACCGGCGAGGGTTTCGCCTTTTGAGGATTCAGATCAAGAAGGCTTTCCAGATCGATATTTTCTCAACTCCTCATCTTCTGATTCGATCGATTGTGTGAAGCCAAGAAGTTTCAGATCCAATCTTGTTGAGATTTCTCTTCATCATTCTGATAAAGCCGCAAAGCCTAGAAGAAGAAATTTCTGGTGGACAGTTGCAGATCTGAAAAAGAAGATTTACTGTTTGTATTCCTATATAATTTATTTCATTCTTGTAGGAGAAATTTCTCCAAGTGTAGGAGCTTTTGTCTTCGAGATTGTAGGAAGTTTTACCTTCCGAGTGTAGATCCGTTTTGTGGATCGAGATTGTAGGAACGTTGTTCTGAGGGTAGGATTGATTTTCAATCCGAGATAGTGGAGTAGCCGAGTTTAGTGTATTGCTAAATATGTGAGGGAAAGTGGATGTACCAAGGTTGGGAAACCACTATAAATCTTGCCTCATCTGTGATTGATTGGTAGTTAGTTCTGTGCATTGATTTGAAATTTTTATTCCGGAAAAAGACACACATCTCACCTATTCACCCCCGTCTAGGTGATTTAGGTAGGCAACTATAAACTTTCACCAACAATCTCCCCTATTTGAAAAGGCATAACACTTATTAATGTTAAGAAGCATTAACCAAACAATCATATTATGACAATGATATGACAGAAAAATTACGTCAATACAGTAGCATATATAAACATGTTAGCACAGATAACTAGCAGTTAATAAAATCATGAACAATAAAACATATGACACAACAATCCAGATATATAAAGTATAAATATATATTACTATAAGTTTAATTGAAAGAACATAATCCCATTACACTTAATCATACAATACATTATAAGAAGTTTAGGGCACTGGATGCATGTCCATCGGTTGGTTTGGGATAACAGCAGTGTCTGAACTCTTCCTCTTGTGAGCAGCACTTGAGGCTTCAACTTCTTCGACAACCCTTCTTTCAACATTCTTTGCTTTGTTTTCTTGTCTCTTAAGGTACATGAAAGGCTTGTGAAGGTACTTGGAGGACATCCTCTTTGTATTATTCCTCCTTACCAGATTTTCTTTATAAGTCCTTTCTCTTAAAAAGTTCATTTCCAGATGCTTTTTCCATTCTTCACTATGACACACACTGTCAATATTTTTCAGTATTTAATCATGATTGATCCAGACATTGATGATGAAAAATGTGCGCTTAAGCAAAAAACTCGCGCCCTGGCAAAAATTGAGCGCCCTAGTGGAAAATGCGCTCTCGTGCGAAAAATGAGTGCCTAGGTATAAAATACGTGCGCACTAAGGCGAAAAATGGACGCCATGGAAAAATGTGCACCTAGGAGGAAAATACATGCCCGACCGAAAAATGCCTTCCCAGATGAAAAATGCGTGCCCGGGCCAAAAATGTGCTCATGGACAAAAAAATGCACGCCTGACCGAAAAATGCCCACCCGGCCAAAAAATGCTCGTCTGGGTGAAAAATGCACTCCCTTTGAAACATGCACACACATATAAAAAGGAGAAACAACAAAAGGCCCCCAACAGGGGTAAAAAATAAGGATATTCCCTCGGTCACTTTGAACAATCTCAAAGAGTTCTGGCAAGAAGTCTTCAACAATAGTCCAACAAAAAGAAGAAGAAAGAGCTACATGCGCACAATAATTGGTCGTCTGGAGAGTAGTGTGGGCCACATGCCGAAATAACACCTAGGGGAACTCGAACAAAAAATCCAACGCATCAACGTCATCGGCTGCAACATACTAACAACCCAAAGATCAGCAGTCCTAGTAGTATGTGAGGAGGTTGTGGCGGTCACCCTCAAGAACTACACCCGGGGTGTCATAGCAGGCCAGTGAGAGAAACTCCCGAAGCATAGCAAGTGCGACAAACTTGGTTCGGCCGGGATCCAATTGGAGGTGAGGCCGTCTGATGACAAATATCACATTACCCAACGAATCACGGGCCATAATGCCAGCACCCGCCTGGCGAGACAGAAGGAGGACATCATCGAAGTTGAACTTAATATAGCCTAGGGGAGGGTGACACTACTACACTAAAGAGGGCCTAAATGGTCGGGTATTATTCTAGTTCTCCTTGGGAGGGGGACAATCTAGGGAAAATATTCGTGCCAAGGAGGAAAAATGTGTGCCCCATCGAAAAATTCACTCTTGGGAAAAAATGCCCCCCCAGGCGAATAATAAAGTTGGAATCGAGGTCTTTCTGAGAGAGTTTGTTGGGTCCATTGATCACAATGTCCTAGATTCTAAGAAGGCCCATAAGTTAATGGTATACACATAAATGTATTTAATATATGTTCAAGTTCATTGTATGCAGTTATACTCTGTTACATTGATTAGATGGGTTGCTAGGGTCATAATGACTATTATACCCAAGACATGCTGCTGAACAAGTAGAAAACTAATTAAGTCCAGAAGCGTTGAGTGGGCTCACTTCACTCAATGCCAGAAGAGCAAAGGCATTCATAGAACTACATACAGTCAAAGCTGCAGTGTTGCTAACAAGAAATTCGTTTAAGGACGGAAGCGTTGAATGAAGATAGTTCACTCAATGCCTACTCATCAAGAAATCTATCCAAGTACAGAAGCATTGAGTGAAGGCGGACCACTCAATGCCTCATCAAGAAATCTGCATAAATGACAGAAGCGTTGAGTGAAGACAGTTCACTCAACGCATACTTGATAGAAATTCTGTCTAAGTATAGAAGCACTGAGTGAAGACGAGCCACTCATTGCCTCATCAAGAAGTCAAGCTAAGTCAGAAAGTATTTAGTGTTGAAGCTTCACTCAAAGACTTCATATAGAGAAATTTCAACCAAGTCCAAAAGTGTTGAGTGATGAAGGGTCACTCAACGCCATAATAATTAGACTATAAAAGTCAGGAAGCATTGAGTGATGAAGGCTCACTCAATAGCTTAAGATGCAAAATTCTGATACGTACTTTTGCATTGAGTGACAAGGCTTCACTCAACGCATATGCAGATTGTCTGAAATTTGCCAAGTTAAGAAGCGTTGAGCCATGATGACGTCAAAAAGAATTCAAATGTCACGGGCTTTTCACGCTAAATGACAAAAAGCGTCGCTTGCCTTTAGTACTGCATTTAATACAAAAGAAGTGTTACAGTTACTAACTCTGGTGGTCCATACTACACAAGGAGCAATTGAACGACATGATACAAAAGCAAAGTCACGAGAAATTAAAAATAAAATTTGGTCAACTTCTTCCTGAAGTGGAAAAGTTGAAAGAAGAAGCTAAGGAACTCATTCTGAAGGCAAGTCTGTGAAACACAGACAAGGTTGCTATTGAAGAGATAAAGAACTGAAATCTCTCCTTGTCTTCAACGACAAGTTCAAAAACAATATTTTATAAGTAAGAAGGATAAGCAGAGCAAGCTTAAAGCTGCTACTCATCTTCAAGGCCTCTGCTCAAAACTCGACCACAATTAAGGATTGAAGAAGCAGTGCTCTGCAGTTACTTCTCAGCACAAATAGAACAATCTTGAAGATCTATTCTTGGTGCTGTGAAGAAGATAAAGCTGAGTTTACTCAGTTCAACATACAGGCTCAGAGGACACTTTCTCTGGAGTCAATTAACTACAATAAACTTACTCATTCTGTAGGATCAGTCTTGATCTGAGTTGTAAGCCTGAATTATAAAGGCTGCGTTGTAGAATCTTATGATGGATCTGAGGTAGGGATTGTGTGCCTGAGGTAGGATCATTCTTGATCTGAGCTGTAGGAGAGTTATTCTCCCAGAGTGTAGGGATATCCTCTTAGCCTGAGGAGTAGGACTTTTGATTAAGTCTGAGCTAGGTGATCTGTGGATCACTGAGCTATAGGAGTAATATTTACTCTGAGTTGTAGGGCTTTGGCCTGAGGTAGGACTTGGAGGAATTCTGAGAGATCCTGAGGGATCTGTGTTGTAAGTTCTTTGAGCTGAGATTGGGGAAGATTGTCATGTCTAACATACTTTTAAAAAGGTGGGGGGGGGGGATAGTGGATGTACCTATACCTTGGGGAACCACTATAAATACTGGGGTGTTGTGTCTCTTTCTTGAAAGCTAACTAAAATAACTGAACACTCAACACAACAAAACAAAAAGATAGTCTAAGAAACATATTCACCCCCTCTAGGTGTATAACTACTCTTGAAGCAAAGACTTTCAAGTGGTATCAGAGGAAGATCGTTCAAAAAGGACTTAATAGTATGAATAGATCTCCAAGAGTAGCTAAAGATTATCCCCATGGGTTTAGGAGAGAACCATAAGGAGTTGATCTCAATGAAGCTTCTTGTCTGCAGAAAGGAAAACTTTGGGATTTGGAAAGAGAGGGTTAGGCTATTCATAGAAGCCTTAGACCCTATGATCTTCATTATAGTCCACAAAGTATCTTTCATTCCCATAAAGGTCTCAGCATTGGATGCCAATATCCAGACTCCAAAGAAGTATGCTGAAATGACTAATGATGAAGTCATCTTGGCAACCATGGATAAGAGGGCACAAAACATCATTGTTAGTGCCATAGATGACTCCACCTTCAAGAACTTGGTTCACTGCAAGACTGCTAAAGAGATGTGGGATTCTCTCATTATTTATATGGAAGGAACAGAAGAAGTGAGGGATGATAGGAAATCCCTCCTAAATCAATAATATGAGGCCGTAAAACAAGATAAGAAGGACTCCATAGCAAAATGCTATGGAAAGTTATTTATGAAAGTGAACAGTCTGATCACCTATGGCAGACAGTTCACTAATTATGAGCTGAATGACAAGTTCTTGAGATCCCTAAATAAGGAATGAGATATCAAGATCTGTGTTATCAGAGAAGTTGGTAACCTGGCCAGCACTCTCTGTCAAAACTTGTTTGGGAAGCTGCTATCCAATGAGATACATTTAAACTCTATGAAGGCTGAAGAGGATGCTGCCAGATCTCTCATCAAGGAGAAGACTGCGGCCTTCAGAACTAAAGCCACCAGAAGAAGTAGGAAAAGACTCCCTCTCTACTAAGGAAAATAGCAGAGTTAGAAAGCTCAGATCTCAGCTCCCTTAGAAGTGAGATATCAGATGGAGAACTAACACTGTTCTCTAAGTAGTTCAAGAAACTGCTGAGCAGGAGGAGACAATGGAAGAATAAAGGCTCTTCTAGCTCCACCTCAAAGAAGCCCCACTCCAGCAGAGAAAAATCCAGGAATGACCTTTCTAGGGAAAGGTATGACTCCAAAAAGAAAAATATATATTAAGATTAATGTTATTTGTTACTGTTGCAACAGGTGTGGACATGTCATTACTGACTATCCAGTTAATAGGAAGG
Organism: Platanthera guangdongensis; assembly: GCA_039583875.1. Taxonomy (NCBI): domain Eukaryota; kingdom Viridiplantae; phylum Streptophyta; class Magnoliopsida; order Asparagales; family Orchidaceae; genus Platanthera; species Platanthera guangdongensis. Next base: position 54,664,929 of record CM077153.1, on the reverse strand, counting down.
AGCAAATGAAGTCTAAAGGCAAAAATCATCACAGGGATAAGAAGAATAAAAAGAGCTTCTTGACCAAGAAGAAAGTAAGCCTATCAGATAGTGATTTCAAGTCCTTGGAATTAGATGGAGAGGAGGCCTACATTGGTCTCATGTCCATTGAAGAAGAGGTTGATCATCTAGTTGCCCCATCAGGCATAAGGGCTCCACTGTCTTCAATTGGCAGTGATTGTGAAGAGGATGAGAAATTCAGTCTCATGGCTCTATCAGAAGAAAATCAGGATAATGCCATTCCTGATGAGCTACATTCTATCCCTAACTCTCCTTCTATCTATGAGTCTTGCTCAGACTCTGATGCATCCACTTCTTCCAGTGGGGATGAGGGATCAAATTCTGAAGAAGATGTTAATAAATTAATTGACAATTATAGTGCAATTGTGGATGTTCTAAAGAAGAGCAAGAGACTTATTAAGAAATAAGCTGAGGAGATTATCTCTCTACAGTAAGTTGCTTCCCTGCAATCTGAGTCAGTACCCTTACTTGCTTAGATGAGGAGGGAAGTAAGTTAACTAAAGACAATCTCAATTATCCAAATTGGGACCATTAGCTAGAAGAACAAGATCATCTTGGATATTGAAGAGAGGCATCTCAATTAGAAAAAGATTGTAGCTGAATTCTCCAAGCCCAAAACAATGCTGCCACTGATTGACTCCTTTACCTCTCAAATGGATAAGAGAGGTTTGGGGTTTAAGTAGAAGTCTGGAGTTGCCCATTCTAATGGGAAAGGCAAAGCTCCTATGGTGCCTCAGACCATATTTCACAGGATAATCCTCCCTTCCAACAGGTATGACCAGGATAACATGTATGGTCACTGGAAGAATGAGAATTCTTTCTATAAGACTACATGGATATCTTACAATGGAAGGATAAAGGGCATGGGTTTGAGTGCACTGAAGGCTCCCCATGACGAAATCCAGATGGCCCATCATGGACCATTTGTGTTTGGTGCTCCAGTCCCCACACTCAAGGATAAGGCAGTGGCTCATTCTCAGGCTCCTCTAGCAAAAACCTTGACCAAAGGGAAGTCAGTCAGTAAGGATCACTTAACTGTCTCTGATGTAATCAATCACATGTAAGTCATTTGCATCCTCTGATAGACTCACCTTCAGTCAGATTCTTGTTGAAAGAAATAAGAAGAAAGCTATTGCTCTCCCTTCTGAATAGATAACTATTGACAGCATGCACACCACATGGGTTTTTCAGAAGATGAGATACAATATTCATGAATGTTGGTGTTGTGGTAAAGTGGGTCACTTTGCCATAGATTGTTGGCACAACCCTAGTGTGCCAAGGGTAAGAGTGAGTCTTCCTGTTAGAAGTGTTGCAGGTAGACATGTTCATTTTCAGGATAACAAGAACCAAGGACCCAATCCATTTTGGGGTCCTAAGGTAAACTAAACTATGTTTGCAGGATAATCCAAGTACCCATACAATGCCAATATGGTACTTGGACAGTTGATGTTCCAGACATATGACTGGAACAAGGAGCCACTTGAAGGATTATACTCCTATGAAGAATGAACCTATGATCTTTGGAGGTTCGGATAGATGAGTCACTAAGGATTATGGTATGATCACCAATGTCATAGTCTCCATCACAAGTAGCTTATGAGGAAGGATTGCAACACAATCTGATCAACATAAGTCAACTGTGTGATATGGGCTATATCATTGTCTTCCATAAGGATGGGTGTCTGATAAAAAGGTCAAGTGACCAAGAGGTCATTTTGACAAGAACTAGTAGTGAAAATATATATATTATTTAAACTTTTTATGTGTAAGTACAGACTCACCAATATGTCTGGTAGAAAATGAGAAAGTCTCTTATTATATACAATGACAAAAGATGCTTGCTCATTTGGACTACAAGACAATTAACAAGCTCTTCAGTGAAGGGCTAGTCAGAAAAGGACCTAATATAAGGTGCACTTTTTTGATGCAGTGACCCAGAGCCGACCCGCTCTGTCGACCAGGCCTCGCACCTGGCCTAGCCAGAGGCCCACGTCTGGCGGCCCACTGTCGGGCCCACCATGGCGTCACACCATAGCGTCCCTTTTATTAGGCCCGTGGGCCGTACACCCCAACCCATCTTCGGGCCCAACCACAGGCGCACGGTAGGTTGTTGAGGCTAGGTTTTGATCCCCTGACCTCCTTGATAAAGAGCTTTCAGGCAAGCTCTCATCAACCAACTGATCCGCGGCTCAGTTGGTTGATGAGAGCTTGCCTGAAAGCTCTTTATCAAGGAAGTCAGGGGATCGAAACCTGGCCTCAACAACCTACCGTGTGCCTGTGGTTGGGCCCGGAGATGGGTTGGAGTGTACGGCCCGCGGGCCTGATAAAAGGGACGCTATGGTGTGACGCCATGGTGGACCCGGCAGTGGGTCGCTAGACGTGGGCCTCTGGCTAGGCCAGGTGCGAGGCCTGGTCGATAGAGCGGGTCGGCTCTGGGTCACTGCATCATCAAGAAGAGCATTTGCTCTACATGTCAAAAGGGCAAGCAGACCAAAACATCCTTTAAGAGCATTGGGGCCAAAGATTTTGAGAGGTTTTTGTACCTCTTGCATATGGACTTGTTTGGTCCTATGTCAGTTCACAGTCTAGGTTAGAAATTCTATACACTTGTGATTGTTGATGATTATTCCAGGTTTGTTTAGTTTTTCTTTCTAAAGAAAAATTCTGAAACCCTTGGCATCTTTGTGACCTTTGTTAGGCAAGTTTAGAATTGAAAGGACAGTTCTGTGGTCAAAATCAAAAGTGACAATGGTACTGAATTTCAGTCTAAAGGCATGACAAAGTTCTGTGAAGAACAAGGGATTCATCATGAGTTTTCTTCTCCAAGAACACCCCAACAAAATGGGATTGCTGAGAGAAAAAAATAGAACTCGCATAGAAGCTGGTAGGACACTACTCAGTGATACTTCTCTCCCAGAATACTTCTGGGTTGAGGTAGTGGACACTGTATGTCATGTCCTGAATAGAGCTTCTATTAACAAGTATCCCAAGAAGACTCCCTATGAGATTATGAAAGGCAGAAAACCAAATCTAGCCTATCTCAGGATCTTTGGAAGCAAGTGTTTTGTGCTCAATAATAAGAAGTCATATTTGACTAAGTTTGCTGCCAAATCCTATGAAGGAATCTTTGTTGGGTACAATAACCATAACAAAGCCTATAGAGTATACAACTTGAAAAATCAAGTTACAGAAGAGTCTGTGAATGTTTTGTTTGATGAATCATCAATGATTAATAATGAGCTGCCTAGCTCCTCTAGATTTGTAGGTGTGGAGTTAGAGATGGATAATCTGACCATCAAGGATACTCCTCCTTCTACCCAAGTGGAAGAGGATGGGATATGCATTCCTAAAGAAGGATAGAGTATACAAGACATGGATGAAGACCAATAGGATCCAACCATTGAAGGTCATAATGCTGAGAATAGAATACCAGCAGCTGTCAGGAATTGAGGGATCATCCAAGAGATCAAATCATTGGTGATGCTAGCCAAGGGGTCACAATAAGTAGCAGAAGCCTCAACATTACCATGTACTCCAGCTTCCTGTCTCAGGTTGAACCTAAAAGGTTTGAAGATGCCAACATAGAATCATTCTAGATTGTGTCTATGCAAGAAGAACTAAACCAGTTCAAGAGATGCAAGGTCTAGAAGCTGGTTCACAGACCACAAGGACATAACATCATTGGAACCAAGTGGATCTTTAGGAGTAAACTTGATGAGAATGGTGTTATAATCAAGAATAAAGCTATATGGGTGGCTAAGGGATATAGATAAGAGGAAGGTATTGATTTTGATCAAACCTTTGCACTGGTAGCTAGATTGGAAGCTATAAGGCTATTCCTTGCATATGCTACACATAAAGGATTCAAGGTCTACCAAATGGATGTAAAGTCAGCTTTCCTAAATGGTGACCTAAAAGAGGAGGTTTATGTTGAGCAACCCTCAGGTATTGTTAACTCTAACTTTCTTGATTATGTATTTAAGCTTAGAAAAAGCTCTATATGGGTTAAAGCAAACCCCTAGGGCATGGTATAAAGCTATTTCTAGCTTTCTCATTGAGAACAAATTCTCAAGGGGAAAGATAGACAAGACATTATTCCTAAGGGAAGTTAAAGGTAAGATCATCCTAGTCCAAATTTATGTAGATGATATAATCTTTGGGTCTACTGATGATGGCCTCTGTAAGAAGTTTGCTAAACTTATGCAAGGAAAATTTGAGATAAGCAGTATGAGTGAACTCAAGTACTTCTTGGGCCTTAAAGTAAGACAGTCTGAGAATGAATTATCCACATCTCAATTTAAGTTCACTAAGGAGTTACTTAGAAAATTTGAAATGGAGAGTGCCTCCATAATGAAAACTCCTATAAGATCAAATGTGTCATTAGACAAGGATAAGACTGAGAAACCTGTTGACGAAACCTTAAATATAGGCATAATTTGCTCCCTCCTCTACCTAACTGCTCGTAGGCCAGACATTATGTATGCTACATGTGTTTTTGCTAGATAAAAGGCTTGCCCTAAGAAGTCTCATTATTCTGCAGCAAAGAGAGTTCTGAGATATCTTAAGGGCACTCCTAATCTTAGCCTGTGATACCCTTGGAATAATGATTTTGAACTAACTGGGTATTTAGATGCAGACTTTGCAGGTTGTAGAAAAGATAGGAAAAATACCTCTGGTTTCTATCAATTTCTATGAAGAAGGCTTGTATCTTGGAGCAACAAAAAGCAAACAAGTATTACATTCTCAACAGTTAAATCAGAATACATATCAGCTGGTAGCTGTTATACTCAGCTACTTTGGATCCAACATCAGCTTCAGGAATACAATCTCAAGCTAAGTAGAACTCTAATGTTTTGTGATTCTACTAGTGCAATCTCTATTGCAAGGAATCCTGTATCTCATAGTAAGACTAAGCACATAGAGATTAGGTATCATTTTATTAGTGAGCATGTGGAAAGTGAGGATATCAGTCTTGAGTTTGTCCCTGCAGACAAGCAGGTCAGTGATATCTTAACTAAGCCACTAGATGAAGGCAAGTTCAATACCTTCAAATTTGAATTGGATATGATGAACTTGATATAGCTTCAGTGTCTCTTCATGCATTTTTTATTGCAGACAGTATTTTTCCCTGTAGGATAACAAAAGAGTTATGGACTAGGTGTCCAAGCATCGAATGTGCTGAGTCTAAGGGCTCAGGCGTCGAGTGCGCTGAGACAACATCAGGCTTTAAGTGTGCTGAGTCCAAGTGTCTCGGCATAGAGAGCGTCGAGTGAACTGAGACAACTTCAGGCATCGAGTGCGTCGAGTCCACTCAACACATACTGTCAGGGACTTCTGATTGTGGCTATCTCACAGGCTTAATCTTAGCCATTGATCTCTTCGTGATTATCACAATAGGTACGCACCACTCCACATTCTCAAATAAGAGGCAAGTATAAATAGATGTGTGTGTGTGCTTAGAATAAAAGCACTATTCCTAGCCCTTGCAACCTGTTGTCTCCCTGCGAAGAAAGCTCGATAAACCTTCAAAACTAAAACAATTAATGGCGCCGAAAGGAATGGATTTCCTTTTCGAGGGATCTGAACTAGTTTGAAATGGTTTCAAGGATGCTCCAGAGGAAGTTCATCTGGTTCTGCACTTACTACAAGTCGCTGACCTAGAGTTCATTCTGTCTGATCCAAGTTCAATATGGAAGAAAGAAGTACTTGAAATGTACTCGACTGCCACTGTCGACTCCTCAACCAAAATCAAGTCATCCATCAATGGGCACAAGATCAAGATCTCCCCTATACGACTAAGAATGGCGCTGCATCTGTCCAAGTTCATGTCATCTGATGATGAAGAGGAACTTTATTAGAATGATGTGAAGTCTTCTCTCAAGTGGTGTGGGCTTTCCAAGCACACCATTGGATCAGTGTTAAGTAAGGAGATGAATCTCAAAGGAAAATTTCTAGCTGATGTGATTGGGAAGACACTAATCTGCAAGACAGGGTCTCAAGATAAAAACTCTAGAAAAATATTTGAGCTAATGACAAGAGTCATTCTTTCTAAAAGGACTGACTGGGGCAAAGTAATCTTTGATAAAATAGTGGAATGCATGGTTGAACCAAACATGGTAAGGATTTTATCTCTATATCTGCATAGTATTGTTCCAGGGATCCTTAATATGAGGCTTGGAACAAAGATCCATCACATGAGTAGAATGCATTCCAAGATGTATGCTAGGTGGGATACAGTTCTGCTACCACATCAACAGAGTATTGAGAAGAAGAAAAAGAAAGCACAGAAAGCAGTTCTTTTGAGAAAAGTGAGAAAGAGCCATATGATCCCCAACTCTCTGAGTCTACTAAGGAGACAAGAAGGGATATGCATGCTCAGGTTTCAATTTCCTCTGAACCTGCAACAAAAAATTAACTAGGTAGATCTCAGTCTGAAGAGATTCCAGTTGAAGCTATAGAAATTCTGACTAGGCAGGTAGTGGAAAACATCTGTACAAATATTGAGGGGGAGACTGCCAAGGTAGATGCTCCTGTTGAGAGGGAGCAAGTTTAGTCTAGTATGCAAGACAAGCTTGACTCTTTTCTAGAGAATCTCCAGGACATAATATATCAGATTCCTGATGAGCTTATATGGCAGGTTTCCAATACTCCCATAGAAGATGAACAAGCTCCTGCAATAGTGGAAGAAGATGTTCATAACATTACTGTAGAAGACCAGAATGTCCCTAAGGATAATGCTGAGGTTGAGGGGGGAGATTTACTATGAAATCCATGCTCTAGAGATAGTGTATAACATAAAATCGTCTGAGTCTTAGAAAGGTACTGCTGTTGCAGATACAAATGATAATGCTTATTCCTCTGAGTATATGATGGCTGACTCAGAAGGAAGTGTAGTGGCCAGGGAAAGGGATGTGGATGTCTATGAACAAGGTACATCTAACAAGGCTGAACCAATGCCATCTACATTCCTAGCTCAACTGAAGGGTCTGCTAGATGATCAAATAAGACAGTTGGAGCACTATATTGATGATTCCATCAAAGGTGTGAGACAGGATCTGTCCACTGAAATCAAGTCAATAAGGTTTGAAGTCAACCTGCTGAAAGCCAACGCAGTAGTATTCTTCATTAGGGCTGCTCCTGCTGTAACTTTCATCGAAAGCAAGCTTCAAGAAATCAGACTCACACAAAATGATATTCTTCAGAATCAGAACATTACCTCTTGCAATATGGAAATGGTCCATAATGTTAAAAATCTACTGATGGAAGCCCACAAGACTACAATAGAAAAGAGAATGGATGCCTGTACTCAAATTCTTGATTCATGCGGCCACCGCCCAAAATGTCCAATCACAGGATGACACGGGGCCATTCCGTTACAGCCTTGCCACCAACGTGCAATAACAAACTATCGCCACGTGGTAGACGATGCATCGTATCAATGCGTCGCTCTCAACGAACTGATCCTACCACTTCGTGGTATCGCTGCTACCACGCAGTGCCTCATAGAAAGGTATTCTGAATAAAACAACTTCGCTACCGTCGGCGTTGACTCTACCACCAGGAGGTATCTCACAAGAACCATTTCCTTCTTCAAGAAACTTGGGGCATTACAAATCTCCCCAAGGAGAATTTTTGAGGCCTGTATCTCGGAGACCTCGGGGCCATCTACATTCCTAGCTCACAAGAACCATTTCCTGTTTCATTTTGCATGTATTGTCGAAGAAGACTAAGTTCTGTTTATTTTTCAGGTTTCTACGCGGTAGATTGCAGCAGGGAACTTTGGGGACTAACCCCAAGGAGCACCCGAAAAACTGGGCAGAAACACATTTTTGCCAGATATCGCGTGGAGGTAGTGTTACCGTCAGCAGTAGATCTGCGAAAGAGCCATTGTGAGGCCTATATCACGGAGACCTGGGGGCCAGTGTGTGGGCTGGGTGCTCTGGGAGCCCAGATTAGTGGCCTGAGAGCTGACCATATTCATAACCGGGTTATGTACTATTGTATGATCGACATGTTGGGACTCGAGGAAGCTTGACCCGAGCCGATGGCTTAAATTGACATGGAGATGTGAGCAATGGGTGAGTGGAACCGTAGCTGCTCTATGTGTTTCGTTTAAAGAGACCTAAAGTACATGTCACTTACCGTTGGCATAGAGGGCGAGTCTTAGGCTTTGGCCGAAAAGACTGTAATTCTCACGATGTTTTCCATCCTGGGGGCGGTGGTGAAGCCTCAGATTGTACCAGATTCACTGAGAATGTGACCTGAGAGCACGAAGTGTGTGACCGTTCGTGCCTATGCTTGTGGTGAAGTGTGCTTAAATTGTACTTTAATTTCTATGATGGTTTTTGCTAATACAATTGCAGGGACGGAGCACCGCCGCTCCGAGTAAGGGGTGGGTTTGTTATAATTTGGTCAGCTTTAGCTGACCGTTGATTTGTTTTGCCACTGTGCGGTGGATTGTTCTTATGCAAGAACAAGTGAGCCTAGTGGAAAATAGTGGGATGAAGCCCTTGTTGCTGTGCTGGACCTTGAAGGCCAATGCAAAGTGTTTTTCTTTTGATACTCATGTATAGCAGGCCTGCGAGCTGATGTATGTAAAACACTTTAATTCAAGTTGAATGTTGTAAGGCCATAAGGCCAAGACTTTTGTGTATGTTATTTTATTCTTGTTGTGGCTGTAGTGGACATTCATGTTATGTTTATGGGTTCTTCTAACTTATTTAAAAGCTTCCGCTAGACTGCTTTGTGTTATGTTTCTATATTATTTCATAGTAATTTGGTATTAATATGTAACTCCACTGACTATCCGTGGAATATGGCGTGCGGCCCCGGTCGGACCTTCTGTTATATTCCATGTAACGTATGAGGGTGTTATAATTTGGTATCAGAGGGAGGTTTTGATCCTCCAACCTGTGGGTTATTGGCCCACCACGCTTCCGCTGCGGTGTCGGTATTTATTAGGAGAATTCGTGGTCCAATTCTTTTTAAGGGGTGGTGAGCACATGTAAGTGCGTCATCGTTATAACACGAAAAGAACCCATGAATGTCCACTAAGGAATGAAAATACACATGTTTGAGGAACCTGCGTGTTCCTATGATTGTTTTTTGCAATTCTGTTTGGTCACTTAATGGTGTGTTGTACGACTATAGGTTACCAGGAGTGGTGCAGGGCAGTCAGAATGCCCGATTTCTGAGGAAAGTAGTGCACCAAATGACGTGCCTGCAACCCCTCCTTCGGTAGAAACAATAAGACTTATGGATGAGATGGTGTTGGTTATTCTTGGAAAGATACCTTCCCTCAGCATAGAGGATTGATATGGAGAATCAGTTCTAGAGACTGACACCTGGAGATAGTAGCGTGGATGAGTATCTCCACGAGTTTACGCGGTTGGGTCATTATGATGGCGCTACGTTTGCCGATGAGGAGTGTAAGACCAACCGGTTCTACGAGGGTCTGCGTGATGACCTGAGGCTACTACTTTCTGGGCCTATAACACAAGGCTTCCTAACCCTGGTCAATACAGCCCGATCATTGGAAAAAAATCTGAAGAGAGTCCAAGGGAAGAATGACTCGCGTGCAAAGAAGACGGAGTTCAAAGTGTCGAACTCCTCAAAGTCTGGGTTCCGTAAGTGGAACAAGAAGGCTAAGACTATGGTACCAGCCCCTTATTCAAGTGTGTCTGGGGAAACTACAGGCCGAGCTTAGGGCGCTTGTTATAACTGTGGAAAGCCGGGATATTTTGCTAGAGATTGTTGGAGCGGACGTCCAAAGTTCGAGAAGAGGCATGGAGCAACTTATGAGGATAAGGGAAGGACAGTGGAGTCAACCGTATCAAACTATGCTCCAGCACAGCCTAGAGTGTACAACCTTGGCCTTCAGGAGGCCATAAAGCAGGCTGACATGGTGACAAGTATGGTTTAATTAATAGCGGTTTAGCTTTATATACTTGTTGACTCATGCGTGTTAGCTTATGACTGCTTATGCTAGGCTTTGTTTTGATTTTTGATTGTCCGGCAAGAGCACTGTTCGACACGGGATCTTCGCATTCCTTTTTGTCCGAAGAATTTGAATCGCACATCAGAGTACCTTCTTCTATGAGAAGGGACAAATCGGATGTGTTGCTGCCTAACAGGTGTTTTATACGCACGAATAAAGTTTGTTGCGTGTAGATACAGATTGGGAGTCAAGAGTTTGACTTGCAAGCATTGCTACTGCCGATAGTGGAGTTCGACGTGATCTTTGGTATGGAATGGCTATCGGAGCAGCATGCGCACAATGATTGTAACCGTAAGGTGATCAGATTGGGATTAGATACAGATCGCGAGACGATGTTCTCAGGCATGAAGGGGTCGAGCAAGACTTTGACGTCCGCTCTTTAGGTGGTTAAGGCAGTTGTAGTGGTGCAGAGCTATTTTTCGCATTAGTGGAGGCTTCGAAGCCCAAGCATGGTCTGGATAGCATCTCAGTTATATCTGAGTTTACTGACGTATTCCTTGAAGATCTCCCTGGAGCTCCACCTCAGCGAGAGATTGACTTTACCATTGAGTTAGTGCCAGGTGCCAAACCTGTGTCACGCTCTCCGTATAGATTAACGCCTAAGGAGATGGCAGAACTGAAAATATAACTTCAAGAGTTGTTGGATCAAGGTTATGTGCGTCCAAGTTCGTTGCCTTAGAGCGCCGGTCCTATTTTTGAAGAAGGACAGAAGATTACAACTATGTATTGATTACCGAGAGTTGAATAAGCTAATAGAGAAGAATAAGTATCCAATCCCAAGGATTGATGATCTGTTCGACCAGCTTGTCGGGTCAACTATGTACTCGAAGTTGGATCTGAAATCCGAATACTAATAGCTGCGGATAAGGGAAAGTGACATTCCCAAGACGACTTTCAGCATACGTTATGGGCATTATGAGTTCACCATCATAACGTTTGGGATGACGAATGCGCCATCTGTGTTTATGGATTTCATGAACAGAATGTTCAGAGAATACTTGGATCAGTTCGTGATAGTCTTTATCGACGATATACTGGTGTACTCACAGTGCGAGGATGATCATTTCAAGCATCTACATATGGTGTTGGAGATATTGAGGAAGAACCAACTATATACCAAGTTCTCCAAATGTGAATTTTGGTTGTCCTCTGTAGCCTTCCTTGGTCATATAGTTAGTGGAGAGGGTATTGTGATAGATCCGACAAAGATAGTTGCTATACGGGAGTGGCCCGTGTTGCCTTCGGTGGCGGAAGTTCGGAGTTTTCTGGGGTTTGCCGGCTATTACATTCGCTTTGTGGAGAACTTCTCGTGGATAGCATTGCCCTTCACTACTCTAACAAGGAAGGATCAGAAGTTTGTTTGGTCGCCAGAGTGCAGACAAGCTTTCGAAGAACTAAAGTGTCATTTTACCACGGCACCTGTCTTACGTTCGCCTTATGGTTTTGAAGGCTTTGAGGTTTATAGTGACACCTCTGGGAGTGGATTAGGCTATGTCCTGCTTCAGCATGGGTCGGTGATAGCCTATGGATCACGTTAGTTAAAAGTGCATGAGAGGAACTACTCGCTCCATGATTTGGAGTTGGCGGCCGTGGTATTCGCTCTCAAGCTTTGGAGGCATTATCTGTACGGGGTAATGGTCAATATATATTCAGATCACAAGAGTCTGAAGTATCTGTTAGATCAGATGGACCTGAACATGCGTAAACGTAGGTGGTTGGAGTTCCTTGGGGACCATACCTATAAGATTCATTATATTACTGGGAAGGAGAACATCGTGGCAGATGCCCTGAGTCGTAGGACTCCTGCACGGGCCAACTGGTTGTAGATGAACGACGAGCGGCTTATTCAGGACTTGGAGGCCTTGGAGATCGCTTGTGTTGACAAGGGATCTAGTACAAACACATGTTTAAGTTAGATGAAGGTTCAGTACGACCTCACGAATAGGATTCAGCAGGATTTGGAGTTGTATGTGAGCTTGAAACGTCACTGGGAGGAAGCCATTGATGGGTCTAACGACCAGTTCTCTATCGATGATGGCCTTATGTGGAAAGGTAGTCGATTGTGCGTTCCCAATGTGGGGAAGTTACGGGAGGAATTAATGTACGAAGCGCACTTTACAAAGTACTCCATTCACCCCAGGAGCTCCAAGATGTTCAAGGACATGAAGAAATCGTTTTGGTGGCCGGGTCTGAAGAAAGATATAACGTTGTATGTGGCGAAATGTCAAACCTGTGCCTTGGTGAAGGCTGAATGCTAGAAACCTGGCAGATTCCTGAAGTCTTTGCCCATACCGGAGTGGAAATTTGATGACATCTCCAAGGATTTCATGCATGGTTTGCCGAGAACGCACAAGGAAAACGAGGCCATTTGGGTGGTTGTTGATCATTTAACGAAGGTGTCACATTTTATACCCAATAGGAAGGATGATTTAGTGGAGAAGCTGGCGAAGCTTTATGTGGACAGCATAGTCCGATTGCACGGCATGCCCCAGAGCATAGTAAGTGATCGAGATGGTCGGTTCACATTTAATGACTGGAGGCTCATTCATCAGTTGTTGGGTACCAAGTTGCATTTCAACACGACTTTTCACCCACAAACAGATGGGCAAACTGAAAGGGTGAATAGGACGATGGAAGGCATGCTTCGTATGTGTGTGTTGGATTTTGGGAAAAGGTGGAAAGAACATCTTTACATGATTAAGTTCACTTATAATAACAACTACCAAGCCAGCATTCAGATGACGCCTTTTGAGGCTCTGTACGGAAGGAGGTGTCGTACACCATTGTCTTGGGCAGAAACGAGAGAATTAAAGCTGTGAAAGTGAAGGGATGTTGAAGATGATACTTCAACGATACAGTTGATACGAGAACGGTTATTGATTGCTCAAGATAGGTAGGCCAAGTACTTTAATGCCAAGCGCCGGAACGTGGAGTTTGCGGTGGGCGATTGGGTGTACCTTAAGATAAAACCGTTTAAAGGCGTATCAAGGATTCAACGCTTAAAGAAGCATAGTCTGAGGTATGTTGGGCCTTTTGAGATCTTGCAGCAAATTGGTCAAGCTGCCTATCGTTTGGCACTTTTGCCGGAGTTGAGCAGTTTGCATGATGTATTTCATATCTTAGTGTTGCGGAAGGCTATCCAAGAGGCTATACAAGTGGTAGTTGTGAATCAAGTGCCGATCGATAGTGGGTTGACGATGAAGGTCAAGCCCATTCGCATTGAGGAGGTGGAAGTCAATCAAATTCGTAATAAAGCCATCAGAATGGTCAAAGTCCGTTGGGACAATTGTGTCTGAGAAGAGTTGCTTTGGGCGCGCGAGCAAACAATGAGTGAGGAGTTTCCCGAGCTTTTTCCCTAAGGTAACCTGATGTATTGTTACTTTTTCTGTTTTCCTGTAACTTTAAATTTCGGGACAAAATTTCTTTAAGTGGGGGGTGAATTGTAACATCCCAGGTTCAGGAAACGCTCTTCTGGAAGGTACCACTCGGTGGTAGAGCTACCGCTGGCGGTAGCTCGGTGTTCTCAGTGCTCTCAACGCTCCCGATGCTCCCGATGCTCTCAACGCTCTCGACGTCTCAGCGCATGCTAGCGTCGGGCGATAATGTATACTGCGCGGCGGTAGTCCGCTCGACAATTGGGTCAGGGCACTCAGCACTCGACATTCTCGAGAACTGCTAGCGTGTGGCGGTAGCGGCAGCGCGGGCTGGTAGCTTGATGATTTATTTGTTAGAGCTCTCGGGTTGTTACCATGCAGTGTTAACCTTGCCACAGGCGGTATCATAACAGTTTTGACGTGTCCACGTGTCAGCACCCAAATGGATTTCTAAGCAGTGGCGTCCTCTAGCCGAACGATTGAGCTACCGCGCGGCAGTAGCTCTCATAAACTGAATTCTTGGAGGAATCTTGATCATCCACTGGTTTTACTTGGAGATCCGGTGGCTAGTTGTAACAACCTCATCCGTTCATATAACATAAACTAGAAGGTCCGGTCGGGGCCCCACAGGATATATCACAAAACAGACGATGAAGCTATGGAGTGATACCAGAGTAGTGCAACGCACCAACACAACGCATTGTAGCGGAAGCTTAGAACTACCACTTGAACTCCTCTCTTGAATGTCCAATATATAAAATACCATATTTTATAGCATATAGGAATGTCTTACAATATGTAAACATCGTTGGCCTTATGGCCTTACAAGGCTTTCAACTGTGGCCCCAATATTGGCACGCAGGCCGGCCACATCAAAAGATATCACAACAAAAGGAATAGCCTTCGAGGGCTAGAGGCAGCAATAGCAGCAACAGCAGGGACATCACCCTTTATGCGACCCTCTTGACTCTCCAGCACCTGTACAGGGACAATCCACCCAAGGGTGGCAAACAGAGGCAATGGTTAGCATTCAGCTAACCTATTTATAACGACCCTACCCCTTTTCTCGGGGCAGCGACAATCTTTCCTGCAGGCATATCATATCACAAGCATGGCAATATATTTCATATAAGGTGCTTTCACGCACACATACCATCACAACCGTTCGCCACCCGGCCCAACGTTTCGTGCACGCAGGGCACATTCTTGGTGTTCTGGCAAAGCACTTGCCCACCACCGTATCAGGGTCACAACCCAACGACAACTCTCTTGAGCATTTACTCCATGGCGTGCAGCCGGAGTTTTATAGTCTTAGTGAACCGGGATTGGCCCTTAGCCCCCCATTGTATCACGCCGCGCAGAACTAAGACTCTTGTTATGCGCTCCAACAGACCGCACCTTCTGGTCTTACGTCGGACGGACATAACGAAGGTCGGATCCTCCACCCCCCATTGCTCAAATTGCCTTGCCATCACCGAGTACGGCGGACTCGCGGCTACAATAAAGGAGCGGGTAGGTCTCACTGATCCTGTTCTGGCATTTAAACCTGGGTATTTCTATTACACCCATTCTCTCACAACATTAGCGGCTTTCCTGGGCACACAAGTACTTCCTGCTACTCTCTTTGCAGGTGGACACCGCAAAAATCACAAATATCAGGGGTCTTTCCTGGCTACCATGCCAGTACTTCCTGTTACTTGCTTCACAGGTGGATGCCCTACGACATCAAGCATTACAAAGGGCCTTTCCTGGTCACACCAGTACTTCCTGTTACTAATTAACAGGTACGACCCAATACCATAAACAACACAAGCATTCTATAGGTATTTTCCTGGACTACCACTCCAGTACTTCCTGCTACTTTCTTTCACAGGTCCAACTCGTCGACTCCTAAACTACGCGTTTATCACGGAGTCTTCTCCGGTTCGTATACAACATCACCAATCCATATCAACCTGTCCAGATGGGATTCACACAGCAAGCCTATTCCGTACTCCAATTCCGGATCTATATGCCAACAAAAGTGGATTTCATGAATCACCCAAAGATTCCCAACATCAACCACCTCTTGGTGGGGGAATCACAAACATATGCCAAAAAGTAAGCCTTCACATGGATAGGAAGAGATGTCGTTACCCTTGAAGACCGCTTTGGTGCAATGATCTCTAAGCTGGCTTGCACGACTCACAAGAGCTTTTCCTCCGCAACGTCGGCCTCGGAACGCAGCTTGACACTCTCAAGCTCCACCAGCAGCAGCCCTTCTCCTTCTTCCTCCTTCTTCCTCTCCCTTTCTCTCTCTAACTTGTAGAAAGATGAAGGCACTAATAAAATGAGAATATGTTCTCAGTTTTCGGCCTTAAGGAAATAGGAAAGAAACTCAGCCCTTGGATCCTAGCTGAAGGAATGGACGGCCACAAATTTGCCAGATAACCTGATTTTTGTCTGACACGGCCTGTGACACGCCCGTGTCCCAGGCCGTGTGCCTCAAGCGGTGCTCAACCGACTTATCCAAACCAGTGACACGCCCATGTGACATACCCGTGTCATCGGGCATGTCACCCAACACTGTAACGCCCCCGGTTTTTCTGTGTTTTGTTTGATTGTGGATTGGCGTTACGATGACGTTTTCCGGCCCTTCGCCGTTGTAGAGCGCGGTCCTAGCTCTGTAGGTTCCTTGTGTAGCCTGGTTGTAGCCAGTTGGAAAGTTTCCCCAGCTAGCCGGAGTCTGTTTTGGTGACTCGGTTGGGCCTCTTAGGGAAATGCTTGCGTTTTGGCTTCAGGAGGTGTTAGCCCGAGTGTTCGATCGTCGGATGTTGTTTTCGACCTCGCCGTTGTTTTCGTGGCTTGGTTGTTTAGCTACGGTGTGAGTTTTGGTCGAAATCCGAGATCGTTTGCCTTCGCGTCGTTTCGGCATTGTTTTGTTAGCTGCAGGTTTGTTATGTTTGCTGTGCTGTGCGTGGCCTGTTGTGCCTGAGCTTGTAGGCTGGTGCCTTGTATCTTGTTTGCTAGGTGTTAGCAGGTTTCTTTTCTGTGTAAGTTTGGGTGACACAGCCTGGGTCACGCCCGTGACCCAGGGCGTGTCGTGCTCGGGTAGAGCTCCCGTTTCTCCAGTCGACGAACTTTTGGTCGACAGGGTTTTTGTTGGAACACGGCCGTGACACGGGCGTGTCACGGGCGTGTCCTCCTTCGATTCGTCGAGCTGTGCTCGATGGTCGTCAGGCGGTGTTTAGTGAGAATACGGCCCTGTCACGGGCGTGTCGTGTAGAACACGGGCGTGACCTTGGGGCGTGTCTCTCTGTTCGATGATCAGCGCTCCACGATCATCGGGCGGTGTTCGAGTTGGTACACGGCCTGTGACACGGGCGTGTCACAGTGCGTGTCCCTTGCTTCATCGAGCGGAGATCGACTTTCGTCGAGTGGGTAGGTGCGTGAGTACACGCCCCGTGACACGGGCGTGTCGGGCCGTGTCACGGGCGTGTCTGGGGGGCGTGTCTCGTGTTTTCGTCGAGTAGAGATCGACGTTCGTCGAGTGTGTGAGTACACGCCCCGTGACACGGGCGTGTCGGGCCGTGTCACGGGCGTGTCGTGGGCGTGTTCCGTACTTTTTCCTGAAATCGTCTTTTGTTGCCGTGAATTGTTTTTCCTCCTCATTTTTTTCATCGTTCCCGAGTCTGGAGAGATTCCAGCGGAAGGGTTTTGAGAGGAGACGGTGGTTGTTTTGGCCGGCGATTTCGGGAGGGTTAGAGCCCGTTTTTCTCGTGTGATAGCGGATTCGGTTTGCTCTCGGCTAGATCTTCCCTTCCATGTAAGTTTTTCTTGATTTAGGGTTCGATTCCAGAAATTTCTAGATATCTGATTTCTTTCTTCCCTCAAGTTTCAGCGTTGGTCTTCTAGGTGGCCGATCTTGCCGCCGGAGCCAAGCCGTGGCGCGGCTGTTGTTTGTTTTTCGAAGAGGTAGAGGCAAGTGGCCCCTTGCCCTTGCCAAATTTATTTCTAACCCATGATCTTTTTTTTTATTTCTTCTGCAAAGCTCTGTTCTCTTTGTCTTTTTTTCCTCCCTAGGGCAGCAGGTTAAGTTATTTCATCAAGCTTCTAATCAAGTGCTGATCCTTTATTTTCTTTTCTGGAATTTTAATTCAATGTTCTCTTTTGTCGGAGGTTTGGTGTTCTGTGGGTAGCTAGAGTTAGAGTGAGGCTGCGGTAGAGGTGGTTCAGGTTCGGTTGCGATAGTCCCGAGTAGTTAGGACGGAACGGAGGGTTGGGATTAAATTTCCAACTCTCTGCTTGCTCGCAATGAGAGAGCTTAGGCTGCGATTTTTAACGAGACTTACGTTTACCCTAAGTGGAAAGCGCGGACAGCGTCGAGTGAGCCGAGCTCACTCAACGCCGTCACTCAGCTTAGGACTTGCGGCTAAGTATTTTTAGGCGTCCGGTGAGTGGAGTTTACTCAACGCTGCGTCGAGTGGGCTCGACATTTCTGTCTTGAGTTCTTGTGTACCTTAGGATTGTTAGTGTGACTTTTCCCTTCCTTTAGGGGGTGATATTGGGTGTTCGGCAAATTTTTGCTTGCCGACTCTTGGGTTGTGGCAAGTGGTGCATGTTTAGTGGCCTCTAAGAGGGGTGGATTTTGATGTGGAGAGCTATGGCCACGACCTGTTTGCCCTGGTTTGGGTTGGTGTGGGACCCTAAAGCTGCCACTGGCGACCCCTTAGCCCTTTTTGGATCTGATTCTGGTTTATGTATTCAGATCCATCTTTTTTTTTGACCACTGCCACTTACCCACGTATTAGGAATGTTAGACTCTTTTGTGGAGCATGTTGCTTTTGTTGCTCTCACTTGGTGTGCTTTGCTGTGCTTTAGACAGTGCTCTTTTCTTACTGTCATGCTCTTTCTTTTGCTTATAGCAGCTTGTTGTCGGGGTGGTAAACCCTTCTTTTTGCTCTTAACTCTAATGCTTTATTTACACTTTTGATTATTTCCTTGCTGAGGTGTTCTTTTCTTGAATGCCTCAGGTCCAGGTTGCAGCCGGTTCAGCGGCTAGTTCTTTTGGAGGGGCTGGTTTGTGGCCTCTTGGGTAGCTGAGACAGCTGATCTCGATTTTGTGAGGTAGTTCTTTACTTTTCTGTATAGACATACATACTCACCAGTGGGTTCGTGTCAGGTTGTTGGCGCCCACTGGTGGCCTCTTGCGATGCTGGGTATGAACTTAAACTGCTGTTTTTGCCTTTTAGTGGTTGTTTACTTGCTTCTGGGAAGGATTTTTGCTAGGTTGCATGTTAGATATTTTAAACCCTAAAAGCATTATTATATGTATATCATGCATAGCATAATTATAAAACAAAGACACTATATTTCCTTAGCGTAAAAAGATTACCTTTTTATATCTATTATATTCACTTTAGAGTTGTGCATACCATGAGTTGTCCCTCGGGGACACTTATGCTCACTAGGGTGTCAACTTAATCGAACCAAACTATTTTTTGCTGCGTATACTTATACTTTTAACTGTGGACTAGCTGATCCACCATGCCGAGGGCTACGGCCTTTCAACATAACTGCTTTTCTTTCATAATTAATCAACGTTTTTCCCTAAATCTGAGGTCTGGAGTTTTGCCTGAGCGCGTGCAGTTATCCCCTGCACGACGTGGCATCACGGAACGTGTTTTCTCTTGCTCTGATACGATTTTATCGTTGAGAAAATGCGGGTTGTGACAGTTGGTATCAGAGGGAGGTTGCTTGACAAATGGTCGGGCAACCTTTTCCTCGTTTGCATTAGTGGTTAGCGTCATACCATATACACACCGATATGTCATCAGCACGTCTTGGCTAAAGCACGAACACTACACTCATAAGCATAAAGAAGTATACGGGGCATATTATGTAGTATGGGATGCATAATATGTGTTTGTATATGGATCCACCATAGGAGGCAACATGTGAGGGTTATGTAGTATGGGATGCATAACCTCACCACATGGATGCGGCTAGCACGTTTTCTTTTTTCATTGCATGGGAATGTTATGTAGTATGGGATGCATAACATTTTCATGTGTACGCCGCCCATGGCATGCATTAAGGCCTTTTTTTTAGAATGCATAGCACATCATGCATAGCATAACATTCATAAGCACAACGTGTTAAGCTAAAGATTTGCAAGATGACATATGTACACACATGGTTTTGAGTCAAAACGAATACAAATACATGCATTCATGGTTTAGGCACATGAGTTAGTATGATGGTGGTGAACCATCTTAGGTTAAGCATAACATCATCATGATAAAACAACTCCCAGAGCAAGTTTTGCAGTTGAAGTTCATATTTAAGTGTGTTTGTCTGTACCGGGTAGTTTTGTTCTAGCTGTTGGGCTAAGTTTCGTCTAAAGCTTGTGCGATTATAGGATGGCGAGACGTCCTGCAATGAGGTCGACCCCCAATCCGAGGGTGAGACGTCAGGAGCGCAGAGCGAGGCGTTGGTAGAAAACCTGCGGCAGAGTAATGAGACCCTATCGAGGCAGGTGGTGGCTATGCAGGCTCAGATTCAGTCCCTGGTGGCCGTGGTGGCGGGACAGGCCCCGAGAGTTCCGGACCCCGCTGAGGGGGTAGCTGTTCCTGCCCCTCCTGCTCCTCCCGTGCCTTTGGTTGTGGTGCCCCCGGAGATGGCGTTTATATCCCAGTTTCAGCGACTGAGACCCCCTACTTATGATGGGCAAGCAGATTTCATGATTTTGGATGACTGGCTGATTACTATTGAGGAGATGTTCTCTTATTCGGGGATTTCGGATGATCAGAGAGTGATGCTCGCTGCCTACCAGCTCAAGGGCTTAGCAAAGAATTGGTGGTTGAGGGAGAAAGAGAGCTTGGTGGCAGGATGCTCTTGGGAGTCATTTAAAGGGATGCTGTTGAGTAAGTTTTTGCCTTCAGTCGAAAGGGACCGGCTGATGAATGACTTTCTCCATTTGAAGCAGAGGAAACTCACGGTCAGTGAGTATGAGATTGAGTTCAGTAAGTTAAGTCGGTTTGCTCCTGGTCTGGTGAGTGTTGAAGCAGACCGAGTTAAGCGATTTCTGGGTGGACTAAGAAGCGACATTCAGCAGTTAGCGAATGCCTATGGTGCAGTCAGTTATGCCAGCGTGGTCGAAGCTGCCTTGAGGGTTGAGGCCATTGAGAATGCCAAGAATAGAGGTCAGCAGTTGTGGAAGGATAAGCGAAAGTCCGGTGGAGGGAAGAGCCCTCAGGAACCCGATGCGGTCTCGAGAAAGAGGAGCAAAGAGGTTTGTAGTTTCTGTGGCCGACCAGGCCACCCCTTTGAGAAGTGTTTCAAAAGGTTTGGAGCGCAGAAGAAGGATCAGGTACACGCAATTCAGGGTGCTCCCAGAGGAGACTTGGTGTGTGCCTTGTGTGGAAGGAAGGGGCATGAGGCTGCCCGTTGCTGGTCGAGAGATAAAGTCTGTTTTCAGTGTGGGCAGAAGGGTCATCTCAAGACAAAGTGCCCACAGTCCCAGCCTATTCTGCAGCCAGTACCCCTCCAGGCTTTGCCACCGCCTCAGCAATTGGATAGAGGAAAGGGGAAGCTGAATGTGCTTTCGGCAGACGAAGCGCAGACTTCGACCCAGGTTATCTCAGGTTTGATTTCTCCTCAGTCGTTTCGTTATGCTCCCTTTGTGGTTGTGGTTTTCGTTTTAGCATTTGTTTCCTTAGATGCGTGCGCTATTTGTAGGACGATTTAAGGTAAAGAACCACTGGGCGTGCGTTCTCTTCGATTCAGGCGCTGCCCACTCGTTTGTGGCTAGAGCCTTCGTGGAGCGGTTCAGTTTGGGCCTAGATCGTGTTGGTGGTGCCTTTTGCGTTAAGTTCCCCTCCGGTGACTCTGTGGTTACGGACCTGGGTGTCCTTGATTGTCCGATTTTGTTGGGGGATTTTCTAGCCAAGGCAGATCTGAAGGTGATTGACCTGGAGGACTTCGATGTTATCTTGGGCATGGACTGGTTGTCAAGGTACGATGCTGTGATCCAGTGCAAGGGTAAGCGCTTGGACTTCGTCAAGGACAACGGTCAGCCAGGGAGCGTTTATGGGTATTCTCTCCAGGAGTCTCCAGTCATTTCTGCGGTGCGTGCTCGGAAGTTGCTTGATTCTGATTGTTCTGCCTGTGTGGTCTCTCTGGTCGGGGCTATTGTTAGAGTGTCGTGTTTGCAAGAGATCCCTGTGGTGTGTGACTTCTCCGATGTGTTTCCTGATGATCTTCCCGGTCTCCACCCGATCGAGATGTCGAGTTTGCTATAGATTTGGAGCCAGGCACGCGCCCTATTGCCAAGGCGCCGTACCGGATGGCCCCGCGAGAGCTGGAAGAGCTGCGAATTCAGCTGGATGAGATGTTGGCAAAAGGGTTCATTAGGCCGAGTTCTTCACCATGGGGTGCTCCAGTGCTGTTCGTTAAAAAGAAGGATGGGTCGATGAGGCTATGCATCGACTATAGAGAACTGAACAAGGTTACTATTAAGAACAGGTACCCTTTGCCTCGGATTGACGATCTGTTTGACCAACTACGTGGTAGTGCCGTATTTTCCAAGATAGATCTTCGTTCGGGCTATCACCAGTTGAGGATTCGGGAGTCAGATGTTCCGCGGACGGCGTTCCGCTCTCGTCATGGGCATTTTGAGTTTTTAGTTATGTCATTTGGTTTGACTAATGCGCCCTCAGCTTTTATGGATCTGATGAACAGAGTTTTCAAGGACTTCCTGGATAAGTTTGTGATTGTCTTTATAGATGACGTTTTGGTATATTCTAAGAATGCGGAGGAGCATGATCGGCATTTGCGTCTGGTCTTGGCGACTCTGAGAGACCATAAGCTATACGCCAAGCTGAGCAAATGCGAATTTTGGTTACCTCAAGTCTCTTTTCTCGGCCACGTGGTGAATAAGGAGGGAATATCGGTGGACCCAGAAAAGATCGCTGCTGTTATGGAATGGGCGAGGCCTGTTACTCCCAAAGAGATCAGAAGCTTCTTGGGCTTGGCTGGATATTATAGGAGATTTGTAGAGGGATTCTCTACTTTGTCTGCGCCGTTGACCAGGTTGACGCAGAAGAATGCAGCCTTCATATGGGATGGCAAGTGTGAGGAGGCTTTTGAGGAATTAAAAAGAAGGTTATGTTCAGCTCCAGTTTTGTCTTTGCCTACTGAAGATAGTGAGTATGATATATATGTGGACGCGTCGCACGTCGGACTGGGCTGCGTTTTGATGCAGGGCGGGAAGGTGATTGCGTACGGGTCGAGGCAGCTAAAGACTCATGAGAGGAATTACCCTACGCATGACCTGGAGTTTGCAGCTGTGATCTATGCGTTGAAATTGTGGAGGCATTTGCTGTATGGCGCGCAGTGCAAGATTTTCACGGATCATAAGAGTTTGAAATATGTCTTCACTCAGAAAGAGTTGAATCTGCGCCAGCGGCGGTGGTTGGAGTACGTGGCCGACTATGATGTTGAAATCCAGTATCATCCGGGTAAGGCGAATGTGGTGGCCGATGCCCTAAGTCGGAAGTCAGGAAAGATTTTCAACCTCTCCGCCGAGCGTCTTGTGGAAGAGTTTCTTTTGATGGACATTTCTGTGGGAAGCTGCGATTCGCAGAGTAGCTTGGCAGTGGCAGAACCTTCGTGGATTGCGCTTACGCGACTGCATCAGAAAGATGATCCCGATCTTTTGCATTTGTACCTTCGAGCTGAGAAAGGTGAATTACCAGATTTCTCTATAGATGATGCGGGTACCTTGAAGTATCGTGGCAGGTTTTGCATTCCCGCAGTTGGAGATATCCGGAATATGGTGTGCAGAGAAGCCCACGGATCTAGTGTTGCCTACCATCCAGGGTCTACCAAAATGTATCATGATTTAAAGCAGATTGCTTGGTGGTATGGGATGAAGAAGGACGTAGCCAGATTTGTTTCTGAATGCTTCACTTGCAGGCGTGTGAAGGCCGACCATGGGAGGCCTGGTGGCAAGCTAACCCCCTTAGAGATTCCGATGTGGAAGTGGGAGAGTATCTCGATGGATTTCATCACAGGCTTACCGAGATCTCCTAAAGGGCATGATTCGGTTTGGGTGATCGTAGACAGATTGACGAAGAGTGCTCACTTCGTACCATTTAAGATCGATTATCCGATGAGGAAGATAGCCGAGCTGTATTTGGATGAGGTTATTAGATTGCATGGTGTACCCGTGAGTATCATATCGGATCGAGACTCCAGGTTTACGTCTCGTTTTTGGAAGAGCCTTCAAGAAGGGTTGGGTACAGATTTGAGATATTCCACAGCCTATCATCCCCAGACCAATGGTCAGACGGAGCGAGTAAATCAGATTGTGGAAGATATGATCCGATGCTATGTTCTGGAGCACGGAGGAGCGTGGGATGAGCGCTTGCGGCTTATGGAATTTGCGTATAACAACAGTTATCAAGAAAGCTTGCAAATGGCTCCTTTCGAAGCTTTGTATGGGAGGCGCTGCAGGACTCCCTTGTTTTGGGCTGAGGTTGGCGAGAGACCTTTGTTGGGTCCAGAAGCACTCGAGGAAATGGAAACTGCTGTGAAGCTTATTCGGGAAAAGCTTCGGATAGCCCAGGAGAGATATGAGAAAAATGCCAATCGGCGTAGATCGGATTTGGAATTTTTGGTGGGGGACTCAGTGTTCTTAAAGGTCTCCCCGTTGATCGGAGTCAAGCGTTTTGGCAAGAGCAGGAAGTTGGACCCGAGGTTCGTGGGGCCGTTTCCGATTGTTGAGCGGATTGGGATATCAGCTTATAGGCTGGCGTTGCCCGCAAACTTCCCTGGCGTGCATAATGTCTTCCACGTCAGTCAGCTGCGGAAATGTGTATCGAATGGCAGGCAGGTTTTGGATTCTGTGCCTCAGTTGGAGCCGAATCTTTCTTATGTGGAGGTGCCTGTCCGCATTCTGGATTCTCAGGTTCGTGCACTGTGGAAGAAGTCTATTCCGATGGTTAAAGTTTTATGGAGGAATCAGGATGTAGAAAGCGCGACTTGGGAGTTGGAGTCGGCTATGAGGGAGGCTCACCCTCATCTGTTTCCCTGAGCTTGTGCCTGGTATGTTTTGTTTTATTTATGATTATATAGCCCTTTCCTGGCTCTTTCTCTCTCCTTCTTCTTAGGAGTGTTGTGAGTAAAGTTTCGAGGCGAAACTTTCTTTTAGGGGGAGTGGCTGTAACGCCCCCGGTTTTTCTGTGTTTTGTTTGATTGTGGATTGGCGTTACGACGACGTTTTCCGGCCCTTCGCCGTTGTAGAGCGCGGTCCTAGCTCTGTAGGTTCCTTGTGTAGCCTGGTTGTAGCCAGTTGGCAAGTTTCCCCAGCTAGCCGGAGTCTGTTTTGGTGACTCGGTTGGGCCTCTTAGGGAAATGCTTGCGTTTTGGCTTCGGGAGGTGTTAGCCCGAGTGTTCGATCGTCGGATGTTGTTTTCGACCTCGCCGTTGTTTTCGTGGCTTGGTTGTTTAGCTACGGTGCGAGTTTTGGTCAAAATCCGAGATCGTTTGCCTTCGCGTCGTTTCGGCGTTGTTTTGTTAGCTGCAGGTTTGTTATGTTTGCTGTGCTGTGCGTGGCCTGTTGTGCCTGAGCTTGTAGGCTGGTGCCTTGTATCTTGTTTGCTAGGTGTTAGCAGGTTTCTTTTCTGTGTAAGTTTGGGTGACACGGCCTGGGTCACGCCCGTGACCCAGGGCGTGTCATGCTCGGGTAGAGCTCCCGTTTCTCCAGTCGACGAATTTTTGGTCGACAGGGTTTTTGTTGGAACACGGCCGTGACACGGGCGTGTCACGGGCGTGTCCTCCTTCGATTCGTCGAGCTGCGCTCGATGGTCGTCAGGCGGTGTTTAGTGAGAATACGGCCCTGTCACGGGCGTGTCGTGTAGAACACGGGCGTGACCTTGGGGCGTGTCTCTCTGTTCGACGATCGGCGCTCCACGATCGTCGGGCGGTGTTCGAGTTGGTACACGGCCTGTGACATGGGCGTGTCACAGGGCGTGTCCCTTGCTTCGTCGAGCGGAGATCGACTTTCGTCGAGTGGGTAGGTGCGTGAGTACACGCCCCGTGACACGGGCGTGTCGGGCCGTGTCACGGGCGTGTCTGGGGGGCGTGTCCCGTGTTTTCGTCGAGTAGAGATCGACGTTCGTCGAGTGTGTGAGTACACGCCCCGTGACACGGGCGTGTCGGGCCGTGTCACGGGCGTGTCGTGGGCGTGTTCCGTACTTTTTCCTGAAATCGTCTTTTGTTGCCGTGAATTGTTTTTCCTCCTCATTTTTTTCATCGTTCCCGAGTCTGGAGAGATTCCAGCGGAAGGGTTTTGAGAGGAGACGGTGGTTGTTTTGGCCGGCGATTTCGGGAGGGTTAGAGCCCGTTTTTCTCGTGTGATAGCGGATTCGGTTTGCTCTCGGCTAGATCTTCCCTTCCATGTAAGTTTTTCTTGATTTAAGGTTCGATTCCAGAAATTTCTAGATATCTGATTTCTTTCTTCCCTCAAGTTTCAGCGTTGGTCTTCTAGGTGGCCGATCTTGCCGCCGGAGCCAAGCCGTGGCGCGGCTGTTGTTTGTTTTTCGAAGAGGTAGAGGCAAGTGGCCCCTTGCCCTTGCCAAATTTATTTCTAACCCATGATCTTTTTTTTTTATTTCTTCTGCAAAGCTCTGTTCTCTTTGTCTTTTTTTCCTCCCTAGGGCAGCAGGTTAAGTTATTTCATCAAGCTTCTAATCAAGTGCTGATCCTTTATTTTCTTTTCTGGAATTTTAATTCAATGTTCTCTTTTGTCGGAGGTTTGGTGTTCTGTGGGTAGCTAGAGTTAGAGTGAGGCTGCGGTAGAGGTGGTTCAGGTTCGGTTGCGATAGTCCCGAGTAGTTAGGACGGAACAGAGGGTTGGGATTAAATTTCCAACTCTCTGCTTGCTCGCAATGAGAGAGCTTAGGCTGCGATTTTTAACGAGACTTACGTTTACCCTAAGTGGAAAGCGCGGACAGCGTCGAGTGAGCCGAGCTCACTCAACGCCGTCACTCAGCTTAGGACTTGCGGCTAAGTATTTTTAGGCGTCCGGTGAGTGGAGTTTACTCAACGCTGCGTCGAGTGGGCTCGACATTTCTGTCTTGAGTTCTTGTGTACCTTAGGATTGTTAGTGTGACTTTTCCCTTCCTTTAGGGGGTGATATTGGGTGTTCGGCAAATTTTTGCTTGCCGACTCTTGGGTTGTGGCAAGTGGTGCATGTTTAGTGGCCTCTAAGAGGGGTGGATTTTGATGTGGAGAGCTGTGGCCACGACCTGTTTGCCCTGGTTTGGGTTGGTGTGGGACCCTAAAGCTGCCACTGGCGACCCCTTAGCCCTTTTTGGATCTGATTCTGGTTATGTATTCAGATCCATCTTTTTTTTTGACAACTGCCACTTACCCACGTATTAGGAATGTTAGACTCTTTTGTGGAGCATGTTGCTTTTGTTGCTCTCACTTGGTGTGTTTTGCTGTGCTTTAGACAGTGCTCTTTTCTTACTGTCATGCTCTTTCTTTTGCTTATAGCAGCTTGTTGTCGGGGTGGTAAACCCTTCTTTTTGCTCTTAACTCTAATGCTTTATTTACACTTTTGATTATTTCCTTGCTGAGGTGTTCTTTTCTTGAATGCCTCAGGTCCAGGTTGCAGCCGGTTCAGCGGCTAGTTCTTTTGGAGGGGCTGGTTTGTGGCCTCTTGGGTAGCTGAGACAGCTGATCTCGATTTTGTGAGGTAGTTCTTTACTTTTCTGTATAGACATACATACTCACCAGTGGGTTCGTGTCAGGTTGTTGGCGCCCACTGGTGGCCTCTTGCGATGCTGGGTATGAACTTAAACTGCTGTTTTTGCCTTTTAGTGGTTGTTTACTTGCTTCTGGGAAGGATTTTTGCTAGGTTGCATGTTAGATATTTTAAACCCTAAAAGCATTATTATATGTATATCATGCATAGCATAATTATAAAACAAAGACACTATATTTCCTTAGCGTAAAAAGATTACCTTTTTATATCTATTATATTCACTTTAGAGTTGTGCATACCATGAGTTGTCCCTCGGGGACACTTATGCTCACTAGGGTGTCAACTTAATCGAACCAAACTATTTTCTGCTGCGTATACT
This sequence comes from Platanthera guangdongensis, assembly GCA_039583875.1. Taxonomy (NCBI): domain Eukaryota; kingdom Viridiplantae; phylum Streptophyta; class Magnoliopsida; order Asparagales; family Orchidaceae; genus Platanthera; species Platanthera guangdongensis. The sequence continues at coordinate 54,637,366 of CM077153.1, read as the reverse complement.
TATACTTTTAACTGTGGACTAGCTGATCCACCGTGCCGAGGGATACGGCCTTTCAACATAACTGCTTTTCTTTCATAATTAATCAACGTTTTTCCCTAAATCTGAGGTCTGGAGTTTTGCCTGAGCGCGTGCAGTTATCCCCTGCACGGCGTGGCATCACGGAACGTGTTTTCTCTTGCTCTGATACGATTTTATCGTTGAGAAAATGCGGGTTGTGACAAACACGCCTTCAGACACGCCCGTGTCTGTGGCCGTGTTCGTCAGGCTGAAAAAATCCCAAAATCACCCGAGACTCACACGGCCTGTGACACGCCCGTGTTCCAGGCCGTGTGCCCCTACACGGCACTAGACACGCCCAAGCTCCACTTCGTCGAGCTGAGTTCGTCGAACCAAAGGGACACACCCTGTAACACGCCCGTGTCACAGGCCGTGTTCACCTATCGACATCTCGACACTCGACACTCGACGATCGTCGAGCAACTTTCGTCGAGCGCACTGACAGGCCATGTGACACGCCCGTATTACAGGCCGTGTCCAGAGTCGACCAAATTTTGTTGACCATTCGTCGACTGTTCCTCTAGATACTCGACGCACGCAGGACACGCCCGTATCCCAGGCTATGTCACCCGAAAAGTGGCCTGCTGATAAAATTTGGGCTGTTATAACTGAAAGGGGAAACTAGATCTGATATACTCTAAAGGGGGGGGGGGGTGAATAGAGTATATGGTGCTTTTTGAAAACACAAAGAAAACTTTTTGCAAAGCTTTACAACAATTGTTGTAATGAGTGTAAGCAGGGAAGCAGAAATAAAACTAAGCTATGCAGATATTAAGCACAAGAAAATCTAGGCCAGAAACAAAAAGAAAACATGCAGAACCAGATGACACAAGGAAATATAGTGGTTCCCCAACTTGGGTACATCCACTCTTCTACCACCCTAGGTAGGAATCCACTGCAGGATGAGTTGATCAGGTGTCCTGGGCACCAATGAGCTTTTGATAAGGTGCTCAAAAACCAGATCAGATTTTTTGATCAGTTGTCTTGCCACCAATGAGCTTTTGACAAGGTGCTCAAAAACCAGATTCAAACTTTTGAAGGGAGTTTGAAAAACCCTTTACAGAATGGGGTTGAGAGAGTGATGACAGTCTTCTCTTTCTCAAGCAACTGAGAAGACTATGTGGATTCAGTGATGTTGTCAAAGCTCCCTCTGAGTCCTTGAAAACTTCAGGAAGATGAGCTTTGCTGAGGGTGATAGGCCTTCAAAGATAGATTTCCAGCAGAAGATGATTTCAGCAAGCTGAAATGTTGAGTGTCTGGAGTCTTGAAATGATATTGGCCTTGAACACTTGAGAGCTGAAGAGATCTGGAGAATGTTTGAAAGCTTGATCTCTTTTGATGAGTGTTCTTCTGAATTCTTGTTGACAGAAGATTGAGAGAGTCTCTGTGTATAGAGAGGTGTCCTCTACTTGTCTATCTCTATTCTCTTGTTCTTGTCTATCTTCTGTCTAATTCAAAAACATTCTATCTTTTATTCTCTGAGTCTGAATAGAAAATTGCTCTGTCAAAGATAGCCGTTGGTCTGAATTAATTACAGCCTTAATTGCATAAAATGTTCTGAAGGAAAGTCCACTGAATTATTCCTTGAAAAATCCCTTGAAACTTGCTCCAGAAGTAAATGAAAACGGCTGGCAGATCTTCTGAATTAAATGCAGAATAACTTCTATCTGATTTGAATTTGAATTCTGAAAGATAACTGAAATCGTTGAACTGAGCTCTGCTATCGTCGAGCTGAGCTCAGCGAACTGGAAAATGCAAGCAGCAAAGAAGTCGTCGATCTGAGATCAAAGATCGTCGAACTGAGCTCAGAGATAAGGATCCAGTGCAGAGTCAAAATCGTCGACCTGAGCTCAGCGATCGTTGAATGGAGTTCGACGATATTGAGAAGTTGAGCTCAGCGATCGTCGACCAGAGCTCGACGATATTATGAGGATTGAGCTCAGCGATCGTCGAATGGAGCTCGACGATCTGTCAAAGTTGAGCTAGACGATCGTCGACCGGAGTTCGACGAAACGTCGTGCTGAGCTCGACGATTTGGACTTAGTCTCCAGAAAAACTTGGGTCTTCAGGGCAGCTTCCAAACCTAGACTCCTGATCCCTTAGACTCAATTCTAATTGACCTATAATCTATACAGAAGGTCAAAACATAAAATCCTAGAGATATAGTGATCCTGACCCAAATTAGTAATAGGGTGTTCCAACAATCTCCCCCTATTTGGGTTAGGAAAACTATTTACAGATTTTGAAAAACAAACAACATCATACAGTCAGAAAAACATAAAAACAACAATAACAAGACACAGAGCAGAACCATCACAGAGATATATATTATATATGTGTGATATCCAGATAGCAGTTAGAAGAACCAAAAGTTGTCACCTTACAGAGTTACTCCTTTTCTTTGCCTTTTACCATTTTAATTTCTCTGTTGGGATCTAAAGCTTGTTGTTTGGATCTGGTATCATCAGCTGCACCCAAATAAATTTGCTTTGAAGCCCTGGGAACCACTGCAGCTGGATGCAACTCCATGTACCTGTCTGCATCAAAAAATTTGCTGGAGGCATATTGATTGGCCCGCGAACAGACTCTTACTGTGGTTGGTTCGGTGAGTCGATCGCCGCGGGCTTGCTAGGGTAGGCAAGTGCACCTATCGCAAGTAGTACTCGATATTCGGGAGAATACCGAGGTCGTATTATTCCCGGGAACGGGTTGATTACCCCTACTCCTCCGAAAACACTATTATTTTACCGAAATAGAAGTTGAGGGTTTTAAGTAAAATAGGAACGAAAATAGATTTTAAGAAAGTAGACGATGAAGAGATAACTCCCGGTATCGAATTGCGTTAGGATTAAAAATAGATTTGAATAACTAGATATCTAAAGTTTCAATTTAATTAATGCGGAAACTTGGCCGTGGAGGTTCAAAATAATGAGCTCACCTATCTCTAGGAATATCGCTCACCTAGACATTAAGGCTATTCGACCGGGCTCTCGTCCGACGAAGGATTCCCCTTAATGCCCGCAGTACGCTAAGAACCCCGCTATTGGGTGGGGAACCCGATCCGGTAGAGTTAGCGCGCCTCCTCTCTCGAGGGTTAGTGCGGAACTCTATCTACCCAGGGGTGATCTGTCCATATGCACGGCCTCTCGGCTAGCTAGCGTATGGATAACGGAAATAGAGCACACACATCGATATGTGGGTCTACGTGTCGTTAACCCGGGGTAAACCTTAAGTTTTTAATTAAATTGAAAAATTAGACATTTGGTTATTTAAAACATTTTAGATCCCAAAGCTCTTTGATACCGAGGGCTAAAAGAAATTAGCCACTCATCGGAATGGGGAAAGCTTGTATGTTTGGTTATGCGAGCGTCCTAAACTATTCGCTGAAAGGTTATAAAGAAAATAAGAAGAAAAGCAAAATAACCTAATTTTAGAAAAGTTATTACAAATAAACACACCCGCACTCATTCAAACATATAACAAAAGGAAGAAATAAAACTAATTTACACATAAGAGAAAATTGCATAATTGACATTTGCAGGTCCCACTCAAACGAGTGGGGGCGGGAAATAAAAGCTGAAAAGTGCATAATTGAAAGTTGCAAGTCCCACTCAAACGAGTGGGGGCGGAAAATTAAAGCTGAAAATTGCAAGTCCTACTCAAACGAGTAGGACTGAAATGAAAGCGAGTCCTACTCAAACGCGTAGGAGAAAATAAATGCGATTACAGGGCTTTCTTAAATATTTACATCAAAATACAGTCCGACCATTTAACTCCTAGCGAGTAGGCGGAAAATCAAATCCAGCCATTTAACTCAAGTGAGTAGGCGGAAAAATAAAGAATGAAAATTACAAGTCCTACTCAAACGAGTAGGACTAAAAATACAGACCGGCCATTTAACTCAAGTGAGTAGGCGGAAAAATAAAAAATGAAAACACTTGCTTGAATGAAATCCAGCCAATTAACTCAAGTGAGTAGGCGGAAAAATAAAACAACACACGCACTCTACTTGAATAAAATCCAGCCAATTAACTCAAGTGAGTAGGCGGAAAAATAAAGACAACACACACACTCTACTTGAAAGTAACTACTCACGCACTCGACATAAATAAACACACACACACACACACACTTGCATAATTTAACTTAGGAGCTGAAAAATATCTCATACACGCACACACTCGTGCTAAAATAATTGCAAAAATCAAAGTTATCGAAAAATTAAAATGACTGCATTTCTACCGCTGGAATGCAGTAGAAATGCATAAAAAGGCAAAATAAAAATTGTTTGAGCAAAAAGTTTTCAAATTAAAGTGAGAAGGGCAAGTGCCCAAAAAATTAAAACGGTTACATTTTTACCGTTAGATTTTGATAGAAATGCTAAAAAAGTGAAAATAAAAATTGTTCGAGCGAAAATATTTTTTGTAATTACTTAAAATGAAAGTTGATGAATAATAAAAATAACAATTTATACATTACTATAGCCTTGTAAAATGAATTAAAAAGAGGGAGTAAGCTAAAAAGAAGCATTAGTTTTATAGTTAAAACAAAGTAAAAGCTAAGTTAAGAGAGGTGAAAATCACCTTTTTTAAGTTTAACATGTTCATAAGAATGCTTTTTAAAGTATGAAAATCCTAAATCTAACCAAATTTAAAGAGTGAGAATGAAAATCGGCATAGTAACGGCTATAAGTTTTGTTATATTTGAAAAAAAAAACGAGAACATTTGCGTTTTAAAACATGAAAGTGTATAAGATTGAAGTAAAGGAGGCCTTTAGAGAAAATTCAGAGCATACGAGGATGAGAAAAATATCTATTTTATTAATAAAAGAAGTTGATTACAGGAGCTTAAACAAACTAAATTTAAAAAAAAGGGGGAAAGAGAATCCTTACATAGCACTAAAGCAGCTCTAACGGCAGCCCTTATACATCAAAATGGTTCGGATTTTTGGAACCCTTAACTCATACAGCAGCTGCCTTTTTATAGGCAAAAATTTCCAAGTACACGCCCTCCGACACGGGCGTGTCGGGGGGCGTGTCAGCACTATTTTACCGCGGGATTCGGCGATCTGACGGATTTGACGGCGATTTGACTTTCCGGCCGAAAACGCGGCGGTCACGCCCCCGGTCACGGGCGTGACGGTGGGCGTGTCATTCGGCGCTTTAAGGCGATGTTGACTTCGGGATTCGCCGGCGGCAGTTAGTCGGGCGGACACGGGCGTGTCGCACATCGGACACGGGCGTGTCTCTCTTGGGTTCGACGAACGTTGAGCGCGGAACATTGACCTGGCTGTCACGGGGCGTGTCGGGCTGCCATGGGCGTGTCGCACATCAGACACGGGCGTGGCCCTCTTGGGTCGACGAACATTGAGTTGAAATCGTCGAGCGGGATGGACACGGCTTGGTCACGCCCCGTGTCGGATTGACACGGGCGTGTCGAATTATGGAACACGGGCGTGTCAGGCTTTCCTCTTCAAAATTGGCCTCTTTTCGGGTTTTTGAGCTGTCACGCCCTGGTCACGGGCGTGACCAACATGTCACGGGCGTGACATGTCATTTTTGCAGATTTTGACTTTTTTTTTCCTGAAAAATAAAATAAAGCAAGTTAGTATAATATTACAAAAATAGGAGCATTTTATTGAATAAAAACAAGTAGAAATGACAAAAATTAAATAAAACGACTTAAGTAATGTACATAAAATTAGGTATATTTACAACTCATCAAATACCCCCATACTTAAGCTTTTGCTATTCCAGAGCAAAAGTTTGATATGAACTTATAAGGAATAAAAAAAACTCTAAGTTTAGCTACCGCTTAATCAATTATAAGAGAGATCTAAATAAATAAACGGGGCGTAAGAGTTAAGTCCTAAATTTATGAAGATGATTTAAATAGCGCAAAAGTTTCGGCCAAAAGACTTCTTGATATAATCAAATAGAAAGCAATAATTGTAATGGTTAGATTAACAAGAATAGTTTGGAATTATATGAACTTTTAGCCTATAGGAGTTTTACTGGAAATAATGCAATTTACAAATTATGCTCTCAAAACGATTTTTGAATTAAATCTAGAATCATGAAATTGGCTATGATGTTGGTTTATGAAGAGGTTTTTGATGTTTGAGGCGAGGTAATTTTTTCTCGAACCTCCATGTTTTTTTTTTGGATTATTAGGAAAACGAAATCTTATTTTCCTAACATCGATTTTTTTTTTCAACTTCAAAATAAATGTTAACCCAATGTATATGTGTAGGAGTAATGAATTTTATCCTCTTACTCCATAGCATATAATCTTTTAATCTATTGGGTGCCTATGTTTACGGAACGAAATCTTATTCCCATGGACATAGGATCTTTTAAGGATAACAATTTTATCATGCCAAGTCAGTCATGATAAGGACGGTGAGAAAAGAAAACTAGATTTTTTATTAAAAAACAATTTTGAGAGCAACCTTAATAAATTGTAAGTTCCAAGTTTTCAGAAAGCTAAAAGTAAACATAATTGAATCCTATAATCGTTATTTTCTAACATAATACACGTGCTCCTATTAATGAAAAATTAGAAGTAGTGCCTAAAACGAGTTCGCTATTTTAACAAAGCATAATGAATTCTTTAAAACTTAACCCCGAATATTTAAATTTTTCAATCAATAATTAACAAACGAATAACAAACAAAGAATTAATAAAATTCTCATATAAATAAACTCAAAGCAAAATATTTGGATAGCAAGAAAATTAAGGATGGTATATTTGATTTATTTGTTTCAAAATATTTTTTGGTTGTTTTAGAGTTTTTTTGTTTTGTTTTTTTTTTTTTTTCATCATTTTTTTTTGTGTTTTTTTTTTTAATTTATTATCTCTTTTTTTTGAAGTTTAGTGAAATTATTATCTTTTTTAGATTTTTTAAGGTTTTGCGGAAAGTGGGAGAAAAAGAGATGGTATGAGAGAGAAAAGGAAGGGGGAGAAAGAAGATTATTTACAAAAATATTTACACAGATTTTTACAAAATGAAACTAAACATGTTTTTGGAATTTTGGTTTTATGAATTTTTTGAAGTTTTTGTTTTATAATTTTTTTGTGTTTTTTTGGGATTTTTGCTTTAAAAAGACATAAAACAAAAACATTTTAAAGACAGAAAATAAATAATTTAGGTTTTTGGGATTTTGTTTTCATTTTCAAAATAAATAATTTTTTGGGATTTTGTTTTAACATTTGCGTTTTTTTTTTTGAAGTTTTTGTTATTTTTTAGTTTTTTTTTGTTCATATATATTTTTTATGTTTAAAGTGCAGAAAATAGAAAGACAGTGCAGAAAATAGAAATAGGAAAAAGAAAGCGAGAAAACACCCCCATACTTAAGTCCAACATTGTCCCCAATGTTGTAACGTAAGTAGGCGGAACAAAACAGGGAAGATAATATATACAAAGAAAAGAAAGAAATGGGGGGTAGAAGCTTCCCTGAGAGGAGGTGGGAAAGGCGCAGTTTAGGAACCCTGCATGAGGAAGAAAGAGAGCAAAGAAAAAGGTAAAGAGATAGCGAAAAAGATAAACTTGGGGTGCCTCCCAGGAGCGCTTTGTTTATAGTCACGTAGCTTGACTATGTTGGCGGTTTATATATCTAGGAGGGTTATGGATTCGAAATTACCGTCCACAGGATCGCCTGCTATGTATAATTTTAAGCGATGACCGTTCACTTTAAACGAGCCTTTATCCGGGTGGGAGACGAGTACGGTCCCATAAGGCCAAACCTCTTCAACTTTGAAGGGGCCGGACCAACGTGATCTAAGTTTCCCGGGGAAAAGTCTAAGTCGTGAGTTATAAAGAAGGACAAGATCGCCCGGAGAAAACGTTTTTGGGGGCTTGAGTTTTCGGTCGTGATAGAACTTAGAACGCTCCTTATAGAACTTATTGCTCTCGTAAGCGTTGGCACGCCATTCATCGAGCTCGTTTAGTTGCAGTTTTCTATTTTGGGCGGCTAAGTTAGCGTCGAGATTTAAAAGTTTTAAAGCCCAAAGTGCGCGATGTTCTAATTCTACGGGTAGATGACACGCTTTGCCATACACTAATCGATACGGCGTACAACCAATTGCGGTTTTGTATGCGGTACGATAAGCCCACAACGCATCGTCGAGCTTGATGGACCAATCTTTCCTATTAAGTGAAACGGTTTTCTCTAATATGCGCTTTATCTCCCGATTTACTACCTCTACTTGGCCACTAGTTTGCGGGTGGTAGGGGGTGGCAAGTTTGTGCGTGACGCCGTATCTAGCTAACGTCTTAGCCATCTGGGTGTTGCAGAAATGCGTCCCCCGATCACTTACAATAGCGCGCGGAGTGCCGAAGCGAGAAAATAGCTTTTTAAGAAATGTAACGACGACTCGCGCATCGTTGGTGGGGAGAGCTTGCGCTTCCGCCCATCTTGATACGTAGTCGACCGCTACTAAAATATACATATTTTTGAAAGACGGAGGTAGGGGGCCAACAAAATCTATGCCCCATAAATCGAAGACTTCACATTCTAAAAACATGTTTTGGGGCATCTCGTCGCGACGAGAGATGTTACCCGACCGCTGACAGCTATCGCATGCGCGCACAAAATTGTGAGCGTCTTTGAATAGAGTGGGCCAAAAGAAGCCCGCCTCTAGCGCCTTCCGCGCGGTCCGGTTAGCTTGATAATGCCCACCAGCCGGACCCTCGTGGCAGTGCCTAAGGATTTGCGTGCACTCCACACCCGCGACACATCTTCGGATTGCTTGGTCCGCGCATAGACGAAAAAGGAAAGGGTCCTCCCAAAAGAAATATTTCAAGTCAGAAAAGAATTTCTTCTTTTGCTGGCTTGAAAAGTCTTTTGGAAGTACCCTCGCAACTAAATAGTTTGCAAAATCTGCGAACCAAGGCGGGGAAGAAGAACTAGTAGTTATGGCTAGGAGGCGTTCCTCGGGGAATCTATCATTTATGTCAGATTCGACGAGCGCTTCCGCATTGGGATTTTCTAAGCGGGAGAGGTGATCGGCGGCTAAATTTTCCGCGCCCCTCTTATCCCGGATCTCTAAATCGAACTCCTGCAAGAGGAGGATCCATCGAAGAAGGCGGGGTTTGGCGTCCGTTTTTGTTAACAAATATTTTAAGGCGGAATGGTCGGTAAATACGATAACTTTGGATAACGTTATATACGAGCGAAACTTATCGAAAGCAAATACGACGGCTAAAAGTTCCTTTTCCGTTGTCGTATAATTTCCTTGTGCGGAAGTGAGGGTCTTGCTAGCGTAGTAAATAGGATGAAAATATTTGTTTATACGTTGGCCAAGAACGGCTCCTACAGCAATATCACTAGCGTCGCACATAATCTCGAACGGAAGGGTCCAATCGGGCGCCACTAAAATAGGTGAATTGATAAGTTTTTGTTTTATGAAATTAAATGCAGACTCGCATTCGCTATCAAAGACAAAATTTGATTCCTTTTCCAAGAGGCGAGTTAGCGGCTTTGTTATTTTTGAAAAATCTTGAATAAAACGTCTATAAAAGCCCGCGTGCCCTAAGAAACTCCTAATAGATTTAACGTTGGAAGGCGGGGGAAGTTTTTCTATAATTTCAACTTTGGCCTTATCGACCTCCATCCCCTTAGACGAAATCATATGACCGAGAACCAAACCTTCTCGAACCATAAAGTTACATTTTTCCCAATTTAAAACAAGATGCGTGTCCTCGCATCGCTGAAGGACACGGTCTAAATTATGAAGACAGGACGGGAAAGTGCTTCCGAAAACAGAGAAGTCATCCATAAAGACTTCCATAATGTCTCCTACCAGCTCGCCAAAGATCGCCAGCATACATCTTTGAAATGTAGCAGGCGCGTTGCAAAGGCCAAATGGCATTCTTCGATATGCGAAGGTACCAAACGGGCAGGTAAAAGTTGTTTTCTCTTGGTCATCGGGGGAAATGGGGATTTGGAAAAACCCCGATAATCCATCGAGAAAACAAAAATACGGATGACCGGACAAACGCTCTAAAATTTGGTCTAAAAATGGTAGTGGGAAATGATCCTTACGGGTGGCGTCATTTAGTTTTCTATAATCGATGCACACCCGCCAACCCGTAACAGTACGAGTTGGGACGAGTTCATTGTGCTCATTCTCCACTACGGTAAGACCGCCCTTTTTGGGCACCACGTGAATGGGACTAACCCACGTACTATCCGATATGGGATAAATAATCCCCGCATCTAATAATTTAATAATTTCGGCCTTAACGACGTCTTTCATGTTTGGGTTAAGACGTCGCTGCGGCTGAATAGTTTTGCGGCAATTATCTAGAAGAAAAATCTTATGGGTGCAGAAAGACGGGTTAATCCCTTTGAGATCAGAAATTTGCCAAGCAATTGCGTGGCGATGTTTAAGCAAAACTCCCAATAAATCGGAAGTCTCCGATTCGCTCAAATGCGAAGAAATGATAACAGGGAGTGTATCATCTTTCCCCAAAAAGGCGTATTTGAGTGAATCGGGTAGGGGTTTGAGTTCAAGGCAGGGCGGTTCTTCTAACGAGGTTTTAATTCCTATGTCTTTCTTACCAATTGGTTCGAAAGGCAAGTCTATAGACGTATCCTCATCGCAGTTAAAATTTTCGAGCGCAAAAAGATCGTCGTTTAAAAACGTAGACTTAAAAATAGGGGAAGAACAATCTCCGAGATATGTGTCTAAATTATAACAAAAGTCATCGCTCGATGACGAGTCTCCTATGGAGGGATTAATAGAGAAAGTAACTTCGTCATCTCCTACCCGAAGGAGGAGACGACCGTTACTGACATCAATTAATGCGCGGGAGGTGGCGAGAAAAGGGCGACCGAGTATAATTGGTACATCAGTGTCCTCCTCGATGTCCAAGATGACGAAGTCTACCGGAAAGATAAACTTATCAACTCGGACAAGTACGTCCTCCACTACCCCGACGGGAAACTTAACCGAGCGATCCGCTAGTTGGATTCGCATTTTAGTAGGGGTCGGAGTGCCCAAACCTAATTTTTGAAAGAGCGAGAACGGCATCAAATTAATGCTCGCGCCTAAATCTGCAAGAGCGTATTTGACTAATATATTGCCAAAAAGGCACGGGATGGAGAACCGTCCCGGGTCATTTCTTTTTAGGGGCAATGTATTAGTAAGAGCCGCTGAGCAGTCAGCATTAAGAGAAATATGCGAAATATTTTCTAATTTTTGTTTGTTGGAAAGAAGTTGTTTTAGGTATTTCGCATATTTAGGCATCTGAGAGAGTGCCTCGCAGAAGGGAACATTAATATGAATTTGTTTTAATAATAAAATAAATTTTTCAAATTGCGCGTCCTTACGCTCACTATTAAGTTTATGCGGATACGGCAAGGGCGTTTTAATAATTTTTTCATTTAAAATTTGTAAAGGCGGCGAAATCAAAGAAGGGGGAAGAGGGGTCGGAGGTGAAATATGTACCTGAGGATCGGTCCGTTTTGGATCGATCACCTCCTTTCCGCTACAGAGGGTTATAGCGTTGATATTTTCCCGCGGATTGGGCTCCGTGTTTCCCGGCAGTGCCCCGAGCGCGCGCTCGGACATCATTCGCGCTAGCTGTCCAACCTGGAGTTCTAAGTTTTTTAGCGATCCGGTGATGTTCCGGATATTTGACTCGTTGGATGCTATATATTTAGAAAAATTATCCTCCATCGGGGAGGGTTTTGGAAGAGGGGGAGGCGGCAGAAATCCAGGCGCGAAAGAATTGGGGGGGCGCTGCGCATTATTCGGATTGCTCCATGAGAAGTTGGGGTGGTTCCTCCAACCTGGATTATAGTTATTGCTATAAGGGTTGTTATTGGGGTTGAAGGAAGGTCGCCCAGCATTTCCCACGTAGTCAACGAATTCATTTGCTACGCCGGCATTAGGGGGAATCGCCCAAGGAGGAGTGGTGGAGGCAGCAGACATCTCCGCCACCTGCTTTGTCAGCCTTTCAACTTGAAGGGCTAAGTGGGCAGTGGCATCCACTTCGAAGAGGCCGGCCGCCTGCTTGGGACGTCCCCGAGGGACGTTCCATTGGTAGGCGTTCATATCCATCTCTTCAATAAGAGCTTGGGCAGCCTCGGGGGTCTTATTATTCAAGGTACCCCCGGCAGCCGCGTCAATCATTTGACGCGTCTGATAATTAAGCCCATTGTAGAAGATTTGGACCTGCAACCACGTAGGCAGCGCGTGGTGCGGACACTTGCGGAGGAATTCCTTAAAGCGCTCCCAAGTCTCATAAAGAGACTCAGAATCATTCTGCATGAACGAAGAAATGTCCGCCCGTAACTTTGCAGTTTTGGCGGGCGGAAAATACTTCGTTAAGAACCGCTCCGCAAGCTCGGCCCAGGTGGTGATACATCCTCGTGGGAGGGAATTCAACCACGCCTTAGCTTTGGATCTGAGGGAGAATGGAAAAAGGCGCAAACGAATGGCGTCATCAGTGACGCCATTAATCTTAAAAGTGTCGCAAATCTCCAAAAAACTAGACAAATGAACGTTCGGGTCCTCATCCGGCTGTCCATCGAACTGCACGGCGTTTTGGATCATTTGGATAACGCTCGATTTGATCTCAAAATTATTGTTCGCCACCGTCGGACGGACAATACTGGACCCAGTATCGTCCAAATTTGGCCGGGCGTAATATGACATTGTACGCTCGAGGGCCGCGTTCGGATTGGGGTCGGCCATAGGAACGGCAGAGGGTTCTCCGATGGATTCTGCGGGATCCAAAGAGGGATTTCGGCGTTGAGACCGAATACGCGCAAGAGAGCGTTCGATCTCAGGATCGAAATCCAAATTTTCGGACTCCGAAGGCTGTCCACGGGTCATACACCCGAATGAAAAGTAGAAAAATTAACTCTCTTTTTTTTTCGGATTTTGAAGAAAAGTTTTTTAAGTTTTTTTTTTAGTTTTTAGAAATAAAAGTAAAAGTAATAGAGTTCGGATTCGGAATAACAACTCCAAGAGAAGTCCCCGGCAACGGCGCCAAAAACTTGATTGGCCCGCGAACAGACTCTTACTGTGGTTGGTTCGGTGAGTCGATCGCCGCGGGCTTGCTAGGGTAGGCAAGTGCACCTATCGCAAGTAGTACTCGATATTCGGGAGAATACCGAGGTCGTATTATTCCCGGGAACGGGTTGATTACCCCTACTCCTCCGAAAACACTATTATTTTACCGAAATAGAAGTTGAGGGTTTTAAGTAAAATAGGAACGAAAATAGATTTTAAGAAAGTAGACGATGAAGAGATAACTCCCGGTATCGAATTGCGTTAGGATTAAAAATAGATTTGAATAACTAGATATCTAAAGTTTCAATTTAATTAATGCGGAAACTTGGCCGTGGAGGTTCAAAATAATGAGCTCACCTATCTCTAGGAATATCGCTCACCTAGACATTAAGGCTATTCGACCGGGCTCTCGTCCGACGAAGGATTCCCCTTAATGCCCGCAGTACGCTAAGAACCCCGCTATTGGGTGGGGAACCCGATCCGGTAGAGTTAGCGCGCCTCCTCTCTCGAGGGTTAGTGCGGAACTCTATCTACCCAGGGGTGATCTGTCCATATGCACGGCCTCTCGGCTAGCTAGCGTATGGATAACGGAAATAGAGCTCACACATCGATATGTGGGTCTACGTGTCGTTAACCCGGGGTAAACCTTAAGTTTTTAATTAAATTGAAAAATTAGACATTTGGTTATTTAAAACATTTTAGATCCCAAAGCTCTTCGATACCGAGGGCTAAAAGAAATTAGCCACTCATCGGAATGGGGAAAGCTTGTATGTTTGGTTATGCGAGCGTCCTAAACTATTCGCTGAAAGGTTATAAAGAAAATAAGAAGAAAAGCAAAATAACCTAATTTTAGAAAAGTTATTACAAATAAACACACCCGCACTCATTCAAACATATAACAAAAGGAAGAAATAAAACTAATTTACACATAAGAGAAAATTGCATAATTGACATTTGCAGGTCCCACTCAAACGAGTGGGGGCGGGAAATAAAAGCTGAAAAGTGCATAATTGAAAGTTGCAAGTCCCACTCAAACGAGTGGGGGCGGAAAATTAAAGCTGAAAATTGCAAGTCCTACTCAAACGAGTAGGACTGAAATGAAAGCGAGTCCTACTCAAACGAGTAGGAGAAAATAAATGCGATTACAGGCTTTCTTAAATATTTACATCAAAATACAGTCCGACCATTTAACTCCTAGCGAGTAGGCGGAAAATCAAATCCAGCCATTTAACTCAAGTGAGTAGGCGGAAAAATAAAGAATGAAAATTACAAGTCCTACTCAAACGAGTAGGACTAAAAATACAGACCGGCCATTTAACTCAAGTGAGTAGGCGGAAAAATAAATAATTTAGGTTTTTGGGATTTTGTTTTCATTTTCAAAATAAATAATTTTTTGGAAAAATAAACTTGGCCGTGGAGGTTCAAAATAATGAGCTCACCTATCTCTAGGAATATCGCTCACCTAGACATTAAGGCTATTCGACCGGGCTCTCGTCCGACGAAGGATTCCCCTTAATGCCCGCAGTACGCTAAGAACCCCGCTATTGGGTGGGGAACCCGATCCGGTAGAGTTAGCGCGCCTCCTCTCTCGAGGGTTAGTGCGGAACTCTATCTACCCAGGGGTGATCTGTCCATATGCACGGCCTCTCGGCTAGCTAGCGTATGGATAACGGAAATAGAGCCCACACATCGATATGTGGGTCTACGTGTCGTTAACCCGGGGTAAACCTTAAGTTTTTAATTAAATTGAAAAATTAGACATTTGGTTATTTAAAACATTTTAGATCCCAAAGCTCTTCGATACCGAGGGCTAAAAGAAATTAGCCACTCATCGGAATGGGGAAAGCTTGTATGTTTGGTTATGCGAGCGTCCTAAACTATTCGCTGAAAGGTTATAAAGAAAATAAGAAGAAAAGCAAAATAACCTAATTTTAGAAAAGTTATTACAAATAAACACACACACACTCATTCAAACATATAACAAAAGGAAGAAATAAAACTAATTTACACATAAGAGAAAATTGCATAATTGACATTTGCAGGTCCCACTCAAACGAGTGGGGGCAGGAAATAAAAGCTGAAAAGTGCATAATTGAAAGTTGCAAGTCCCACTCAAACGAGTGGGGGCGGAAAATTAAAGCTGAAAATTGCAAGTCCTACTCAAACGAGTAGGACTGAAATGAAAGCGAGTCCTACTCAAACGAGTAGGAGAAAATAAATGCGATTACATGGCTTTCTTAAATATTTACATCAAAATACTGTCCGACCATTTAACTCCTAGCGAGTAGGCGGAAAATCAAATCCAGCCATTTAACTCAAGTGAGTAGGCGGAAAAATAAAGAATGAAAATTACAAGTCCTACTCAAACGAGTAGGACTAAAAATACAGACCGGCCATTTAACTCAAGTGAGTAGGCGGAAAAATAAAAAATGAAAACACTTGCTTGAATGAAATCCAGCCAATTAACTCAAGTGAGTAGGCGGAAAAATAAAACAACACACGCACTCTACTTGAATAAAATCCAGCCAATTAACTCAAGTGAGTAGGCGGAAAAATAAAGACAACACACGCACTCTACTTGAAAGTAACTACTCACGCACTCGACATAAGTAAACACACACACACACACACTTGCATAATTTAACTTAGGAGCTGAAAAATATCTCATACACGCACACACTCGTGCTAAAATAATTGCAAAAATCAAAGTTATCGAAAAATTAAAATGACTGCATTTCTACCGCTGGAATGCAGTAGAAATGCATAAAAAGGCAAAATAAAAATTGTTTGAGCAAAAAGTTTTCAAATTAAAGTGAGAAGGGCAAGTGCCCGAAAAATTAAAACGGTTACATTTTTACCGTTAGATTTTGATAGAAATGCTAAAAAAGTGAAAATAAAAATTGTTCGAGCGAAAATATTTTTTGTAATTACTTAAAATGAAAGTTGATGAATAATAAAAATAACAATTTATACATTACTATAGCCTTGTAAAATGAATTAAAAAGAGGGAGTAAGCTAAAAAGAAGCATTAGTTTTATAGTTAAAACAAAGTAAAAGCTAAGTTAAGAGAGGTGAAAATCACCTTTTTTAAGTTTAACATGTTCATAAGAATGCTTTTTAAAGTATGAAAATCCTAAATCTAACCAAATTTAAAGAGTGAGAATGAAAATCGGCATAGTAACGGCTATAAGTTTTGTTATATTTGGAAGAAAAAAAAAACGAGAACATTTGCGTTTTAAAACATGAAAGTGTATAAGATTGAAGTAAAGGAGGCCTTTAGAGAAAATTCAGAGCATACGAGGATGAGAAAAATATCTATTTTATTAATAAAAGAAGTTGATTACAGGAGCTTAAACAAACTAAATTTAAAAAAAGGGGGAAAGAGAATCCTTACATAGCACTAAAGCAGCTCTAACGGCAGCCCTTATACATCAAAATGGTTCGGATTTTTGGAACCCTTAACTCATACAGCAGCTGCCTTTTTATAGGCAAAAATTTCCAAGTACACGCCCTCCGACACGGGCGTGTCGGGGGGCGTGTCAGCACTATTTTACCGCGGGATTCGGCGATCTGACGGATTTGACGGCGATTTGACTTTCCGGCCGAAAACGCGGCGGTCACGCCCCCGGTCACGGGCGTGACGGTGGGCGTGTCATTCGGCGCTTTAAGGCGATGTTGACTTCGGGATTCGCCGGCGGCAGTTAGTCGGGCGGACACGGGCGTGTCGCACATCGGACACGGGCGTGTCTCTCTTGGGTTCGACGAACGTTGAGCGCGGAACATTGACCTGGCTGTCACGGGGCGTGTCGGGCTGCCACGGGCGTGTCGCACATCAGACACGGGCGTGGCCCTCTTGGGTCGACGAACATTGAGTTGAAATCGTCGAGCGGGATGGACACGGCTTGGTCACGCCCCGTGTCGGATTGACACGGGCGTGTCGAATTATGGAACACGGGCGTGTCAGGCTTTCCTCTTCAAAATTGGCCTCTTTTCGGGTTTTTGAGCTGTCACGCCCTGGTCACGGGCGTGACCAACATGTCACGGGCGTGACATGTCATTTTTGCAGATTTTGACTTTTTTTTTCCTGAAAAATAAAATAAAGCAAGTTAGTATAATATTACAAAAATAGGAGCATTTTATTGAATAAAAACAAGTAGAAATGACAAAAATTAAATAAAACGACTTAAGTAATGTACATAAAATTAGGTATATTTACAACTCATCACATATCTCTCTAATTCTTTTTGTCTTTGTTCTGACATTGTAGATATGTTGGAAGTGTCTAGCCCTTGTTCTTTTGCTTTCTTTATCTGATCCAAAGCAGCCAGTTCTTTCATCCTTGCAGTCCAAGCCATAGGATTTTTCTCAGGATCCTCAAAAGGAACAGGTGGCTCATACCTGTTGGAAGTAGTTTCTTGAGGGGTCCTGGCAGTCATTGTATCTTTGAGCTTGTAGGGAAAAGGACCAGAAGATGTGTCTGATGGAACATGTCATCCCCTAGAATAAGGATGCTGCCTGGAGTGTCCTTTAGAGTAAACCTGAGTTTCTCTTTGGTTTCCCCTATATCCTCCCCTTCTAGAGTAAGACCCCCTAGACTGGCTTTCCCTTTGATAAGTTCTTGCATGAGGTTGGTAGGGAGCCTGGCTTCTAGCAGGGCCTGATCTTGCAGAGCTGCCACCTGCACCTGCATCAGGTGGAGGTGGTGGAGGAGGATGAGGGTGCTTGAACTGAGTGGAATCTTTTTCATATTTCCTCTTCTTTTTCATAGCCTTCAACTGGTTCTTAGAGAATTGCATCCAATGCTCAGAGATTGGGCAATTGTGCAGGATATAATAAGGGACATCATTGTCATCTCTGACTTTGGCAGGAGGAACTCTCTTCAAGGCTTTACTTCTTGCCTTTCTTTTCTTTGCAATTGTGGCAGATGAGTCATCAGAAGCAGTATTATAATCCTCAGATTCAGAACTTTGTGCATCATACAATGCATCAAGCTATTTCATCAAATCCTCTTTCAGTTTAATAGCAGCTGATGGGGCAGAAGATACAGAAGCAGGAGGAGCAACAACAGGAGCAGCAGCAGATGAAACTATAGGTACTGAAGCAGCAGAAGTTACAACAGATATTGCTTCAGAAACAGCACTAGCAACTGCAGGAGAGACAACAGCAGCTTTAGAAACAACAACTTCTACAGCAGGCTCAAAATCAATAGCCTCTGTCATCAAAACACCCTGAGATGAGGGCTCAGCAGCAGTAGATATAACTTCAGAGGTAGACACAGCATTGTCTTCAGCAGCAGCAGCAGTCACTGACTGAATAAAATCAGAGATGATTCTGGGGTCACAGCAGGAGAAGGGCACTAGAGCCCTGGACAAATCTTCTGACTGGGCAGCAAGAGCCTCTGGAGGCTGGACAGGATATGGCTCTGGGAGGCAGCAGAAGTAAGCAGTATCAAAAATAGATAGCAGAGACCTTAGGTCTATTGCTATGATTGGAATGGCAGCAGTAGCAGAAGCAGAAGCAGCAGCAGTAGCAGCAGAAACAGCAGGGGCAGCAGCAGCAGCAGCAACAGCTTCATAGGGCATCTCCCCCTGCTTGGATGCAGATACCTGTGCATCAAGGCACACCGCTGGGGGTGCTGCTAGAGGAGCAAAGAAAGAGGACAGCCTGGCAGAAAGAGCTGCCACTGATTGTTGTAGAGGAGCTAAAGAGGCCTCCATGAGAAGGGAGAGCCTAGGTGCAAGGAGCTCATACAACTGATCAGCAAGGGCTGGGAGATCTACATGCTCAAGGGGAGCAGAGGTAGAGGGTACAGGGATGGCTGAGGGAGCTGGAGGAGGAGGGCTGAAGGGTGGAAGGGATGGCTCAGGAGAGGGTATGGTAGAGATAGAGGGTACAGGGATGGAAATGGAGGGAGTGAAGGTGGGTTGATCAAGAATCTGGTGGAGAAGGTCTTGGAAAGATGTGGAGGAGGATGGCAAATCTGGAGGAGAAGAGGGGAATCATCCATGTAGGAGTCATCCAGGAGAGTGAAAGTTGGAAGGGATGGGGATGAGGTGACATCTGGAGGTGGATAGGAGAAAAGGGGATGGAGGTGGTCTGCTGGTGGAGAGGAAATTGTTGCTGGAGATGGAGTAGATGTTGGAGATGGGCTGGAGATGGTAATTGTGGAGGTGGCTGGAGAGGTGGATGGAAGTGGAGGTAGGGTTGAGCTTGGAGGAGGAGAAGCAGCAGCACTAGCAGGCAGGTCCTCTGCAGGGGCAGAGGCCTGGGGTGGAGTGACTCTTAGAGTCCTGGTGCCTGAAGGGCCAGAAGAAGAGGGCCTGCTGGGCTTGGAGATTTGCCTGTCCCATTTCCCAAAAAGGGCACAGGTGAGTCTCTTGGAGGCATTGATGTGCACTCCAGAGGAGACTAGCAGGGCAGGGCACTTAGCCTGGAGGAAGATTCCCAGAATTCTTCCAAAGTTCACAAATGTCTTGTTGATCTTTTTCTTCAATAAATCAAAGAATACTTCTCCCCAGTTCAGGCTTTTGCTATCTACCAGAGCTCCCATAAGGCAGAGCTGATATCTGGAGATTGTGTCATGAGCTGAATGCTTGGCCAAGAGAACCTTGCCTACTACATCAGCCATAAACCTGTATTCCACAAACAGGTTCCTCTTAAACAGCTTGCTAGGGTTCCCCTCAGGATGACCCATCCTGGCAAGTACATCAGCAAACTCTTCTCCAGAAAGGTCAGCAGAATCTTCACCATTCCTTAAACCAAAAACCTCTGTCAATACTGCAGGAGTCATAGGTACCTGGGTGCCACCAATGGAACCAACTATGGTATTGTTGTCCAGGTTGTGGGCAGTGTATACCCATTCTTTAATCTCATCAGATGCTAGTTTGATTCTGGTTGTCATCAGGGCAGATAATTGCTGATCTTTGAACAATCTGAGAATATCCTGGAAGATTTGATCGGTTGTGTTGAAGGAATCGAAATCGATGTCAAAGCCGGCATCAAATTTCATGGCGGCGAGCACAGCAATAGAAACGGCCATGGTACCTGCAAAAAATCAACAGACAAAACGACCAAGTGTAGAACTGCTTGGAGGGAAGAAAAGTTTGCAGAGAAATTGAAAGCGCAAGAGAGAACGACGACGAAAAAAGAGTTTTATATTAGGGTTCGACGCAGAAAGGAAAGATCGTTGAACTTAGTTCGACGATCGAGGGTTCTAAAGGAATCTGAAGAGACTCCACAATCGTCGATCTCCGTTCGACGATCTGGAAAGGCGTCGAGCTCCGTTCGACGATCGTTTAGTGAACAAAATCGTCGAGCGCCGTTCGACGATCATTGACCAGAGGAGATAGTTCATACTATCTGAGGAGCGCTGAACTCAGTTCGACGATTCTGGAAATCGTCGAACTCCGTTCGACGATCTGTGGGGAAATCGTCGAGCGCAGTTCAGAGATCAGAGAAATCCTAGACACTAAGGAAAATCAGAATTTTGCCTAGTCTTGGTCCATTTTTAGCTTTCAAAATCTTGAGTATTATTTAAGACTTCCTCCATCTAACATTCCTAACTGATTTAGGAAGAAAGTATGTTTCTTCTCATCCAAAGGCTTGGTGAAAATATCTCCCCTTTGTAAATCAGTTGGGATATACTGCAATTCAATTTTGTTCTTTTCAACATTATCCCTTAAGAAATGATGCCTAATCTCTATATGTTTTGTCCTACTATGGAGGACTGGATTTTGAGCTATGGAGATAGCACTTGTATTGTCACAAAAGATTTTTGACTTCTCTAAGTTGTAACCATAGTCTAGGAGTTGATTTTGAATCCACAGTATTTGTGAACAACAACTGCCTGCAGCCATATATTCAGCTTCAGCAGTTGAAGTTGACACAGATGTTTGTTTCTTGCAAAACCAAGAGACAAGTCTATCACCAAGGAACTGACAAGTTCCACTGGTGCTTTTCCTGTCAATTCTGCATCCAGCATAATCAGCATCAGAGAATCCAGTTAACTCAAATGCTGAATCTTTTGGATACCAGAGACCTAGATTTGGACAACTTTTAACATACCTGAGAATCCTCTTTACTAATGTGAGGTGTGACTCTCTAGGGCTAACTTGGAATCTAGCACATATACATGTAGCAAACATTATATCTGGTCTACTGGCTGTAAGATACAGTAAAGAGCCAATCATTGCTCTATATGTTGTCTGATCAACAGGTTTCCCATGTTCATCAGCATCCAATACAGCATTGGTAGGCATGGGTGTTTTCATACAAGATGCCTCAGACATGCCAAATTTCTTAACCAGCTCATTAGCATATTTGGTTTGAGAAATAAAGATGCCTTCAGCATGTTGTTTGACTTGCAATCCTAGGAAGAAGGATAGCTCACCCATGCTACTCATCTCAAATTTAGAATGCATTAAGTTAGAAAACCTTCTGCATAGTTTTGAGTCAGTAGAACCAAAAATGATATCGTCTACATAAATTTGTACTAGTAGGGTATGGGACTTATGGGTTCTAATGAAAAGAGTTTGGTCTACTCTACCCCTTATAAAACCATTTTCCAAAAGAAAGCATGCTAGGGTCTCATACCATGCTCTAGGAGCTTGCTTGAGACCATATAATGCTTTATTTAATCTAAAAACAAAATCAGGATGAGTTGGAGAGATAAAACCTGGAGGTTGTCTGACATAGACTTCCTCTTTGATGTCTCCATTTAAGAAGGCACTCTTGACATCCATTTGATAAACTTTGAAGCCTTTGTGAGCTGCATAAGCTAAGAATATCCTGATGGCTTCTAATCTTGCAACAGGTGCAAAGGTCTGGTCGTAGTCAATTCCTTCTTCTTGAGAATATCCTTGGGCAACTAGCCTTGCCTTGTTCCTTATTATTACTCCTTGATCATCCAGTTTGTTTCTGAATACCCATTTTGTTCCAACAATGGAATGATCCTTAGGCTTTGGCACTAGTTCCCATACTTTGTTCCTCTCAAATTGATGCAACTCTTCTTGCATGACAATGATCCAGTGTGGATCTTGCTCTGCATCTTGAATGGACTGAGGTTCAATTTGAGAAAGGAAGCAGGTGTGCAACAGGTTTTGGTTGACCTGATTTCTGGTTTGCACATCCAGCTGAGATTTCTCCAATTATTTGGGTAATTGGATGGTCTCTTGATGTTACTAAATCAACAGGGGGTGTTGATTGTTCACCAACCTGTGTTGTTGTTTCCTCTTGTGGTACAACAACTGGCTCTTCAGGTTGTGCTTCAATATGTTGAGCATTGCTTTCATCTTCACTGCTTTCATCTTCTTGAGCAACCTGTAGCTTGTTCATATCTTCAACTAGAGAGTGTTCCTGCAAAGGTTCTATGGTAGAAGAAATCTTCTCCTTGAAAGACATGTTAGTTTCATCAAAAGAAACATGAACAGATTCCTCAATTTTTAATGATGATTTATTATATACCCTATAGGCCTTGCTGATCATGGAGTATCCCAGAAACACTCCTTCATCAGCTTTGGCTTGAAATTTTGCTAGATGTTTCTTATCATTATTATGAATATAACAAATGCAACCAAAAATTTTGAAATAGTCAACTTTAGGTTTCTTCCCTTTGAGTAATTCATAGGGAGTCTTTCCCTTCAGTTTATGTATCAGGCTTCTGTTCAGCACATAGTTGGAGGTGTTCACTGCCTCTGCCCAGAAGGATAGAGGTAGATGAGCATCTGACAACAATGTAGTGGCAGATTCAATAAGGGTTCTATTTTTCCTTTCAGCTACCCCATTTTGTTGAGGAGTTCTAGGAGCTGAGAAAGTATGCCTGATCCCTTCACTCTGACAGAACTCTTGCATAAGAAGAGAATCAAACTCTGTCCCATGATCACTTCTGATCAGGGCAATGTGAGTATTGAACTCAATCTTTACACATTTGAGAAACTCTGTCAGACACTTAAAGTTATCAGACTTCTTCCTTAGAAAGAACACCCAAGAGAATCTAGAGAAGTCATCTACAATCACCAAAGTGTAGGATTTCCCTCCTAGGCTTTGTACTGTGATGGGTCCAAATAGATCCATGTGTAACAGATACAATATCCTAGGTGAATCACTCTTATTAAGTGACTTAAAACTGTTTTTAGTTTGCTTGCCTAATTGACAGGCCTTGCAGAGTCCTTCCTTCTTGTAGGGGCCAGAAGGTAGTCCTCTAACAAGATTGTCCTTGGAGAGCCTAGCAATAGTTCTAAGGTTTAGGTGTCCTAGTCTCTTATGCCATAAAACATTTGGTCTATAAACTGAATTGAATAAGCAGATATCTATAGAAGTTGAAAGAAAATCTACAAGGTAGATGTTACCTTTCCTTTTACCTGTCAGCACAGTGGTGTTGTCCTCTGACTTGATCTTGCATAGAGTTTTGCTGAAGGTCACCTGGTAGCCTTCATCACATAGCTGACTGATACTGATTAGGTTGTGCTTCAGTCCTTCCACATATGCTACCTTCTTGAAGGTTACAGAACCAATCTGGACTGCTCCATATCCTTTAGTTTGTCCAAAGTTGGAGTCACCAAAGATAACTTTGGGTCCAAGCTTGGCTTTAAAGGAATTGAGGTTGTCCTTGTTCCCTGTCATGTGCTTTGAGCATCCACTATCCAAATACCATTGCTGGTTAGATGTTGGATAGGTCTTCACCTGCACATTAAGCAATTCACTTGTTTTTGACCCAGTTTACCTTGGGCCTAGGTTGATAACCTTTAAATTCAGAAATGAAAGACATCCCTGGCTGACTCTTATATCCTTCAGGATGATATCTCCTTGGAGGTAAAATCCATTCAGTATAAGGGTTATAGATTTGGGATGAAGAACCCTCAGGATTCAATTTTGACTTGCCATTGAAAAAGTTTCCAGAGCTCTGACCTCTGTTCGACGATCTTGGAGCTGAGTTCGACGATCTTGGGTCAGATCGTCGAGCTCCGTTCGACGGTCGACTATGGCTGAGGTCAGGTATATGGGATCGTCGACCAATGTTCGACGATCTTGGCTTAGATCGTCGATCAGCGTTCGACGATTTGTCCTGAGATCGTCGAGCTGCGTTCGGCGATCGTCGATCTTCATTCGGCGATCGTCGATCTCCGTTCGACGATTTGTACTGGACTTTAGTTTTCTGAGGCAGATCAGAATTTTTCCTGGCAACCTCTACAACTCCCTTTCCCTTGTCAGAAATGAACTTGATAGGAGTTGTTAGAACAATAGGTTGGCTGGATGAGGCACCCAAGCCCAGTGTACTGTTGAATCTTGAGTTCACTGTGCTTGTGATGTCCATCAGCTTGATGCTTCTCCCATTGAGAGATTCTTCAAGCTTCTTGGCCTCAGAGAGTTCACTCTTCAGTGAAGCTATCTGTTCCCTATGGTTCTCCAACTCCTGAGAGAGCTTGAGGTTTTCTGATTTTAAAGCATTGTGTTCAGACAATTGATTTCTGAGAGAGATGATCTCTTTCTCAGACTTTAGCAGGTCTAAACATAGTGCTTTAAATTCAAGTTTAAAATCTTCTGAAGTGAAATCAAAAGAGTTGATTACCTGATCTTCTTCAGGTTGAGTTTCTGAGTCTGACTCTGACTCCTCTTCCTCTGAGTTGTGTTGAGAGGCATTGATTGCCATCATGCAGAATTCTTTTTCCTCTGCATCATCCTCATCATCACTTGAGCTGGAAGAGGCCTGTGACTCCTCTTCAGTCTCACTCCAGGATTCAGCAACAAATCCTTTCCTTGTGTGCTTATTTTTGCTGGTGGAAGGTTTGTTATTTCCATGCCTTTTGGAGTCCTTCTCCTTTCTTCTTTCTTTTCTGTCCCTCCTGTCCTTGTTCTTGTTTTCTGGACAGTCAGGAACCATATGCCCTGGTTTCCTGCAACCAAAGCAAATAATGTCTTTGCTATTGCCAGTGGACTTGTCATACCTTGGCTTATCTTGCTCCTTGTATGATCTTCTTCTGAAGTCCTTTCTGGCCATCTTATAGAATCTTTTGGCCAACAGGCTGAGAAGTTCATCATTGCTTGTGGCCTTTTCTTCAGGCAGATCCTCAGCTGCCTTGAATGCAATAGTCTTCTCCTTTCTTGTGGCTGGAGAAGCAGCCTTTTGTTCTTCTTCTCTGTTCTTGATGAGTAGCTCATAAGATTTGAGCTTACCCAACAAGGCTTCAGTGGTAATCTCATTTAGGCTTCTGGCATCTTTAATTGGCCAGATTCTTGAATCCCAAGTGCTGGGGAAGCACATTAGGATCTTGTCATTGAGTTCTGTCAGTGAGATTTCTTTGTCTAATGTCCTCAGTTCACTGACAATTAGACTTAATCTATTGTACATGTCTCCCACTGACTCAGTTTCTCCCTTCTTGAAGTTCTCATATTGGGAGATGAGATGAGATCTTCTGTCCTTTCTCTCATCAGCTGAGCCAGAGACAATTTCTGAAAGCTTGTCCCAGATCTCCTTGGCTGAATTACATTCAGCTACCTTCTGAAAGATGTCATCTGACATTGTCTGAGCTAGAATGTTCATTGCCTTGGCATCAGCCACTTTCCACTTTTTGATGTCAGCATCTGTTCCTGATGGGGGTGGAACAGCATTAGTGCTTGTGCTCTCTGGAGGTCTTGGACACACTGTTAAGACAGAATTAAAAATATCTTCGTCAATAGAGTTCATGTATAATCTAATCCTTGCTTTCCAAAGTGCAAACTTTGACAGATTGCACACTGGAGGTCTGGTGCTAGCATAGTCTTTGTTTTGGGCCATGATTTGTGCAAGTTAAATCTAATAATAAAATATAAAAAGAAGGATCTAGTTTGGGATCTTGGGGTTCAGGTGTTAGCCTGTACAACCAAACAGATATGGTATGTTTAACCAACCTCGCTTTGATACCAATTGAAAGGGGAAACTAGATCTGATATACTCTAAAGGGGGGGGGGGGTGAATAGAGTATATGGTGCTTTTTGAAAACACAAAGAAAACTTTTGCAAAGCTTTACAACAATTGTTGTAATGAGTGTAAGCAGGGAAGCAGAAATAAAACTAAGCTATGCAGATATTAAGCACAAGAAAATCTAGGCCAGAAACAAAAAGAAAACACGCAGAACCAGATGACACAAGGAAATATAGTGGTTCCCCAACTTGGGTACATCCACTCTTCTACCACCCTAGGTAGGAATCCACTGCAGGATGAGTTGATCAGGTGTCCTGGGCACCAATGAGCTTTTGATAAGGTGCTCAAAAACCAGATCAGATTTTTTGATCAGGTGTCTTGCCACCAATGAGCTTTTGACAAGGTGCTCAAAAACCAGATTCAAACTTTTGAAGGGAGTTTGAAAAACCCTTTACAGAATGGGGTTGAGAGAGTGATGACAGTCTTCTCTTTCTCAAGCAACTGAGAAGACTATGTGGATTCAGTGATGTTGTCAAAGCTCCCCCTGAGTCCTTGAAAACTTCAGGAAGATGAGCTTTGCTGAGGGTGATAGGCCTTCAAAGATAGATCTCCAGCAGAAGATGATTTCAGCAAGCTGAAATGTTGAGTGTCTGGAGTCTTGAAATGATATTGGCCTTGAACACTTGAGAGCTGAAGAGATCTGGAGAATGTTTGAAAGCTTGATCTCTTTTTGATGAGTGTTCTTCTGAATTCTTGTTGACAGAAGATTGAGAGAGTCTCTGTGTATAGAGAGGTGTCCTCTACTTGTCTATCTCTATTCTCTTGTTCTTGTCTATCTTCTGTCTGATTCAAAAACATTCTATCTTTTATTCTCTGAGTCTGAATAGAAAATTGCTCTGTCAAAGATAGCCGTTGGTCTGAATTAATTACAGCCTTAATTGCATAAAATGTTCTGAAGGAAAGTCCACTGAATTATTCCTTGAAAAATCCCTTGAAACTTGCTCCAGAAGTAAATGAAAACGGCTGGCAGATCTTCTGAATTAAATGCAGAATAACTTCTATCTGATTTGAATTTGAATTCTGAAAGATAACTGAAATCGTCGAACTGAGCTCTGCTATCGTCGAGCTGAGCTCAGCGAACTGGAAAATGCAAGCAGCAAAGAAGTCGTCGATCTGAGCTCAAAGATCGTCGAACTGAGCTCAGAGATAAGGATCCAGTGCAGAGTCAAAATCGTCGACCTGAGCTCAGCGATCGTTGAATGGAGTTCGACGATATTGAGAAGTTGAGCTCAGCGATCGTCGACCAGAGCTCGACGATATTATGAGGATTGAGCTCAGCGATCGTCGAATGGAGCTCGACGATCTGTCAAAGTTGAGCTAGACGATCGTCGACCGGAGTTCGACGAAACGTCGTGCTGAGCTCGACGATTTGGACTTAGTCTCCAGAAAAACTTGGGTCTTCAGGGCAGCTTCCAAACCTAGACTCCTGATCCCTTAGACTCAATTCTAATTGACCTATAATCTATACAGAAGGTCAAAACATAAAATCCTAGAGACATAGTGATCCTGACCCAAATTAGTAATAGGGTGTTCCAACAATAACCCTCCCCTCCTACAAAAATTTCGTCCTTGAAATTAGTACACAGGTAGGCAACCAGCAAGCAGCAACCAAAACGTTATAACATTAAAAGTTTTATGTTACAACACAATTCTCTCCATGGATTACAGAAACAGCTTGGGAAACTCTTCTCGCATGGTTTGCTCTCGCTCCCATGTAAGTTCTTCACGGCCGCAGTTGTCCCACTGGACTTTAACCATGCTGACCGTCTTGTTCCGAAACTGTTTCTCGGCTCGATCCTCGATCTGAATGGGTCTAACTCTCGTTGTTAGCCCATACTCCACCGGCACACAATCATCCGCGATCACTTGGGCTGGATCTTTAACGGCCTTCCGAAGCACCGAGATGTGAAATACATCATGTAATCCACTCAAGTCTGCCGATAGAGCTAGCCGATAAGCTGCTTCTCCGACTCGCTCAACCACTTCAAATGGACCCAAATATCGTGGACTCGACTTTTTCAAACGTCGAATCAGGGAGACACCTTTGAAGGGTTTGATCTTCAAGTAGACCCAATCGCCAACCGCCAATACCACGTTTCGGTGCTTGGTGTTGTAGTACTTAGCTTGTCGATCTTGAGCAATAAGTAGCTTCTCTCGAATAGTCTGGATGGTTGAGTATGTCATTTGGTTTATAAATTCGAGCTTCGCCAGCTTCTTCCCAAACCAAGGGAGTACGGCACTTCCTTCCATAAATCGCTTCATATGGTGTCATCCCAATGCTCGCCTGGTAGTTGTGATTATATGCAACCATATAAAGATGATCTTCTCATCTCTTTCCAAAGTCAAGGGCACAAATCCTGAGCATGTCCTCCATCGTTCTATTGGTACATTCAGTTTGGCCATCCGTTTGCGGATGAAAGGCCGTACTGAAAGTCAACTTCGTGCCCAACAGTCAGTGAACTAACCTCCAGTCATTTGATGTGAACCGCCCATCTCGATCACTGACGATGCTTCGAGGAACACCGTGAAGCCGTACAATCTGGTCAACATATAATTTTGCCAAACTTGCGACTAAATCATCCCGCCTGTTCGGGAGAAGATGTGCCACTTTAGTTAACCGTTCACTAATCACCCAAATGGAATCATTCGCTCGTTGTGATCTCGGCAACCCGTGCACAAAATCCATGGAAATATCATCAAATTTCCACTCTGGGATCGGCAGCGACTTCAAATAACCGCCTGGCTTTTGGCATTCCACCTTCACCATCGCACACGTTTGGCATTTGGCCACATAGAGGGCAACATCTCTCTGTAGCCCTGGCCACCAGAATAACTTTTTCATATCATTGAACATCTTTGTGCTCCCGGGGTGAATGTAATACTTTGTATAATGCGCTTCATACATCAGTTCTTCCCTCTATTTACACACATTCGGGACGCACAAACGGCCCTCTTTTCGCAAAAGACCGTCATTCCAGGAGAATTTTCCTTCTGACCCTTCGTTAACATAGCGTAAGAGATCTTCATCCAACTCCGTTGCCCGTCGAACTCGGTCTGCAAGGTCACATTGCACCTCTGTCCAGTTCAAACATGCATTAGCAGTGACATTTTTGTCAACACAATATATCTCTAACGCTTCCAGTTCCTAGATAATACGTTCATCATGCCTTTGTAACCAATTCGCTCTAGCCGGAACCCTCCGACTCAAGGCAACCGCGACAACATTCCCCTTCCCGGGAGTATAGTGAATTTCAAAAGTGTAGTCCCTAAGGAACTCCAACCACCTTTGTTGTCGCATGTTCAAATCTTTCTGCTCCAATAGGTACTTTAGGCTCTTGTGATCTGTATAGATCTCCACTTTCACTCCATAAAGATAGTGTCGCCACAACTTGAGTGCAAAAATCACCGCCGCTAATTCCAAGTCATGGACGGGATAATTGCGCTCATGCACTTTCAGCCAGCGTGAGCCATAAGTAATTACATTTCCATTCTGCAGGAGAACGCAGCCTAAGCCGCTCCCTGAGGCTTCACTGCAAATCACAAATCCATCGGTCCCACTTGGCAAAGACAACACCGGCGCCGTGGTCAACCGAACTTTCAGCTCTTCAAAAGCTCGTGCTCACTCTGGCATCCAAACGGACTTCTGATCTTTCCGCGTCAACGTGGTTAGCGGCAAAAGCAATCCGCGAGAAGTTTTCCACAAATCTCCTATAGTAGCCCGCAAGTCCAAGGAAACTCCTGACCTCAGCCACGGAAGACAACATTGGCCACTCTTGTATGGCCCTTATCTTCGATGGATCTACTACAATGTTGAATTTTGTGAAGTGGAAGTGGTTGACGGGACAGGCCGGGCGGCCTGGGGCGGACAGCTTTGGCGGACTAGGCGGACTGGGAGGACTGTGATGTGCTGCCTGGTGGAAGGTCTAGTGGAAAGCCGACTATCTTCTGAGCGGCTTGTTGCATGGAGTCCGCGGACTATGCGGCCTGGTTTCTGCGGATAGGGTGTTTGCTGATTGGCTTTGCCAAGGAGCGGCCTAAGCGGATGGAGGCTTGCGGACTGGTGCATTGTTCAGTGGCCGCGGGTGCAAGCTTGTGCTGACAGGCGGGTTGGCTC
Organism: Platanthera guangdongensis; assembly: GCA_039583875.1. Taxonomy (NCBI): domain Eukaryota; kingdom Viridiplantae; phylum Streptophyta; class Magnoliopsida; order Asparagales; family Orchidaceae; genus Platanthera; species Platanthera guangdongensis. The sequence goes on along the minus strand of CM077153.1, from coordinate 54,607,211 downwards.
ATGTCCGCGGTTTAGGCTGTTGCGGACTGAGTTTAGAGATTGGCCAAGGCCTTGTCGAGCTCTGGTGGTACAGCAGGTGCTTTGCTGTAGAGGCCTTTGGCGGACTGGTGTTTGGAGTCCGGGAGGAGGCTGCTGCATTGGACAGGAGTGCGAGGAGCTCGCGGACTGATGGCGCTCTGTGCTAGGGTGTTTGACGGACGTGCATTTGTGTCCGTCATGCTCGCATTGGCCTTTGATGGTTTTGGACTTGGTCACACTTTGTGTCAAGACCATGGTGTCTACGGTATCCGCCAAGTCCGCTGTGACCGGGCGGACTGTTGCTATCTGCCTTTGGTCGTGGACTTGTGGCGGATTGAGGTGTGAGTCTTACGGACTGCCTCAGGTTGGTGCAGACAGCCATTGAAGGAGGATTGCTGTAATGTAGTGGTTGGAGCTTTGCAGGATGATGCCTTGTCCGCATAGCTTGGGCGGACTGGAGAGGGTTCGTCAATGGTTGCCTTGCTCCTGGCAGTTTTCCTTGGTATCCGTCTAAGTCCTTGCGGACTCAGCAGACGGAGTTTTGCTATCGCGCGGGCTGGGGCGGTGTCGCTATCTCTTGGGCGGTGACCACACTCCTCACCTTGCCTATAAATAGGACCCCCCTGGCACATCTACAGTAACCTAAGTAACTTGAGTGAACAGTAAGTTGGGCTGAGCAAAGGGCTGCGGTCTCAGTTTGTCTGTCCGCGCGGATTGATTCATGCTGACGGTTTGATGTGTGCAGGTCGCGCGAGTAGCTTCAAGGAGCCAGGAGTTTGGCTGTGACTTCGGTCAAGTACTTAAAAGTGTGTGGTCTCTGCGGACTCAGCAGGAGGTCGCTCTGCGGCTTGTCTGTTCTGTTTCATCTTTGCCAGCTTCAATAACCCGTCCGCCGGCATCAGGCGGGTAGGGGTGTTCCTCAGTTCAGGTTCAGCAGGAGACGAATAACGGTGTGTCCGCGCGGCCTCTCGGCTTCGACAGACTTCGTGGCTATTCGGCGGATTGCAGCTTAGCTTGGGCAATCTTAGCGTACTCGGCGACCTCGGCGACCTCGCGGTCTCGGCGGACTCCGGTGCTGTCCGGCCGGCTTGTTTTTTGGTGCTTTTTATTTACAGCTGTTATACTAGCGAAATCATGTCTCGCTATGTATGCCTCGTGGTGTAAAGAAGTGTATGAATAAAAGACCTGCTTGTTCTTCCATTGTTTGTTGGGTTTAACCTTTGTTCCTTGGTTTTCGCTAGTTCGACGTGAGAACTGGGTAGTTCCGAAGATATTAATTTGGCGTTTGGGCTATCTTGCTGACCACGTTGAGAAAATTCAACATGGTATCAGAGGCAGGTTTCTGAGGTTCAGTTGCGTGAGCGGAAGTCAGCCAGTGTTGTTACTCAGTGATTGAGTGGCGATCAACCTGTGTTGTTTCTAGGGACCTGCTGACAGGTTGCCAACAGGTGTTGCAATGGAAGGGAGTTTTGCAAGGGGTCTTGGCATTGAACTCTTAACGCCGACTAACTTCAAGAAGTGGAAGTCGTACATGAAGAGTTATCTTCTTGGCGAGGAGCTGTGGGAAGTCGTCGGTGGTGACGACAGGCAGGAAGTCACTGCTGCTTTCGGTACTGCTTAGCAGGTTAGGCTCTGGAGAAGAACAAATGCTAAGGCAGAGTTCATTCTGAAGAGAGCCGTGTCTCCGGAACTGTTTGATCACATCGTTGGGTGTGAGTCGGCTGCTGCTATTTGGACAACCATTGATGAGTTGTTCAATAGGAAGAATGTGGCACGGCTTCAGTTCCTGGAGAATGAGTTGGCCAGGGCAACTCAGGGAGACCTTTCCATCTCCAAGTACTTCTTAAAGATGAAGAGCTTATGTGCTGAGCTGTCGGCACTGGATCCTGATGAGCCTATCTCTGAGGCTAAGATGAAAAGGCACATTATCCGCGGCTTGCGGAAGGAGTATGTGGCCTTTGTCATATCTGTTCAAGGGTGGGTACTCAGCCGTCTTTGCTGGAGCTGGAGAATCTGCTTGCCTCGCAGGAGAGCTTAGCAAGGCAGATGGCTGGAGTGAACCTGAATCAGGAAGGCAGCGAAGCTCTCTTCTCAGGCAAGAAGAAAGGATGGGAAGGGAAGAAGAAGAAGAAGGTGCAGGCCGCTGGTGAGAAGGAGACTTCAACTTCATATCCGCCGGAGAGGAGCAATGCTCCTAAGGACTGGAAGAAGAATTTGAAGTGCTACCGGTGTCATCAGCGAGGGCACTTCAAGCGGGACTGCAAGGTCAAACTGCAGCCTGGGCATGCTGCGGGAAAGGAGGAAGCTTGCTCTAGAAGTGAAGAAGCAGGATGGGGCGGAGCTTTCATGACGGGGACTTGTGTCCGGGCCTTGTCTGTTGAGGACTTCAACAACGAGTGGATCGTGTACTCCGGGTGTGGGCATCACCTCACCGGAGACAAATCAAAGTTCACCTCCATGCAGGCTTACTCAGGTAATGAAGCTATTATCACTGCTAATAATACTGTTTATGCAGTAGAGAAAGAGGGGGTCGTGTCTTTGGGTAGTGATCAGGGGCCACTCACGTTAAGGAGTGTGTATCACGTGCCGGGCATGAAGAAGAACCTCTTCTCGGTGACCAATGCGGTGGACGCTGGGTATCACGTTCTGTTTGGGCCAATAGACGTGAGGTTCCTTCGCAACGTATCAGCGGTGAAAGCTGATGTTGCTCATGTTGGGAGGAGGGTGAAGAACTTGTTTGTTCTTTCCACCAGTGCTTATGTTGATAGAATGAGAGCCAATGATAGTGCTGCTATCTGGCATGAGAGGCTGGGGCATGTTGGCATGGACAAGCTGAAGGCGATGGCGAGTAGAAGTTTGGTGAGGGGGTTACCGAAGTTGTCCTCCTTTGGTGATGGCATGTTTGTGCGGGCTGTCAATACGGTAAGGCACATCGCCTTCCGTTTGATAAATCACAAACAAGGAGCAAGAAGCCACTGGAGTGTATTCATGGTGACCTGATGGACCAACGGTTACTGCCAGCCTTGGTGGAAGCAGATACATGCTTGTCTTGGTTGATGACTACTCAAGGTATACTTGGGTGTACTTCTTAAAGGAGAAGTCGGAAGCCTTCTGTTTGTTCGTGGTGTTTAAGGAGTTGGTAGAAGGCCGGCTTAGCTTACGGATTAAGAATCTTAGAACTGATAATGGGGGTGAGTTTGTCTCCTCCGAGTTTTCTAACTTCTGCAGGAAGCACGGGATCTAACGGGAGCTTACTTGTGCTCACACTCCACAACAAAATGGGGTAGCGGAGCGGAAGATCCGTCATCTGACGGAGACCTGCAAATGCTGGCTTCATGCGAAAGATATCTTAAGGTCCTTTTGGGTGGAGGGAATGTCTTGTGCTGCTTATGTTATCAACCGGATGCCACTCAGCCCTATCAACATGAAGACTCCTATTGAGCTGTTGCTGAAGGAGAAGTCGAGTGTTGGACACCTTAGGGTGTTCGGTTCAACTTGCTACGTGCATGTCCCGGATGCTTCACGGACAAAGCTGGATGCGAAGGCAAGGAAACTTGTCTTTGTTGGCTACGATGAGCGGAAGAAGGGATGGAAATGCATGGACCCTGTGACGAAGAAGTTCGTAGTGTCAAGAGACGTTGTCTTTGACGAGCTGACGTCATATGGAGGTGGCTCGGTGGAGCTAACTGGAAGTAGCAAGGTTTATGAAGCACCGGTGGTGGCTGCTGAAGGCTTGGAAAAGGAGCTTGCTGTTTCACCAGCAGCTCCTGTTGCTTCGAACTTCGAGGCTGAGCCTTCTGGCTCAGAAAACAGGGGGAGCACTGCTCAATGCTTGCCCCAGGTAGGAGTGGAGCCCGAAGAAGCAACGGAAGCCGTGAGCAAGGAGCCATGTCTTCGGAGATCGAAGAGGGTGGTTAAGCCACCGGCTCGGTACTATGATGGGAATGCAGTGAGCTTTGTCTCCTGCTTCTTTGCAGGTCCTCTGGATGAGAGAGAGAGCCTGCAAACTTCAACGAGGCCACTGGAGTGAAGGAGTGGGAAGATGCCATGAAGGAAGAGATTGATGCTCTGAAGAAGAATGAAACCTGGGACCTTGTGCCCAAGGTTGATGGCATTACTCCGGTTACTTGCAAGTGGGTGTATAAGTTGAAGAAGAAGGCTGATGGGAGCATTGATCGGTTCAAGGCTCGCCTGGTCGCTAGAGGATTCTCACAGCAGTATGGAGAAGACTATGAGGAGACATTCAGTCCAGTTGCGAAGATGACTTCAGTAAGAGTGGTGATCGCCTTGGCTGCTAGCAAGGGATGGAGGTTGTGGCAACTCGATGTGAAGAATGCTTTTATTTACGGAGAGATTGACAAGGACATCTTCATGGATCAGCCGCTTGGTTTTGTCTCTGAAAAGCATCTGGACTATGTCTGCAAACTCAGTAAGGCTCTCTATGGGTTGAAGCAAGCTCCTAGAGCGTGGTATGAGAAGATTGCAGAGTACTTGCAATTCTGTGGATACCTTGCTTCTAACTCGGATTCAAGATTGTTCGTCAAGAAGAAGGGGGTGCTACGAGTCTTGGTCCTGCTGTATGTGGATGACATGATCATCACAGGGAATTCAGAGGGGGAAGTAGCAAGGCTCAGAGCAGAGCTTGCTATACACTTCGAGATGAAAGTCTTGGGAGAGTTGCATCACTTTCTCGATCTTGAAGTGGAGAGGAAGGAGTGCGGGGTTCTCATTAGCCAGAAAGGGTATGCTGATCGCATTGTGAAGCGGTTTGGCATGGGCGAAGGGAAGAAGTGCTCTACTCCACTGGAATCTGGGATGAAGCTTCGACGAGATGATGGAAGGGTTCTTCTTGATCCCTTGGTGTTCAGGGCTCTTGTGGGGAGCTTGATCTACCTGACGATTACAAGGCCGGATATCGCTTATGCTGTTGGCCGAGTAAGTCGGTATATGACTGAACCAAGGCAATCTCATCTAGTGGCGGCGAAGGGAATTCTGAAGTATGTCAAGGCTTCTTCTAACATGGGACTCCTCTATAGAAGGGACGCGGAGTTTGCGTTGCTCGGGTACACGGATGCTGACTATGGCGGTGATTCGGATGATCGAAGGTCTACTTCAGGTTATGTGTTCACTTGAAGTTCAGCTAGCATCTAGTGGTGTAGCAAGAAGCAGGACTCAGTGTCGGTTTCAACCACGGAGGCGGAGTATAAGGCTTCGGCCTTGGTTGCTCGGGAAGACGTTTGGTTGAGGAGGCTTATAGAGGATGTTCATGAAGAAGTGCAAGGGCCTACTTTACTTCGGGGTGACAATGAGAGTGCTCTCAAACTGGTTAACAATCCAGTGTGTCACGCCAGGACCAAGCATATAGAGATTGATCACCATTTCATCAGGGAGAAGGTGTTGGAGGGGTCTCTGCTGGTCGGGCATGTTCGGAGTGAAGATAATCTTGCTGACATCTTCATGAAGCCACTGTCGAAGGGGCCTTTTGAACGCTTGCGCAGCTTGCTGGGCGTGGTCACCACTTCCCACTTCAAGGGGGAGTGTTGAATTTTGTGAAGTGGAAGTGGTTGACGGGACAGGCCGGGCGGCCTGGGGCGGACAGCTTTGGCGGACTAGGCGGACTGGGCGGACTGTGATGTGCGGTCTGGTGGAAGGTCTAGTGGAAAGCCGTCTGTCTTTTGAGCGGCTTGTTGCATGGAGTCTGCGGACTATGCGGCCTGGTTTCTGCGGATAGGGTGTTTGCTGATTGGCTTTGCCAAGGAGCGGCCAAAGCGGATGGAGGCTTGCGGACTGGTGCATTGCTCAGTGGCAGAGGTGGGTGCAAGCTTGTGCTAACAGGCGGGTTAGCTCATGTCCGCGGTTTGGGCTGTTGCGGACTGAGTTTAGAGCTTGGCTAAGGCCTTGTCGAGCTCTGGTGGTACAGCAGGTGCTTTGTTGTAGAGGCCTTTGGCAGACTGGTGTTTGGAGTCCGGGAGGAGGCTGCTGCATTGGACAGGAGTGCGAGGAGCTCGCGGACTGATGGCGGTCTGTGCTAGGGTGTTTGGCGGACGGGCATTTGTGTCCGCCATGCTCGCATTGGCCTTTGATGGTTTTGGACTTGGTCACACTTTGTGCCAAGACCATGGTGTCCGCGGTATCCGCCAAGTCCGCTGTGACCGGGCGGACTGTTGCTATCTGCCTTTGGTTGTGGACTTGTGGCGGATTGAGGTGTGAGTCTTGCGGACTGCTCGGGTTGGTGGCGGACAGCCATTGAAGGGGATTGCTGTCCTGCAGTGGTTGGAGCTTTGTGGACTGATGCCTTGTCCGCATAGCTTGGGCGGATTGGAGAGGGTTCGTCAATGGTTGCCTTGCTCCTGGCGGTTTTCCTTGGTATCCGGCTAAGTCCTTGCGGACTCGGCGGACGGAGTTTTGCTATCGCGCGGGCTGGGGCGGTGTCCCTATCTCTTGGGCGGTGACCACACTACTCACCTTGCCTATAAATAGGGACCCCCCTGGCACATCTACAGTAACCTAAGTAACTTGAGTGAACAGTAAGTTGGGTTGAGCGAAGGGCTGCGGTCTCAGTTTGTCTGTCCGCGCGGATTGATTCAGCTGACGGTTTGCTGTGTGCAGGTCGCGCGAGTAGCTTCAAGGAGCCAGGAGTTTGGCTGTGACTTCGGTCAAGTACTTGGAAGTGTGTGGTCTCTGCGGACTCAGCAGGAGGTCGCTCTGCGTCTTGTCAGTTCTGTTTCATCTTTGCCAGCTTAAATAACCTGTCCGCCGGCTTTAGGCGGGTAGGGGTGTTCCTCAGTTCAGGTTCAGCAGGAGACGAATAATGGTGTGTCCGCGCGGCCTCTCGGCTTCGGCGGACTCCATGGCTATTCGGCGGATTGTAGCTTAGCTTGGGCGATCTCAGCGGACTCGGCGACCTCGGCGACCTCGCGGTCTCGGCGGACTCCGGTGCTGTCCGCCCGGCTTGTTTTTTGGTGCATTCTGTTTACAGCTGTTATACTAGCGAAATCATGTATCGCTATGTATGCCTCGTGGTGTAAAGAATTGTATGAATAAAAGACCTGCTTGTTCTTCCATTGTTTGTTGGGTTTAACCTTTGTTCTGGTTTCCGCTGGTTCAACGTGAGAACTGGGTAGTTCCGAAGATATTAATTTGGCGTTTGGGCTATCTTGCTGAACACGTTGAGAAAATTCAACATGCAATGCCCGCTCCACTCACCACATGGCCCAGAAAAACAACCGACGATAGCCAAAACTCCCACTTCAAGAACTTGGAATAGGGTTGATTTTGCCTCAACGTATTCAACACCAACCGTAAGTTAGTCTCATACTCAGCTTTCGACTTCGAGTACACAAGGATATCATCAATAAACACGATCACAACAGATCCAGGTACTCTCGGAACGTGCGGTGCATAAAATCCTAAAACCCGAGGGCGCATGCACAATCCAAATGGCATGACTGTGAACTCATAGTGCCTGTAACGCGTTCAAATGCGCGGTTTTGGAATGTCACCTTCCCGAATTCTCAACTGGCAATAACCAGACTTCAGGTCCAACTTTGAATAGACGATCGAGCCCACCAGCATGATCGAATAACTCATCAATCGGGTATCAGATATTTATTTTTCTCGGTCAACTAATTCAGTTCACGTAGTCCAATAATTTAACCGCAACCCACCCTCTTTTCTTCTTTACAAAAAGCAAAGGCGCGTTCCAAGGTGACATGCTTGGGCGTATTTAACCTTGCTCCAGCAATTCTTGTAATTGGTCCTTCAACTCAGCCATCTCTTTGGCGCGACGCGATATGGCGAGTGGGCTATAGGTTTCGCACCTAGCACCAACTTGATCGTGAATTCAATCTCACGCTGGGGTGGTAGCCCATGGAGATCTTTGGGAAACACATCTGTAAATTCCGACACAATCGTAACATCTCGCACACTGGTCTTTGGCTCAACAGCTCGAATCAGGGCAAAGTAGCAAATTCCGACACAATCGGAACATCTCGCACACTGGTCTTTGGCTCAACAGCCTGAATCAGGGCAAAGTAGCACTCCGCACCCTTCCGCACACCTTTCAAGACTTGGAGTGCAAGCAACAACATCAAGTCAAACTGAAATCCCGACTCCCTATTTGGACCGCCACATCGCAAGCTTGATCTGCAAGCATCTAACAGTCATTTGACAACATCCCTTTGACATTATCTGTCTTCACACGACTAGGTATCCCAAGCCGCGCTAGAACCTCGCTAGATAGAAAAGAATACGAAGCATCCGTCTCAAACAGTGCTTACGTCAGCGTGTTCTACATCATCGCAAAGCCTGGGGTGCACATAACACACACAAGCAACATACATAAGATGCAAACAAAAGCAAGCAATACGATTCTCCCGCACTCGTAACACGTTGATCCCACACATTGATGTATTGATAACATAAACTCCCTCATAGAACTGTCATCCGAAATTGCATACTGTACAGATAACACATGCATAATCCACCATACATGAGGATCCCAATTATTTATGTACATCATTATGTCAACATTTCATTCTCCTTTATTGCGCGCTACGAGCCAACGCGGCAATCTCGGGCTTTATGTCCTGCTTTACCACACAAATAGCACTTGTATTGCTTCTTTAGCTGCTGAACACCATCCCAACAGTCACGAGCGATGTGTCCTACCTGACCACAAGCATAACAAGTACGCTTCTCGAGTCTTTGCTTCTTACGGTGAGCAGACTTCGCAACCCTTGGAGTGCGCACTTTCCTGGTCGCAGACATCTGTTGGGCTCTCATCAAGTCCATTTCCAACAGTGTAGCTGCCTCCACCAATGGTTGGAATCCCAAGAACTTAGGACCCATCAACAAGAAACGGAGTTCCTGACGTAGCCCATCATAAAACCGATTGATCTCCATCCCCTCGGTTTCAAACACAAACTCGGGTTGTTGTCTCATTGCAACGAATGCATGAAAATAGGCCTCAACCGTGTCCTCTCCTTAGCTCAAACACACGTTCACCGGCGGAGCTGAGGCACTTCCCCTTGCCGCCTGCTCAAGTTCACTACCAGGCATAAGATGCATTACCGGATCAGAGGGTTGAACCTGTCCCTCATGGTAAGCCTTGAGCGTTGCAAAAACCACATCAGCAATCAGTCGAGTCGTTTCTATCGATGGAGGAGATGTTGGTACCACAGTTGATGTCATGCTTCCCATCGAGTGTCCGGGTTCCTGCTGCCATGCCATCGCACTTGTCGCCTACATTCGGAAAATTACACAAATAAGCAATAAGATAGGAATGCGCAGGTTCCTTAAACATAAAAATTTTCATTCCTATCATGGACATTCAGGAGTTCAAACGTGTTACCGTGGTTTGCACAGACATGTGCTCTTCACCCCACAAAAGAAGTCGACCACGACTTCGAGAGGGAAAGACTAAGACAGCTGATACCAAAAATGTAACAACCTCATCCGCTTATATAACATATACTAGAAGGTTCGGCCGGGGCCCCACGAGATATATCACAAAACAGACGACGAAGCTACGGAGTGATACTAGAGTAGCGCAACGCACCTACACAATGCATTCTAGAGGAAGCCTAGAACTACCACTTGAACTCCTCTCTTGAATGTCCAACATATAAAACACCATATTTTATAGCATATAGGAATGTCTTACAACATGTAAACATTGTTGGCCTTATGGCCTTACAAGGCTTTCAACAGTGGCCCCAATATTGGCACTCAGGCCGACCACATCAAAAGAAATCACAACAAAAGGAATAGACTTCGAGGTCTAGCGGCAGCAGCAGCAGCAACAACAGTAGGGACATTACCCTTTATACGACCCTCTTGGCTCTCCAGCACCTGTACAGGGACAATCCACCCAAGGGTGGCAAACAGAGACAACGGTCAGCATTCAGCTGACCTATTTATAACGACCCTACCGCTTTTCTCGGGGCAGCGGTAATCTTTCCTGCAGGCATATCATATCACAAACATGGCAATATATTTCATATAAGGTGCTTTCACGCACAGATACCATCACAACTGTTTGCCACCCGGCCCAACGGTCCGTGCACGCAGGGCACATTCTTGGTGTTCTGGCAAAGCACTTACCCACCACCGTATCAGGGTCACAACCCAACGACAACTCTCTTGAGCATTTACTCCATGGCGTGCAGCCGGAGTTTTATAGTCTTAGTGAACCGGGATTGGCCCTTAGCCCCCCATTGTATCACGGCGCGCAGGCCTAAGACTCTTGCTATGCGCTCCAACAGACCGCACCTACTGGTCTTACGTCGGACAGACATAACGCAGGTCGGATCCTCCACCCCCCATTGCTCAAATCGCCTTGCCATCACCGAGTACGGCGGACTCGCGGCTACAATAAAGGCGCGGGTAGGTCTCATTGATCCTGTTCTGGCATTTAAGCATGAGTATTTCTATTACACCCATTCTCTCACAACATTAGCGGGTCTTTACTGGGCATACCAGTACTTCCTGCTACTCTCTTTGCAGGTGGACACCGCAAAAATCATAAATGTCAGGGGTCTTTCCTGGCTACCATGCCGGTATTTCCTGTTACTTGCTTCACATGTGGACGCCCTACGACATCAAGCATTACAAAGGGCCTTTCCTGGTCACACCAGTACTTCCTGTTACTAATTCACAGGTACGACCTAATAGCACAAACAACACAAGCATTCTACGGGTATTTTCCTGCACTACCACTCCAGTACTTCCTGTTACTTTCTTTCACAGGTCCAACCGTTGACTACTAAACTACGCGTTTATCACGGAGTCTTCTCCGATTCGTATGCAACATCACCAATCCAGACCAACCTGTCCAGATGGGCTTCACACAGCATGCCTATTCCGTACTCCAATTCCGGATCTATATGCCAACAAAAGGGGATTTCATGAATCACCCAAAGATTCCCAACATCAGCCACCTCTTGGTGGAGGATTCACAAACATATACCAAAAAGGAAGCCTTCACATGGCTAGGAAGAAAAGTTATTACCCTTGAAGACCGACCGCTTTGGTGCCATGAGCTCTAAGCTGGCTTGCACGACTCACAAGAGCTTTTCCTCCGCAACGTCGGCCTCGGAACGCAGCTTGACACTCTCAAGCTCCACCAGCAGCAGCCCTTCTCCTTCTTCCTCCTTCTTACTCTCCCTTTCTCTCTCTAACTTGTAGAAAGATGAAGGCACTAATCAAATGAGAATATGTTCTCAGTTTTCGGCCTTAAGGAAATAGGAAAGAAGCTCGGCCCTTGGATCCCAGCTGAAGGAATGGACGACCACAAATTTGCCAGAAAACCTGATTTTTGCCTGACACGGCCTGTGACATTCCCGTGTCCCAGGCCGTGTGCCTCAAGCGGTGCTCAACTAACTTATCCAAACCAGTGACATACCCGTGTGACACACTCGTGTCATGGGCCGTGTCACCCAACATGCCTTCAGACACGCCCGTGTATGTGGCTGTGTTTATCTGGCTGAAAAAAATCCTAAAATCACCTGAGACTCACACGGCCTGTGACACGCCCGTGTCCCAGGCTGTGTGCCCCTACACGGCACTAGACACTCCCCAGCTCCACTTCGCCGAGGTGAGTTCGTCGAACCAAAGGGACACGTCCTGTGATACGCCTGTGTCACATGCCGTGTTCACTCGTCGATATCTCGACACTCGACACTCGACGATCGTCGAGTAACTTTCATCGAGCGCACTAACACGCCCTGTGACACGCCCGTATCACAGGTCGTGTCTAGAGTCGACCAAATTTTGTTGACCATTCGTTGACTGTTCCTCTCGACACTCGACGCACGCAGGACACGCCCTGGGACACGCCCGTGTCCCAGGCCGTGTCACCCGAAAAGTGGCCTGCTCATAAAATTTGGGATGTTACACTGGTGCATGCCTTTGCAGGTATATGGCCGAGAGTTAGGTTTTCCTAACTAATTTCTCCACTGGCTCTCTCTTTCTAAGTTCTAGACAGAAGGGAGAGTGAAGAAGGAAGAAGAAGGAAGAGATCTCGCTGTCGTTGGAGTTTTGAAGCTCCGATTCGCAAGCCGAGTCCTGATTTGCGGAGGCAAGGTCGTTGCGGTCATGTCCATCCGTCTAGATCTTGGGCATGATACCGAATAAATCACAAAGGGTAACTATTCTCTACTTGGACATGTGAAGCCCTCTACCTTTTGTATAGGAAACCCTCTCCCGTGAGTGTGCGGTGTGCATGAGGTATTCCTTTGGATAGATATGGATTATCCTCGTATTTTTGCATATAAAGTTTGGAATCGAAGTACAGACATAAGTATGGTGTGTGAAGCCCATCTGGATGGGTTGGTATGGATTAGTGATGTTTCATTATGCATGTATTATCGGAAAAGACTTCGTGTTGCTTGTTTTTAGGGTTTCTACATGGTAGATTGCAGCAAGGAACTTTGAGGACTAACCCGAAGGAGCACCTAGAAAACTGGGCAGAAATGCATTTTTGCCAGATATCACACATCGGTAGTGTTACCGCCGGCGGTAGCTCTGTGAAAGAACTGTTGTAAGGCCTGTCTCTCGGAGACCTAGGGGCCATTGTGTGGGGCTGCATGCTTTGGGAGCCCAGCTTGGTGGCCTGAGAGCCGCCCTTGTGCATAACCGAGTTATGTACTATTGTATGATCGATATGTTGGGACTCGGGGAAGCTTGACCCGCGCCGATGGCTTAAATTGACATGGCGATGTGAGAAATGGGTGAGTGGAACTGTACCCGCTCTATGTGGTTTGGTTAAGGAGACCTAAAGTACGTGACACTTACCATTGGCATAGAGGGCGAGTCTTAGGCTTTGGCCGAAAGACTGTAATGCTCACGATGTTTGCCGTCCTGGGGGCGGTGGTGAAGCCTCAGATTGTACCAGATTCACTGAGAATGTGCCCTGAGAGCACGAGGTGTGTGGTCATTCGTGCCTACGCCTGTGATGAAGTGTGCTTAATTTGCACTTTCATTTCTATGATTGTTTTTCTAATACAATTGCAGGGACGGAGCACCGCCGCCCCGAGTAAGGGGTGAGGTCATTATAATTTGGTCAGCTTTAGCTGACCGTTGCTTTGTTTTGCCACCGTGTGGTGGATTGTTCTTATGTAGGAACAGGTGAGCCCTGTTGCAAATAGCGGGCTGAAGCCCTTGTCGCTGTGCTGGCCATTGAAGGCCAAGGGGAAGTGTTTTTCTTTTGATACTCATGTATGGCCGGCCCGCGAGCCAATATAAGTAAAACACTTTAATTCAAGTTGAATGTTATAAGGCAAAAAGGCCAAGACTTTTGTATATGTTATTTCATTCCTGTTGTGGCTGTAGTGGACATTCATGTTATGTTTATTGGTTCTTCTAACTTATTTAAAAGCTTCCGCTAGAATGCTCCGTGTTAGGTTTCGATATTGTTTCATTGTAATTTGGTATTAATATGTAACTCCGCTAACTGTCCGTGGAATATAGTGCGGGTCCCTGACCATACCTTCTATTATATCCTATGTGATGGATGGGGGTGTTACACATCTCATTCTGTCGTCTAGCTCCATCGCCTGTTGAATCCGATCAGTGAGGTCATATCACACTTCTGTCTAGTTCAAACGTTCTTCAGCACTAGACCTCCTATCAACACAAGAGATCTCCAAGGCCGCCAAATCTCGAATAAGATGCTCGTCGTGAATTTGTATCCAATTGGCCCGTGCAGGAGTCCTGTGACTTAGCGCATCCGCAACAACATTTCCCTTGCTAGGAACATAATGTATCTTGAAGGTGTAGTCCCCAAGGAACTCCATACTCCTCTGCTGGCGCATATTAAAGTTCTTCTTATCTAATAGATACTTCAGGCTCTTATGGTTTTTTATAAATATTGACCTTCACGCCATACAAGTAATGTCTCTATAGCTTTAGAGCGAATATCATGGCCGCTAACTCCAAATAATGAATCAGATAGTTCCTTTCATGTACTTTCAACTAGCGCGAGCTATATGCTATTACTTTCCCATGTTGTAGCAAAACACATCCTAAGCCGCTCCCTGAGGCGTCATTGTAGATCTCATAGCCTTCCAATCCACATGTTGAGCACACAATATGTGTCGTGGTCAGAAGAATTTTCAACTCTTAAAAAGCTTGTGCACACTCCAGCGACCAAATAAACTTCTGATACTTCCTCGTCAAGGTCGCTAGGGGTAACACTATCCGCGAGAAGTTTTCTACGAAGTGCCTGTAGTAGCCGGCCAGCCCCAGAAAACTCCAGACTTCCACCATAGAAGACAACACAGGCCACTCTCGTATCGCAACAATCTTCGCCAGATCTACTGTGATTCCCTCTCCACTAACAACAAGACCAAGGAATGCTACCGAAGACAGCCAAAACTCACACTTAGAGAACTTGGCATACAACTGATTGCTCCTCAAGGTTTCCAACACTATGTTTAAATGATCCGCATGATCGTCCTCAGACTGGGAGTACATCGAGATATCGTTAATAAAGACTATCACGAATTGGTCAAAAACTCCAAATACTTCTTGAATGTCCGATTCATTAAATCCATAAATACGGACGGCGCATTCGTCAGCCCGAACGACATGACAGTGAACTCATAGTGTCTATATTATGTACTGAATGCCATCTTGGGAATGCCACTTTCCCTAATTCTCAACTGATAATACCCGGATTTCAGATCTAGTTTTGAGTACACAGTTTATCCAACATGTTGGTCGAACAGATCATTGATCCTCGGAATTGGATACTTATTGTTCTCTGTGAACTTATTCAATTCTCGATAATCAATACACAGCCGCAGACTACCATCCTTCTTCTTCATGAAGAGCACCGGTGCGCTCCAAGGTGATGAACTTAGACACGCATACCCTTGATCTAACAGTTACTGAAGTTGTACCTTCAACTCTGCTGTTTCCCTCAGCGCTAAGCGATACCGAGATCGCGACACAGGTTTGGCACCTGGCACCAACTCGATGGTGAAATCAATTTCTCTCTGAGCTGGAGCTCTAGGGAGATCTTCAGGAAAAACATCAGCGAACTCAGACACCACAGGAATATTGACCAAACTGGGCTTGGGTTTCTTAGCCTCTAGTAGAGTGAAGAACAACTTTGCACCCTCATAAACTGATTTGATTATTTGGAGAGCAGACACCAGCATCTTGCTTGATCCCCTCATACCAGAAAAATTAGTTTCTTGACCTGTATTCAGACCCAGATTGACCGTATTTAGACTACAATAGATGTATGCACATTGCTACGAGGGTCAATCTATGCCAAAGATTATGTCAAACTCTACTATCGACAGTAATGATGCTTCCAGGTCAAACTCTTGACTTCCTATTAACACCTTAACGCAACAGACTCTATCTGTGCACATTGAACATCCGTTAGGGAGCAACACATTCAGTTTATCCTTTTCCACCAAAGAAGGTACTCCGATACTCGACACAAAGTCCTTGGACAGAAAGAAGTGTGAAGCCGATGTATCAAACAGTTCTCTCGCCGGATAGTCCAAGATTAAGACAAAGCCTAAAGTACGACAACCATACGACCAATGCATAAGGCGTGAGGTATAGAAAGCATTAAAGCTAAAATCTAACTCATACTTGTAACCACATCGCCTTGCTTGATGGCCTCCTGCTGGCCAAGGTTGTAGACTCTAGGTTGGTCTTGAGCTCCTCATCAGTAAAGGTAGAGCCTGCATATTGCCCTAACCTCATGAACTCATGCAAGTAGTCGTCTATACTACTATCACCCTGAGATAATCTCTGAAACTGATTTTCCATAGCAATTTTCTGCGCTAATGGGATATATCGCGCCAGAAACAATCTCAAAAACTCATCCATCGAGATATTGGTGAGTTGTCTTCCAACAAAGTGATGTAATTCTAGTTCATCCGACCACAACCTTGCTTCACCGTCCAAAGGGAAAGTGGCTATAGTAACCTTCTGCCACTCGTTCGTCTCTATTGCCGACATGACTCTCTTAACCCAAGAGAGCCAGTCCTTAGCTTGCACTGGGGTTACAGTGCCCATAAACACTGGAGCGTTAAAGCTCATCACATGCTTGAGCTGCTTTTCAGCTGCTCTTCTTTGCACTACGGGCTCTGCCGCTACTTGATCCACCACTATAGGTTCGGCTATGCCAAGCGGTACTTGACCTAATTCAGGAGCAAGGGGTTGCACTTGCCTCCATGGCTGAGGATTAATCATGGCGAACACCGCTTCAGCTACCAAACATATGGTTTCATCAGAAGGAGGGATCGCAGACACGTCATTAGGCGCACTACTCTCCACAAAGTGCTGACATTGGGACTGCTTTGCACCACTCCTAGTCACATATAATTGTGAAACATTCAATTATGTGACCAAACATATTGCCAAAAAGCAATTATAGGAATGCGCAGGTTCCTCAAACATTTGTATTTTTATTCATAAGTCGACATTCATGGGTTCATTCATGTTATAACGGTAACGTACATACATGTGCTCAACACCATTAAAAGAATTTGCCCACGAATTCAAATAAGAAAGACCGACACCAGAATCTGATACCAAATTATAACACCTTCATCCATCATAAAAGAAATAACAGAAGGTCCAGTCGGAGACCCACGCCATATTCTAGGATAGTCTGTGTAGTTACGTATTGAAACCATAATTCATAAACATGTATCCTAACTCGGAGTGCATTCTAGCTGAAATAGATTAATTGCTCAGAACCCAACCATTTGAATATTCACTAAACCAAAGGAATGATGAGACAAATACGTGAAGTAGTTACGACATTTAAGGCCTTACAAAATTTCCTCAAATAATATTGTTATACATACTTCGGCATGCAGGCCGGCCACACATGAGCAGTAAAAGAAAACACACTTCGCTTTGGCCTTTGAGGGCTGACTTAGCAACCATGGGCTTTAGCCCTCTACTTCTCGCTCGGCTCAGCTGCATCTGCATGAAGACATTCCACCCAAAAGGTGGCAAACATATATCAAACAACAACCATCACCATGGAGTTTTCTTCGGCACGCAACAACCATCACCAATCCAGACCAACCTGCCCGGATGGGCTTCACATAGCATGTATGTTCCGTACTTCGATTGCGGATTCTAAATGCAAAAACAACGAGGATACAATTGATCTTCCCATCGGGAGAACTACATACATGTGTTCGTGGAGCATCTACCCTCACATGCCAAAACAAAGGACTTCACATGTTCAAGGAAGATGATCGTTACCTTGAAGTTCGTTTTAGCGCCATTGAAGAGATTCTAGCCGGATGGAAGCGACCGCTACAGCTTTGCCTCCATAGATCTGAATTCATCTCGCGGATCAGAGCTATAAAACTCCAATGGCTGCGAGATCTCCTTTGTCTGACTCTCCTGCTCCCTGCTCCAGCCGCTTAGAACTAAGCCTCAAAAGAAATGAAGTGAAAACGCCACTTCCTAGGCTTTAAACAGAGCTACCGCCGCGCGGTACCTTCAAACATTGACTTGATTCACGCGGTCACTGCACTAAATCTCCAATCACAGACCGACATGTGACCACGTCGTTACAGGCCTAGTACCGCAGCGCGATAACAAACTACCGCCGTGCGGTTAAGGATGTCTCGTATCAATGCGACGCTCTCGACGAACTTATGCTACTGCTCTGCGATATCGCTATTGGCACACGGTACCTCACAGAAAGGTATTCCAAATAAAACAACTTCGCTACCACCGACATTAACCCAACCGCCGGGCGGTATCTTACATGAACCATTTCCTACTTCAGGAAACTTTGGGCGTTACACATGTGCACTATCACAGTTGGGATAATATCATGGTAGGTCATAGGGGCAAAATTTGGTGCATGTCACCCATGTGTGTGTACACACACACACACACACACAGTTTAATGTATATACACCTCACACATATATAGATATATATGCGCTTTTTTGAAATACGTCTTGTGCGTGTATTTTTAAGAAAAGTGTTCAATATGAAAGTTATAGAGATCTACAACTTTCAAGTTGAACACTTTTCCTGAAATGCACGTACAAGACATATTTTGGGCCCGATTTTAACATGGGCGGAACAATTAAGAATTCGTAATTGTTTTGCCCAGGTTTCAATAGGGCCTAAAATACATATTTTGCTTGAATTTTCAGGAAAAGTACTCAACATGAAAGTTGTAGATGTCAACGAGATCTACAATTTTCATAATGAACACTTTTTTTGAAAATGCGCGCAAAAGATGTATTTCAAAAAGGCGCGTATATATCGTATATATACCTCACGCGTATTTACAACTGTTAGAAACCAGGCCGAGGCCCAAGGCTCTGAATTATCTATGGGAATATTGGGTATAAGTTTGACCTGGTCGACTGTAGTTGAATGGCAAAGAATCATCCCCATCCAAATATCCTTGGGTCCACGTGGATAAATCCCAGGTAGGTTGTTTAGCGTCAGGATTGAAATCCCGACCACCTTTATAATAGGGGACTAACACCACCTCTCATGCACAAATGCACTGGCCATCTTTTGTTAGAAACCAAGTCGGGGACCAAGAGTCCGAATTATCTACGAGAATATTCGGTATAAGTCCGACCTGGTTGACTGCAGACGAATGACAAAGAAACATCCCCAACCCAATCTTCTGGGGTCCACGTGGACAAATCTCAGGTAGGTTGTTGAGCGTCGGGATAGAACCCCCGACCTCCTTTATAAGAGGGAACTAACACCACGGCTCATAGCCAAATGCGCTAGCCTGGGTATATATATATATATATATATATATATATATATATATATATATATATATATATATATATATATATATATATATATCTTATTATATAAAGCAATATAGGTATTTGGAGGCACACCATAGATCAAACAAGAGCCATTGAATTATGAGAGAGAGCATGAGATGAGTGGAGAGAGTTGGGAGAGAGAGAGAGGAGGGAGAAAGAGAAAGAGAGAGAGAGAGAGAGTAGAGAGAGGGAGAGAGGGTGGCAGTGTTTCTTATATATATATATATATATATATATATATATATATATATATATATATATATATATATATATATATATATATATATATCTTATTATATAAAGCAATATAGGTATTTGGAGGCACACCATATATCAAACATGAGCCATTGGATCATGTGAGAGAGCATGAGATGGGGGAGAGAGGAGGGAGAGAGAAAAAGAAAGAGAGAGAGAGAGAGTAGAGAGAGGGAAAGAGGGTGGCCGGGTTTCTTTTATATATATATATATATATATATATATATATATATATTATTATTATTATTAAAGAGAGAGGAGAGGAGAGTGTGGGGAGAGAGAGCTAGAGAGAGAGGAGGGATATAAAGAGAAAGAGAGAGCGAAAATAATATTTTTACGTCAAATAATAATTTTTTTACAGTATAAATACTGTAATATTAATGTATATTTTTTACGATCATTTTGAGTACTCATATGTATATGTTGCGGACATAACCCGCATTGATGTAGGCGCAACTTGCAGACGCATGAAACACAGGCGGAGCCCGTGTCGAGGCGTCTGCAAGTTGCCCGCCTGGATGCGCCCGAAGGCCGCACGAGAGCATCAAACACGGGCATAACCCATGCGAAAATGCTCGTATATATATATATATATATATATATATATATATATATATATATATATATATATATATATATATATATATATATATATAATTTTGGTGTTGAGCCTTTTTTGTGAAAATGCACACACAAGACGTCTTTTACCTGTATTTTTACGGGAAATGTTCAACACAGAAATTATAAATCTCAGAACACAAAAGTTGTAGATCTCACCGAGATCTACAACTTTTGTGTTGAATACTTCTCATGAAAATGCACGTAAAAGACGCAGTTCAAAAATACATGTATATTCTTATATACACGTTAAGTGAATATGCATTTTACCGATATATATATATATATATATATATATATATATATATATATACACACACATATATATGTAAGGGTGCAGGCATACGTGCATACGGGCAAGGGTTAAGATTGCTTCAAATCGAAAAGTAATAAACATAAAAGTTGTAGCTCTCGTCGTTACAAACAACTTTCATGCTGCTCATTTTTTAATTTAGAGCTGTTTCGACCTTCGATTTGGGGATCGAAATCTGTAGCACTCTCGCCGCCCCAGATTTCGATCCCCAAATTGAAGGTCGAAACAGCTCCAAATTAAAAAACGATCAACATAAAAGTTGTTTGTATCGACGAGATTTACAACTTTTATATTGATCACTTTTCGATTTGAAAACATCTTGACCCCCTTTTCATTATCTGTATGCCCACACTTTAAGTTGCCCGCATTTGAGATATCCATGTACATATATATACATATATACACATATATATGTATATACATACATATATACACATATATATGTATATACATACATATATACACATATATATGTATATACATACATATATATACATATATGTATATATATACATATATATACATATATATGTATATATATATATATATATATATATATATATACATATATATGTACATATATATAGGAGATATCTATAATATGGGCAGCTTAAAGTGCGGGCGTACGGACAACGAAAAAGGGGGTCAAGACTGCTTCAAATCTAAAAGTGATAAACATGAAAGTTGTAGATCTCGTCGATATGAACAACTCTTAGGTTGATCACCTTTTGATTTGAAGCTGTTTTAACCTTCGGTTTGGGGATCAAAATCTGGGGCGGCGAGAGTGCTACAGTAGCAAGCTCATCGTCCCAGATTTCGATCCCCAAATCGAAGGTCAAAGCTGCTCCAAATCAAAAATCGTTCAACATAAAAGTTGTTCATATCGACGAGATCTACAATTTTTATGTTGATCACTTTTTGATTTGAAGTCATCTTGTCTCTTGTCCATACGCCTATGCGCCCGCACCCGATCAAACCTTATATATATATATATATATATATATATATATATATATATATATATATATATATATATATATATATATATATATACTAGCATCTTCGAACGGGATTCGCCCGTTCTCGATGCGTCGCTGCGGGTTTCGCCCGCAACCAAGCGGGCTTCGTCCGTTTGTCATTCCGGAGGGCTTCGCCCGTTCTCAGTGTGTCGTTACGGGCTTCACCTGCAACCAAGCGGGCTTCGCCCGCATTCCGGAGGGCTTTGCCCGTTCTCAATGCGTCGCTACGGGCTCTGCCCGTAACCAAGCGGGCTTCGCCCGTTAGGCATTCAAGCGGGCTTCTCCCGCCACCCCCCCCCCCCCCCCCCCGACGGGCTTTGCCTTCCCCCGACAATTATTTAAAATTTTAAATCAATATATTTTAAAAAATCGTAGAGGCAGACAAAGTATATCCGGGTCAGGTACTGTTATGCGGGGTACGGGGGGCCATGCATAGAGATTTGAGAAAATGAACATGAAATCAAAAAATTGTACTTGAAAAACTTTAATGAGCTTACTTGATGTCATAATGTCAAAAAATGGCAATGTCCGGCTAGGCTTGATCATTTGAGCAACACTGCAATGAAATAAAATTTGTCATTCCCATCTTCAACTTCTAATCACTCAAGACAAACAAATAAGAAATTAATCAGAAATTTGAGATGTTAAATCAATAGTCAATGCATGAATTAAATCAGTGGGCAATGCATGAATTAAAATAGAAGGCAATGCATGAATTTAATCAAAAATTATGATATTAGAGATGTTTACACCTGCAATTAGGCTCTAGCAATCTTATCCTCTTGTGTAGCTTGATGTAAAATTTGGATAGGAAACAGAATTGATGAAAAATGCAAAATTGATCCATAGATTGTCCTCTATTCGGGCTAGTTGTAATTTTATACTCCAATTTTACATTTCTGTTAACAATTATAATAGAAGTAAGAAAAAAAAACTTCATATCTGTAGTATATCTATTAAATGTGGATTAAATCATCATATAGGCTCCGTTTGGTGGGACTTATTTTCACCGGTCAAGCGATTACGACCCCATGAATTGGACCTTAATTATGGTATGATTCATGCGGTCGTAACTGCTTGACCGGTGAAAATAACTCCCCCAAAAAGAGACTTATTTTCACCGGTCAAACAGTTACGTCCGCATGAACCGGACCTTAATTGAACTTAATTAAGATCTGGTTCATGCGGTCGTAACCGCTTGAACCCCCCCCCCCCCCCCCCCGAACGGAGCCCTAAACTCATTAAAATTTTCCAACCAAGCCAAATAACAACAATGAACATCTAATACCTTATCTCCTGATAGAAGCACACTACTCCTGCTTGGATGAAATTCCAAGATTGTTATGCATCTGCTTTGGAACTTAACAAATGTTGGTTTGAACTGCAAAGAGATGTGAAGGTCAATTTCATAAAAATATTTTCAGCAAAGCACTTTTCATTTCTAAATGTGGGTTTGATCTCCAATTTTTTTTTGATTTATTTTTTCACAAAAATAAGTGGAATAATAATGTAATAATAAATATGTATGGAAAAAAATGATTGCTCGTCTTCTTCAAGGCAATATACAACCAATGAACAAAGTGAAAAACAAATTGAAAGGAGGGAAAATGACAAAAAAATCTCTAAGAATGTGATAAATACTATATATGAATGCAATATTTCCTTCAACAATTTCTCTCTTATTTATAGGACTCAAACTGATCCAAAATTTATTCAAAGCCTGCTTGATCCATAGCAAGATTACCTTTTTTTTTACATGATCGAGTTCACACACCCTCTCTTCTTAATCTATGCATTGTCATAGAAGCTCTAAACAAAATTAATTTTATTTGAACTCGATCGAGTCCAAACACCCCGGTAAATTAATTCTCTTCATCTCTCTCTCTCTCTCTCTCTCTCTCTCTCTCTCTCTCTCTCTCTCTCTCTCTCTCTCTCTCTCGGTGTTGCTCCGGCTATGACGTATTCCTTTATTGTCCGGTTTCAATTTATCTTTGTCTTGTAGAAACATCGAGACAGAATTGTCATAGTTGTGATTTGTGAAGACATCAACATCTTTACTAAAAGAATATGAATAAAACTAATATCACAAACTCCTCTACCTCAATCAAGTATCAACCATTATCAAATGTTGGAACGCTTGATGGCCGCAAAGAACACGAAGAAGAGCTTGGTGGTCTACATCGGGATGAAGAAGGAAGAAAATCTATTGCTGAACCTGGAAATGCTGGAACCTATAGGAGAAGGAAGAAAATACATTACATTGGAGTGCCAATCGGTCCACTTGCGAACAGAGTCGGTAGTGGAGTGGTGGAGGATGAAATCTACGAATCTACTTCTTTCCTCCTCAGTTCGCTATTCTAATTTTAGGGCAGACCCGTTTAGAAAAATCTGCAAATCTGCCTCTTTCCAAAACCAGCGAACTGATGAGGAAGGATCTAAAATAATTAGCAGAGAGTGGACTCAGTACCTGGATCACGAAGCAAGGCGTCAAAACAACCTCTCGAAGCAGTGCCGCGAAGCAGCGTCGCGAAGCGCTCTTTCCAAAACCAGCAAAATGAGGAGGAAGGATCTAAAAAATTGGCAGAGAGTGGAATCAGTACCTGGATCACGAAGCAGGGAGTCAAAGCCGAGCCGCGAAGCAGCAACGAACTTAGGAGGAAGGATCTCTTTGATGTCCGAAGCCAAACGTGTTGATGCCCTAGAAGAGAAGAAGAAGAGGTGTAAATGTCTTGCTAAAAAAGGAAGAAAGCAAGAAAAAGAAATAGAAATCAGCGGGTGTCCACAGAAGAAAACATCAAAGAAGTCTTGGGGAGCAAGTGTCTTGCGGGAGAAAGAAGATGGATGAAATCAAATGTCTTGCGGTAAAAAGGAAGAAGAGTGGTGACATGTCTTGCAGGAGACTTGTGCGGGAGAAGCCTTGGAATGCGAGTCCAGTAAAGATGGCAGGATTAGCTCGGGAGCTCGCGAGGAGGATATACATGCGCCGTCGAGTGAGGTCGAGAGCTTGTGAAAAACAGCCATGTGGCGGTGTGTGTGGTGTCGGATTCATCGCAGGCAGGAGATGTCCTCAGAAGCTGGAGGAGGAAGAACCAGGGGGCTTTGGCCGACTGGGTTCGGGAGCTCGTGAGGAGGAGATGCATTTGCCGGCGAGTGAGGTTGGGATCTGGAGAAAGTAAAGGTTGATTCGATCCGCAGGAGAGAACCTAGGGCACGTGAGTGGAGAAAACCCAGGCTAATCGCGATAGTAGAGGAGAGAAGACATGGTTTCTCCCTAATCTTTCAATATTACGACACAGTGGATTTTGGGGCGTGAGATTTTGCAGGGGAACGGCGAGGCGGAGAGGAGCGAACCAGCATAGGTTTGAGGATCTGTGGGCTTTTGCTTAAGTTGAATAATCTGTGGCCTTTGATTAATGATGATCGTGTGGCTAATATTAAAAGTGTGGTGTGCTTGAAAAGTGATATATTCTTTTATATAATAAAGATATATATATATATATATATATATATATATATATATATATATATATATATATATATATATATATATATATATATATATATATAGTTAAAATTTCACAAGCTGATTAACTGGTAGTTCTGGTATCAAGCAAACACTTCCAAAACTATCAAGCGGAGCACTTGATCAAGTGAAAAACGAGAACTAGGCGCAAGAACACTCCAACCATAAACTGAGCTATGTATTAGTAACAATGAAAAGCAAACACAGATTTTGCATTAATCAACTATCAATCTTTACAGGGCCAGGTATACATGGCGAGACATGATTTCGCCAAGTACAAAAGAGAGAAAACAAGCAAAGCAATCTTCAAGCCGGGCGGACAGCCTTGGAGACCGCTGAGTTCGCCAAGTTCACCAAAACCGCCAAGCCGCTGCTGCTATTCTGATTCTACGGAGTCCGCACAAACCGCGGACAACCCGTTATTCTATTGATGCCCGCTCTACAAGCCGCCGCCGAACTGAATGAACATACTGCCAAGCTCGCCGGGACCGTGACTTGGTTATTGAACTTAGACTTCAATTGATGGAGAGAAAACTGGTTGGTCGCCAAATGCGACCTGCTGCAACCGCTGATTGTAAACTGCAAGCTTCACTGCTTCCTGACCTTGATCAGAACCAGATGTCTGGCTTCATAGTGCTAGCCGTACAACCTCCAAACAGCAACCAGTTAAATCTCAAATTGCACGACCTGGAAAACCGAGTCCGCAACAATTGATCTGCTCTCAACTTACTGTTCACTCTGTTACTGTAGACGTGTCGGGGGGGGGGGGGTCTATTTATAGGCGGGGTGAGGAGTGTGGTCACCGCCCAAGTGAATAGAGTCATCACCCCAGCTCGCAGCTAGAACAAACCAGTCCGCCGAGTCCGCAAGGACTTGGCCGGACTCCAGCCAACTCGCCAGGCGCCAAGTCAAGGTCAGTCCACCACCAGGCGGACACTACGCCAGTCCGCACACATAGCAGCACGCGGACATAGCAACATCCCATTCACTATATCAGTCTGCACGCTACATGCAGATACGACACCAACCCGCACTTCTCACAAGCACTGCACCAGTCCACAACACTGCATAGCACAAGTACGCAACCACAGCCCATTTTACATCAGTCTGCACGCTATACGCGGACACGGCGACAGTTCGAACAACTCAAGATCACCGCCTCAGCCCGCCACATGAGTCCACGATCAACAGGAAGATCGCCCGGTCAACAGCAGACTCTGCAGACACTATATCAGCCCGCCGCACAAGTCCACAACCAACAGGCAGATTGCCCGGTCACAAGAGACTCTACAGACACTGCGAACAAAAATGGACTTCTTACAAAGTGTGACCAAGTCCAGCAACTCACCAAACAACTGGTTCGAGATCGGCGGACACGAAGCCAGGCCGCCAGCCCCAAAACACAGTCCGCCAACAAGATTGCGGCTATCACCCACCACAACACAAGATCAAGGCAAGAACCAATGCTGATCTCATGACCTCCACCATATCCACAACAGCAGACTCCGCGGACTACAACTGAGTCTGCCACAGCCCGCGGGCTCACTGCCAATCTGCCCGGTTACTCCAAGAACCGGCTATCTACAGAACCGCAGACCGAGCTGAGCACCGCCACCATACCGCCATAGACAGTCCGTTCAGGCCGCTCCACTAGACGCCCAAGCAGCCAAGACCATCCAGTCCGTAATATCAGTCCGGCCAGGCCGCGGACTCAGACCGCCCAGACCGCACTGTCTGCTCCATCACCCACTTTAACTTCATAATTTTCAACATATATATATCTTTAACTACATTAAAGAAGTATTTTTAAATTGTAGAATCAGATCACGATCGATCACGACCGTTGAATATAAACCAAATATTTGATCGCAATCGTTGATCAAAACAACGAATCAGAGCCGTTCATATTTTTTCTTAGGTCTCCTAAACCTGTATAGGGCCTCTCAAATCAATATAATTTTGTAGGGGAACCCTATAACCCGCCAGCCTAGTCCAAAATTAATCACAAACACCACTTGAAAAGCCCGCTAGGAAAGCCCAACAAGAGAAACAGCCCGTCGGAATTTGAGGCCCGCCAGTTTCAGGCCCGCCATTATAACTTTACTTCTTAAAGGGAACAAAAGTATATATATCCGAAAAACAAACATACGCAGGCGGTGTGGGACTAAATCCCGCATGGGATTAATACAATCCCAGGCGGGATTAATTAGGCGGCATTAATCCCGCACTTATGCGGGATTAATTCCGCACTTAGGCATTAAATCCCGCCCAGGCGGTATTAATACAGCCTAACTAGGCAGGATTAATCCCGCCTAAATAGTCGGGATTTAATCCCGCCCAGGTGGCGGGACAGGCGGGACATTAAATCCCGCCCAGGCGGGATTAATCCCGCCTAACTAGGAGGGATTTAATCTTGCCTAAGTGGAGGGATTTAATCCCGCCTAAGTGCGGGGTTTAATCCCGCCTAAGTGAAGGATTTAATCTTGGCTTTATTTAAATGTTTATAATTTCGGGGTGGCGGGCGCAGCCCGACGCGGGGTGGGAGAAGCCAGGTGCGGGGCAGGTGTAGCCTACCGCGGGGCGTGTGCAGCTCGCCGCAGGGCGGGCACAGTCAGGTGCGGGCGAAGCCCGCCGTCACGGGCTAGGTACTGTGGCACGTAGCCATAGGTGCGGAGCCCCGTGTCGGGCACTCGTGTATATATATATATATATATATATATATATATATATATATATATATA
The DNA here is from genome assembly GCA_039583875.1 of Platanthera guangdongensis. NCBI lineage: Eukaryota > Viridiplantae > Streptophyta > Magnoliopsida > Asparagales > Orchidaceae > Platanthera > Platanthera guangdongensis. The sequence continues at coordinate 54,579,918 of CM077153.1, read as the reverse complement.
TATATATATATATATACTACATTAAACAAGTAGTTTTGAATTGTAGAATCAGATCATGATCGATCACGACCGTTGAATATAAATCAAATATTTGATCGCAACCGTTGATCACAACAACGAATCATTTCTGTTCATATTTTTTCTTAGGTCTCCAAAACCTATATAGGGCCTCTCAAATCAATATATTTTTGTAGGGCACCCCTACAACCCGTCAGCCCAGTTCAAAATTAAACACAAACACTGCTTAAAAAGCACTCTAGGAAAGCCCAACAAGAGAAACAACCCGTCGGAGTTTGAGGGCCGCCAGAGTTTCAGGCCCGCCATTATAACTTTACTTCTACAAAGGGAACAAAAGCATATATACCCGAAAAACAAACATGCGTAGGCGGTGTGCGACTAAATCCCGCCTGGAATTAATACAATCCTCGACGGGATTAATTAGGCGGCATTAATGCTGCACTTTGACATTAAATCTCGCTCAGGCAGGATTAATCCCGCCTAACTAGGCGGGATTTAATCTCGCCTATGTGGCGGGACATTAAATCCCGCCCAGGCGGGATTAATCCCGCCTAACTAGGCGGGATTTAATCCCGCCAAACTAGGCGGGATTTAATCCCGCCAAACTAGGCGGGATTTAATCCCGCCAAACTAGGCGTGATTTAACCCCGCCAAACTAGGCTGGATTTAATCCCGCCTAAGTGCGGGATTTAATCCCGCAAATAGGCTGGATTTAATCCCGCATAAGTGCAAGATTTAAATGATTACAATCCCGACTTTATTTAAATGTTTATAATCCAGGGGGTAGGGCGCAGCCCGCCGCGCGGCCGGCGTAGCCAGGTGCGGGCAAAGCCCGCCGTCACGGGCCGAGTACTGTGACGCGTAGCCATAGGGGCGGAGCCCCGCGTTCACCATAACAATATGTATATTTGAGGATATAGATGAAAGCTTGTGAACAGTTCGGGGTCCACTATTCACCCCACTATTATGAATATGTATATTTGTACTTATATTAGTTATATATACAATATTTATTAATTTATGATTTATACTTATTATTTTAATTTGAGAATATAATCTAATTACATTAAAACAATAAAATATTATTGAGGGTTATAAACTTATAATTGATTATTATTTTTAATTTTTTTAATGAAATAAAAATAAAGGGTGGAGAAGTTATCCAATTGAGGGATATAATTGATTTGATGGCAACCATGTTACAACATAAGAGTAACAAGCTAGCTCTTTGCATCTCATCATTCTCAAAAGAACTACATACATGCCTTTATATAGGCTAGCACAACTAATAATAAATTCACATGTGTTTGTCACATTAAATGCCACCTAATCTACACTTCATCTCTCTCCTCCGCATTAAGTAAACATATTTAATATATATATATATATATATATATATATATATATATATATATATATATATATATATATATATATATATATATATATATTTATCATATAAACCAATATACATATCTTCAATCACACCACCGAATGAATCTGAACCGTTCGATCATGCTCAATCAAACAAGGATCGTTGGATTCAAAATAGAAGGGATGCCTATAACATTTCAAAATGAATCTGGCACTGTTCATTTCCTCCAAAATCCGGATACCCACGAACTCCTCAACCCGTCTTCACTGCCTCATCCCGCCGCCTCCGGCGGCCTGCCCGGCGCCCACCGGCGGGTTCGTCGGCCTCCGGCGAACCCGCCGGTGGTTGTCCGGCGGCGACCTTGGGTCTCACGGGCAGGGGTACCGCCGGCGGTGGCCCTGCCCGCTCACCGCTGGACAACCCCCGGCGGGTTCGCCGGAGGCCGGCGAACCCGCCGTTGGGTTCCGGGCAGGGCGTCGGCGGCCGGGAATGCCCCCGTGTGAGCAGGCGGGAGCGGGTGGGGGAGGGGGGAAATTTGGGTTTTTTTTCAGTTTTTTTCAATTTTTTATTTTTTATATAATATTTATTATATTATAATTTGATTTAAAAATAATAATTATTTATTAAATTATTTAATTATTTTAATTTTGCTCGGGGCGGGCGAAGCCCGCCGGGGGGGGACGGGTCTTGCGCGCCGGTGGGCGGGCGAAGCCCGTAGGGGGGGGGGCGAGGCCCTCCGAGGGGTGGGCGAAGCCCGCCGGGGGGTCAAGCGGGCGAAGCCCGCAGCGACGCATCGAGAACGGGCGGAGCCCGTTCGAAGATGCAGGGGGGCGGGCGAAGCCCGCAGCGAAGCATTGAGAATGGGCGGAGCCCGTTCGAAGATGCTAGTATGTATATATATATATATATACACATATATATATACACACATATGTATATATACACATATATATGTATACACATATATATATATATATACACATATATATATACATATATATATACACACATATATATATATATATACACACACATATATATATATATATATATACACATATATATATATAGATATATATACACACACACACACAACATATATATATATATATATATATATATATATATATATATATATATATATATATATATACATATATATAAACTGGTATGACCCGGTCAACCCGGAAAAGTCACCAACACAGACTCTCACCTATTTCAAGCCTGCATCCTTTAAACACACCACCACAACATGGAATCTTTAGGGAGAACTAATTGCAGGAGAACTCTCTCTCTCTCCTTCTCCTCATCTCTTCTCTTTCTCTCTCTTCACCTTCTATATCGGTAGCGAGGATCAGAGAGGGAAGAAGTTGTAGAGATCAATAACAATGGACACTGTTGCTACGGTATGTCATAAGAGATGATGCGATGGTGGCATGCAAGGGAAGAGAAAGTAGGGTCCTTACTTGTCGTGCGGGAGGAAGCATGGGGCGCGTACTAGCGGGATTTTTTTTTCGGGATAGCAGGGTGAGGGGATTTGCTTTTGGTTTTGCTTTGTGATTTGTCCTTTTTGATAATATAATAAGGCATTCTCATAAATCGGACGATGACACTTCTTTATAGCATTTTCATCTAATGGTTCAGATCAAAAAATTGGTGTGCTTTCAGATATCCATATCGATTTATATAATAAAGATATATATATATATATATATATATATATATATATATCACTATAAAAGTAATATAAAATACATGAATTTAAAATTTATTGGATTGATTGCAGTCGTTGGATCTGTGTGCTTTATTCATCAGTCGTTTGTTCTTTTACATACCTAAACCCGCCAAATTTTACTTAGATTATTAGGCTATACTCGATGGTTTGTCCGAAAATCTACCAAACCGGGTATTGTCGCTCGGGGCACGAGGGTCGGAGGCCCGTGTCTGTCGTTTTGCTCCTCAGAAAGCACAAGAAACTCTTTTAAAGTCCCGGGAAAAAAGATGCTTCTGAAGAACCCCTGTGAGTCTATTTATAGGCCTCTGAGTTTGAACTGCCAATAAGCAAACTGAACCGACCTGAAATTACCAAAATACCCTTTGTCGGGTCTGCCAACAGCCAAACTCTGCTGTTCTGAAGGGTTATATGCAGACCACGGAGGGCAAAAGTGTAAAATCACCTGGGGCTAAAAAGGTGAACCACATTCTAACTGAATCGGTTCCTGACCAACCACTAAACCGGTGCTTGGCGAGACCACCGTCTCACGGGCGAGAGCTCCTACCCTTGGGGCTCGTCTCGCCTAGCGGATTGGCCGTCGCCACACGACTGGTCCTCTCTCTGGGTCCATCTCGCCTAGAAAGGCTCTCGCCTGAGCCGCTGGGACCTTCTCGCCCGAACCGCTGGGCCCCTCTCACCTAGCGAGCCAGCTATGACCCGATGAAGAGCCCTTTTCTTGGGACCCACTCGCCAGCTGGTAGGCTTCTGTCAAAGAGTTCATCTTGCCTTATCTTCCCCTCTCTTCGAGCCCGAACTGTTCCTGCGAGCCCGAGGTTGTACACAATCCCCGCTCTTTTCGAGGTTGTTTCAAGCTCGAAAAAAAGTCCAACCGAGGCTCGTGTCATTAAAGCGTATTTATGAGCATATTTATGAGGGAATCTTTGGTGAGGCCCTCCACCGGAGCATATAAATATAGGATTCCTACTCCGTATAGAGGATGCCCCCTTTCACACTTCCTCCTTCCTTGGCTTTACTGCAATCATGTCTCACAGCCAGAGTTTTCGCGAGTGCCTTGCGATGGTGTGCAAGCAGAACAAGGCCAACGTGTCCGCTCTGGCCAAGGCTCTAGTTTGCGCCCCACCCTCCTTACCATCATCATCGCCTCGCCCGAAGAAGGCAAAGACAGGCGGCCACCCTCCTCGGCCGAGGAGCCATCTTGCGATGCCCTAGAAATCCACCCCTCTCCTCCTCCCGCATCTCCTAGAGAGGAGGTGAGTTATTGTTTTTGTCACTATTACCCCTTCACCAGCATCTGCTTATTTACCATTTTCTTCTTCAGGGAGCCCCCGTGCCTCTATGCCTAAGAGAAAGTCCGAGGGATGACATCGTCGCCTACCGCGAAGAATCTGACTCACCATAGCCTTCCACTCCTACGTCTACTCCTCCCAACGAGAAGAAGAATGACCCTTCTCAGGCCATCGGGACATCCCGCCATCCTGGTAAAAAACCTTCCCTCTCGCTTCTCTGTCCCGCTGACTACTCCCACACCGTTTTGCGAGAGCCTCCCTTACTCTGCCCCTCGACTCCTTGTGTAGGTGCCCAGACCGACTCTCCTACTGAGGAGCTCTTTAGGAGACTCGTCGTCTCGCCCAATCCTCCCATAGACGAGATTGAAGACTACCTGGGTGACCCCAAGGACCCGCTGAAGATGAAGCGCAAGACAGCCTAGATGTTCCGGAAGCACGCGCGCATCATCTACAAGCTGGAGCAGGACAAGCAGGCGGCTGATAGGCGAATTGAATGGCTGGAGACTGAATGTGCTCGCTTATCTTCCGAGGTTGACGCTGAGATAGAGGTTGAGGGGACTGACCCTCAAGCCATTATCAGTGAGGTCGACATGCAGCTTCGTCTCGCGTGTAGTGGGCTTGGCGCCGTTCGAGCCTTCCACTCGCACAATAGGCCCCCCTATGCGGGGGCTCGCGGTGCCCGCTGGAAATGGCTCCCGTATTAAAGACCGCCCTGCTCGTGCCGCTTTATTCATCCGTCTCACTCTTTCTCTCTTCTTTGTTTTTGCACCTTAATGTTGTAACAATTTTGTAACATGTTATGCTACCGTCTCGCCGACAACCTAGGGTCTGAGAATATGGTGCCCGCCTTATACGGGATGGTATATTTAAATATTTACTGCTGCTAGCTTAATCTCTTAATTCCATTTAATTTCTTTTAATTCATTTATTCTGTCCTGGGATGGGCCACACAAATCGAGGTTTAGGAGAGAGAGAGTGAACCGTCAGCCAACTCTTCCTCTTCCCACATACATTTTTCCCGCCCATTTTATCTGCTTGACCCTATCCACTATAAATACTCCTGCCCTATGGATCAGAAGGCTATCTGTGCCTTCCCGCACTGATACGAATGGTCTATGGAAGGGACTGACCGGACACTATTTCACCGCAAGCAATTTACAATCAATCAAATAAAATGCAAACAATGTAACATCGTGTATACGTCAGCCTGCCCTACTAGGCTTATACTTCAGGCATCGACACTCCGCTCTACTTTCGACAAGGAGCGTGGGAGCGCATTATTTGGGGCTAGACCTGGAGGGCTACTTCAACTCCGGTTATCCCCCAACTAAGGCTCGACGACTGCTCGTCAGAGCAGGACCCGAGATTATAAAGTAAATTACAATGAAAATAAGTGTGGTGATTATACTACTTATTTAAAGTGCTGGAATGAAATGTGACCAGTACGAGACTGAAGTAGTACTGAATAGAAAGTACTTAAATAAGCTTGACCAGTACGGGACTGGAGCAGTACTGAATAGAAAGTACTGAAATGAGCTTGACCAGTACGAGACTGGAGTAGTACTGAATAGAAAGTACTGAAATGAGCTTGACTAGTACGAGACTAGAGTAGTACTGAATAGGAAGTACTGAAATGAGCATGACCAGTACGAGACTGGAGTAGTACTGAATTGAAAGTACTGAAATGACTTGACCAGTAAGAGACTGGAGTAGAACTGAATAGCAAGTGCAGAAATGAGCTTGACCAGTACGAGACTGGAGAAACCATAAAGAAAATGGTTAGTAGTCCAATCACTCCTATTCAGGAGGTTTTGAGATTTGAGGAGTTTGGTTGGGTTACAATAAGCATTAAGATCCAATTAATTTGGTTGCGCCATACTTATTATAGCTTAATTAGATCAAGTGTTGGCTAGGAGTTACATTCATATTATCCGTCAGGGATAACTCCAAGTTATCACTCGTACGCTCATCTTCCGAGCGTGCCCTATTCATCCGAGAGTCGAGGCACTCGACAATTTAACGAAATCTTGGAAAACCCGGAGCTTAGTCACTTGCCTTAGTCATTCTCGTCGATAAAATATTTTAAAGTACTTATTTAATTATATGGAGTGGTCGCGCACTTCAATTTCCGTCTTTAGGAAAAACGAACGGATAAAGGATGTGTGCGCGACCCTAGGCTACAATATTTTAGGAAAAATATTAAAACTTATCCCCATGACCCCAAATTTTGATACAACCATTGGAAGGGCCTAAAATGGGCCTAGTAATTTTTTATAATTTTCCAAGATGTTATGGGTATTTAATTTAGAGAAACAAATTTTATTTTGGCTTTTAAAAATATTAAAGTAATTCCACAAATTCTCAAACATTTTGTGGAGGTAGCCCTCTTCATGGGGAACATTTTACATGTTGGTCATTTTTCTCCTAAAGACCTAGATTTGGCCTCAAAAATTCCCAAAGTTCTGGCCTTTGATTTGGTCTGCTAATAGCAGATCTAACTGATCCTGCGGCTAAAATTAAGTCGCAGGGTGCTTTATGTCCTACGGTTCCCACAGCGGATCGGTAGTGGATCTGCTGTGGGGGGCGTTGATGCAGAGACGGGGGGGGGGGGGGGGGGGGATAAGGAGATCTGGGCCGTCCGATCTCATCATGAGATCGGACGGCCACTACTACTCCCGGTGGTGTGGAGGGTGGCGACCTCCACCACCGTCGGCCAGCCTTATCCAGCCGTCGTCGCCGGCCCCGATCAACTCGCCGGGGGCCGGAGACTCTCTGGGCGGTGGTCCGGCAGCCTGGCGCCGCCGGCCGCCGCCGGAAAGAACCTTCCCGAGAACTTTGGGGTGGCGGTGGCCCTGCTCCCGGCGCCACCGCGCCACCCCAGCTCCTCGGTGGACGGTCGCCTACCAAACCACCGCCGGCCGATGCGCCGGGGGTCGGGCTTTATGCCGGCGGTGGTCTGGCGAACATGCGCCGCCGACCGTCGTCGTCGGTCTTAAACAGAGAACTCCTGTGTTTTTGCGGGTGCCGCCGGAACCGCGTTTTCCGGCAGCACCGCCGCTCTCCGCATCTAGGGGCCACTGCACCCAGTGGTATAATACTCCCCCAGTGCCACCACCAGCACTGGGGGAGGATCCATCCTCCTTGGGCACCACCCGACCTGAAACTAGGCTCGGGTGGCGCCGGTGGCGCTCCGGCCGCCGAGAGCGCCATGCATCATGTCGAAAATGGTGAGGGGGAGGGAGAGAAGGTTCCACCTAGGTTTGGAGGGCTCCGGAGGGGCCGGCCTGGTCGGTCATGGCTTGGTGGTGGTGGTGGAGGGGAGGGAGGTCTTGGCTATGCATTTTTCGGCCACCGGAGCTCCGACATGGGGTTGGGCAGGGGGAGGAAGGTTACTCTGAAGCTTGGTGGAAAGGAGGGGGTGGGTGGTCTTTATAGTGTTGGGGATGGGGTGCTCCCCTCCCTTTGGTAAGGTGGGACTAATCCCACCTTAGGGAGGGATTAATACCCACCCTCCAGCTGTCCAAGAACAGCTGGAGGTCCCTTATTTTCCCCCATGTGGGGAAAAATGGTAAATCCCTTATGGGCTTGGGCCTTTGAAAAGGAAAGGGGATAAAGAGTAGAGGAGGGGTAGGTTGGGCCTCCACTTGTAGTGGGATGGGGGCTTGCTGGTTGGGGGCCCAAGGAGAGTGAGAGGGGCGGCATGGGCCATCCTCCTTTGGAGAGGAGTTGGGCCCCTTACTTGGAGAAAAATCAAAAAGTGGATTTTTAGGGGGTTTGACCAAGTCAACCCTAGGGTGGGTCCCCCTTGCCGGTCAAAGTCAAGGTGGGTCCAAGTCATCGAGGTCGGGTCAAAGTTCGAGTGTCGTGTCATAATTGGTAGGCGCACGCTTTTCGGTGCATGACTACGCTTGATTTGACCATGGGTTGACCAATTATCATTGAAATTGACTAGGATGACTTCCATTGACTACGTATTGACCATACGAGTCCAACGCCACTGACTAGGGTTGAATCGGAGTTCGTTTGGCGAAAGTCCAAAATTTGCGCGTCGCAGCGTGCTAAAATGGTCGAAGTGTATAAAACTATCGTTGGACCTCGGATTGTGACATGAAGGGTTTCAATGCACCTGTTTAGGTTATATGAGGTCACAGGAATCGATAGAACTCAATTCAGAGTTCTCTAGATCGATATCCAAAATCTACTCTCATTACGTTTTACGAGTAATGATCACATTCACTATATGGCCTCGGGGTCCAACTGAACGAGTTCCGAAGCACTCATATTGACTATACGAGGTCACAGGGACTGACAGAACTCAATTCAGAGTTCTCTAGCTCTGTTTTCCGGCTAGGGTTATTTCCCACTGGGTTAGGGGTAGGGTTCGGGCCACTTTTATTAGGCCCACTATGGCTCTGGTGGCCCAATAAAAGTCGGGATGTTACAATCCAATAAAAATAAAAGGATTTTCGTCCCCGAAAATTTTCTTGAAGTAGGGGGGAAAAAGTAACATACCCAGGGAAAGAGCTCTGGTTGCTTTTCTCGGAGGAGTGCTTCAAGTTCCCACGTGAACTCCTCTCGTCCGTAGTTTGACCATAACACCTTAACCATCAGAATGGTTTTGTTATGTAGTGTCTTCACCTTGTAATCTACCACTCTGACGGGTTCGAGCTGGACGGATCTATCTGACTGTAGTTGTGCCGGTGGGGTAGGAAGGTGCTGCTTTGGTTGCCGGAGGACTCGTCTCAAGGAAGAGACATGAAACACATCGTGAAGATTCCCCAACTTTGGGGACAAGGATAAACGATAGGCGATGGGGCCAACACGCTCTATCACCGGATAGGGGCCCAAGAAGCACAGATCTAACTTTTTCTGCTTTCTCAACCGGTAGACACCATCCATGGGATTTATTTTCAGAAATACCATTTCCCCTATGCTGAACTCCACCGGTCGGTGTCGCGTATAATAGTACTTAGCCTGCCGGCTCTGCGCTTCCCGCATTCGCTCCTAGATCAGCCGTATCGCTGTCATAGTTTCATCGATGTAAGCCACTCCCAAGGCTTTCGGGTCCTCTTCCTGAGCCCAAGTCAACGGGGTTCGGCAACGTCTTCCATACAATGCCTCATACGGAGCCATCTTAATGCTAGCCTGGTAGCTGTTATTATAAGAGAATTCGACTAGTGGCAATAACTGCTCCTCGGCTCATTGTGCTCCACTATGCACAATCGAAGAAGATCCTCCATCGTCCGGTTAGTCCTCTCCGTCTATCCATCTGTCTGCGGGTGGAAGGCGGTGCTGAAGGCCAATTTGGTTCATAAGTACGCCTGTACCCGCCTCCACTCCTTAGATGTGAAACGCCTGTCACGATCTGACACGATGGATTTTGGTACTCCGTGAAATCGTACCACTTGCTCTAGGAACATCCTGGCCAGGATATCTACTCTGTCACCTTATCGATTTGGAATGAAGCGCGCTACCTTGGTGAGTCGATCTACGACCACCCATTTTGAGTCATTCCTAGCTTGGGATTGAGGTAGGCCATGGATGAAGTCCATAGAGATGTCTTCGAACTTCCACTCTGGTATCGGCAGGGGCTGTAATAGGCCTCCTGGACTGCAACATTCGGCTTTGACCTTCTGATAGGTCTGACACTGAGCTGCGAAGTTGGTGACATCTCGTTTCAGTCCAGGCCAGTAAATGGTCCTGCGCAAGTCCACATACATCTTAACTATGCCAGGGTGAATCAAGTACCTGGACTGATGGGCCTCTTGCAGAATTTCTTCACGAATCCCTCCGGTAGCGGGAACGAATATGCGATGTTTAAATTGCAGATCCCGTCATGTAGGTTATAATCCTCCTGTGCCCCTCCTTATAGATATCGGATGATCGGCATTACCTCAGGGTCGATCTTTTGGGCTTCTCATATCCGGTCCCAGATGTCGCATTGGATCTCCATCGAATACAGCTGAGAATAGTACTCTTCCGGATCTCTTCGGGCAACTAGGGTAATCTCCAGGTCTATCAAGGACTGGAAATGTTCCTTAGGGATCTGCTCCATCCAACTCCTGGCTATTGCAGTCTAGTAGCTCAAAGCGTCAGCGACTCTGTTTGCCTTCCCGGGGTGATATTGGAGACTGAAGTCATAAACGCATAAGAATTCCAGTCATCAGCACTGCCAGAGATTCAGCTCTTTCTGCGTGAAGATATACTTGAGGCTCTTGTGGTCGGAGAAGATCTCACATCTTACTCCGTACAGATAATGCCTCCAGATTTTAAGGGCGAAAATGACGGCGCCCAACTCTAAATCGTATGCTGCGTAGTTTAATTCATGCGGCTTTAATTGTCGTGAAGCGTAGGCCACTACCTTGCCATACTGCATTAGAACTGATCCCAATCCATTCAGGGAGGCATTAGTGTAGATTTGAAATCCCTCGGTTCCTGAAGGAATCGTAAGGATTGGCGCGGAAGTCAGCCGCTTCTTCAGTTCGATGAATGCAACCTCGCACTTCGACGTCCATCGGAATGCGACGTCTTTCTTGGTGAGAGCAATCAAGGGTAGGGCAATCTTGGAAAAACTCTCGACGAACTTCCTGTAGTGTCCGACAAGGCCGAGAAAACTCCGGATGTCTGCGGCCATCCTGAGTGGCGGCCAATTTTGTACTGCCTGGATCTTAGCTTGGTCCACTGCCAATCCTTCCTTGTGTATCGTGTGGCCCAATAATCCAACTTCTTCTAGCCAAAATTCGCACTTACTGAATTTGGCGAAGAGAGAGTGCTCTCGGAGCTTTAATAGCACCATCTACATGTGCCGAGTATGATCCTTCTTGGTCCTTGAGTAGATTAGGATGTCATCTATGAAGACGATGACAAAGTGATCCAAGAAGGATTCGAAGACTTTATTCATTAGGGCCATAAATGCGGAGGGAGCTTTGGTGAGCCCAAAGGACATCACTAGAAACTCGTATAGACCGTACCGAGAGATGAAGGCAGTCTTAGGAATATCTTCCTCTCTGATTCGAAGCTGATAATAGCCGGACCTCAGGTCAATCTTGGAGAATACGGATGCACCTTGCAACTGATCGAATAGTTTGTCGATCCTAGGGAGGGCGTATGCGTTGCGTATGGTAAGCTTATTCAGTTCCCTATAGTCGATGCACAGACGCAGAGTCCCATCTTTCTTCTTGAAGAAAAGCACCAGGGTTCCCTAGAGCGAGTAACTAGGACGGATGAATCCAACATCTATTAGTTCATGTAGTTGAATTTTCAATTCAGCCAGCTCTCTGGGGGCCATCCGTTAGGGGGCTCGTGATACTGGCTGTGCTCTGGACACGAGCTCAATCTAAAAGTTGACCTCTCACTGGGGAGGTAATCCTGGGAGGGACTCAGGGAATATATCTGGAAAGTCACGGACTATTGGGACCTTGGCGAGCACCTGGGTTTTGCCTTCCATCTCGAAATAAATAAGGTATACTTCGTCCTTCTGAAGGATTGATTTCACCATCTGCGTAGAAGTCAAGATAATGCGCGAGACAGAGGGCACACCTGTCAACGTGACGCTCTGGCCATTTGGATTCTGTAGCCGGAACAGTTTATTTGTGCTTGGTGCTCAGCCAGCCAGTCCATCCCCAGAATGATGTTAGACCCAGTTATTGCTAGGATGGTTGCGCAGATCTCAAAATCTACTTCTCCCTTCGTAGCCTGGAACGAACACTTTTCGGTAGATGTCATATCTGACCCGTCTGGTAAATGGATTCGTATAGACAGTCCGGTTGAACAGACAACATTTCCTTTTGTTGCGATGAATTCATGGGAGATGAAAGAATGGGTCGCTCTTGTGTCGAAAAGGGTTTTGGCAGGGTGTCCTTCTACCAACAAGATTCCTGACGACATGAGAAATAAATAGACATATCATCCAACTAATATATATATATATATATATATATATATATATATATATATATATATATATATATATATATATATATATATATGAAATATACAACATCAGTGGAAGATCCGATATTTTCTATCGCCTAATATATATACTTATGACTACGTCAGGGGCCTGTCCGTGCTGCAGATCCAGTGCATAGGCCTCCAGGGGAGCTGCTCGGCCCTACTGGCCTCTCCTGCCAGCTCTGCCTCTGCGGCCTCTCTGACCCTGTCCTGTGCCGGCCGTCCACCCTGAACTGCTCCTAACCCCGGTCTTCCTGTCGCCTGTGGGCAAAAGACCCTCATATATCCTAGATGCTGACATAAGAAGCAGTTCCTTGCGAAGGGAACATCTCATCGGGCCACTAGTGGGGGTTGTGGAGCTTGAGCTGGTCTACTGTCTGGATGTGCAGCTGGGGGTGCTGGGGTTACTGGTTGTACTGGTGGGAGCCTATAGGGCTTCCTGCGGCATCGCTGCCTGCGATCTCTATCCTGTCTATGGGGAGAGACTCCTCCGTCTCGCCTCTGGTCTCGATGAAGCTCTACCTGACCTCTGCGCCACTGAGCCACTGTCTGCTGGTCCAACTCTAAAGTTGCCTCATGGGTGGCTATGGTGTGAAAGGTGGCCTGAGAGAGCATGATCAGGGCCTGCCTCAGGTCGTCCCGTAGTCCTCGGTAGAACCGAGAAGCTCTATCCCTGTCAGAGGCAGCCAGATTCCCAACGAAGCGTGCCAGGTTTATAAACTCTCTCTCGTACTCTGCCACGGTGCGGTTGCCCTGTCGGATGAACAGGAACCTCTCTTGCAGCGCGTATCGATATGCATATGTTATGAAAACTCTAGCAGGGCTACGAAGAACCCCCCCCCCCCCCCCCCCCCCCCCCCTGTCACAACACGCATTTCCTCCACGACAAAGTAATGATGCTTTGACGAGGCAAGTGCAGGATGTGCAGTCCCAGCTCCAAGCTATGTCATCAGTGATGTCTGGGCTAGCACCAAGAGTGCAAGAGCCTGTCAGAGGCCCCGCTGTTTCGACTCCTTCCGTGGCGTTGATACCCCCAGTTGTGGTTCCTCCTGCGATGACTTTTATCTCGCAGTTTCAGCGACTTGGACCACCTACCTATGATGGAAAAGCGAACTTTGTGATCTTGGATGATTGGGTGTTCACGTTGGAAGAGATGTTTGTCTATGAGTGAAAAGAACAGGGTGGAAAACAAGTGTCAAACACTGTCAACCTAAAGTGTAAAACGCACCAGGTACGTCAAAGTCTCATCAAGTCCTGCTCAACCCGCAGGAGAAAAAGACAACATATTTATACCCATTCCATCATCTTGATAACAAGAAACAACTATACGAGTGAAACATAAGCAGTAGTTAAGTTCGATTCCGCAAGGGTCTTTTGGTGGCGGCCCTAAAGTGGAACGCACCAATAAAAGCCAGCCCAAATCGGGGCCAAAACGGTGCTCTACACCACAAAACAAAACCCGGTGGCCACCAAGACTGAAACCACACCACCCCTTACCGAATCCTCACACAAACGCTCATGTCATGGTTCACAATTCGCCTCACAAAACTCACCATAATCCAGGCTAAACCCATTTCATTGCATCATCCTCACTCATGACTACAAATTGCCCAAGTGATGTCAAACTTGTTAGAATTTGGGTCTCTACTTCACCATAAGCGAACCCCACAAGTAACAACGCCGATTAACCACAACAAGCTCGCGAATTATATGAAAAAAGAGTAACTAATAAAGAAATACAAGGTAAAACATGACAAAATGAGATGAACAATAGGTAAGCATATAGTCTGGGAAATTCTTGCAAGACAAGATGATTTATGCTTGTGAATCCTAAACAAAAGTAAGAGTAACAAGGCTAACCTCTTTAGACAAACGTGAGGTGTAAAATAAGAAGAACAAACTAGTAAAATTGAAAGGTAAAAGCTAGCTAAACTTGCACAATCAAAGAACAAGAAAACAAGATTGGCAAGGGTGAAGAACACCGCTTGCCTGAACTGAGACGACACCGCGACGGCTGCTCCTCTCTTTCCTTCCCTTGCCTTAGCTTTTCTCCCTTGCTTTCTCTTTGAGAATGAAGAAGAAGGTGAAGAAAGGGATAAGTGAGGAGGAAGAATCTCTTTTTCGGTCTAATATCTTCCAGAATAGAGCTGGACCATTTGATCCAGAATCAAAGAAATGAACGGCACAAAAAACTGGGAAAAATTGATTTTCGGCCCTGACACGCCCTGTGACACGCCCGTGTCACAGGCCGTGTCACAAGCCGTGTCACTTAAGCGGTGGGCAACCGCCTCACCTCCAAACAGTACACGTCCTGGGACACGCCCGTGTCATAGGCCGTGTCACTGAACACGCTTATCTACACATCCGTGTCACACGACCGTGACATAGCCCGCAGCACCCGCCAAACAACCCGAGAAGGACACGGCCAGGGGACACGCCCGTGTCCCAAGCCGTGTCACCCCTACTAGACACTCGTCGAGCGAATTTTGTCGAGCGAAGTTCGTCGACCGCAAGACACGCCATGTGACACGCCCGTGTCACAGGCCGTGTACCCCTTCTCTCGACACTCGACACTCGTCGAGTGAATTTCGTCGAACAAAGTTCGTCGAGAGCGGGACACGCCCTATGACACACCCGTGTCACATGCCGTATACCCCTCATCGAGTGAATTTCGTCGAGCAAAGTTCATCGAGAGCGTGACACGCCCTGTGACACGCCCGTGTCACAGGCCGTGTACCCCATTCTCTCGACACTCGACACTCGTCGAGTGAACTTTGTCACCGAAATTCGTCGAACACCCGGGACACGCCCTGTGCCACGCCCGTGTCACAGGCCGTGTACCCCAACACGCCCTGGGACCCGGCCATGTCCCAGGCCGTGTCACCCAAATGCGCTTCAGGTCCCCCTGCTACAAGAAACTGCAGCCATAATTTTGGCACCTGAGGGGTAAAAACCAGCAAACACGCTTTTATCTACTCACTCCAAAATGCCATATAAAATGCCATACAATCAACCCATTTTGAGCAACACGACTCAGGCTCGAGAAAGTGCATGCATTCCCTAAGAGGCCTCACCGAGTCCACAAAAATAGGCTCTGGCTTGCTGGGGAACCGTGCAACTAGGCTACCAAAACAGCCACTCGAAAGCCCGTGTGAAAACCATGCTAAAACAACGGTTAGAGCCAACACAACGCCCATCAAGCGTAGGCAATCATTTAATGAAAAGATCCGGGGCATTACACCCCCACCCCCCAAGGATCGTGTTCAATGGCCGACCTCGAAAGGTAGAGCGACTAGCCGCTCTCCACCAATCCCTTGCGTATCCCACCAAAAGGGTCACCACCAAAGAGACTGCATCCATAGCTGGGCACATCATTCCTACTAACAGCTCCTCCACTCTCTCCACCCACTCCTCTTCCTGGATGGCCGTCTCTGTACCCCTGAAATGGGAAGGCCTCAGTCCTCGGAAAGTCGTCAGCAGATCGGTGGGTGCGGTCATCTCTTGCGGTGGCTGTGCCATGGCATCCCGGAAAGTCGCTAGTATAGCCGTCAGTGTCTGCCTTATATATGTCTCAGCAAATGGTACGACCGCGTGAGTAACCGATACTGGTGGTGGGGTAGCTAGAATGTATCCTCTAGAAGAGGATCCCCCATTACTGTACTCCAGTATCTAGAGAAGTAACAGGAAAGAGTGTCAGTGTTTTGCAAAAGTAGGGGAAATTCGCAAAAACGACAACCCAAGCGGAAAACAACAGTGTATGGGCATACTATCGTACAGTCTAGAATCCCTAAGCCTCTACACTAGGGTCTACCAGGCTTCCACTGCAAGGTTCCTCCCGAACCGAGAACGAAGCGAGGGACAAAGGGTTCCTGAGACTGCTCCATAAGGACGAATCGTGATGGCTCTGAGACTGCTCCACCTTGCTCTGATATGTTTGTAGTGCCCCCCTCCCAATATTTTGCCCGGGTGGGGCCGGAGGGGTACAACTGGCCCAAGACGTCCACCCAGTGCTCTTAGGGGAAATGATCCACCCTATCCAAGCACTAGTTGGCCGCCTTGCTTGACTCGAATCATAATATTCACAACCCATAAAAGTAAAGCGGAAGCATTAACAGGAAACCATTGTAGATATAATATATCAAATCTCAGGGGTTCTACGGCCGAAGACTAAGAATTTAAATAAGCCTGCAGGCTATACATGTGCTACATATATCACTCACACGCTCTCTCTCTCTCTCTCTCTACGCTGGTCCGCGGTACTCACGTCTCTAAACTCTGGGGACGGCGGGGGTGCATCTGCTCGAGTAGACCAAGCTGCTTCCGTAATCTCTTGCGGCATCGAGTCACTATGGTGCTCCACCTCCTATGAATGGTTAACCAAATAACTGTTAGTCACAGAGCTAAGTGGAAACAAATCTCCTCCCCGGATCCACATCCTGGGGACGAGCACGCACCCACCCAACAAAAGTAAATAACCGAAGTAAGAGAGGGTTAGCACAATATTTCATATATGAACAGCTAGGAGCAATTATAAAAGAGTGCAGTATAACCGAAAAAACAGCTATAGTATAAATCAGTTTTAATAAGTCTCTACTAGCTCATCAGCACATCAGGTTTTCATATCCTGAAATCTATCGCAGGCATTTACAGCCACACACACACACTGCAGGCATTCATAGCCGCGCACACAAACCCTATGTCGACATAGTTTGGACCACTTCTGTTCCAGCAGGGTAGCGAGCCCCGTGGGCCTCACCGATGTGGCCGTCGGTGAAAGTGGCCAGTCCTGCCACTTCTGGGGGTGATCTTACCACACAACCCTAGGCTCTAACAAACAACTTTATGTACTTTTGGATGTGAGCGACATCCGGAGAATCATTTTGGCTGACCAGCAGAGGAAAAACTAAAGGGGAATATAATGCCCGGTCACCCGTGGTACTCATCTCCATGTCGCCTTGAGTCGTCTACCCTCCCGCACCGGTACGAATGGTCTGTGGAAGGGACTGACCCGCCACTATTTCACCACAAGTAATTTATAATCAGTCAAACAAAAAGCAAACAATATAACATCGGGTCTACGTCAGCCTGCCCTACTAGGCTTATACTTCGGGCGTCGACACTCAGCTCTACTTTCGACAAGGAGCGTGGGAGCACATTATTTTGGGCTAGACCTATAGGACTACTTCAACTCTGGTTATCCCCAATTAAGGCTAGACGACTGCTTGTCAGAGCAGGACCCAGGATTATAAATTAAATTGCAATGTAAATAAGTGCAGTAATTATGCTCCTTATTTAAAGTGCTGGAATGAAATGTGACCAGTACGAGACTGGAGTAGTACTGAATAAAAAGTACTTAAATAAGCTTGACCAGTACGGGACTGGAGCAGTACTGAATAAAAAGTACTGAAATAAACTTGACTAGTACGAGACTGGAGTAGTACGGAATAAAAAGTACTGAAATGAGCTTAACTAGTACGAGACTAGAGTAGTACTGAATAGGAAGTATTGAAATGAGCTTGACCAGTACGAAACAAAAGTATTACTGAATAGAAAGTACTGAAATGAGATTGACCAGTAGGAGACTGGAGTAGAACTGAATAACAAGTACTGAAATGAGCTTGACTAGTACGAGACTGGAGAAAACATAAAGAAAATGGTTAGTAGTCCAATCGCTCCTATTCATGAGGCTTCGAGATTTGATGAGGTTTGTTTGGGTTACAATAACCATTAAGATCCAATTAATTTGGTTGCGCCATACTTATTACGGCTATATTAGATCATGGGTTGGCTAGGAGTTACATTCATATTAGCCGTCAGGGACAACTCCAAGTCATCACTCGTACGCTCATCTTCAGAGCGTGCCCTATTCATCCGAGAGTCGAGGTGCTCAACGGTTTAACGAAATCTTGGAAAACCAGGAGCTTAGTCACTTACCTCGGCCGTTCTCGTCGATAAAATAGTTTAAAGTACTTATTTAATTATGTGAAGTGGTCGCGCACTCCAATTTCCGTATTTTATGGAAAACGAGCGGATAAAGGATCCGTGCGTGATCTTAGGCTTCAATATTTTAGGAAAAATATCGACACTTACTCCCATGACCCCAAATTTTGATACAACCCTTGGAAGGGCCTAAAATGAGCCTAGTAATTTTTTTATAATTTTCCAAGATGTTTTGGGTATTTAATTTAGCCAAATAAATTTTATTTTGGCTTTTAAAAATACTAAGTAATTCCACAAATTCTCAAAATTTTTGTGGAGGTAGCCCTCTTCATGGGGAACATTTTTCACGCTGGTCATTTTTCTCCTAGAGGCGTAAGTCTGGCCTCATAAATTCCCAAATTTCTGTCATTTGATTTGGTCTGTTAATAGCAGATCTAACTGATCCTGCGACTAAAATTAAGCCGCAGGGTATTTTATGTCCTACGGTGCCCCCAGCTGATCGGCAGCGGATCCGCTGTGAGGGGCGTTGATGTTGAGGCAGGGGGCGGGAAATAAGGAGATCTGGCCCGCCTGATCTCATCATGAGATCGGACGACCACTGCTACTCCCGGCAGTGTGGAGGGTGGCGGCCTCCACCACCACCGGCCAGCCATCGCTAGCCTCCATCACCGAACCCGATCAACTCGTCGGGGGCCGACGACTCTCTGGGCGGTGGTCCGGCGGCCTGGCGCCGCCGGCCGCAGCCGGAAAGAACCTTCCCGAGAGCTTTGGTGTGGCGGTGGCCCTGCTCCCGGTGCCACCGCGCCACCCCAGCTCCTCGGTGGATGGCCGCCTACCAAACCACCGCCGATCGACACGCTGGGGGTCGGGCTTCATGCCGGCGGTGGTCCGGCGGCCATGCGCCGCCGGCCGTCGCTGCCGGTCTTAAATAGAGAACTCCTCTGTTTTTGCGGGTGCCGCCGAAACCGCGTTTTCTGGTGGCACTGCCGCTCTTCGCCGCTAGGGGCCGCTGCCCCCAGTGGTATAATACTCCCCCAGCATCACCACTAGCGCTGGGGGAGGATCCATCCTCCTTGGGCACCACCTTGCCTGGAACTAGGCTCGGGTGGCACCTACAGCGCTCCGGCTGCCGGGAGTGCCACGCATGATGTCGAAAATGGTGAGGGGGAGGGAGACAAGGTTCCACCTGGGTTTGGTGGGCTCGGGAGGGGCCGACCTGGTCGGCCATGGCTTGGTGGTGGTGGTGGAGGGGAGGGAGGTCTCGGCTTTGCTTTTTCTGGCCACCGGAGCTCCGCCAGGGGGTTGCGCATGGGGAGGAAGGTTGATCTGAATCTTGGGGGAAAGGAGGGGGTGGGGTGGGCTTTATAGGGTTGGGGAGGGGGTGCTCCCCTCCCTTTGGCAAGGTGGGACTAATCCCACCTTAGGGAGGGATTAATACCCACCCTCCAGCTATCCAATGACAGCTGGAGGTCCCTTATTTTCCCCCATGTGGGGAAAAAGGGTAAAGCCCTTATGGGCTTGGGCCTTTGAAAATGTTGAGATTATATTAGCCAGCAGGACACGCGTGTGTGGGACTGCGTATTTGGCTTCCCCATCACGTTCCAGGTCTGGGTGTTGACCCCGGTGAGCCCCTTGTGGCAGAATATCCCCGCGGTCCTGTGGTTGGGGTTAATCCCACACCGCTTGCAGACTTCTTGTAAGACCCCCCCCCCCCCCCCATTTTTTTAAACCCCGGGGACTTATGCCCAGAACCGCCATTTTGCGGTGGCCACGACTCTCGGGATGGCCACCACTACAAAACGCCGATTCTGCCGGCCTTTTCGATCAACAAGAGAGAGCAGTATAATATAGTTTCTGATAAAACTAAGTTCACATCAAATGTATTAAATGTAAATGAAATCACATCGAGTCCATAAAATAATATAGAGTACTGAAAGGTAACAAAATGGAAATATAAATGGGCTTAAGCCCGGTACATCAGATCCTCGCTACAATCTCTCGCGGAAGCTATAAAAAGACTATCACTCACGGAGCTGGTCGTTGGTGCTCCGGTACTAGACTGGCCCACCTCCATACACACCGTACTCTGCTGGCGCTGGTCCCTGTGCTGCTAGTCTCGGTCTCCCATCCGAAGCCCCTATAATGTTGTGGTCCGAAAACCATTAGTCATAAAGACTAAGCCCTATCATCCCATACCCCTCCCCCATGGCTCCTAGGTACCGAGCGGGGAGGAGGAAAGGCAAGCTACAAAGGTGGAGAGTACAAAGTGGCAGGTGACAGTGGAACTAGTCTAGCAGTTCTATAATAGTATGCAGTAAGGTAAGCAAGTAGAGTAAGCAACGTATGTAAGAAAGACAAGGTAAGAAGTAAGTAACCTTAACTTATATTAATGTCCATACAAACATATAAGTTAAGGGGTCTTCTGCAAGGATCCCACCGTATAAAAAGTCTCATACCAATTTATATGTTGGGGTATCGGTTATATGCAGGTATGCTATACCATGATTCATGCAAGTGCAACCCACGCACACGACTCTATGCGCACAAACCTTTAGTTCCCCCTATTTGGGCAGCTAGCTTCACTCCCAGGAACCTCCGTAGTGACAAACGGAGACAGTGGGTCGGGCCCCCACTCCTAGGCGGGTATCCACATACCAGGCCTAGCACTCCCGTACGCCCCTAGAAGAACACAACCTAGAGTATCCGCGTACTAATGCTGGCCATATCCATCAGACTTTCTTTGGCTAAGTGTCCCACACCGCCGAGTCAACGTATCGACGTTGGTGTGGTTGACCATCCGATACCGAACACCCACCACCTTATTTTATATCCAAAACCTTTTGAGCCACTGGCTCCCCGGACTATCCGTCCGTGCATCTACCTTCCGAACGAACCGTCCGGATGGCAATCAAAACAACCTAATCAACATCCCGAGCTACCGGGGTTTGTGAATGTGTAAGCCTAGTTATACTAGTTGCTCTTGAAATGTTTTATTCTTACTGTTTAGGTTAGCCCAAGACTGCCTAAGGTATTCCCCGTGAAGTGCTCTCGAAGTCACTAGGAACTACGATGCGATTACGCTCAAAGCCTCCTTTCGCAAGGCACTTACTATTATTGGTTGCTATCAAATTTCCCAAAACCCTTACTTGTTGTACTGGATCTAACCCTAGAGTATTTGACACTTCCTCCCCTCGGGAAAAACGATCTTTCGTCGATCCCGAGCACCACTAAACACTAGCCAAACCAACACCCTACTCATCCTATCTTCCAATGGTAAACTCATTTTTAATTATCCAACCAGCAAACATCTAACCCCAACTCATGTGCTCAAATTCATATTCCAAATTAAATTCTGCAGATTTACTAAATGCAGACCAACGCAAGCTATATGACGTGTAAAACAAGAGGTACTCAAAATATTCATCTAGTATCCCTATAATAATTATTGGGGGTCTATCATGATATGTTTGGCCTAAATCCAAAAATTCATATTTTTACTAATTTATCTGGTTATTTATTTAATTATTCTGGTAATCCAAAAACCCCAAGTTTGAACACGATGTACCAACACCAGACAGGTAAATGCTCCACAACATTTATGATAAATATAATATGACTATTGAAAATAAAATCCAAAGTTTTTCAACTCTTCAGCAAGATTTAAGCCCCTAATTAATTAATTCAATATAAATATAATAAATGGAATTAAATAGAGAAGTACCTTAAAAAATTACCCACAAATTACACAAAATTTACCATGGCTATAGTATGTTCATAAATCCTCACTGACCAAGTTTCATAACATTTTAAGCAATTTTAACCATGATGTTATCACAAATATCCTTAGGGGTAACTTAAAGATTTTAACTACAAGTATAAGCTAATTTCTTCCAAACACCCTACACTAATTTCCATAGGCTCATGATTATCCTAAGACTACTCTACCCAAGTTTCATCCCTGTTCAATGATTTTTACTAAACTTTTATATCTCTACACTTTTTGTGCCCTAAACTAGGATTAGGGTTTAGAGGGGTTTCCCATACCCAAATCCCTTAAGAATTTTACCAAAGGGTTTTACCTACTCTAGTTCTCACTCAACCAAGTCTCAAGTCCATACAAGGTCTTTTGACCCCTTGCCTTTCACAAGACACAAAAGCCCCTCCTTAGGGTTTGTCCTTAGGTCCTATGGTAAATCTACTCCAATCTACCACATCTTCCATGTGAGGGTGATAAAAGTCATGCCAAGTCAGTGACCCCAATTTCAACCTCTGTTGAGGTGATTTGGTCACTCAAAACCCAAAGTGTGCTATTTGGCCTAAATAGCCTTAATATGGCGAGGCTAGGGTTGCATGATTTCAACTCAAACCATCTCCATATGAGATGAAATTTTAACCAGAGCCTTATGAAGACCCAAGGACCACTCACCAAAATTTGGGAGGGTTTTGAGGTCATTAGACCTCTTAAATAATTCCTATATTATTTATTAAATTTCTACAAAAACTTTAGGAAATGTTTTTCCAAAAATTCCCAATTTTGGATATGTTCTAGGCATAGGTTAGAATGACCCTCATCCAAAATTGCAAGTAATTTGGATAGCTGGATTAATGGGGGCACTCAAAATAGTCTTTGGTCTAACCTAGGTACAACCCTCACCAAAATGGGTGCTGTGGTCAAACAACTTACCCAAATTAGTTCACATAAATTTTACATTAAAATAGACTTCAAGGGCTACAATTTGCATGTCGGTCATTTTTTCTAAAATAGCCCCTAAGTATTTTGAATATTTAATTTAAGAACAGCCCAGAAATGAGGCAAAAATTAATAAAATAGAAATAATTAAAGACTGATCCAGCACGGATCTTAAAGCAGAATCGTGGGGCTCCTGTTCATCTTCTTCCTCCAGCCAAGGGCTGGGATTGGCCGAACCTGAAGCCTATTCCAAGCTCATTTCTCGGCCACCCAGCCACCTCCCAGGCCGGCCCCACAGCCACCACCTTCGTTGAGGTGGGGGCTATCGCAGGGCGGCGGCACGGCCGCCGGAGGGGCGTTTTCCGACGAACTCACGAGGTATAAAAATCCATGAAAAACTGAAATTTTCCTCACCCGATCCGGCTCAATTGAGCCCGATTTCTCTCCTAATTGATCTAGGATTCTAGCCCACAAAGAGAGGAGTAGAGGAGGACCTTCAACTGTGCTTGCCGACGGGTTTGGTGGTGGTGCGCCATGGTCGGATTTTGGAGCTTCGGGTGTTCTACAACAGTACTACCAAATGGCTCGACTCCCTCAGGTAACGTGTGGAAAATCTTGCCCTGTGTCTGGGGATGCTTTTTAAAGAATTAATTGGGGGAGGGGGAGGGCCTAACTTGAATTCACCATTAATGGTCTTGAAGTTGAATTTCGGCCAAGGGTGTGTGCACTGAATCCGGCACATATGTGGTTGTCTAGGGCTGTTAATCTTCTCTAAATTAACCAGGGAAGGTGAATCTAGCAAATGGAGGTGAGGAGATGAACTCTTGATGGCCATTAATGGCCTTCTCCCACCTCTTTCTCTCTCTTCCCTATTGGAGGAATTGAATTCAGCCACCTTCGATGGCTGGCCATGGCTATTAAACTCCTCAAAACTGATGAGGGGGAATACATTCAGCCTTTTGAATCATTTCATATTAATAATAAGAATGAGGTTGGCCCAAGTGGGGGAAATGAGTTTGAGCTTGAGTTAGCTCATTTAGGCTAATTTGACCTAACACTAGAATAGAGTTGACCTTGGTCAACATGACCATTTGGGTTGACCCCAATGGGTACTTGGTGACCCATTGGACTCCCTTAAGGTCTAGGAAGACTTGAGTAGGGTTGGTTAGGCACCTTGGAGGTCACTTGACCCTTAGTAAGGACTCTTTGACCACTTTGGGGCTAGAGTTGTCTTGGGTCAACTTAGCCACTAGGGTTGGACCCAATGAGTCCCTGATGACCCATTGACCTCCCCTAAGATCTAGGAAGGGTTAGGTAGGGTTATCTTGGCACTTTGGAGGTCACCTGCCCTTAGGAAGGGTACTTTGACCAAATTAGGGCTAGAGTTGACTTTGGTCAACACAGACTCTTTGGTTGACCCCAATGGGTCCTTGGTGACCCATTGGCCTCACTTTAGGGTTAGTAGGGCATGGGTGGGTTCCACTTGGCTAGGGGAAGGTCAATTGACCCTAAGTAAGCTAGTTTGACCTATTTAGGGTTATGGTTGACTTAGGTCAACTTAACCACTTTGACTGCCTACAGTGGGTCCTTAGTGGCCCTATGGAATTCCCAAGGTGTTTGGGGTGTTGTGGTAGGGTCCTGGGATCAAGGTGTACCCCTAAAGTCAAACCTTAGGTCTAAATGTTGAGGCTGAGCTATAGGCAGACCAAGGTGATTTTCACCTTGGCCTTGTTCACTTGGTCCTTCTTGGGCTTCCTAGGGTTTTGTCATGACCTAGTCATGACAAAACCACTCTTAGGGGTCTAGTTGGAAATGGGATGTTACAAATCCCAAAAAACAAAAATAAAAATTTCATACTCGAAATTCAGGTTAGGCTGCGGAGTTTCTACTGAGTGTAACTGAATGTAACATCCCATAGGAAGTTGAACATATACTTTACCTGGAAAGATCCGGGTACCTCTGCAGCATCAGATCCGATGGCTCCCAAGTATGCTCCTCCCGCCCATGGTTCCTCTACAGGACCTTGACCAACGGGACCTTCTTGCGCCGCAAGACCCGCACCATTGTATCATCTATCCTAACCGACTCACAGCAGACTGATTGATCAAAAGCTGTTGAGCCATTTATACCAAGAACCTGTTGTTCCGACCGTAGTAGAGCCTTCCTAAGAGAGGAGATGTGGAAGACGTCGTGCAAAACCACTAACTCCGGCAATAGCTCTAGTCTGTAAGCCAATGGGTCGATCCGCTCCAGGATCCTGTAACGCCCCATATTCCTTAGACTGAGCTTCTTCCGCCCGCCTACCCGCGAGACTTCATATACCAGACGTATCTTCAGGAATACACAGTCTCCATCCTGAAACTCTACTTGGGAATGTCGCGCATCGTAATATTTGGCCAGTCTGCCTTACGCCTCCAACATCTAATCTCAAAACAGTGACACTTGGGTATCTGTGTTCTCCACATATTCCGAGCTGAGTGCCTTTGGATCCTCATCCTAGATCCATGATAGTGGAATCCTACACCTCCATACGAGGGTGGAGAGTGGTGTTGAATCTCGATTGAGAGCCCAAATAAGCCTGGACTGATCTTCTCTCCTTGGACGTACACTATCCATCCTGATTTGACACGACCATCTTGAGCACACCATGATAACGAACAACTACTCACAAAACTTATGACAAACCCACGGGAGTTTTCTTTTTGGTTAGGGTGACCCTAGATATCTCGGCTAGTCTATCATTGATGTTCCAATTATAATTATGCCCGTAGTGCGTATGAGGAATCATGTGTATGAAAATCCCTAATTATATCCTCGAACTTCCACTCTAACTCGGGCAGTGGCTGTAATAGTTCCCCAAAAAACCCTTGTACTTAGCCTTCATTAACCGATGGACCTCACCGTGCATCACAAAATCCATGACGTCTTTCTTATTCTGTGGAAAGATAAGTTCTGGTAAACACAACTTTCTTCTAGTAAATTGAGTTCTTGTTTGTAAGTGTAGACGACGACTCTATAAACTTCCTCTACACAATCATGTTCTTATTCTTTCGACTACGCCCGAGTAACATCAAATACATTTTACTTCAATTTCAATATGTTCACGACACAATGTTTTCTAGATGAGGTCTAAGGGAAACCCAAATCAGTCTCTAATTTACCCAATAAACAAAAGACAAGTCCCCAATAAATAAAAGATAATCCCCTACCTCCCTGGGACTAAGTATCGTCGATATTGCCATGTTATATCCTTCCTAGCTGGGTGCACAGTCCCTAGGGCATCAATCTTCGACTTGGGGTTCCAACTTGAAACATGTTGATATACTCCATACTTTAAACCCTCCGAGTCACATTTACGACAACCTTATCCAGGTCAAAAAGTTCACAATCCCAACCGAGTCTCTTCCGAACTTGAATTCCTATCCGACCCTCGGTGCTTGTCATGGTGGTTGTCTCTAGGTAATCTTGTTACTGGTACGAGGGTTGAGACTATGTGTCTTCTACCATTCTGCTAATGGATTTTTTGTCTCAATTCTCCATAAAATAGTCCTTCCGGTTTGAGTAATCCTTGATAGGGATCGTAGGGCCACCTGAGTTTATGGTTTAGGTAGCCATTCTCATGTTATACTCCTCCTTTATTCTCTTTAGGTATCTTCTTATCTTAACCAAGTTCATACCCGAGGTCTATTTCAGACTAGGGCATACTATATATTATCGTGATTAGTCATGTCTCCTAGAGGGTTGAGTCTAACTCTTGGACTAGAGAATTATAAGATGGGATCTTCGCAGCTGGAGGTGCTCCGTGCTGGGGGCAGGGTTTTCCGCAGGCTACAAGGAAGAATTCCAATTGTTAGCTAGCGTGCAAATGGAATGAATGGAAGAAGAAAAATGGACTTCTACATGTGATTTCCCTTATGGGCACACCACTGCTTCCGCTGCTAGTTTGTCCGCAAACTAAGCTCGCGCGGGGGTGGCCTAAGGTTGTTTTTTGGACTACTTCTCTTTCGATCGAGGTTTTCTCTAATACCACTTGAAAGACCCCCCCCCCCCCCCCCCGTTTTTTTAAACCTCGGGATCCTATGCCCAGAACCGCCGTTTTGCGATGGGCCCGACTCTCGGGAAGGCCGCCACTACAAAACGCTGATTCTGCCGACCTTTTCGATCAATAAGAGAGAGCAGTATAATATAGTTTCGGATAAAACTAAGTCCACATCACATGTATTAAATGTAAATGAAATCACATCGAGTCCATAAAATAATATAGAGTACTGAAAAGTAACAAAATGGAAATATAAACAGGCTTAAGCCCGATACATCAGATCCTCACTACAATCTCTCGCAAAAGCTATAAAAAGACTATCACTCACGGAGCTAGTCGTTGATGCTCCGGTACTATACTAGCCCACCTCCATGCGCACCATACTCTGCTGGTGCTGGTCCCTGTGCTGCTGGTCCCTGTCTCCCATCCGAAGTCCCTGTAATGTTGTGGTCCGAAAACCATTAGTCATAAAGACTAAGCCCTATCATCCCCTACCCCTCCCCCCATGGCTCCTAGGCACCGAGCGGGGAGGAGGAAAGGGAAGCTACAAAGGTGGAGAGTACAAAGTGGCATGTGACAGTGGAACTAGTCTAGCAGTTCTATAATAGTATGCAGTAAGGTAAGCAAGTAGAGTAAGCAAGTAGAGTAAGCAGCGTATGTAAGAAATACAAGGTAAGAAGTAAGTAACCTTAACTTATATGAATGCCCATACAAACATATAAGTTAAGGGGGTATTCTGCAAGGCTCCCACCGTATAAAAAGTCTCATACCAATTTATACGTTGGGGTGTCGGTTGTATGCAAGTATGCTATGTCATGATTCATGCAAGTGCAACCCACGCACACGACTCTATGCGCACAGACCTTTAGTTCCCCCTATTTGGGCAGCTAGCTTCACTCCCAGGAACCTCTGTAGTGGCAAACGGAGACAGTGGGTCGGGCCCCCCACTCCTAGGCGGGTATCCACACTACCAGGCCTAGCCCTCCCATACGCCCCTAGAAGAACACAACCTAGAGTATCCGCATACTAATGCTGGCCATATCCACCAGGCTTTCTTTGTCTAAGTGTCCCACACCGCCGAGTCAACGTATCGATGTCGGTGTGAACGACCGCCCGATACCGAAGACCCACCACCTTATTTTATATCCAAAACCTTTTGAGTCACTAGCTCCCCGGACTATCCGTTCGTGCATCTACCTTCCGAACGAACCGTCCGGATGGCAATCAAAATAACCTAATAAACATCCCGAGCTACCGGGGTGTGTGAATGTGTAAGCCTAGTTATACTAGTTGCTCTTGAAATGTTTTATTCTTACTGTTTAGGTTAGCCAGGACTGCCCAAGGTATTCCCCGTGAAGGCTCTCGAAGGCACTAGGAACAACGATGAGATTACGCCCAAAGCTCCATTTCACAAGGCACTTACTATTATTGGTTGCTATCAAATATCCCAAAACCCTTACTTGTTGTACTGGATCTAACCCTAGAGTATTTGACACTTCCTCCCCTCAGGAAAAACGATCTTTCGTCGATCCCGAGCACCACTAAACACTAGCCAAACCAACACCCTACTCATCCTATCTTCCAATGGTAAACTCATTTTTAAATATCCAACCAGCAAATATCTAACCCCAACTCATGTGCCCAAATTCATATTCCAAATTAAAATATGCAGTTTTACTAAATGCAGACCAACCCAAGCTATATGACGTGTAAAACAAGAGGTACTCAAAATATTCATCCAGTATCCCTATAATACTTATTGGGGGTCTATCATGATATGTTTGGCCTAAATCCAGAAATTCATATTTTTACTAATATATCTGGTTATTTATTTAATTATTCTGGTAATCCAAAAACCACAAGTTTGAACACGATGTACCAACACCAGACAAGTAAATGCTCCACAAACTTTATGATAAATATAATATGACTATTGAAAAAAAAAATCAAAGTTGTTCAACTCTTCAACAAGATTTAAGCCCCTAATTAATTAATTCAATATAAATACAATAAATGGAATTAAATAAAGAAGTGCTTTAAATCCTCACTAACCAAGTTTCATAACATTTTAAGTTATTTTAACCATGATTTTATCACAAATATCCTTAGGGGCAAGTTAAAGATTTTAACTACAAGTATAAGCTATCTTCCAAACACCCTACAATAATTTCCAGAGGCTCATGATTACCCTAAGACTGCTCTACCCAAGTTTCATCTCTGTTTAACGAGTTTTACTAAACGTGTCTATCTCTACACTTTTGTGCCCTAAACTAGGGTTAGAGTTTAGAGGGGCCTACCCATTCCCAAATCCCTTAAGAATTTTACCAGAGGGGTTTAGCTACTCTATTTCTCACTCTACCAAATCTCAAGTTCATACAAGGTCTTTTGACCCCTTGCCTTTCACAAGACACAAAAGCCCCTCCTTATGGTTTGGCCTTAGGTACTAAGGCAAATCTACTCCAATCTACATCATCTTCTATTGGAGGGTGATAAAAGTCATGCCAAGTCAGTGGCCCCAATTTCAACCTCTGTTGAGGTGATTTGGCCACTCAAAACCCAAAGTGCACTATTTGGCCTAAATAGCCTTAATATTGCAAGGCTAGGGATGCATGATTTCAATTCAAACCATCTCCATATGAGATGTAATTTTAACCAGAGCCTTATGAAGACCCCAAGGACCACTCACCAATATTTGGGAGGGTTTTGAGATCATTAGACCTCTTAAATAATTCATATATTATTTATTAAATTTCTACAAAACCTTTAGGAAAAGTTTTTAGAAAAATTCCCAATTTTGGATATGCTCTAGGCATAGGTAAGAATGACACTCATCGAAAATTTCAAGTCATTTGGATTGCTGGATTGATGGGGGCACTCAAAATAGTCTCTGGTCTAACCTAGGTATAGCCCTCACCAAAATGGGTGTTGTGGTCAAACCTCTTACCCAAGTTGGTTCAAATCAATTTTACATTAAAATAGACTTCAAGGGCTATAATGTGTATTTTGGTCATTTTTCTAAAACAACACCTAAGTATTTTTAATATTTAATTTAAAACAACCCAGAAATGAGGCCGAAATTAATAAAATAGAAATAATTAAAGACTGATCCAGCACGGATCTTAAAGCAGAATTGTGGGGCTCCTGGTCATCTTCTTCCTCCAGCCAAGGGATGGGATTGGCCTAACCTGGAGCCTATTCCAAGCTCATTTTCCGGCCACCCGGCCACCTCCCTGGCCGGCCACCACCACCACCACCTTCGTTGAGGTGGAGGCTATCACCAAGCGGCGGCACGGTCGCCGGAGGGGCGGTTTCCGGCAAACTCACGAGGTATAAAAAGCCATGAAAAATTGAAATTTTCTTCACCTGATCTGGCTCAATTGAGCCCGATTTCTCTCCTAATTGATTTAGGATTCTAGAACACAAAGAGAGGAGTAGAGGAGGACCTTCAACCGTGCTTGCCGACAGGTTTGGTGGTGGTGCACCATGGCCGGATTTTGGAGCTTCGGGTGTTCTGCAACAGTACTACCAAATGGCTCGACTCCCTCAGGTAATGTGTGGAAAAGCTTGCCCTAGGTCTAGGGATGCTTTTTAAAGAGTTAATTGGGGGAGGGGGAGGGCCTAACTTGAATTCACAATTAATGGTCTTGAAGGTGAATTTCGGCCAAGGGGGTGTGCACTGAATCCGGTCCATATGTGGCTGGCTAGGGCTATTAATTTTCTCTAAATTAACCAGGTAAGGTGAATCTATCAAATGGAGGTGAGGAGATGAACTCTTGATGGCCATTAATGGCCTTCTCTCTCCTCTTTCTCTCTCTTCCCTATTGGAAGAATTGAATTCAGCCACCTTGGGTGGCTGGACATGGCTATTCAACTCCTCAAACCTGATGAGGGGGAATACATTCAGCCTTTGGAATCAATTGGAGAGGCCCTTGGTCTCCCTTGGCCATGAATGACCTCCTTTTCTCACTTTCTCTCTCCTCCATTAAAGGGAAAAATGGAGATTTCTCACTCCTACTCACCATGGCCGAATTTTGATGTCTCCTCCAGCCTATCGGCAGCCCACTAACTCATATTAATAATAATAATGAGGTTAGCCCAAGTGGGGGAAATGGGTTTGAGCTTGAGTTAGCCCATTTAGGCTAATTTGACTTAACACTAGAATAGAGTTGACCTTGGTCAACATTGAAAGTGCAGCTAGATCTGAGATACTCTAGAGGGGGTGAATAGAGTATATGGTGCTTTGAAACTTTTTACAACAATTGTTGTAATAAGAGTGAGCAGGGAAGCAGCTAAAAATCTAATCACAGAACTACACTAATCAAAAACTAATCACAGAATAATCAAGGCCAGAAACAAAAATGAAAACAAGCAAAACCAGAAGACACAAGGAAATATAGTGGTTCCCCTAAACTTGGGTACATCCACTCTTCTACCACCCTAGGTAGGAATCCACTGAAGGATGAGTTGATCAGGTGTCCTGGGCACCAATGAGCTTTTGATAAGGTGCTCAAAAACCAAATCAGATTTTTTGATCAGGTGTCTTGCCACCAATGAGCTTTTGACAAGGTGCTCAAAAACCAAGCTCAAACTTTTGAAGGGAGTTTGAGAAACCCTTTACAGAGGTGGGGGTGAGAGAGTGATGGAAGTCTTCTCTTTCTCAAACAACTAAGAAGACTATGTGGATTGTTGATGTCAAAGCTCCCCCTGAGTCCTTGAGATCTTCAGGAAGAAAAGCTTTATTGTAGGGCGATAGGCCTTCAGAGATTGAACTCCAGCAATAGATGATTTCAGCAATAACTGAAATGTTGAATGTCTGGAGTCTTGAAATATGTTGGCCTTGAACACTTGAAAACTAGAGAGATCTGAAGATTTCAGAAAAAGTTGATCTCCTTAGATGAGTGTTCTTGAGAATTCTGTTAGACAGTATATTTTGTTGAAGATTATTGATTTTTGTCTGTGTGTGTCTGTCTCTCTCTATGTACATGATTCAAAAAGAATTCTAGTCTTTTATTCTCTGATATAGAATAGAATAACCTTCTCTGTCAAGAATAGCCGTTGTCCTGCATTAATTGCATCCTTAATTGCAAAATCTCTTCTGGAGGAAAGTCCATAGAAATATTCCTTGAAACTTGGTCCAGAAATGAATGAAAACGGCTAGGAAATCTCTGAATTAATTGCAGAATAACTCCTTAACTGATTTGAATTTGAATCTAGAAATATCCTTGAAGTTATCTGAAAACATCGAACTGAGCTCTGCTATCGTCGAACTGAGCTCAGCGATCTGGAAATATATAGCAGAAAAATATCGTCGATCTGGGCTCAAAGATCGTCGAACTGAGCTCAGAGATAAAGATCCAAAGCAGAGTCAAGATCGTCGAACTGAGCTCACCGATCGTCGAATGGAGTTCGACGATATGATGAAGTTAAGCTCAGCGATCGTCGAATGGAGTTCGACGATCTGTCGAAGTTGAGCAAGACGATCGTCGATCGGAGTTCGATGAATCATCGTGCTGAGCTCGACGACATGACTTAGTCTCCAAACAGAAAATCCTGGTCTTGAGGGCAGCTTCCAAACCTAGACTTCTAACCCTTAGACTCAATTCTAATTGACCTATAGAGCTATACAGGAGGTCAAACATTTGTTTCCTAGAGACATAGTGATCCTGACCCAAAATAGTAATAGGGTGTTCCAACAATCTCCCCCTATTTGGGTTAGGATTACTATTTACAAACTTTGGAAAAATTTAAAAACAACATACAAGCAGCAAAATAGAGAAGCAACAAGCTAGACATTGCAGAACCACAGAGATATATAACATCCAGATAGTAATCAGAATTCACAGAGAATGTCACCTTACATTGTTATTTCTTTTCCTTGCCCTTAACAAGTTTGATCTCTCTGTTAGGATTGAGGGCTTCTTTCTTTGATCTGGTATCATCTGCTGCACCTAAAGATGTTTGTTGTTTAGGCCTGGGAACTACACCTTCAGGATGTAATTCCATATACCTGTCATAATCAAAGAACTTGCTTGATGCATATATTTCTAGCTCTTTCTTTCTTTGTTCAGACATTGTTGAGATATTAGATGAATCTTTTCCTTGCTCTCTAGCCTTTTTGATCTGATCCAGTACAGCTAGTTCTTTTAATCTTGCATTCCAAGCAGCTGGATTGTTCTCAGGATCCTCAAAAGGTACAGGTGGCTCATATCTGTTAGAGGGATTGTCTTGAGGAGGCCTGGAAGACACGGTTTCTTTCAGCTTATAGGGAAAAGGACCAGATGTTGTATCAGTTGAAAGTTGTCCTCCCCTGGAGTATGGGTGTTGCCTTGAGTAACCTTTGGAGTAGACTTGGAGATCTCTTTGATTTCCTCTGTATCCTCCTCTCCTGTAATGAGAACCCCTGGATTGGCTTCCCCTATTATAAGATCTAGCATGAGGCTGATAGGGGGCCTGACTTCTGGCTGGGGGTTGAGCTGCAGAGCTTCCACCTGCACCTGCATCAGGAGGAGGAGGTGGAGGAGGATGAGAGTGTTGGAATTGAGAGGAACCCTTTTCATATTTTCTCTTCTTTTTCATTGCTTTCAGTTGGTTCTTAGAGTACTGCATCCAGTGCTCAGTAATAGGGCAGTCATGAAGAATGTAGTATGGAATATCATTATTATCTTTGACCTTGGCAGGAGGTACTCTCTTCATGGCTTTGCTCCTTGCCTTTCTTTTCCTGGCAATGGTAGCAGAAGAATCATCAGAGTCTGTTCTGTACTCATCACTATCAGAACTCTGGTCATCATAAAGAGCATAAATTTTCTTCATTAAGTCCTTCTTGAGCTGTACAGAAGCAGATGAGGCAACAGATGGTGTAGCAGCAGATGTTAAAGCAGTAACAGCAGTGACAGCAGCAGATATTGAAGGTGTTGCAATTGGAGTAGAAGCAGTAACAACAACAGCAGCAACTATAGGCTCTGGAGAAGTGACAATAGTAACAACAGCTTCACTAACAACAACATCAACAGGAGGAATATCATTAGAAACTGCAGAAGGCTCAAACTCAGGTGCCTCTGACATAAGAATTTCCTTGGAAATTGGTTCAACAGTAATGATAGAAACTTCAGCAGCAGTATCAAAAAGTTCAGCAGCAGTAGAGGCAACAATATCAGAAGCAACAATAATGCTTTCTTCAGAAGAAGCAGCAGCATACACTGAGTTGACAAAAGAGGTGATGATGCTTGGGTCACAGCAGGAGAATGGCACAAGTGCCTTGGATAGATCCTCTGGAGGCTGGACAGCAACTGGCTCTGGCAGACAGCTGAAATAAAACTGATCAAAGTTTGATAGCAAAGACCTGAGGTCTATTGCAAGCACTGCAACAGGAGGAATTTGTGCTTGAGGCACAGTAACAGCAGCAAGAGGAGGAGCTGAAGAAGCAGCAATAACAGTAGCAGCAGACAGGCTCATAGAAACAGCAGCAACAGCAGCAGCAGGAAGACTCACTTCATAGGGCATCTCCCCCTGCCTAGATTCAGACAAGGCTAGATCAAGGTACACTGCTGTAGGGGCTGCCTGAGGGAATAGGGAAGAGAGCATGGCAGAGAGGGCTGCCACTGACAGGTGTAATGGAGCCAAAGAGGTCTCCAACAGAAGAGATAGCCTGGGGGCTAGCAGTTCATACAACCTGTCAGCAAGGGCTGGGATGTCCACTTGCTTAAGGGTGACTGGAGCAGAGGTAGAAGATGGAGGAGCAGCTGTTGGTGAGGGTAGTGGAGAGCTGGTGAATGGGGGAAGAGATGGCTGAGGTGTGGGTAAGGTGGATATGGAGGACAGTGGGATGGAGATAGATGGGGTGAATGTTGGTTGGTTAATAATTTCTTGTAGAAGGTCTTGATAGGAAGTGGAGGAAGAGGGTAGCTCAGGAGGAGAGGATGGTGAATCATCCATAAAGGAATCATCAATGAGGGTGAAAGATGGAATGGAGGGTGATGAAGTGACATCTGGTGGAGGGTAGGAGAATAAGGGATGAAAGTGGTCTTCTGGTGTTGGTAGAATAGGTACTGGAGATGGTGTGGATGTTGGAGAGGGGCTGGAGATGATGATGGTGGATGGGGTTGGAATGGTAGATGGTATGGGAAGAGATGGAATTGGAGGAGGAGGAGGAGAGGCAACAACAGCAGGCAGGTCATCTACAGGGGCAGAGACCTGTGGGGAAGTGACTCTGAGAGTCATTGTGCCTGAAGGAGTGCTGGAGGAGGGCCTGCTGGGCTTGCTGATTTGTCTGTCCCATTTTCCAAAGAGGGCACAAGACAGTCTCTTGGAAGCATTGATATGGATTCCAGAGGAGACTAGCAAAGCAGGGCACCTGTGCTGCAGAAACACCCCAATAATCCTTCCAAAGTTTACAAAACGTTTGTTGATTTTCTTCTTGATAAGGTCAAAGAAGACTTCTCCCCAATTCAGATTTTTTCTGTCTACAAGAGCTCCCATGAGGCAGAGCTGATACCTTGAGATTGTATCATGGGCAGAGTGCTTAGCCAATAGCACTTTCCCAACAACATTTGCCATGAATCTGTATTCCACAGATAGGTTCTTTTTGAAGAGCTTACTAGGGTTAGCCTCTGAATGACCCATTCTGGCAAGCAGGTCAGAATACTCTTCTCCAGACAAGTCAGCAGTATCTTCACGATTCCTCAACTCAAAAACTTCTGATAGAATTGCTGGGGTTAAGGGTACCTGAGTGCCAGATATAGACCCAACAATGGTGGAGTTGTCTTGATTGTGGGCAGTGTAAACCCATTCCTTTATCTCATCAGATGCAAGCTTGATCCTTGTGGTCATTATTGCAGTCAGATTCTGCTCTTTGAATAATCCCAAAATATCCTGAAAAGCCTGGTCAGTTGTGCTGAAGGATTCCATGTCAATGTCAAAACCAGCATCAAACTTCATGGCGGCTAGAACAGCAACAGACACAGCCATGGGTACCTGCAAAAATTCAACAAACAAAACGACCAAGTGCAGAACTGTTTGGAGGGAAAGAAAATTCTTGCAGAGAAATCGAAAGCGCAAAGGAGAACGACGGCGAAAAATGAATTTTATATTAGGGTTCGACGCAGAATTGGAAAGATCATTGAACTCAGTTCGACGATCGAGGCTTCTAAAGGAATCTGAAGAGTCTTCAACATCGTCGAGCTCCGTTCGACGATCGTTCAGAGAACAAAATCGTCGAGCGCCGTTCGACGATCGTTGACCGGAAGAGATAGTTCATACTATCTGAGAAACGCTGAACTCAGTTCGACGATTTCAGAAATCGTCGAACTCCATTCGACGATCTGGGGGAAAATTGTCGAGCGCAGTTCAGAGATCAGAAAAACTCTAGACACTAAGAAAAATCAGGATATTTGCCTAGTCTTGGTCAAGTTTTAAGCTTTCAAAATCTTGGATATTATTATAGACTTCATCCATCTAACATTCCTAACTGATTTAGGAATAAGGTGTGTTTCTTTTCATCCAAGAGCTTGGTGAAAATATCTCCCCTTTGTAAATCAGTTGGGATATATTGTAGTTCAATTTTATTCTTTTCAACATTATCCCTTAAGAAATGATGCCTAATCTCTATGTGTTTTGTCCTACTATGGAGGACTGGATTTTGAGCTATATAAATAGCACTGGTGTTGTCACAAAAGATTTTAGACTTCTCTAAGTTGTATCCATAGTCTAGGAGTTGGTTTTGAATCCACAAGATTTGTGAACAACAACTACCTGCAGCCATATATTCAGCTTCAGTAGTTGAAGTTGACACAGAAGTTTGTTTCTTACAAAACCAGGAGACAAGTCTGTCACCAAGGAACTGATAAGTTTCACTGGTGCTTTTCCTGTCAATTCTGCATCCAGCATAATCAGTATCAGAGAATCCAGTTAAATCAAATGCTGAATCTTTTGGATACCAGAGACCTAGATTTGGACAACTTTTAACATACCTGAGAATCCTCTTTACTAGTGTTAGGTGTGACTCTCTAGGGCTTACTTGGAACCTAGCACATATACATGTAGCAAACATTATATCTGGTCTACTAGCTGTAAGATACAGTAAAGAGGCAAACATTGCTCTATATGTTGTCTGATCAACAGGTTTCCTATGTTCATCAGCATCCAATACAGCATTAGTAGGCATGGGTGTTTTCATACAAGATGCTTCAGACATACCAAATTTCTTAACCAATTCATTTGCATATTTGGTTTAAGAAATAAAGATGCCTTCAGCATGTTGCTTGACTTGCAATCCTAGGAAGAAGGATAGCTCACTCATGATACTCATCTCAAATTTAGAATGCATTAGGTTGGAAAACCTTCTGCACAATTTGGAGTTAGTATAACCAAAAATAATATCGTCTACATAAATCTGTACTAGTAGGGTATGGGACTTATGGGTTCTAATGAAAAGAGTTTGGTCTACTCTACCCCTTATAAAACCATTTTCCAATAGAAAGCATGCTAGGGTCTCATACCATGCTCAAGGAGCTTGCTTGAGACCATATAATGCTTTATTCAATCTAAAAATATAATCAGGAAAAGTAGGAGAGATAAAACATGGAGGTTGTCTGACATATACTTCCTCTTTGATGTCTCCATTTAGAAATGCACTTTTGACATCCATCTGATATACCTTGAAGCCTTTGTGTGTTGCATAGGCTAAGAATATTATGATGGCTTCTAATCTTGCAACCGGTGCAAAGGTCTGGTCGTAGTCTATTCCTTCTTCTTGAGAATATCCCTGAGCAACTAGCCTTGCCTTGTTCCTTATAATTACTCCTTGATCTTCCAGTTTGTTTCTGAATACCCATTTTGTTCCAACAATGGAGTGATCCTTAGGATTTGGCACTAGTTCCCATACTTTATTTCTCTCAAATTGATGCAACTCTTCTTGCATTGCAATGATCCAGTGTGGATCTTGCTCTGCATCTTGAATGGACTGAGGTTCAATTTAAGATAGGAAGCAGGTGTGCAACAGGTTTTGGTTGACCTGATTTCTGGTTTGCACACCAGCTGAGATTTCTCCAATTATTTGGGAAATTGGATGGTCTCTTGATGTTACTAAATCTATAGGGGGTGTTGATTGTTCACCAACCTGTGTTGTTGTTTCCTCTTGTGGTACAATAACTGGCTCTTCAAGTTGTTCTTCAATATGTTGAGCATTTCCTTCATCTTCACTGCTTTCATCCTCTTGAGTAACCTGTAACCTGTTCAAGTCTTCAACTAGAGAATGTTCCTGCAAAGGTTCTATGGTAGAAGAGATCTTCTCCTTGAAAGACATGTTAGATTCATCAAATGATATATGAACAGATTCCTCAATTTTTAAAGATGATTTATTATAGACCCTATAAGCCTTGCTGATCATGGAGTATCCCAGAAACACTCCTTCATCAGCTTTAGCTTGAAATTTTGTTAAATATTTCTTGTCATTGTTATGTATGTAGCAAATACAACCAAAGACTCTAAAATAATCAACTTTAGGTTTCTTCCCTTTGAGTAATTCATAGGGAGTCTTTCCCTTTAGTTTATGTATCAAACTTCTATTCAGCACATAGTTGGAGGTGTTCACTGCCTCTGCCCAAAATGATAGGGGAAGGTGAGCATCTGACAACAATGTAGTGACAGATTCAATAAGGGTTCTATTTTTCCTTTCAGATACCCCATTTTGTTGAGGAGTTCTAAGAGCTGAGAAAGTATGCATGATCCCTTCACTCTGACAGAACTCTTGCATAAGAAGAGAATCAAACTCTGTCCCATGATCACTTCTGATCAGGGCAATGTGAGTATTGAACTCAATCTGTATACATTTGAGAAACTCTGTCAGACACTTAAAGTTATCAGACTTCTTCCTTAGAAAGAACACCCAAGTGAATCTAGAGAAGTCATCTATAACTACTAAAGTGTAGGATTTCCCTCCTAGGCTTTGTACTGTGATGGGTCCAAAAATATCCATGTGTAACAGATACAATATCCTAGGTGAATCACTCTTATTAAGTGACTTAAAGCTGTTTTTAGTTTGCTTGCCTAATTGACAAGCCCTGCAGAGTCCTTCCTTCTTGTAGGGGCCAGAAGGTAGTCCTCTAACAAGGTTGTCCTTGGATAGCCTAGCAATAGTTCTAAGGTTTAGGTGTCCTAATCTCTTATGCCATAAGATATTTGGTCTACAGACAGAATTAAACAAGCAAATATCTACATCTGTTGAAAGAAAATCTACTAGATAGATGTTACCTTTCCTTTTACCTGTCAATACAGTTGTGTTGTCCTCTGACTTGATTTTGCATAAGGCTTTGCTGAAGGTCACCTGGTAGCCTTCATCACACAGCTGACTGATGCTAATTAGGTTGTGCTTCAGTCCTTCCACATAAGCTACCTTCTTGAAAGTTACTGATCCAATCTCAACTGCACCATATCCTTTAGTCTGTCCAAAGTTTGAATCTCCAAAGATAACTTTGGGTCCAAGCTTGGCTCTAAAGAAAGTGAGGTTGTTCTTGTTCCCTGGCATGTGCTTAGAGCACCCACTATCCAAATACCATTGCTGGTTAGATGTTGGATAAGTCTTCACCTGCACATAAGACAATTCATTTGTTTTTGACCCAGTTTACCTTGGGCCTAGGTTGATAATCTTTAAATTCTAAAATAAAGGACATCCCAGGTTGACTCTTATATTCTTCAGGATGATATCTCCTTGGAGGTATAATCCATTCAGTATAAGGGTTAAAGATTTGGGATGAAGGACCCTTAGGATTGAATTTTGATTTGCCTTTGAAAAATTTTCCAGAGCTCTGACCTCTGTTCGACGATCTTGGAGCTGCGTTCGACGATCTTGGGTCAGATCGTCGAGCTCCATTCGACGGTCGACTATGGCTGAGATCAGGTATTTGAGATATTTGACCTGCGTTCGACGACTTTGGCTGAGATCGTCGATCTGCGTTCGACGATTTTGCCTGAGATCGTCGATCTGCATTCGGCGATCGTCGATCTCCGTTTGGCGATCGTCGATATCCGTTCGACGATTTCTGCTGGGACTTAGTTTTCTGGGGCAGATCAGAATTTTTCCTAGCAACCTCTACAACTCCCTTTCCTTTGTCAGAAATGAATTTGATTGGAGTTGTTAGAACTATGAGTTGGCTAGATGAAGCACCCAAGCCCAGTATACTATTGAATCTGGAGTTCACTGTGCTTGTGATGTCCATCAGCTTGATGTTTCTCCCATTAAGCGATTCCTCAAGCTTCTTGGTCTCAGACAGCTCACTTTTCAGTGAAGCTATCTGCTCCCTACAGCTCTCCAACTCCTGAGAGAGTTTGACGTTTTCTGACTTTAAAGTGTTGTGTTCAGATAAATGATTTCTGAGAGAGATAATTTCTTTCTCAGATTTTAGCAGGTCTAAACACAATGCTTTAAATTCATATTTAAAGTCCTCTGAATTAAAATCAAAAGAACTGATTACCTGATCTTCTTCAGGTTAAGTCTCTGAATCTGACTCTGACTCTTCTTCTTCTGAATTATGCTGTGAGGCATTGATTGCCATCATGCAGAACTCTTTTTCTTCTGCATCATCCTCATCATCACTTGAACTGCTTGAGGCTTCTGACTCCTCTTCAGTCTCACTCCAGGATTCAGCAACAAACCCTTTTCTTGTATGTTTGTTTTTGCTTGATGAGGGTTTGTCATTGCCATTCCTTTTGGAGTCTTTCTCCTTTCTTCTTTCTTTCTTGTCCCTTTTGTCCTTGTTCTTGTTCTCTGGACAATCAGGAACTATGTATCCTGGTTTCCTGGAACCAAAGCAAATAATGTCTTTATTATTATTATTGATGGACTTGTCATACCTTGGCTTATCATGTTCCTTGTATGATCTCCTTCTGAAGTCCTTTCTGGCCATCTTATAAAATCTTTTGGCCAACAGACTGAGCAATTCATAATTGCCTGTGACTTTGTCTTCAGGCTGATCTTCAGTTGCCTTGAAGGCTGTGGTCTTCTCTTTTCTTATGGCTGGTGAGGCAGCCTTCTGTTCTTCCTCTCTATTTTTGATGAGTAGCTCATAAGATTTGAGCTTACCCAATAGAGCTTCAGTGGTGATCTCATTCAGACTTCTGGCATCCTTAATTGGCCAGATTCTTGAATCCCAAGTGCTAGGGAAGCACATTAGGATCTTGTCATTGAGTTCAGTTAGTGAGATCTCTTTATCCAATGTTCTGAGTTCACTAACAATTAGACTGAGCCTGTTGTACATATCTCCCACTGACTCAGTTTCTCCTTTCTTGAAATTCTCATACTATGATATGAGGTGGGATCTCTTATCCTTTCTCTCATCAGCTGAGCCTGAGACTATTTCTGAGAGTTTGTCCCAAATTTCCTTTGCTGAATTGCATTCAGCCACCTTTTGAAATATGTCATCAGACATTGTCTGGGCCAAGATGTTTATAGTCTTGGCATCAGCTACCTTCCATCTCTTGATATCAGCATCTGTTCCTGATAGAGGTGGAACAACATTTATACTTGTGTTCTCTGGGGGTCTTGGACACACTGTCAAAACAGAGTTAAAAATATTTTCATCAATAGAATTCATGTACAGTCTGATCCTTGCTTTCCAAAGTACAAACTTGGATAGATTGCACACTGTAGGTCTAGTGCTAGCATAATCTTTATTTTGGGCCATGATTTGTGAAAACAAAATCTAATAATAAACTACACAAAAAAAACAGATCTAACTTGGGATCTTTGGGTTCAGGTGTTAGCATGTACAACCAATCAGGTATGGTATGTTTAACCAACCTGGCTCTGATACCAATTGAAAGTGCAGTTAGATCTGAGATACTCTAGAGGGGGGTGAATAGAGTATATGGTGCTTTGAAACATTTTACAACAATTGTTGTAATAAGAGTGAGCAGGGAAGCAGTTAAAAATCTAATCACAGAACTACACTAATCAAAAACTAATCACAGAATAATCAAGGCCAGAAACAAAAAAGAAAACAAGCAAAACCAGAAGACACAAGGAAATATAGTGGTTCCCCTAAACTTGGGTACATCCACTCTTCTACCACCCTAGGTAGGAATCCACTGCAGGATGAGTTGATCAGGTGTCCTGGGCACCAATGAGCTTTTGATAAGGTGCTCAAAAACCAAATCAGATTTTTTGATCAGGTGTCTTGCCACCAATGAGCTTTTGACAAGGTGCTCAAAAACCAAGCTCAAACTTTTGAAGGGAGTTTGAGAAACCCTTTATAGAGGTGGGGGTGAGAGAGTGATGGAAGTCTTCTCTTTCTCAAACAACTGAGAAGACTATGTGGATTGTTGATGTCAAAGCTCCCCCTGAGTCCTTGAGATCTTCAGGAAGAAAAGCTTTGATGTAGGGTGATAGACCTTCAGAGATTGAACTCCAGCAATAGATGATTTCAGCAATAACTGAAATGTTGAATGTCTGGAGTCTTGAAATATGTTGGCCTTGAACACTTGAAAACTAGAGAGTTCTGAAGATTTCAGAAAAAGTTGATCTCCTTGGATGAGTGTTCTTGAGAATTCTGTTAGACAGTATATTTTGTTGAAGATTATTGATTTTTGTCTGTGTGTGTCTGTCTCTCTCTATGTACATGATTCAAAAAGAATTCTAGTCTTTTATTCTCTGATACAGAATAGAATAACCTTCTCTGTCAAGGATAGCTGTTGGCCTGCATTAATTGCATCCTTAATTGCAAAATCTCTTCTGGAGGAAAGTCCATAGAAATATTCTTTGAAACTTGGTCCAGAAATGAATGAAAACGGATAGGAAAGCTCTGAATTAATTGCAGAATAACTCTTTAACTGATTTGAATTTGAATCTAGAAACATACTTGAAGTTATCTGAAAACGTCGAACTGAGCTCTGCTATCGTCGAACTGAGCTCAGCAATCTGGAAATATATAACAGTAAAATATTGTCGATCTGAGCTCAAAGATCGTCGAACTGAGCTCAGAGATAAAGATCCAAAGCAGAGTCAAGATCATCGAACTGAGCTCACCGATCGTCGAATGGAGTTCGACTATATGATGAAGTTAAGCTCAGCGA
This sequence comes from Platanthera guangdongensis, assembly GCA_039583875.1. Taxonomy (NCBI): domain Eukaryota; kingdom Viridiplantae; phylum Streptophyta; class Magnoliopsida; order Asparagales; family Orchidaceae; genus Platanthera; species Platanthera guangdongensis. The sequence continues at coordinate 54,536,820 of CM077153.1, read as the reverse complement.
TCGTCAAATGGAGTTCGACGATCTGTCGAAGTTGAGCTAGACGATCGTCAATCGGAGTTCGACGAATCGTCGTGCTGAGCTCGACGACATGACTTAGTCTCCAAACAGAAAATCCTGGTCTTGAGGGCAGCTTCCAAACCTAGACTTCTAACCCTTAGACTCAATTCTAATTGACCTATAGAGCTATACAGGAGGTCAAACATTTGTTTCCTAGAGACATAGTGATCCTGACCCAAAATAGTAATAGGGTGTTCCAACAAACATGACCATTTGGGTTGACCCCAATGGGTCCTTGGTGACCCATTGGACTCCCTTAAGGTCTAGGAAGACTTTAGTATGGTTGGTTGGGCACCTTGGGGGTCACTTGACCCTTAGTAAGGGCTCTTTGACCACTTTGGGGCTAGAGTTGTCTTGCGTCAACTTAGCCACTAGGGTTGGCCCCAATGAGTCCCTGATGACCCATTGACATCCCCTAAGATCTAAGAAGGGTTTAGTAGGGTTATCTTGGCACTTTGGAGGTCACCTACCCTTAGGAAGGGTACTTTGACCAAATTAGGGCTAGAGTTGACTTTGGTCAACATAAACTCTTGGGTTGACCCCAATGGGTCCTTGGTGACCCATTGGCCTCACTTTAGTGTTAGGAGGGCATGGGTGGGGTCCACTTGGCTAGGGGAAGGTCAATTGACCCTAAGTAGGCTAGTTTGACCCATTTATGGTTAGGGTTGACTTAGGTCAACTTAACCACTTTGACTGCCTACAGTGGGTCCTTAGTGGCCCTATGGACTTCCCAAGGTGTTTGGGGTGTTGTGGTAGGGTCCTGGGATCGAGGTGTAGCCCTAAAGTCAAACCTTAGGTCTAAATGTTGAGGCTGAGCTATAGGTAGACCAAGGTGATTTTCACCTTGGCCTTGTTCACTTGGTCCTTCTTGGGCTTCCTAGGATTTTTTCATGACCTAGTCATTACAAAACCACTCTTAGGGGTCTAGTTGGAAATGGGATGTTACACTTCTCACTTTTGTGTTCATGTACCCCGCCACCCTTCATCTCAATACCTGGGTTTTGAGATGAACTAATGGGTTGGCGGGTTCTAACTTGGTATCAGAGCGGGTTGTCCTGCTGCGGGGGTGTGTTGAGATTATATTAGCCAGCAGGACACGTGTGTGTGAGACCGCATATTTGGCTTCCCCATTACGTTCCAGGTCTGGGTGTTGACCCCGGTGGGCCCCCTTGTGGCGGAATATCCCCGCGGTCATGTGTTTGGGGTTAATCCCACACCGCCTATAGACTTCTCCCCTTTGTATTCATGTACCCCGAGACCCTTCATCTCAACACCTGGGTTTTGAGATGAACTAATAGGTTGGCGGGTTCTAACTTGGTAGGGTGGGCCTCCACTTGTAGTGGGATGGGGGCTTGCTGGTTGGGGGCCCAAGGAGAGTGAGGGGGGGCATGGGCCATCCTCCCTTGGAGAGGAGGTGGGCCCCTTGGAGAAAAATCCAAAAAGTGGATTTTAGGAGGGGTTTGGCCAAGTCAACCCTAGGGTGGGTCCCCCTTACTGGTCAAAGTCAAAGTGGGTCCAAGTCATTGGGGTCGGGTCAAAGTTCGGGTGTCGTATCATAATTGGTGTGTGCACGCTTTTCGGTGCATGAATATGCTTGATTTGACCATGGGTTGACTAATTATTGTCAAAATTGACTGGGATGACTTTCGTTGACTTCGTATTGACCACACGAGTCCAACGCCACTGACTGGGGTTGAATCGGAGTCCGTTTGGCAAAAGTCCAAAATTTGCGCATCGCAGCGTGCTAAAATGGTCAAAGTGTATAAAACTGTCGTTAGATCTCGGATTGTGACGTGACGGGTTTCGATGCTCCTATTTAGGTTATATGAGGTCACAGGAATCGACAGAACTCAATTCAGAGTTCTCTAGCTCGATATCCAAAATCTGCTCTCATTGCGTTTTACGAGGAATGGTTACATTCACTATATGGCCTCGGGGTCCAATTGATCGAGTTCTGATGCACTCGTATTGACTATACGAGGTCACAGGGAATGACAGAACTCAATTCAGAGTTCCCTACCTCTGTTTCCCGCCTAGGGTTATTTCCCACCGGGTCAGGGGTAGGGTTCGGGCCACTTTTATTTGGCCCACTAGGGCTCTGGTGGCCCAATAAAAGTTGGGATGTTACACGTCGTCCCCATGCAGCTTAACCCAAACGCCATTTTGGTGTTAATCGCTTTCGCCAGCTACATGTGCCCAGAGCACATCGAGTTTAGCTTGACGGTTTTCCACAAGCTCTTCTTTTAACACGCCAACGCCGACGACGTTTTGTACTTCACTAGGCGAGGGCTCAAAGTGTGCGAGACGCCCAATAAAAACTATCATTGGCTCACCATGTTTGTGTTTATCTGTGGCAACTTCGGGGGTGTCCCGCTCGCACCTGTGTCGCCCCCCCCCCCCCCCCCCCCGAGATCTTTTATGTGTCTCCGCTGGTGGGCGGCAAGGACATGTTGTTGTACGACTTCTTCATCGGCAAAACTTCGTGGTCAACTTCTTGCGGCGGGGCCTCGACTCGCCACCTCCCGTGCTCCCCGTCGAAGGTACTCTCGCTCTCTTGTCTTGCGTTTTATTATTTTTTGTCTCGTCATCTCATCACCCCCTTGCTGGTTTTTAGAGAGCGGGTCATACCAGTCCACCCCCCCCCCCTACAAGAGCAACAACCAACCAACCAAGGGCCTCAGTCTTGCTAGCGTGGCGGCTGAGGCGGCGAGAGGGTCCCTGGCTCCTGCCCCTCCGAAGAGGCCTACAGGAGACACCGCCCCCTCTCGCTCCAGCCCTCCCAAGAAAAGATGAAGAAAGTTGTGACCCTCTCTAAGGTAAAAAGGAAGGCCCAGAAGGAGAAGGAGATGTCGGGGTCCTTGAGCCCCATCTCTATAGGGGACTCACAGTCGCCCCGCTCGCCTCCCCCTCACATCGTCTCGCCTGCTCACAAGACGACTCTACCCGACCGTCCTGCCACCCCTTCTAATCAACTGGTCATCACTACATCTCGCGAACCTTCTTCCCCCAGTCGCCTCTCCCCCTCTTCTCTTCCAAACTTCAATCTGGGCCCTGCGGTCCAAGATGCTGTCGGCGACCCCATTCTGGTTTGGTAGAGGGACGTCAACCATGTGTCCATCTCCACCCTCCTTCCATCTTGGAAAGAGCAGGAGATTCCTACCAGCCACGCCTTCTCTGTGGGCTACGACCTTTACGGTGCTCCCGAGGAAGTCTCCCCCGAGAACGAGTCCTTGCAAGACCTCGTCATGAATGTTGAAACCAAGAACTTGGTCTCTGTGTAGTTCGGGGTCCCTGAAAGGGGTGACCTCACACCTACTACACTCGAGAGAACGTCACGGACCAAAGGATTAAGAAACTAGGAATAGACCCTCGGCTCTAGCGCGGAGGTCCCACCTCACACCCGGAAGGCTACCTGAGCACTTCCCCTCCCTAGCCAATGCTCGAGCTAGGGTGCCTTGGAGGAGCTCTCTCAACTCTACCAAGAAGAAGCTAAGGGAGGAGCAAGCAAGAAGAAGAAGAAGAAGTCCCCTTCCAAGGCACCCAAGGGGGTCTATTTATAGTTTTCCAAGACCCCTTGGACCAAAATGACCGAGATACCCTCACGCCCAAAAAGCCTTGGGCCAATAGAAAACAGCCACGCCGGGGGGTAAAGGGGGAATCCTCCCCCCCCCCCCCCCCCGAGGGCAATAAGGTAAAACTACATGGGGGCAAGGGCGAGACCGCGGCCCCCGCCCGGTCTCGCCCCGCTAGGTCGTCGAGCAAGAAGAGGCGGGGGCGAGACCCTGGCCCCTGGCCGGTCTCGCCCCGCTAGGCCGCCGAGCAAGAAGAGGCGGGGGCGAGACCCTGGCCCCTGGCCGGTCTCGCCCCGCTAGGCCGCCGAGCAAGAAGAGGCGGGGGCGAGACCCTGGCCCCTGGCCGGTCTCGCCCCGCTAGGCCGCCGAGCAAGAAGAGGCGGGGGCGAGACCCTGGCCCCTGGCCGGTCTCGCCCCGCTAGGCCGCCGAGCAAGAAGAGGCGGGGGCAAGACCCTGGCCCCTGGCTGGTCTCGCCCCGCTAGGCCGCCGAGCAAGAAGAGGCGGGGGCGAGACCCTGGCCCCTGGCCGGTCTCGCCCCGCTAGGCCGCCGAGAGTTCGAAATACTGACGGCCTGCGACCTGGCGGCCTGAGGCGGCTTGCGGCCTGGCGGCCTGGGCGGCTTGCGGCGGCTTGCCAAGAGCGCCTTAGGGGGAGAAATATTTTCTCCCCCTACTAGTATGTTTTGCAAGTTCACCAATAATTGGCCCCTAGGAGTGCAAAACTCCCAAAAAGCTTAAAAACTTGCTTACCTTGTTTTGGGCCCACTCTTCGCGAATACGGGGTTGTACACAATCTCCGCTCTTTTCGAGGTTGGCACAAGCTCGGAAAGAAACATAAAACCCAACGTATTCGCGGAGTGTAACTTCCCCTCGGGGTCAACCTGCCATGCCAGCTATGGGAGCCTGGGTGGCGAGACCTCCTCTGGGTGAAAACACTTAGCCTCCACGAGAGGTACCACCGGCCATGTCAGCTAGTGGGAGCCTGACAGCGGGACCACCTCGGAGCGAAGGACTTGGGCTACCACGAGAGATCAACCTGCCCTGCCAGCTAGTGAGAGCCTGGCAGCGGAATCCATCTCGGAGCTAAGGGACTTAGCCTCCACGAGAGATCAACCTGCCCTGCCAGCTAGTGAGAGCCTGGCAGCGGAATCCATCTCGGAGCTAAGGGACTTAGCCTCCACGAGAGATCAACCTGCCCTGCCAGCTACTGAGAGCCTGGCAGCGGAATCCATCTCGGAGCTAAGGGAATCAGCCTCCACGAGAGATCAACCTGCCCTGCCAGCTAGTGAGAGCCTGGCAGCGGAATCCATCTCGGAGCGAAGGACTTGGGCTACCACGAGAGATCAACCTGCCCTGCCAGCTAGTGAGAGCCTGGCAGCGGAATCCATCTCGGAGCTAAGGGACTTAGCCTCCACGAGAGATCAACCTGCCCTGCCAGCTAGTGAGAGCCTGGCAGCGGAATCCATCTCGTAGCGAAGGACTTGGGCTACCACGAGAGATCAACCTGCCCTGCCAGCTAGTGAGAGCCTGGCAGCGGAATCCATCTCGGAGCCAAGGGACTTAGCCTCCACGAGAGATCAACCTGCCCTGCCAGCTAGTGAGAGCCTGACAGCGGAATCCATCTCGGAGCTAAGGGACTTAGCCTCCACGAGAGATCAACCTGCCCTGCCAGCTAGTGAGAGCCTGGCAGCGGAATCCATCTCGGAGCTAAGGGACTCAGCCTCCACGAGAGATCAACCTGCCCTGCCAGCTAGTGAGAGCCTGGCAGCGGAATCCATCTCGGAGCGAAGGACTTGGGCTACCACGAGAGATCAACCTGCCCTGCCAGCTAGTGAGAGCCTGGCAGCGGAATCCATCTCGGAGCTAAGGGACTTAGCCTCCACGAGAGATCAACCTGCCCTGCCAGCTAGTGAGAGCCTGGCAGCGGAATCCATCTCGGAGCTAAGGGACTTAGCCTCCACGAGAGATCAACCTGCCCTGCCAGCTAGTGAGAGCCTGGCAGCGGAATCCATCTCGGAGCTAAGGGACTTAGCCTCCACGAGAGATCAACCTGCCCTGCCAGCTAGTGAGAGCCTGGCAGCGGAATCCATCTCGGAGCTAAGGGACTCAGCCTCCATGAGAGATCAACCTGCCCTGCCAGCTAGTGAGAGCCTGGCAGCGGAATCCATCTCGGAGCGAAGGACTTGGGCTACCACGAGAGATCAACCTGCCCTACCAGCTAGTGAGAGCCTGGCAGCGGAATCCATCTCGGAGCTAAGGGACTTAGCCTCCACGAGAGATCAACCTGCCCTGCCAGCTAGTGAGAGCCTGGCAGCGGAATCCATCTCGGAGCTAAGGGACTTAGCCTCCACGAGAGATCAACCTGCCCTGCCAGCTAGTGAGAGCCTGACAGCGGAATCCATCTCGGAGCTAAGGGACTTAGCCTCCACGAGAGATCAACCTGCCCTGCCAGCTAGTGAGAGCCTGGCAGCGGAATCCATCTCAGAGCTAAGGGACTTAGCCTCTACGAGAGATCAACCTGCCCTGCCAGCTAGTGAGAGCCTGGCAGCGGAATCCATCTCGGAGCTAAGGGACTCAGCCTCCACGAGAGATCAACCTGCCCTGCCAGCTAGTGAGAGCCTGGCAGCGGAATCCATCTCGGAGCTAAGGGACTTAGCCTCCACGAGAGATCAACCTGCCCTGCCAGCTAGTGAGAGCCTGGCAGCGGAATCCATCTCGGAGCTAAGGGGCTTAGCCTCCACGAGAGATCAACCTGCCCTGCCAGCTAGTGAGAGCCTGGCAGCGGAATCCATCTCGGAGCTAAGGGGCTTTCCATGGACCACAAATATTTTTCGGTGGTTTTTACCATTAATCATAGCCAATACAACGCAAGCTAAGTTCATTACAAAAAAGATGATTCACTTCTCTCTTACCTCCCTCTTCCCTCGTGAATCATCCGATCCTTCCCCGGGTGCCCACATCAACCCTGTCCTCACATCTCTCCTCTGTTGCCTCGGGTCGGACTTCTTCAATCCGCACCGGGTCTTGCGCTTGTTGAGGCTGATGCGGTTGCGGTGCTGGAGCTCTTGTCCTTCTCAACTCCAGAAATTCGGGGCAAGTAGATGTCGCGTGGCCTTCCTCCTGGTGGAACTCACAGTAGGGTAACTCTACTCTGACTCTTTTCCTTCCCGTGCGGTTCCTCCTCTCCCTTCGACCAATTTCCATCGCTTGCTGTGGTGGGGGTAGGAGTTGACTAGGGGCTTGCCTCTGGAAGTTGAACCTTCCTTGGCCCCCATGAAAGTTTCCCCCATCATGGGCGTAGCCTCTTCCCGAGCCCTGAGTGGGTCCTCCCTGCTGCCTCCAACCTGGCTCTGGACCCTCCTGAGCTCTCCGCTCCTCTCTCCTTCTTCCCTCCTGGGGCCTCGAGCCACCTTACTCCTTTTCCTCTATCTCTGTCAGCTTTGCCAATTTCTTGACAAACGCCGGGTTGGCTGCCTCCATGGCAATCTCCTCTGCCGCCCTTTCCATCAGCTCCTCGAAGGAAAGGGGGACCTTCCGGGTCAAGCTCATCTTGAAGAAGCCTTCCTTCAGCCCAACGGTGAAGGCCATCTGGAGAGCATACCCTGGCATCTCCTGGACCTCCAGGATCTCCTCTTGGAACCGGTCAACGTAGCGGGCCAGCGACTCCTCGGCCCCCTGCCTTATCAAGAAGATGGACTCAGGACTCCTCTTCCACTTCTTGGAGGTGGAGAAGCGGAGATGGAAGCTTCGGCTCAAGTCCTCGAACCCGTAAATCGACCTCGGAGGGAGTTGATGGAACCAGTCCCTTGCCTTCTCCTTCAGTGTGATCGCAAAGAGGCGACACTTGAAGGCATCTGTCATCGGCCTGATGGAGACGGCATCCTCGAACCACTGCAGATGCTGAACAGGGTCATCCTTCCCGGAATAGTAAGCCATGTCTGGCTCTCTGAACCCCTCGGGAACGGGAGCTGAGATGATTAGCTCGCTGAAGGGTGACCCCCTAAGGGGTGGTCTCGCCACCTCCGCTCGCGCGACCTGCTCGCCTTGAAGGTTGGCACTCGTCGGGCTGGAGAACAGCTCCCGGCCGGTGAGGTCTCGCTCGACCCCATCGCCCATCCTCTCCTTCCCTGGCCTTCTTCCTGGGACACTTCCTTCTCCCCCCGCTGGGGTCATCTCGCCTAGACCCCTGGGAGTCGACTCGTCGAGGGGGGAGCTAGCTCCTGGGGGGTCGGGGTGGAGCTGCCACCCTGAGGAGCAATGCTTCGCAGCATCTCCATGATGCCCTGGATGGAGGCCATGAACTCTTGCCTCCCCACAAAGGGTCCTGGGGTGGGGAGCTCGCCGAGATCGTCACTACCTCCTTGACCTCCCGTCATGACACTCTCCTGAGATCTTCCGTGCTGGTCACTCTCCACGCTCACCGCACCAAAGTGTTGAAACCAAGAACTTGGTCTCTGTGGAGTTCGGGGTCCCTGAAAGGGGTGACCTCACACCTACTACACTCGAGAGAACGTCACGGACCAAAGGATCAAGAAACTAGGAATAGACCCTCGGCTCTAGCGCGGAGGTCCCACCTCACACCCGGAAGGCTACCTGAGCACTTCCCCTCCCTAGCCAATGCTCGAGCTAGGGTGCCTTGGAGGAGCTCTCTCAACTCTACCAAGAAGAAGCTAAGGGAGGAGCAAGCAAGAAGAAGAAGAAGAAGTCCCCTTCCAAGGCACCCAAGGGGGTCTATTTATAGTTTTCCAAGACCCCTTAGACCAAAATGACCGAGATACCCTCACGCCCAAAAAGCCTTGGGCCAATAGAAAACAGCCACGCCGGGGGGTAAAGGGGGAATCCCCCCCCCCCCCGAGGGCAATAAGGTAAAACTACAGGGGGGCAAGGGCGAGACCGTGGCCCCGGCCGGTCTCGCCCCGCTAGGCCGCCGAGCAAGAAGAGGCGGGGGCGAGACCCTGGCCCCTGGCCGGTCTCGCCCCGCTAGGCCGCCGAGCAAGAATAGGCGGGGGCGAGACCCTGGCCCCTGGCCGGTCTCGCCCCGCTAGGCCGCCGAGCAAGAAGAGGCGGGGGCGAGACCCTGGCCCCTGGCCGGTCTCGCCCCGCTAGGCCGCCGAGCAAGAAGAGGCGGGGGCGAGACCCTGGCCCCTGGCCGGTCTCGCCCCGCTAGGACGCCGAGCAAGAAGAGGCGGGGGCGAGACCCTGGCCCCTGGCCGGTCTCGCCCCGCTAGGCCGCCGAGAGTTCGAAATACTGGCGGCCTGCGACCTGGCGGCCTGAGGCGGCTTGCGGCCTGGCGGCCTGGGCGGCTTGCGGCGGCTTGCCAAGAGCACCTTGGGGGGAGAAATATTTTCTCCCCCTACTAGTATGTTTTGCATGTTCACCAAAAATTGGCCCCTAGGAGTGCAAAACTCCCAAAAAGCTTAAAAACTTGCTTACCTTGTTTTGGGCCCACTTTTCGCGAATACGGGATTGTACAATGAAGACCTCCCACACCCAACTACGTGCCTTGGAGCTCTCGCATGGCACCTCGCGCCGCCTGATTTACACTAATAAGAAATGGAAAGACACAGAGACGGGCCTGGTGGCGGAGTGAGTGAAATCCGACGACCTTGCGAAAAGGCTATCCGTCCCCGAAACCCTCCTCGCGAAAGCACAGGGCGGCGTGGTAAGCCTTAAACTTATCCTTGGATTATCCTTTTTAAACACTCTTTGCTAATGGCTGGGCGTCTCGCAGGATCCCGAGACGGCGGTGCGAATGCACTCGCGTATGGCGGTCATGGAGGAGGATAATACGGATTTGAAAGCTCAGATCACCCGCCTCTAGGACAACATCTCGTCGTCGTCTCGCCGCGAAACCCTCCAGGCCCCTCTGCCTCACTATTCTCTGGATGAAGTTGAGGAGCAGTGCCGAGACGCCAGAATCATGACGACGGAGCTGGTTCTAAAGATGATGAAGGAGCTGGGGGTCGTGAAGGAAGACTCCGAAACGGTGGCCGCTCGCGATCTGGTCCCCCAGCTCTACGGCGTGGAGAGCGAAGATTCTTCTTCCAGTGAGGAGGAATGTGACATGATGCCTGCGAGATCCAGGACCCATCTCCCATTTTTTGCTTCCGTATAACTTTACTTAGCTTCTTTTTGAATTTCATTTTGTGATCAGTTTAAAAATGTATTCATAACGCTGTGATGAACAAATACTGATCAAATGCACAAACTATCGTCCTGTTACTTTATTTTACATTTTGCGAAACGATCTATTGGCTTGCTTCTGTTTGCGAGACGGTGCTACCCACCCGTCTCGCCGCCTTGCTTTTACCCTTTTCAATTTGCTTTATTTTATCTACTGTGAGACGACCCTTTGATGCGCTCACGCTTGTGAGAAGGTGCTATGTCTCCTCTTGCTGCTTCGTTGGGGAGTTGAATTTTTTCAGAGCACGAGCCGTCACTTCCCTCATCTTATTTATGCATGAGACCAACTGATATAACCCTCTCGTCTCGCCTCAGGGTACTTTTGGTGCGAGTGGCATTTAGTGATTTGACTTGCTCCAATATTACTAGGCCTAGCCTTCTGTCCCGCGCGAGTGCCCACTCGTCATAGGCGAGACCATCCCCGAGGCCGCCAGCTGGGAGTGCCTCCACTCGCACTACTCCAGCCTTTGCATCCCATAATTTATTTTTCATGAGATTAAGTAGGGATGCTCCTTAAGGAGGTCTCCCCAACCACTCTGCCATCGAGTGAGCATACAGTCGTGCCAGCTTGATGAGAGCATGCGTAGCGGGCCTACATGGGGTCGAGCCAAGCTCGGGGTAGTGCAAAAGTCTCCAAGAACCAAGAACCAAGTCTCTAAGAACCAATCCTTTTCCCCACAGGAGAGCCTTCAAACCTGCCAGGTAATGAGAGTCTGTACAGCGGGTCTACCTGGGGCCGAGCAGCTCTCGGGGTCCCTTACTGCCATAGGCAAGACTTCGGACCTGCCAGCTAATGAGAGACTGCGCAGCGGGCCTAGCTGGGGCCGAGCCAGGCTCATGGTAGTGCAAAATACTCCAAGAACCAAGTCTCCAAGAACCAATCCTTTCCCCCACAGGTGAGCCTTCGGACCTACCAGCTAATGAGAGCCTGCGTAGCGGGTTTGCCTGGGGCCGAGCAATGCTTTCCCACAGGCGAGCCTTCGGACCTGCTAGCTAATGAGATCCTGCGCAGCGGGTCTACCTAAGGCTGAGCCAGGCTCGGGGCAGTGTAAAAAGTCTCCAATAACCAAGAACCAAGCCTCCAAGAACCAATCCTTTCCCCCACAAGCGAGCCTTCAGACCTGCCAGCTAATGGGAACCTGCGCAGTGGGTCTACCTGGGGCCGAGCAACGCTCGGGGTCCCTTACCCCCACAAGCGGGCCTTCAGACCTGCCAGCTAATGAAAGCCCGCACAACGAGTCTACCTGGGGCAGAGCCAGGCTCGTGGTAGTGTAAAATTCTCCAAGAACCAAGTCTCCAAGAACCAATCCTTTCCCCCACAGGCGAGCCTTCGGACCTGCCAGCTAATGAGAGCCTGCGCAGCGGGTCTACCTGGGGCCGAGCAATGCTCGTGGTCCCTTACCCCCACAGGCGAGCCTTCGGAACTGCAGCTAATGAGAGCCTGCGCAGCGGGTCTACCTGGGGCCGAGCCAGGCTCGTGATTGTGCAAAAGTCTCCAAGAACCAAGAACCAAGTCTCCAGGAACCAATCCTTTCCCCTACAGGCGAGTCTTCGGACCTACCAGCTAATGAGAGCCTGCACAGCGGCTCTACCTGGGGCCGAGCAATGCTCGGGGTCCCTTACCCCCACAGGCGAGCCTTCGGACCTGCAAGCTAATGAGAGCCTGCGCTGCAGGTCTATCTGTGGCCGAGCCAGGCTTGGGGTAGTGCACAAGTTAGGTTGCCTGACTCGTGCAACCCTGTGGGGGCCTGCCCCCCTCACGAAGAAGCCGCGAGCAACCTTCGTTCAAAATAAGTCGCGAGCCTAACTTGTGCAACCCCGTGGGGGCCTGCCCCGCTCACAAAGAAGCCGCGAGCAGCACTCGTGCAAACTAAGCCGCGAGCCTGACTTGTGCAACCCCATGGGAGCCTTCCCCACTCACGAAGAAGTCGCGAGCATCCGTCGTGCAAACTAAGCTCCCCCACAGGCGAGCCTTCGGACCTGCCAGCTAATAAGAGCCTGCGCAGCGGGTCTACCAGGGGCCCAGCAGAGCTCGGGGTCCCTTACCCCCACAGGCGAGCCTTCGAACCTGCCAGCTAATGAGAGCCTGCACAGCGGGTCTACCTGGGGCCGAGCCAGGCTGGGGGTAGTGCAAAAGTCTCCAAGAACCATTCCTTTCCCCCACAGGCGGGCCTTCGGACCTGCCAGCTAATGAGAGCCTGCGCAACGGGTCTACCTGGGGCCGAGCAGCGCTCGGGGTCCCTTACCCCTACAGGCGAGCCTTCGGACATGTCAGCTAATGAGAGCTTGCGCAGCGGGTCTAACTGGGGTCGAGCCAGGCTCAGGGTAGTGCAAAAGTCTCCAAGAACCAAGAACCAAGTCTCCAAGAACCAATCCTTTCCCCCACAAGCGAGCCTTCAGAGCTTCCAGCTAATGAGATTCTGCGCAGCGGGTGTAAGTGGGGCCAAGCAAACGACTGATGAAAAAAGCACACAGAGGGAGAGAGAGAAAGGAAGAGAGGGGGAGAGTGTGGCCGAGAGGGGGAGAGAGAGAGGGAAATAAAGGAAAATAAAATAATTTTTTACGTATCTCTCCCTTCCCTTCACCAGGTATAGAAGGTGAAGAGAGAGGGGGAAATAGAGGAAAATAAAATAATTTTTATAATAAAAGAACAAACGACTAATTAATAAAGCACACAGATCCAACGGCTGCAATCAATCCAATAAATTTTAAATTCATGCATTTTATATTTCTTTGATAGTGATTTGTATATATCTTTATTATATAAAGAGATATGGATATCTCAAAGCACACCAATTTTTTGATCTCAACCATTAGATGAAAATGCAATAAAGAAGTGTCACCGTCAGATTTATGAAAATGCCTTATTATATTATCAAAAGGACAAATCACAAAGCAAAACCAAAAGCAAATCCCCTCACCCTGCTATCCCGAAAAAAAAACAAATCCCGCCAGCACGTGCCCCATGCTTCCTCCCGCACGACAAGTAAGGACCCTGCTTTCTCTTCCCTTGCACGCCACCGTCGTATCATCTCTTCCGGCATACCGTAGCAACGGTGTCCATTGTTATTGATCTCTACAACTTCTTCCCTCTTTGATCCTCGCTGGCGATATAGAAGGTGAAGATAGAGAAAGAGAAGAGATGAGGAGAAAGAGAGAAAGAGTTCTCCTGCAATTAGTTCTCCCTAAAGATTCCATGTTGTGGTGGTGTGTTTAAAGGATGCAGGCTTGAAATAGGTGAGAGTCTGTGTTGGTGACTTTTTCGGGTTGATCGGGTCAACACCAGTTTATATATATATATATATATATATATATATATATATATATATATATATATATATATATATATATATATATATATATATATATATATATATATATATATATATATATTAAATATGTTTACTTAATGCGGAGGAGAAAGATGAAGTGTAGGTTAGGTGGCATTTAATGTGACAGCCATATATCAATTTTTATTAATTTTGCTAGCCTATATAAAGACATGCATGCAGTTCTTTTTAGGATGATGAGATGCAAAGAGGTAGCGTGTTACTCTTATGGTGTAACGTGGTTACCATCAAATCAATTATAGCCCTCAATTGGATAAATTCTCCTCTCTTTATTTTTTATTTCATTAAAAAAATTAAAAATAATAATCAATTATAACCCTCAATAATATTTTATTGTTTTAATGTAATTAGATTATATTCTCAAATTAAAATAATAATTATAAATCATAAATTAATAAAATTAGTATATATAACTAATATAAGTACAAATATACATATTATATTCTCAAATCCCCAGTTTTGTTTTTGCGATGGTCTTTTATGGAAAGAAGAGGTCTACAATGTTGGAAAACTATGGGAGGAGCTCATGTACGAGACACATTTCACAAAGTACTTAATCCATCCAAGGAAAATAAAGATGTTCAAGGACATAAAAAAGTTGTTTTGGTGGCCAAATTTAAAGAAAGCCATAACCCTCTATGCAGAAAACTATGAGACCCGGCGACGACTTCTTCCTGCAGAGATGATCGAATACCTGATTGCTTAATTAAACATGTCACACACTATATGGAGGAAACAATTGTTCAAGGAAATGCTTTTAATTTAGTCATACATTATAAGAAAAACAATTTATTGGTCCATTGTTTACTTTTGCATATTTTTCAATATAAATTTAGTGTTCAGGTTTTTCACCTGAAATGCATGGACCTAATTCAACAGTGGTTGGGAGAAGAGATGCGATGACAATCGCGCGTACCAGACTTGAGAATTTCATACAAAAGTTCGATAAGAATTAGGGAGGGAGACGAATGAAAAACGTATTTTAAATCGAAAGATGGGCTTTATGAGTGGATAGTGCTAGGAGAGGCGCTCAATAATGGCCCGAGTACTTTTTCAAGATTGATGACTCAAGTGTTTAAACCCTTCATGGGAAAATTTGTAGTGGACTATTTTGATAATGTTTTAATCTTTAGCAATTCAATTCGGGGAGGCTGGAGGCGTTGTTAAATTTTCTCAAAGCGGTCAGCAATGTAGCCTAAAGGCAAATTAATATTCTCAGAACTACCCAGTTCACACTTTGATCATGCGGAAACCCAAGGAGCAAGTTTAACATCAACCACAAATGGAAGAACAAGCAGGTCTTATATTCATTTACACTTCATTACAAGGCGAGGTATACGTAGCGAGGCATGATTTCGCTAGTACACAAGCTACAAACAGAAAGAACAAAACAAGCCGGGCGGACAACACTGGAGACCGCCGAGACCGCCTAGTCCGCCAAAGGATGCCGAAGCCGCCTGAGCTGCAACTGCTACAAACCGAATAGAACATGGAGTCCGCCGAGACCGCGGGGTCAAGTGGACACACCGTTATTCTCTGCCTGCTGAAGTACTGAGGAACAGACCGCCTACCTGCCTGAGACTGGCGGACAGGTTATTGGAACTTGAACAAGCTGAATCAGAACACTGACAAGCCGCAAAAGCGACCTGCTGAGACCGCAGAGACCGCACACTTCAATGCCCAACTCCTGGCTCATTGAAGCTAGCCGCGCGACCTGCACACAGCACACCGTCAGCACTACTCAACCCGCGCGGACAGAAAACCGCAGACCGCAACACTTGCCCAAGCCCAACTTACCGTTCACTCTGTTACTGTAGATGTGCCGGGGTGGTTCTATTTATAGGCGAGGTGAGGAGTGTGGTCACCACCCTAGTGCATAGAATCGCCACGCCAGCCTGCGCACTGGCAAAACCTCCATCCGCTGAGTCCGTAAAGACTTAGCCGGATTCCAAGACAACCGCCAGGAGCAAGGCACCGAGGTTCACTACTAGGTGGTCTTGCACCAGATTGCCCACACTGTGCGGACACGATACAGTCCGCACAGTCCGCCCATAACATCACGTGGACAGCCACAACTCCTTCAGTGACAGCCCGCCCAGCACAAGTGCAAAGCCTCCATCTGCCACAAGTCCACGACCAAAGGCAGTTCGCCCGGTCAATAGTGTACTTGGCGGATACGGTGGATACACTAGACTTGTCACAGAATGTGACCAAGTCCAGTAAATCACCAAAGGCCTAGCGAGAGCTCGGCAGACAAGGCCCAGTCCGCCAATACTACTCGCACAGCTGCCCAAACAATGGGCCAAATGCCGGACTCCGACATCAGTCCGTGTAGTCCTCTACAGCAGTTAACACCTGCTGTACTACCAGAGCTCGGCAAGGGCCACAGCCAAACTCCAAGGCCAGTCCGCCACAGGAGACACCGAGAACACGCCAGTCCGCAAACCTCCCACGGATAAGGCACCCAACCCGCCGGTTAACACAAGCTTGCAAAACAAGGCCGCTGAACAAGGCACTACCTACAGCCCGCAAACTACAGTCCTCACAGTCCGTTTCGCCAGAAGCCCGACATCCTTGGCCATAGGCCAATCAAGCCGCACAACAGACCGAACAAGCTGCATACCAGGCCGCACAAGCCGCTTCTCAATCAGCCAAGCCACCAAGATATCCAACACCCAGGTCGCAACCCGCAGTCCGCCCAAGCCGCGGACTCAGACCGCTCAGGCCGCACAAGCTGCTCTTCAACAACCAAGCCAGCCAAGATCACCAGGCCGTACCAGCAGTCCGCCCAGGCCGCGGACTCAGTCCGCTCAGGCCGCTTAGACCACCCGCCCTGTCCATCACCCACTTCCACTTCACAAACTTCAACACTCTCCCTTGAAGTGAGAAGTGGTGATCAAGCCCAACAAGCTACGTAACCGCTGAAATGGCCCCTTCGACAGCGGCTTCGTGAAGATGTCAGCAAGACTATCTTCACTCCGAACATGCCCGACCAGAAGAGATCCCTCCAACACCTTCTCCCTTTTGAAGTGGTGCTCGATCTCAATATGCTTGGTCCTTGCGTGACACACTGGATTGTTTGCCAGTTTGAGAGCACTCTCATTGTCACCCCGGAGTAAAGTAGGCCCTTGCACTTCTTCATGAACATCCTCTATAAGCCTTCGCAACCAGATGGCTTCCCGAGCAGCCAAGGCCAAAGCCTTATGCTCAGCTTCTGTAGTAGACACGGACACTGAATCCTGCTTCTTGCTACACCACGAAATACAAGCTGAACCACAAGTGAAAACATAACTCGAAGTTGACCTCCGATCATCCGAGTCACCACCATAGTCAGCATCTGTGAATCCAAGCAAAGCAAAGTTCGCATCACTACTATAGAGGAGTCCCATATCAGAAGTTGACTTGACATACTTCAGAATATTCTTAGTCGCCACCATATGAGAATTCCTTGGTTCAGCCATAAACCGACTTACTCGGCCAATAGCATAAGTAATGTCTGGCATTGTAATCGTCAGGTAAATCAAGCTCCCTACAAGAGCCCTGAACACCAAAGGATCAGGAAGAATCCTTCCTTCATCTCGCCGAAGCTTCAGCCCATGTTCCAGTGGAGTAGAGCAACTCTTCCCTTCGCCCATGCCAAATCGACTTACAATGCGATATACATATCCCTTCTGGCAAAAGAGAATCCCACACTCCTTCCTATCCACTTCAAGACCGAGAAAGTGATGAAGCTCTCCCATGTCTTTCATTTTGAAGCGTATAGCTAGCTCGGCCCTGAGCCTAGCTACTTCCTCCTCTGAATTCCCTGTGATGATCATGTCATCCACATACAGCAGGACCAAGACTTGATGCTCCCCCTTCTTCTTGACAAACAAGCTAGAGTCCGAGTTGGAAGCAGGATAACCGCAGAATTGTAAATACTATGCTATCTTCCCATACCAAGCTCTAGGAGCTTGCTTCAACCCGTAGAGAGACATCCTGAGCTTGCAGACATAGTCCGGATGAACTTCAGAAACAAATCCAAGTGGATGATCCATGAAGATGTCCTTGTCAATTTCTCCGTAAAGAAAGGCGTTCTTACATCAAGCTGCCACATCCTCCATCCCTTGTAAGCAGCTAAGGCGATCACCACTCTAACTGAAGTAATCTTTGCAACCGGACTAAATGTCTCCTCATAGTCTTCTCCATACTGCTGTGAGAATCCTCGAGCAACCAGGCGAGCTTTGTACCTATCAATGCTCCCATCAGCCTTCTTCTTCAACTTATACACCCACTTGCAAGTCACTGGAGTAATGCCATCAACTTTGGGCACAAGATCCCAGGTTTTATTCTTCTTGAGAGCAGCAATCTCTTCCTTCATGGCATGATCCCACTCCTTGACTCCAGTGGCCTCATTGAAGTTTACAGGCTCTCGCTCATCCAGAGGACCTGCAAAGAAGCAGGAGACAAAGCTCACTGCATTCCCATCATAGTACCGAGTAGGTGGCTTCACAACCCTCTTTGACCTCCGAAGAGATTGCTCCTTGCTCACTACCTCTATTGCTTCTTCAGGCTCAGCACCACCTTCAGGCAAGATTTGAGCAATTCTCCCCTGCTTCCTGAGCCAGAAGTCTCAGCACTAGAACTTGAAGCAACAGGAGCTGTTGGTGAAACAACAAGCTCCTCTTCCAAACCTTCAACAGCCACCTTTTGTTCTTCATCAACCTTGCTTTCGGTTAGCTCAACCGAGCCACCTCCATATTACATCAGCTCGTCAAATACAACATCTCTTGTCACAACGAACTTCTTCGTCGCAGGATCCATGCATTTCTATCCCTTCTTTCGCTCATCATAGCCAACAAAGATAAGCTTCCTTGCCTTTGCATCCAGCTTATTCCTTGAAGCATCCGGGACATACACATAGCAAGTTGAACCGAACACTCGAAGATGTTCCACACTAGGCTTCTCCTTCAGCAACAACTCAAAAGGAGTCTTCATTTTGATCGGGCTAAGCGACATCCGATTGATGACGTAAGAAGCACAAGACATCCCCTCCGCACAGAAGGACCTTGGAATGTCTTTCGCATGAAGCCAGCATTTGCAAGTCTCCGTCAGATGACAGATCTTCTGATCCACTACTCCAGTTTATTGTGGAGTGTGAGCACAAGTGAGCTCTCGTTGGATCCCGTGCTTCCTGCAAAAGTTAGAAAACTCGGAGGAGATAAACTCACCACCGTTATCTATTCTAAGATTCTTGATTCGCAAGCCAAGTCGGCCCTCCACCAACTCCTTGAACTCCACAAACAAACGGAAGGCTTCAGACTTCTCATTCATGAAATATACCCAAGTGTATCTTGAGTAGTCGTCAATCAGCACAGCATGTATCTGCTCCCGCCAAGGCTTGCAGTGACGGTTGGTCTCATCAAGTCTCGACGGATGCACTCCAATAGTATCTTGCTCCTCGTTTGTGATTTATCAAACAGAAGGCGATGAGTCTTGCCGTACTGACATCCCGCGCAAACGTGACTGTCACCAAATGAAGAAATCTTAGGCAAGCCTATTACAAGGCTTCTGTTAGTCATAGCCTTCAGCTTATCCATTCCTACATGCCCCAGCCGTTCATGCCAAATAGTAGCGCTATCGTTTGCTCTCATCTGATCAACATAAGAGTTAGTAGCAAGAAAAAACAAGTTATTCACTCTCCTCCCAACATGAGCAACATCAGCCTTAATTGCTGATATGTTGCGAAGGAACTTCACTTCTGTTGGCCCAAACAGAACGTGATAACCCGCGTCGACCGCATTGGTCACAGAGAATAGGTTCTTCTTCATGCCCAGTACGTGATACACACTCCTTAATGTGAGTGACCCCTTATCACTACCCAAAGACACAACCCCCTCCTTCCCTATTGCATAAACAGTATTATCAGCAGTTATAATAGCTTCATTACATGAGTAGGCTTACAGAGAAGAGAACTTCGACTTATCTCTGGTGAGGTGATGACCATACCCGGAGTCCACGATCCAATCATCGCTAAAGTTGACAGCGGACAAGGCACAAACACAAGTGCCCTTCATGAAGGCTCCGCCCCATCCAGCTTCCTCGCTCTTAGAGCAAGCTTCGTCCTTGCCTGCAGCATGCCCAGGCTGCAGTTTGACCTTGCATTCACGCTTGAAGTGTCCCCACTGATGACACCTGTAGCACTTCAGGTTCTTTTTCCAATCCTTCTTAGGAGCAGCGCTCCTCTCTGACTGATGAGAAGTTGAAGGCTCATTTTCAACAGCGGTCTTCTTCTTCTTCCCTTCCCATCCTTTCTTCTTCTTACTTGAGAAGAGAGCTTCACTGCCTTCCTCAGTGACAGTGACTCCAGCCATCTGCGTTGCTAAACTCTCCTACGAAGCAAGCAGGTTCTCAAGCTCCAGCAGCGATGGCTGAGTAGCCCAACCTTGAACAGATGTAATAAAGGCAACATACTCCTTCCGCAAGCCGCGGATTATGTGCCTTTTCATCTTAGCCTCATAGATAGGCTCATCTGGATCAAGCGCTGACAGCTAAGCACACAAGCTCTTCATCTTCAGAAAGAACTTTGAGATGGTTAGGTCTCCTTGAGTTATCCTCGCCAACTGATTCTCTAGAAACTAAAGTCTCGCCACATTTTTCCTATTGAACAACTCATCAATAGTTGTCCAAATGTCAGCAGCAGACTCACATCCAATGATGTGATCAAACAGTTCTGGTGACACGGCCCTCTTGAGAACAAACTCCGCCTTGGAATTTGTTTTTCACCAGAGCCTCACCTGTAAGACCCCCCTTTTTTCTCGTTCCAAACCCTGGTGTCTTATGCCCAGAACCGCCGCTTTGCAGTGACACCTTCGCGCCCGGGAAGATCGTCACTACAAAATGCCGATTCTGTCGGCCTTATTGATCACAAAAGTAGCAGTACAAGAGAATAGACATGTAAGTCCACAGAAAATCACATATCATATAAATAATCTCCACGAAGGGAGTGCCCACAGAATAATATATCAGAGTACTAAAATACGGGCTTGTGCCCGGAACATCATGTCCTCACTATAAATCACTCATGCGGAAGCAAAAACAGAACATCTACTCAAGATCGAGACTCACGGTCCCGGCTGTATGAACTCCGAAGCTAGACTGCCCCATCTCCAAGCGCACCGGTCTCTAGGGCTGCTCCCCCGTGCTGGGCTCCACGATTTCCTAAAATGATGCAGTTCGAAAACCGTTAGTCATAAAGACTAAGCCCTATCATCCCCTACCCCTTCCCCCATGACTCCTAAGTACCGTGCGGAGAGGAAGAAAGGGAAGGACATGAAGGTGGAGAATAAATCACAAGAAACAGGTGGCAGCAGAACTAATCTAGTAATTCTATAATAAATAAGGGCAATAAGATGAAATATGAAAAGTAACCTTCACTTATGTGAGAAAACATAAGCCAAGGGGTCTTCTGCAAGGCTCCCATCGTATAAAAAGTCTCATACCAATTTATACGTTGTAGTGTTGGTTATCAAACAGCAATATATATATATATATCAAAATTGACCTTAATTTATAAACTTTCCCACACAAGCTTATAGACCAAGGGGTCGTTTTACAAGTCCTAATGTATAAGCGTCCCATTCCAATTATACCTTAGGTGTCAGGGGTTAAATGAATCGATTATGCTATGACATGCTAGTGGGTATGATGGAACATGCAAGTACAACACACACACACGACTCTGTGCACATAGACCTTTAGTTCCCCCTTTCTGGAGCTGTAACCTACCAGGATACCTCCGTAGTGGCAGACGGAAGCGGTGGGTTGGGCCTCGCCCACCTCTAAACTAGTAAAGCACTACCGGTCAGACCTATCGTATGCCTCAACGCTTGGTGCACGAAGCGGACTCCTGCGTACTCTTATCGGCTAGCGCACCGGACTTCTGTTGGCGAAGTGCTAACCACATTTGCCGAGTCAGCGTATTGGCGTCGGTGCATCGACCCTCCAATACCGAAGACCCGCCACCTTAATTTTCTTTCCTTTTTATGCACATGCAAATTTAACGTATTCAAAAAAACCGAGCCAAAGCTCCCCGGACTAAAATGTCCGTCTCAAACAATCGAGTCGAAACTCCCCGGACCAAAAAGTCCGTCTTTTAACTATCTAAGCCGAAGCTCTCCGGACCAAAACGTCCGTCTCTTAACTATCCAAGCCAAAGCTCCCAACTATCTTCCTGTGCTATCTGTGTTTGTGAAATGTGCAACCCTAATTACTGAGTTACTCTTTTCAGCTTGTTAATACAGTTTACGTTAACCCAGGACTGCCCCCGGTATTCCCTGTGAAGGGCTCTCACGGGGCACTAGGAATTATGATGGGATTACGCTCATCGTTTCCTTTCGCAAAGTACTTATTATTATTGGTTGATTCCCTTACCCATTACCTTCTCATGTTACGATAGACTAACCTAGTGTGATTTTTAACCTTCCTCTCTTCGTGAAAGACGATCTTTCGTCGAACCCGAGCACCTCTTAACTCTAGCCAACACCACTTCTCACCAACCTTCCTATCCTTATATGGTGAACACTTTCACATCCATCCAATTCAGCAGATTAACTAACTCCAATGTTGTGCCCCATCATATCCTATGACTGTTAACTCAAATTGCTAATTGCAGACTATCCTATGTTATATGTCGAAACGGATAGGAAATGATCCAATACTCATCCAAATGCCCTAACTTATTTACTGGAGGTATATCATGATATAATTAGCCTATAATCAGAA
Organism: Platanthera guangdongensis; assembly: GCA_039583875.1. Lineage (NCBI taxonomy): Eukaryota > Viridiplantae > Streptophyta > Magnoliopsida > Asparagales > Orchidaceae > Platanthera > Platanthera guangdongensis. The sequence continues at coordinate 54,514,894 of CM077153.1, read as the reverse complement.
AATTATAATTTTTCCTAATTTATCTAGCATTTAATTAATTTTCTCAAAAAATTCCAAGGGCTACCGGTTTGAACATGAACTACCCTAAGTACTCATGAAAGATGTCCAACAAAATTATTATAAATATTATGTTATCTCAATATGGTAAATCCAAAGTATCATAATTTTTCTATTATCAAAAGAGCACTAAAACTAGTTTAGCAACATTTTCTATCTTTTGCTATTTATGAATCAAGTACAGAAAATATTCATCCAGAAATTATAAATTAATTATACTATGCAGATACAATCTTAAAAATAGCATTGGCCAAGTTTCATAATTTTTCAACAAGTATTAATCTCTGAATAAATTAATTATCAAAAATCTCCATAAGGTAGACTTGTAAAAAAAGTGTCGTAACTAAGACTCTAAAAATCATAAATAAATGTCTACAAGCCTATAATGGCCTGAAAATCTCAATTCCTAAGTCTCATAATTTTTCAACAGAAATATCATCCATAATTAATTTTAAAACCATAAAACCGCTTTTTAACATTTGTGATTGAAGTACTAGATTTACTCAACTAAAAATTATACAAAAATTCAGGAGCAACCATTCGGACCTAAAACACTTACTACCAAGATTTCATGGGGTTTCAATAAACAGAAATATCTAAATAATTAAAACGTCAGTTAGGGCTATAGCAAACTTTACAAATGAAGTGATAGAAATAAACATCATAAAATTCCAGTACAATTGCTATAGGTTCTGCCCATTCCAAAACTCACTCTACCCGAGTTTCACAGTTTTTAAATAATGTTTAGTGACTGATTTTACTCATTTGAAATTTTATCCTAAAATAAGGTTAGGGTTTTGAGGTCTCTACCTATCTCCAAATCCTCCTAGATTCCATCCAAATGATTTATATTATACTAAAGTCGACTCTACTGAGTTTCAAGGCAATACGAGGGCATTTGCCCCCATGTCCTTCACAACCATCAAAACCCTCCCTTTAGGGTTTGAGTTTGGATCCTAGGGTAAATCAACCCTAAACCACACCATTTTTCTCCAAGTGGGTTATAATAACCCTTCTAAGTCAGTGGTCAAAATATCAGCCTCTGTTGAGGTGATTTGACCGTTCCAAACTCTTAGTGCGGTTTTTACTCAAAAATGCCTAATTAATGCCTTGTTAAGGATATGTGATTTCCTACCCAAAACTCATCCAAATGAGTTGGAATTTTGTACAGAGCTAGGTTTTATAGCTAGGGACCACTCATCAAAATTTAGGAGGGTTTGGAGGTCATTTGACAACTTAAATAAATTACTCTAACTTTATTAAATTAAAACAAAAACCTTAGGTAAAGTATCTCCAAAAATTCCCATTTTCGGACAGACTCTAGGTATGGCTAAGGATAACCCCCTGCCCAAATTTCAGGTTATTTGGACAATGGACGAAGAGTGGGCATTCATTTTAGTTTCTGCCCAACTCTAGGTATAGCCCCCACTAAAACGGGTGCTTCGGTCAAACCACTTATCCAAACGAGTTGAAATTAATTTTACATTAATGTTGACTCGAAGGGCTACAACTTTCATGACTGGCCATTTGTCATAAATTGGCCTCTAAGTGCCTCGTTTTGTAGCATCAAAATGTGTCCATTTAATGTATCTTTTCCTTATATATTGTATACATAATTTTTATATTATAAAAAATATTTTTACTGTTCATCTTCTACAGAACCCGAAAATCTGAACTCAGAAAACTTATATTTCCTGTAGCTCTTCCGCGATCCGTCACCGGCCGTCTGGTCACTTCTCTAGCCAGCCACCACCACCACCACCTCCGTCGAGGCGTTGGCTATCGGTCGGTAGTGGTTTGGCCGCCGGAGGTGGAGGTTTCCGGCGAACCTGAAAATATATTTTTCAGGGTTTTTTCATGAAAACGCGAGATAGGTCCGGCTCCGTTGAGCACGAACTTCCTTTCTAAGATCCTATGATCTACCCATAAAAGAAGAAGTAGAGGAGGAACTTGTTCGCGATTTGGAGGCGAGATGAACGCCGGGTTATTATGGCGTGGTGGTGGCGTTGCCGAACTTCTCCTACAGTAAGAACAACAACTCTAATCTGTTTGGTCGAGAGTGTAAACTTCTCATCTTGCTCTAAAGGTGCTTTTATAGATCACCAAGTGGGGAGGGGAAAGGGTAAAGCATTTATGGTCATGAAGGCTCTCCTCTTAATAGTATTTCGGTTATGGTGGAGGGAGAGGAAAAGGTGGAAGATGAAAAGATGTGTCCAGGTGGAGATTTTCCATTGGGCCAACACTTCCTCATTTTATTAAGTAATTAAAGAAGCAAATGGCCCATAAATAATCCTGGTGTAAATTCCCATAATCAGAGTTAATTATGGCAGGTGTTAAAGTAATTTCCAGCCTGGCTGACGTTTCGGCCTTTGTTATGGGCGTGACACGTAGGTCACGGGCGTGACATTAGCCCATTTGTCGTTCTCGAGTCGATGACCGATTTTTCTATGTCGGTTCACGGGTCACCCCCCATGTCACGGGCGTGACACGTTTGTCACGGGCGTGACAGGTGTTCTTCGTTCGACGTTCGTCGAGCTGAAGTCGACGGTCAGTGGGGGCATCACGCCCTAGGTCACGGGCATGGAGGGCTTGTCACGGGAGTGACCAACCAGTGACATGAGTTCTGAGCTCGGCGATCAACTTCCTGATTTTGTCGACCATCGAAGGAATTCACGGGCGTGACGGGTCGGTCACGGGCGTGACCAACCCGTGACTCGGGATTTCGGTCAACGAACTTCGGAGGATTGCGTCTCCGGCTAGCCGTCGTGCCTGAACCTATTTTTAGATCGGTTATTGTATATATGTGGGGTTTATATCGGTTATTGTCAATAAGCGTCCCATTCCAATTATACTCTTAGGGGTCTAGCAGGAAATGGGATGTTACATCACCTGCTCAGCAGTACCAAACGCAGCAGTCACTTCCTATCTGTCGTCACCACCGACGACCTCCCATAGCTCCTCACCCAGAAGGTAACTCTTCATGCACGACTACCACCTCTTGAAGTTAGTCGGCGTTAAGAGTTCAATGTCAAGACCTCTTGCATAGCTTTCTTCCATTGCAACAACCGTTGGTTAAGCTAACTTCCAGAAGCACAGATCACCAACACAGGTTGATCACCACTCAAGCACAGAGCAACAACACTGGTTGACCACCACTCAAGCAACTGAACCTCCCTCTGATACCATGTTAAATTTTCTCAAAGCGGTCAGCAAGGTAGCCTAAAGCCAAATTAATATTCTCAGAACTACCCAGTTCACACTTTGATCATGCGGAAACGCAAGGAGCAAGTTTAACACCAACCACAAATGGAAGAACAAGCAGGTCTTATATTCATTCACACTTCTTTAAAAGGCGAGGTATACGTAGCGAGACATGATTTCTCTACTACACAAGCTACAAACAGAAAGAACAAAATAAGCTGAGCGGACAGCACTGGAGACCGTCGAGACCGCCTAGTCCTCCAAAGGATGCCGAAGCCACCCGAGCTGCAACTGCTACAAGCCAAATAGAACACGGAGTCCGTCGAGACCGCAAGGTCAAGAGGACACACCGTTATTCGCTGACTGCTGAATAACTGAGGAACAGACCGCCTACCCACCTGAGACCGGCGGACAGGTTATTGGAACTTGAACAAGCTGAAGCAGAACACTGAGAAGCCGGAGAAGCGACCAGCTGAGACCGCAAAGACCGCACACTTCAATGCCCAACTCCTGGCTCCTTGAAGCTAGCCACGCGACCTGCACATAACACACCGTCAGCACTACGCAACCCGCGCAGACAGAAAACCGCAGACCGCAATACTTGCCCAAGCCCAACTTACAGTTCACTCTGTTACTGTAGACGTGTCGGGGGGGTTCTATTTATAGGTGAGGTGAGGAGTGTGGTCACCACCCTAGTGCATAGAATCACCACCCCAGCCCGCGCACTAGCAAAACCTCCGTCTGCTGAGTCCGCAAAGACTTAGCCGGATTCCAAGACAATCGCCAGGAGCAAGGCACCGAGGTTCACTACTGGGTGGTCTTGCACCAGACCGCCCACACTGTGCGGACACAATACAGTTCGCATAGTCTGCCAACAACATCACATGGACAGCGACAACTCCTTCAGTGACAGTCTGCACAACACAAGAGCAAAGCCTCCATCCGCCACAAGTCCATGACCAAAGGCAGTCCGCCCGGTCAATAGCGGACTTGGCGGATACGGCGGACACACTGTGTTGGAACACCCTATTACTAATTTGGGTCAGGATCACTATGTCTCTAGGTAACAAATGTTTGACCTCCTGTATAGCTCAAAAGGTCAATTAGAATTGAGTCTAAGGGTTAGAAGTCTAAGTTTGGAAGCTGCCCTCAAGACCAAGCCTTTTTTCAGTTTGAGACTAAGTCATATTGTCGAGCTCAGCACGACGATTCGTCGAACTCCGATCGACGATCGTCTAGCTCAACTTCGACAGATCGTCGAACTCCATTCGACGATCGCTGAGCTCAACTTCATCATATCATCGAACTCCATTCGACGATCGGTGAGCTCAGTTCGACGATCTTGACTCAGCTTTGGATCTCTATCTATGAGCTCAGTTCGATGATCTTTGAGCTCAGATCGACGATATTTTGCTGCAGTATAAATCCATGTCACTGAGCTCAGTTCGACGATAACAGAGCTCAGTTCGACGTTTTCAGATAACTTCAAGGATGTTTCTAGATTCAAATTCAAATCAGTTAAGGAGTTATTCTGCAATTAATTCAGAAGATTTTCTAGCCGTTTTCATTTATTTCTGGACCAAGTTTCAATGGATTTTCAAGGAATATTTCTATGGACTTTCCTCCAGAAGACATTTTGCAATTAAGGATGCAGTTAATGCAGGCCAACGGCTATTCTTGATAGAGGATATTTTCCATTCTGTACCAGAGAATAAAAGAGAAGAATTTTTGAATCTCTCGATAACATAGACAGACAGACAGACAGACATCAGTAATCTTCAGAACAAGAACAAAAATTATTCTCTGTCTCAAAGAATTCTCAAGAACACACATCCAAGGAGATCAAATTTTCTGAAATCTTCAGATCTCTCTTGTCTCAAGTGTTCAAGGCCAACATCTTTCAAGACTCTAGACATCCAACATTTCAGCTGTTGCTGAAATCATCTTTTGGTGGAGCTCAACTTTTGAAGGCCTATCACCCTACAGCAAAGCTTCTTTTCCTGAAGATCTCAAAGACTCAGGGGGAGCTTTGACACCATCAATCCACATAGTCTTCTCAGTTGTTTGAGAAAGAGAAGACTTCCATCACTCTCTCACCCCCATATCTGTAAAGGGTTTCTCAAACTCCCTTCAAAAGTTTGAGTTTGGTTTTTGAGCACCTTGTCAAAAGCTCATTGGTGGCAAGACACCTGATCAAAAAAATCTGATTTGGTTTTTGAGCACCTTATCAAAAGCTCATTGGTGCCCAGGACACCTGATCAACTCATCCTGCAGTGGATTCCTACCTAGGGTGGTAGAAGAGTGGATGTACCCAAGTTTAGGGGAACCACTATATTTCCTTGTGTCTTCTAGTTTTGCTTGTCTTTATTTTTATTTCTGGCTGTGATTGTTTTGTGATTAGCTTATGTATAGTTTAGTTCTGTGATTAGATTTATTAACTGCTTCCCTGCTCACTCAGATTACAACAATTGTTGTAAAAAGTTTTAAAGCACCATATACTCTATTCACCCCCCTCTAGAGTATATCAGATCTATCTACACTTTCAATTGGTATCAGAGCCAGGTTGGTTAAACATACCACACCTTGGTGGTTGCACAGGCTAACACCTGAACCCAAATATTCCTAGTTAGATCTGCTTTCTTTTGAATCTAGTATTAGATTTTGTTTTCACAAATCATGACCCAAAACAAAGATTATGCTAGTACCAGACCTCCAGTGTGCAATCTATCCAAGTTTGCACTTTGGAAAACAAGGATCAGACTATACATGAATTCTATTAACGAGGACATTTTTAACTCTGTTTTGACAGTGTGTCCAAGACCTCCATGGAACTCAAGTACAAATACTGTTCCACCTCCATCAGGAACAGATGCTGACATCAAGAAATGGAAGGTAGCTGATGCCAAGGCTATGAACATCTTAGCCCAGACAATGTCTGATGACATATTTCAAAAGGTGGCTGAATGCAATTCAGCAAAGGAAATTTGGGACAAACTCTCTGAAATAGTCTCAGGATCAGCTGATGAGAGAAAGGATAGGAGATCCCACCTCATATCTCAATATGAGAATTTCAAGAAAGGAGAAACTGATTCAGTGGGAGATATGTACAACAGGCTCAGTCTAATTGTCAGTGAACTCAGGACATTGGATAAAGAGATCTCACTAACTGAACTCAATGACAAAATTCTAATGTGCTTCCCTAGCACTTGGGATTCAAGAATCTGGCCAATTAAGGATGCCAGAAGTCTGAATGAGATCACCACTGAAGCTCCATTAGGTAAGCTCAAATCTTATGAGCTACTTATCAAAAATAAAGAAGAAGAACAGAAGGCTGCCTCACCAGCCACAAGAAAAGAGAAGACCATAGCATTCAAGGCAATTGAAGATCAGCCTGAAGACAAAGTCACAGGCAATGATGAACTGCTCAGTCTGTTGGCCAAAAGATTTTACAAGATGGCCAGAAAGGACTTCAGAAGGAGATCATACAAGGAGCATGATAAGCCAAGGTATGACAAGTCAATTAATAATAAAGAAATTGTTTGCTTTGGTTGCAGGAAACCAGGGCACATAGTTCCTGACTGTCCAGAAAACAAAAACAAGGACAGAAGGGACAAGAAAGAATGAAGAAAGGAGAAAGACTCCAAGAGGAATGGCAATGACAAACCCTCATCAAGCAAAAACAAACATACAAGAAAGGCGTTTGTTTGCTGAATCCTGGAGTGAGACTGAAGAGGAGTCAGAAGCCTCATCCAGCTCCAGTGATGATGAGGATGATGCAGAAGAGAAAGAGTTCTACATGATGGCAATCAATGCCTCACAACATAATTCAGAAGAAGAGGAGTTAGAGTCAAACTCAGAGACTCAACCTGAAGAAGATCAGGTAATTAGTTCTTTTGATTTTAATTCAGAGGACTTTAAATCTGAATTTAAAGCACTGTGTTTAGATCTGTTAAAATCTGAGAAAGAAATTATCTCTCTCAGAAATCATTTATCTGAACATAATACTTTAAAGTCAGAAAACCTCAAACTCTCTCAGGAGTTGGAGTGCTGTAGGGAGCAGATAGCTTCACTGAAAAGTGAGTTGTCTGAGGCCAAGAAGCTTGAAGAATCCCTTAATGGGAGAAGCATCAAGCTGATGGACATCACAAGTACAGTGAACTCCAGATTCAATAGTACACTAGGCTTGGGTGCTTCATCCAGCCAACCCATAGTTCTAACAACTCCAATCAAATTCATTTCTAACAAAGGAAAGGGAGTTGTAGAGGTAGCTAGGAAAAATTCTGATCTGCCCAAGAAAACTAAGTCCCAGCAGAAATCGTCGAACGGAGATCGACGATTGCCGAATGCAGATCGACGACCGTCGAACGCAGATCGACGATCTCAGGCAAAATCGTCGAACTCAGGTCGACAATCTCAAGTTCCTTAACTCTGCTATAGTCGACCGTCGAACGGAGCTCGACGATCTGACCCAAGATCGTCGAACGCAGCTCCAAGATCGTCGAACAGAGGTCAGAGCTCTGGAAATTTTTTCAAGGGCAAATCAAAATTCAATCCTAAGGGTCCTTCATCCCAAATCTTTAACCCTTATACTGAATGGATAATACCTCCAAGGAGATATCATCTTGAAGGATATAAGAGTCAACCTGTGATGTCTTTTATTTCAGAATTTAAAGGTTATCAACCTAGGCCCAAGGTAAACTGGGTCAAAAACAAATGAATTATTTTATGTGCAGGTGAAGACCTATCCAACATCTAACCAGCAATGGTACTTGGATAGTGGGTGTTCTAAGCACATGACAGGGAACAAGGACAACCTCACTTCCTTTAGAGCCAAGCTTGGACCCAAAGTTATCTTTGGTGATTTAAACTTTGGACAGACTAAATAACATGGTGCAGTCCAGATTGGATCAGTAACATTCAAGAAGGTAGCTTATGTGGAAGGACTGAAGCACAACTTAATAAGCATCAGTCAGCTTTGTGATGAAGGCTACCAGGTGACCTTCAGCAAAACATTATGCAAAATCAAGTCAGAGGACAACACAACTGTGTTGTCAGGTAAAAGGAAAGGTAACATCTATCTAGTAGATTTTCTTTCAACTGATGTAGATATTTTCCTGTTTAATTCTATCTGTAGACCAAACATTTTATGGCATAAGAGAATAGGACACCTAAACCTTAGAACTATTGCTAGACTATCCAATGACAACCTTGTTAGAGGACTACCTTCTGGCACCTACAAGAAGGAAGGACTCTGCAGGGCTTGTCAATTAGGCAAGCAAACTAAAAACAGCTTTAAGTCACTTAATAAGAGTGATTCACCTAGGATATTGTATCTGTTACACATGGATCTTTTTGGACCCATCACAGTACAAAGCCTAGGAGGGAAATCTTACACTTTAGTAGTTGTAGATGACTTCTCTAGATTCACTTGGGTGTTCTTTCTAAGGAAGAAGTCTGATAACTTTAAGTGTCTGACAGAGTTTCTCAAATGTATATAGATTGAGTTCAATACTCACATTGCCCTGATCAGAAGTGATCATGGGACAGAGTTTGATTCTCTTCTTATGCAAGAGTTCTGTCAGAGTGAAGGGATCAGGCATACTTTCTCAGCTCCTAGAACTCCTCAACAAAATGGGGTAGCTAAAAGGAAAAATAGAACCCTTATTGAATCTGTCACTACATTGTTGTCAGATGCTCACCTTCCTCTATCCTTTTGGGCAGAGGCAGTGAACACCTCCAACTATGTGCTAAATAGAAGTTTGATACATAAATTAAAGGGAAAGACTCCCTATGAATTACTCAAAGGGAAGAAACCTAAAGTTGATTATTTTAGAGTCTTTGGTTGTATTTGCAACATACATAATAATGACAAGAAATACTTAGCAAAATTTCAAGCTAAAGCTGATGAAGGAGTATTTCTGAGATACTCCATGATCAGCAAGGCTTATAGGGTTTATAATAAATCATCTCTAAAAATTGAGAACTCTGTTCATATATCATTTGATGAATCTAACATGTCTTTCAAGGAGAAGATCCCTTCTACCATAGAACCTTTGCAGGAACATTCTCTAGTTGAAGACTTGAACAAGTTACAGGTTACTCAAAAGGATGAAAGCAGTGAAGATGAAGAAAGTGTTCAACATATTGAAGAACAACTTGAAGAGCCAGTTGTTGTACCATAAGAGGAGACAACAACACAGGTTGGTGAACAATCAACACCCCCTGTTGATTTAGTAACATCAAGAGACCATCCAATTTCCCAAATAATTGGAGACATCTCAGCTGGTGTGCAAACCAGAAATCAGGTCAACCAAAACCTGTTGCACACCTGCTTCCTATCTCAAATTGAACCTCAGTCCATTCAAGATGCAGAGCAAGATCCACACTGGATCATTGCAATACAAGAGGAGTTACATCAATTTGAAAGGAACAAAGTATGAGAACTAGTGCCAAAGCCTAAGGATCACTCCATTGTTGGAACAAAGTGGGTATTCAGAAACAAACTGGATGATCAAGGAGTAATTGTAAGGAACAAGGCAAGGCTAGTTGCTCAGGGATATTCTCAAGAAGAAGGAATAGACTATGACCAGACTTTTGCACCTGTTGCAAGATTGGAAGCCATCAGAATATTTTTAGCTTATACAGCACATAAAGGCTTCAAGGTATATCAGATGGATGTCAAAAGTGCATTCCTAAATGGAGACATCAAAGAGGAAGTATATGTCAGACAACCTTCAGGTTTTATCTCTCCAACTTATCCTGATTATGTTTTTAGATTAAACAAAGCATTATATGGTCTCAAGCAAGCTCCTAGAGCATGGTATGAGACCCTAGCATACTTTCTTTTGGAAAATGGATTTATAAGGGGTAGAGTAGACCAAACTCTTTTCATTAGAACCCATAAGTCTCATACCCTACTAGTACAGATTTATGTAGATGATATTATTTTTGGTTCTACTGACTCAAAATTGTGCAGAAGGTTTTCCAACCTAATGCATTCCAAATTTGAAATGAATAGCATGGGTGAGCTATCCTTCTTCCTAGGATTGCAAGTCAAACAGCATGCTGAAGTCATCTTCATTTCTCAAACCAAGTATGCAAATGAATTGGTTAAGAAATTTGGCATGTCTGAAGCATCTTGTATGAAAACACCTATACCTACTAATGCTGTATGAGATGCTGATGAACATGGGAAACCTGTTGATCAGACAACATATAGAGCAATAATTGGCTCTTTACTGTACCTTATAGCTAGTAGACCAGATATAATGTTTGCTGCATGTATATGTGCTAGGTTCCAAGTAAGCCCTAGAGAGTCACACCTAACACTAGTAAAGAGGATTCTCAGGTATGTTAAAAGTTGTCCAAATCTAGGTCTTTGGTATACAAAAGATTCAGCATTTGATTTAACTGGATTTTCTGATGCTGACTATGCTGGATGCAGAATTGACAGGAAAAGCACCAGTGGAACTTGTCAGTTCCTTGGTGACAGACTTGTCTCCTGGTTTTGTAAGAAACAAACTTCTGTGTCAACTTCAACTGCTGAAGCTGAATATATGGCTGCAGGCAGTTGTTGTTCACAAATCTTGTGAATTCAAAACCAACTCCTAGACTATGGCTACAACTTATAGAAGTCTAAAATCTTTTGTGATAACACCAGTGCTATTTCTATAGCTCAAAATCCAGTCCTCCATAGTAGGACAAACCACATAGAGATTAGGCATCATTTCTTAAGGGATAATGTTGAAAAGAATAAAATTGAACTACAATATATCCCAACTGATTTACAAAGGGGAGATATTTTCACCAAGCCATTGGATGAAAAGAAACACACTTTCTTCCTAAATCAGTTAGGAATGTTAGATGGAGGAAGTCTTAAATAATCTCCAAGATCTTAAAAGCTTAAAAATTGACCAAGACTAGGCAAACATCTTGATTTTTCTTAGTGTCTAGAGTTTTTCTGATCTCTGAACTGCGCTCGACGATTTTCCCCCAGATCGTCGAACGGAGATCGACGATTTCTGAAATCATCGACCTGAGTTCAGCGTTTCTCAGATAGTATGAACTATCTTTTCCGGTCAGCGATCGTCGAACGGCGCTCGACGATTTTGTTCTCTGAACGATCGTCGAACAGAGCTCGACGCTCTCCAATATCGTCGAACGGAGATCGACGATGTTGAAGACTCTTCAGATTCCTTTAAAAGCCTTGATCGTCGAACTGAGTTCAACGATCTTTCCTTTTCTGCATCGAACCCTAATATAAAATTCATTTTTCGCCGTCGTTCTCCTTTGCTCTTTCGATTTCTCTGCAAGAACTTTCTTTCCCTCCAAACACTTCTGCACTTGGTCGTTTTGTTTGTTGAATCTTTGCAGGTAACTATGGCTGTGTCTGTTGCTGTTCTCACCGCCATGAAGTTTGATGTTGGCTTCGACATCGACATGGAATCCTTCAGCACAACAGACCAGGTCTTTCAGGACATCATAGAGTTATTCAAAGAGCAGAAACTTACTGCAATCATGACTACAAGGATTAAGCTTGCCTCTGATGAGATTAAGGAATGGGCTGCCCATAATCAGGACAACAACACCATTGTTGGATCAATCTCTGGCACACAGGTACCTCTGACCCCAGCAATTTTAACAGAGGTTTTTGAGTTGAGAACTGGTGGAGATACTGTTGATTTGTCTGGAGAAGAATTTGATGACTTGCTTGTCAGAATGGGTCATTCTGAGACTAACCCTAGTAAGTTATTGAAAAAGTATCTTTCTATGGAATACAGATTCCTGGCTGATGTAGTTGGGAAAGTCCTACTGGCTAATGGGAGCCCTAGTAGACAGGAAGAATCTGAATTGGGGAGAGGTATTCTTTGACCTCATTAAGAAGAAGATCAACAAAAGTTTTGTGAACTTTGGAAGAATTCTAGGGGTGTTTCTGCAGCATAGGTGCCCTGTATTGCTGGTCTCCTCTGGAACCCACAGCAATGCATCCAAGAGACTGTCCTGTGCCCTCTTTAGAAAATGGGACATACAGATCATCAAGCCCAGCAGGCCCTCCTCCAGCACTCCTTCAGGCACCAGGACTCTCAGAGTCACTTCCCCATAGGTCTCTGCCCCTGCAGATGACCTGCCTGCTGATTCCTCTCCTCCTTCTCCTCCAATTCCATCTCTTCCCATTCCATCTACCATTCAGACTCCATCCACCATTATCATCTCCAGCCCCTCTCCAACATCTACACCATCTCCAGTCCCTACTCTTCCACTCCCAGAAGACCAATTCCATCCATTATTCACCTACCCTTCATCAGACATTGCCACTTCATCACCCTCCAATCCATCCTTCCACCTCATTGATGATTCCTTCATGGATGATTCACCATCCTCTCCTCCGTAGCTACCCTCATCCTCAACATCCTATCAAGCTCTTCTGCAAGACATCATTGACCAACCCATATTCACCCCATCTTTCTCCATCCCACTGTCCTCCATATCCACTTTACCCACACCTCAACCATCCCTGTCCCACTACTCCAGCTCTCCACTACCCTCACCAACAGCTACTCCTCCATCCTCTACCTCTGCTCCAGTCACTACTGAGCAAGTAGATATTCCAGCCCTTGCTGACAGGCTGTATGAATTGCTATCCCCCAGGCTATCTCTTCTTTTGGAGACCACCTTGGCTCCATTACTCCTGTCAGTGGCAGCACTTTCTGCCAGGCTCTCCTCTCTCTTCCCTCAGGCAGCCCCTTCAGCAGTGTGCCTTGATCCAGCCATGTCTGAATCTAGGCAGGGGGAGATGCCCTATGAAGTGAGTCTGCCTGCTGCTGCTGCTGTTATTGTTGCTGTTTCAGTGAGCCTGCCTGCTGCTGTTTCTTCAGTTCTTGAATCTGCTACTGCTCCTGCTGCTGTGTCTCAAGATCCTGCTGCAGTCTTTGCAATATACCTCAGGTATTTGCTCTTAAATTTTGATTCTCTATATTTCAGATGTCTGCCAGAGACAGCTGCTTTCCAGCCCCCAAAGGATCTGTCCAAGGCCCTTGTGCCATTCTCTTGCTGTGACCCCAGCATCATCACCTCATTTGTCCACTCAGTTTATGCTGCTGCTACTTCTGATGATAGCATTGCTGTTGTTTTTGATGTTGCCGCCCCTCCTGCTGCTGAAAGTTTTGATACTACTGCTGCTACTCCTATTACTGCCGATGAGCCAATCTCTAAGGAGATCCTTATGACAGAGGTACATGAGTTTGAGCCCTCTGAATTTTCTACTGATATTGATGTTAGTGAATCTGTTGCTACTGCTGTTGTTACTTCTCCAGAACCTGTAGTATCTGCTGCTGCTGTTACTGTTTCTACTTCAATTGCAACAACTTCTGTATCTACTGTTGTCACTACTGTTACTGCTTCAACCTCTGCTGCTACGCCCTCTGCTGCCTCATCTGCTTCTATACAGCTCAAGAATGATTTGATGAAGAAGATTGATGCCCTGTATGATGATCAGAGTTCTGAAAGTGATGAGTTCAGAACAGACTCTGATGATTCTTCTGCTACCATTGCCAGGAAAAGAAAGGCAAGGAGCAAGGCCATGAAGAGAGTACCTCCTGCCAAGGTCAAAGATAACAATGATATACCATACTATATTCTTCATGATTGCCCCATCACTGAGCACTGGATGCAGTACTCTAAGAATCAACTCAAAGCAATGAAAAAGAAAAGGAAATATGAAAAGGGCTCTTCTCAATTCCAACATCCTCATCCTCCTCCACCACCTCCTCCTGATGCAGGTGAAGGTGGAAGTTCTGCTGCTCAACCCCCTGCTAGAAGTCAAACCCCCTATCCGCCACATGCTAGATCCTACCATAGGGGAAGCCAATCCAGGGGTTCTCAATCCAGGAGAAGAGGATACAGAGGCAATCAAAGAGAAGTCCAGGTTTACTCTAAAGGATACTCCAGGCAACATTCATACTCCAGGGAAGGCCAAATTTCATCTGACACCACATCTGGTCCTTTTCCCTATAAGTTGAAGGAAACTGTTTCATCCAGGCCTCCTCAAGACAATCCTTCTAATAGATATGAGCCACCAGTACCAAACAATCCAGCTGCTTGGACTGCAAGAATGAAAGAACTTGCTGCACTGGATCAGATCAAGAAAGCTAAAGAGCAAGGAAGGGATTCCTCCAACATCTCCACAATGTCTGAACAGAGAAAGAAAGAGCTAGAAAGATATGCATCAATCAAATTTTTTGATTCAGATAGATACATGGAACTGCATCCTGAAGCTGTAGTTCCCAGGCCCAAACAGCAAACCACTTTAGGTGCAGCAGATGATACTAGATCAAAGAAAGAAGCCCTCAACCCCAATAGAGAAATCAAACTTGTTAAGGGCAAGGAAAAGAAATGATTATGTAAGGTGACAATCTCTCTGACTTCTGGTTACTATCTGGGATGATATATATATATATATCTCTGTGGTTCTGCATGTCCAGCTTTTCTTTTTGTTTTTTTTGTATTGCTGCTTGTATGTTATTTAATTTTTCCAAACCCTATAAATAGTAATCCTAACCCAAATATGGGGAGATTTTTGGAACACCCTATTACTAATTTGGGTCAGGATCACTATATCTCTAGGAAACAAATGTTTGACCTCCTGTATAGCTCAAAAGGTCAATTAGAATTGAGTCTAAGGGTTAGAAGTCTAAGTTTGGAAGCTGCCCTCAAGACCAAGCCTTTTTTCAGTTTGAGACTAAGTCATATCGTCGAGCTCAGCACGACGATTCGTCGAACTCCGATCGACGATCGTCTAGCTCAACTTCGATAGATCGTCGAACTCCATTCGACGATCGCTGAGCTCAACTTCATCATATCGTCGAACTCCATTCGACGATCGGTGAGCTCTGTTCGACGATCTTGACTCAGCTTTGGATCTCTATCTATGAGCTCAGTTCGACGATCTTTGAGCTCAGATCGACGATATTTTGCTGCAGTATAAATCCATATCACTGAGCTCAGTTCGACGTTTTCAGACAACTTCAAGGATGTTTCTAGATTCAAATTCAAATCAGTTAAGGAGTTATTCTGCAATTAATTCAGAAGATTTTCTAGCTGTTTTCATTTATTTCTGGACCAAGTTTCAAGGGATTTTCAAGGAATATTTCTATGGACTTTCCTCCAGAAGACATTTTGCAATTAAGGATGCAGTTAATGCAGGCCAACGGCTATTCTTGACAGAGGATGTTTTCCATTCTGTACCAGAGAAAAAAAGAGAAGAATTTTTGAATCTCTCGATAACATAGACAGACAGACAGACATCAGTAATCTTCAGAACAAGAACAAAAATTATTCTCTGTCTCAAAGAATTCTCAAGAACACACATCCAAGGAGATCAAATTTTCTGAAATCTTCAGATCTCTCTTGTCTCAAGTGTTCAAGGCCAACATCTTTCAAGACTCCAGACATCCAACATTTCAGCTGTTGCTGAAATCATCTTTTGCTGGAGCTCAACTTTTGAAGGCCTATCACCCTACAGCAAAGCTTCTTTTCCTGAAGATCTCAAGGACTCAGGGGGAGCTTTGACACCATCAATCCACATAGTCTTCTCAGTTGTTTGAGAAAGAGAAGACTTCCATCACTCTCTCACCCCCATCTCTGTAAAGGGTTTCTCAAACTCCGTTCAAAAGTTTGAGTTTGGTTTTTGAGCACCTTGTCAAAAGTTCATTGGTGGCAAGACACCTGATCAAAAAATCTGATTTGGTTTTTAAGCACCTTATCAAAAGCTCATTGGTGCCCAGTACACCTGATCAACTCATCCTGCAGTGGATTCCTACCTAGGGTGGTAGAAGAGTGGATGTACCCAAGTTTAGGGGAACCACTATATTTCCTTGTGTCTTCTGGTTTTGCTTGTCTTTATTTTTATTTCTGGCTGTGATTGTTTTGTGATTAGCTTATGTATAGTTTAGTTCTGTGATTAGATTTATTAACTGCTTCCCTGCTCACTCAGATTATAATAATTGTTGTAAAAAGTTTTAAAGCACCATATACTCTATTCACCCCCCTCTAGAGTATATCAGATCTAGCTGTACTTTCACACTGAACTTGTCACAGAATGTGACAAAATTCAGTAAATCATCAAAGGCCTAGCGTGAGCTCGGCGGACAAGGCCCAGTCCGCCAATACTACTCGCACAGTTGCCCAAACAATCGGCCAACTGCTGGACTTCGACATCAGTCTGCGCAGTCCTCCACAGCAGCTAACACATGTTGTACTACCAGAGCTTGGCAAGGGCCACAGCCAAACTCCAACGCCAGTCCGCCACAGCGGACACCGCGAACACGCCAGTCCGCAAGCCTCCCACGGATAAGGCACCCAGCCTGCCGATTAACACAAGCTTGCAAAATAAGGCCGCTGAACAAGGCACTGCCTATAGCCCGCAAACCGCAGTCTGCTCAGTACGTTTCGCCAGAAGCCCGACATCCTTGGCCATAGGCCAATCAAGCCGCACAACAGACCGATCAAGCCGCATACCAGGCCACACAAGTCGCTTCTCAATCAGCCAAGCCACCAAAACAGCCAACATCCAGGCCACAACCCGTAGTCTGCCCAAGCCGTGGACTCAGACCGCTCAGGCCGCACAAGCTACTCTTCAATAGCCAAGCCAGCCAAGGTCACCAGGCCGCACCAGCAGTCCGCCCAGGCCACGGACTCAGTCCGCTCAGGCCGCTTAGACCGCCCGGCCTGTCCATCACCCACTTCCACTTCACAAATTTCAACAAGCGTGGACAATGGCCTCTATAAGAAGATCAGAGAGCTTCTGGATAAAGGACTGAGCGTCATCATTAAGGGGGCAACTGTAGGAAACGAGATAGAATTTCTGTTTCGCTTTCTTAGAATGTTGAGATGCGACATTATAAGAGGACTACAAGGCTTAAAGGAATGAAGAAATTTATGATTTTTTCAATATTAGGCAATATATTTTCAGTAAGAAATTTTATTTCCTTTAAAATCTCGAGTAGCCGAGAGGCAATTCTAGAGTACAAATGACAAATCTCGAGAACAAAAGAATATTACTCTAGTACTAACGCATTACTCGAGAAGTCAATCAGCAAACCCTTTAGGTTGGTGCATATAGCTTTCCTCAGTCAGATCACTAGTAAGAAACACAAAATTGTGACATGAAAAGTCAATCAGCTTTGGGGGAAGTCAAAAGACCCGACCAGCGAGACGATGGTGCGATAAGATGAGCAGACACACATGGTTTCCATCTCATCACTCCATCCCTCCTGTTCGGAGGGGGGGGGGGGGGGTCAACCCTCCTCCGAGCATGCCTATGCACTGGTCTTTGGCCTGTATGGGCGCGACAATGCCGAGGCCTATAAGGGCCTGACACTTTGGCAGATTGGCCGAGAAGGTTTACAGGCCCAGATGCGGGCCTTGAGCTGCACCACATGGTGTCCACCGCTGCTTTAGCCACAACTACCAGCTACTGAAGACCGAGAAGGAGCGCGGCCTTGCCAAGGACAACACCGATGTCCTGGCAGGGCGGCTAAAGTTCGCTGAAAATCTTCTTGCAATAGCGGTTGGCGGGATGGTAAGCGTCGGCTATCCCTTTCATTTTCCCTTATGTGCGAACAGAAAAGAGCAGACCAAAAATTTGGAGTAATGTAAACTTTATTATTTAAAACAAAGGTATAGCCTCCCTTTTATAGAATGAAGGAGATGATAGAGATTACAATTAAGCAATGTGAGACTAAAAAAATTACAGGTGTAAGCGGTTTAACATAAAAACAAGCCGAACAGGCCACGCGGTTAGACGAATAGGCTAACCGCCCGGCCACCACAAGAGATAGGGAACAAGCCGCCATAGGAGACCGCCAGACCGCCCGGTCTCTAAGACGCCTGGGACAAACCATCAGACCGCCCGGATAACCACAGCCACAGTCCAGCCATCAAACCGCAGGAGAGAGACTAACAGACCGCGCGGTCTCTAAACCGCCAGAATCAGACCACCAGACCTCCCGGTCTCCATACCGCAACACTCCCCCTCAAGCTGGAGCATACATGTCGATCATGTCCAGCTTGTCAGAAATGTGAAGAAAGGAGGCGGACACCGGCTTGGTGAAAATATCTGCCAGCTCTTTATCGGAGGTGACGAATGGAGTACAAATTTGTTTCTTCAAAATATCTTCCCGAATAAAGTGGGAGTTGACTTCAATGTGCTTTGTTCTCTCATGGAAGACCGGATTTCTGGAGATTTGTATAGCGGCCTTGTTGTCACAAAACATAGGTAGAGGATGATTGTATACCTCTCCTAAGTCAAGCATGAGAGCCCGTAACCACTTCAGTTCACATGTGGTCGACGCCATACTTCGATATTCTGCTTCGACGCTGGACCTGGAGACGACAGACTGTTTCTTGCTCTTCCAGCTCAAAGATTTCCTCCCACAAAGGTGCAAAAGCCCGACGTTGACTTGCGGTCACCTTTGTCATCAGTATAGCTTGAATCAGAGTAAGCTTCAATCCTCAAATATCCATTCTTCTAAAAGATAAGTCCTTTACCAGGAGCTGATTTAATATACTCCAATATCCTCATAGCAGACTGTAGATAGCACTCCCTAGGAGCTTGCATGAATTGGCTAACCTTGCCTACAACATAGGCAATGTCTGGTCTGGTCACTGTGAGATATATGAGTTTACCAACCAGACGTATGTACCTCATAACATCAGAAAGAAGCGGAGAGTCATCCATATAGGTTTTATCTTCTCCAGTCGCCATGGGACATCGGGCAGGTTTAGCCCCAGTCAACCCTACCTCTTTTAACAAGTCAAGAGCGTACTTCCATTGGGAGAGGATAAGAGAATCGGGCTTCCGAGAAATTTCTATCCCTAGAAAGTATTTTAGAGAGCCCATATCCTTTGTAACCAGGTGTTGCCGAAGATGCTCTTTGTCAGGATTATCCTAGCTTGGTTATCTCCAGTAAGAAGAATATCATCCACATATACTTCAAGCACCACTAGACCCAGAGAAGTGTTACGATTAAATAGGGAGTGATCAGCAGAACTTCTCGTAAAACCTATGACCGCCACAATACCGCTAAACTTGTCAAACCAAGTACGAGGACTTTATTTTAGGCCATAGATAGCCTTCTTGAGCCTGCAAACCCGTGTCTCCCCCTGAGCACATGCCCTGGAGGTTGCTCCATGTAAACAACTTCCTGAAGATCCCCATAAATAAAGGCATTCTTGACATCCAGCTGTGAAATGTGTCAATCCCTCTTGACAGCCACATAGAGAAGGACCCTAATAGTGCTGAGACGAGCAACTGGAGAGAAGGTGTCAAAGTAATCAACGCCATAAGTTTGGGTAAAACCCTTGGCAACAATCCGAGGCTTGTAACGATCCACACTACCATCAGGGAGGAACTTCACCACAAAGACCCAGCGACAACCCACAACATCTATGCTGAAAGGAGGAGGAACCAGGGTCCAAGTACCCCGTTCAGTAAGAGTAGCAATCTCCTTATCCATGGCAGCTTTCCAATGAGGAATAGTAAGGGCCTCCTGGTAGGAACGAGGGGTGGCAGTGGCCGAGATAGCCAGTGCAAAAGCTCTGCGAGAAGTGGTAAGATGATTATAAGAAACAATTGCAGCAAGCGGGTGTTGGGTATATGCCCGAACCCCTTTGCGAAGAACAATGGGGATATCCAAACAGAGAGTTCCTTAGTATCTGGAGCATCCGTGGTGGAGAGAGCTGCCCCGGGACTAGAGAGACGGCTGTAGAGAGAAGGGAGATAGCGCAGGAGGAGGACAGGGCGAAGGAGAGGGTGGAGATGGTGGAGGTGGTGGAACGTCAGTAGGATCAGATGGAATGGATGGGTTGATATGAGAAGCAGGATAAGCAGAAGTAGAGGAGGAAGCAGGAGAGAAGTAAGATGCATTTTCAAAGAAGGTAATATACGCAAAGACAAACTGCTTGCAGGTAACGGGTGAAAGAATTGGTTCCTAAACACCTAGAGGGGGGCGGTGAATAGGTGCAATTCCTTTTTCTTCTAAAGCAGAACTTTTAATTCAGTTAATTAACAAAAATATACAGTTCTACAGCTATCACAGCACAAAAATAATAATACCACACATAATCACAGATTGCACACTGATTTATAGTGGTTCCCCAAGGTCTGGGTACATCCACTTTCCCCCTTCACCTATCTAGCAGTGTGCTAGATTCGACCTAACTTCTTTCCTTCTCCTCAGATCCTCAGATCTTACAGCTCAGAACCCAAACAAGGCTCCTACAACTCAGAGTGAGTCCACACTCCTACAGCTCAGGTAATCTGCCCTACCTCAGCCTTCAACAAGGCCAACAACTCAGAGATGAAAATCTCCTACAACTTAGGCTCTCAGCCCTACCTCAACATTCAACAAGTCCTACCACTCAGAGAATTCACTCTCCTATAACTCAGCCTTTATAAATCAGGCTTACAACTCAGATCTTAAAAAGATCGTACGGAAAATAGATGTTAATTATAAATCTACCACCACCCTGGTTAAGAGAGAAAGTATGGACAATTTCTTGATCAGTTCGTGAACAAATCTGATAATAGAGATCAACTTGTCTTTGCTTTCTTCAAAGCTTCTTGAATCTGAACACAGTAGGGTTGATCTCCTTTGAAGTCGATCTTCAATCAGCTTCTTTCTTGAAATTTCGAAATCAATCTGAATTCTTCTTGGCAGACTGGTTCAGAATCTGCACTTAAGAGACTTGTTGATGTAAGTCCCTTTCTTCACTTAAATAGACGGATCACTCTCTCTCTCTCCAAATTCTTCTAAAGATTCTTCTGAATTCTTCTTTGAATTCTTTTGACAAACTCTGAGTAGCTCAGCACTTGAGAATGTCTTCTTAGATCTTCGGTTGAAAATCTTCTTCTATATGTTATTGTGTATTAGCATCTCTTTGTCTTATCTCTTCTGTTGATAGAGAATGTCTTTATATAGACTTTCTCCATGGTAACCGGCTGATCCGATTTCTAACAAACTTCTGACAGCTCTGACAGCTTCAGTAGACCGATTGGTTATAGCAGCTGTCAAGTCTTCCAGTCACTTCTTAAAACTCTGTATCTGTCAACAAAGTGTCGAGACTGAACTTCATCATGTGTTGACACAAGTAGACTAAGTGTCGACACAAGCCTTGGTGGTGTCGACACAACTCCCTTGGTGTTGACACTGCTTCTCGACACAGTTTCTATTGAATGTGTCGACACTAGTTCTGTGTGTCGACACAGTCACTTCTTCTCTTCACAAAAATTAACTTTGTTGAAACTCTGCTATGTGTCGACACAAGTCATGTGTGTCGATACAATTGATGTCGACAAAGTCTTCTGTGTGTCGACACTGCCTCTATATATCGACACAGTTGCTGTCGACTAAGCTTTTCTGTGTGTCGACTCTGCCTCTGTGTGTCGACTCTGCCTCTGTGTGTCGACACAGTTTATTCTAGTGTCGACACAGCCTTTCCAAGTGTCGACATAATTGACTCCAGGTGTCGACATAGCTTTTCTCCAGTGTCGACACAAGCCTTCATAAGTGTCGACACAGCTTCTTCTGGTGTCGACTCATGGACTTAGAAACTTTTCTTACATTCCTGCATTTTCTTAACCTGCATATATAAACTCAAAATAACATCAAATACACCTTGATGCATATCATTGAGTAAGGTAAGGCTTCTTCAAATCTAGTACACATTTTCCAATGTACCCAACAATCTCCCCCTATTTGGAGAAGTTATAACCCTTAGTCAATGATATACACCATTCATAATAAACACACATTATGATGTATAATAACATTACATGACAAGGTAATTTATAAACAAAACATGTATAAAATGACATCACAGAATAATGATGCAAATATAATGAGCATTAATCATTGTTTTGTTTAAACTTTCAAAAGTTTCTTAACAATAGTTTACATAGATTCTTAAAACTAAAAATTACAATATTATAAAATCTAGTCAATCTATTCTAAGGCTAAACAGGCCTCTTGATGATTATGTCTTTGTCTGACTGGATCTTGGCTTGTACTGGAGCTTCAGTATCTTCAGCTGGCTTCTTACGCTTCAGATCTTTCTTCTTTTGTTCTTCAGCCCTTTTTCTTTGCCTTTCAAAATAGTGAAAAGACTTTGGGAAGTACTTGCTAGGCTCCTGAGCATTAGGAGGTAGCTTCCCAGCTTTTGCCTTTCTTCTATATTGTAGAATGGCTTCCTGCCTAGCTTCATGCTTGTTCCATTATTGCTCTGTGTACCATTTTCCCCTTTCATGGGTCTGATCCTTCACAGCTTTCCAGGCAGTCAAGATAATATTCCTAGAAGTAGGACTCCACTGCTCAAAATCAGGCTTTAACTCAGCCTATTCTCTAAATCTTTTCTTTGACAGTTGAGCTTCTTGATCTTTATTCAAAACTGCCTCTGACATTTCTACTTTCTCAATAATAACCTTTTTAGTACCCTCTGGAGGGCTGTACATTGACTGTACTTCTTACTGAATCATATCAAAATCTGCTGGAGGGTAAATGACCTGAGCAACTTCAGGTTGAGCACCTTCAAAATAAGCAGGTTACACACCTGACTCAGCTATATTATCATCATCACATAGGGGTGGATATCCAAGGGTGGCTCTGATGCTATTGTTACATTATTATCATCATATAGGGGTGGATATCCAAGGGTGGCTCTGATACTATTAGATATCCATTTAGCATGATTTGAGCCAGCTTTGACTAACACTCTCTCCCCATTTATGACTTCTCTTTCAATATGATCTCTGAGGTCATCTTTCAGAAATCTTACTTATTCATCAAGATAATTTACACCATCTTTATAAAATGACCTTAATTTCAGTAGCTGATCAGAAATGATCTTTTGTGAAGTCTTAATAGCTGTTTGGACAGCAGCTAGTTCTTCCTGGAATTGTTTATCAAAATCTGACTTGGCTTTAGCCCTTGCCTCAGTCTGGGCAGTAACAATATTCTCTAATTCTGTAACAATCACATTATGTGATTCAGTCAGATTGTCATTCATCCTTAGTTGATTTTCTAGGACATAGCCTTGCGTAACAGCTATGTCATCAACTTGAGTCTTTATTCCTTCTTGTTGTTTTGCAAGATAGACTACAACATTGCCACCTTTGTGAAAGCAATCTGTCATTTCCTGCTTGTTCTGATTTACTTCAAATCTTATGGATTTGATATCTTGAGCCAAGGAGAATTACAGATCTTTATGGGTCTCATCCATATATTTCTCCATAGCTATTCTTTGTTCATCTAACTTTACTTGCAAGGATACCAACAAAGAGCTATAATCTTGTGTAGGAACTGGTTGTGGAGCAGTTTGCAGTGCCCTTTTATAGCTTTGGCTTCTTCTTTTGAAAACCATCATCTTTCTTTTCTTTGCTTGTATTTCTGCTTCATCTTCAGAAGCTGAGGTACTTGCAATATCAACTCTTTCCTTAGGACTAAGAGGCAATTCCTTTTCAGTCCTAGGTTGCTCCCCCCTCAGTGTTAGCTTGCTCCCCCTCAGTTCTTGCATTCTCCCCCTGAGTCCCTTGCTCCTCCCCCTCAGTCCTGACTTGCTCCATATTAGTGAACAACTCTTCTAGGGTAAACTCTTGTTGAGTTGGGACTAGAGGCACTCTTAACTCTGGAGCATCAGCAGCTGTAGATGTATCCTCCATGATAACATCCTATGCTTGATTGTTGAGTTGAGTGGTCTGGTCAACATCAACCAAGGGCATAGTTAGTGTTTCATCCTCATTATTGAAAATTGATTGATTTACTTCATGGATTACCTCAAGAATAGTTTGTGTAGCCATTTCACTGTCTAAGTGTGTTGGCTCTTCCTCAAGATGAGGTTCCCCCTGCATCTGATCATCATGTCTAATGTCTTGAGCAGGTAATTTTTCAGGAATCTCTGGCCTCTCTTCATCAGGCATGTCCTTTGTTAGGACCCTATCACATATGGAGATTATCCTTATATCCATCCTTCTCATATGGTTGATCTTTGAACCAGTAGTCTGTTCCATTACTTCTGAAATTGTTCCAGCCAAGTAGAGACTCATGATTCTCCCCAGATTTGGCTTCTTAATGCCTTTCTTTATCTTTTCAAAGATTACTGCAGACCAATCTGTGTTCAGTCTGAAGATAATCGTGGTCATCAGGCTGAATATATAGGCTGAAACCCTATCATGTCCCCTTGGCTTACAGAGTATGACCTTTCCAACCACTTCAGAAAGGAATTTTCCTTGCAGATTCATCCCTTTCCTGTTCATTGTAGATCCAATCTTCATGGTGGGATCCAATCCACACCACTGAAGTGCTTCCTCAAACTCTTCAAGGTAAGTTTAACTTTAGCTCCCTGAACTGTAGATTTGAGCTTAAGTCCAGTCGAATCTAAAGTAGCTGCGCCATAGAATTCCAGTATTTCTTTCTTCCATATCATTGTAGTTTCAGATACCAGAAATTCCAAACCATTTTCTGCAATTAGGGTAACTATTGTTTTAATCTCAGGTTCCGCATTGTTAAAAGTGTTGCGAACCAGCTCATAGCCTTCGTTGACGTTATCTTCAAGCTTTGGCGCCATTGGGGTTGAGAGAAATCTTGGATGGAGAAGAGAGAGTTTGTCGACACAAGGTTTTGTTCTCGAAAATATGGAGAGTGCGTCGACAGAATATGTTGTTGACCTATTTATACCCTTCTAAATAATGAAGGTCAAAAGGCGCGTCAAAATTCTCTTAATGTGTCGACACAGTTGAAATGTGTCGACACCAATTCTATTTATCTTGGTCGTGTTCGACGAAGAGCCCTTGAAGTCGACGATTTGAGGTCGACGAAGTGTTGTTGAATCTGCGCTCGACGATATATGTCAATTCTGCGCTCGACGATCAGTTGATTCTGCGCTCGACGAAATCTGTGTGTTGATTCTAAGTGTCGACACAACTTCTGGATGTGTCGACACAACTTCTCTGAAGAGTCAACACCTTTTTTCTAGATGTGTCGACGCCACTTCCCTGGAGTGTCGACACCGATTTTCTAGATGTGTCGACATCACTTTTCTAGAATGTCGAGACCAACTACTATGTGTCGACACAGATAACTTTTTGTGTCGACATAATTTTACTTAGCCAAATTTGTTAGACTAATTTATGTTCAACATACCTAATTTAATTTTGAAATTATTGAATTTAGTTTCATCTAATGGTTTAGTGAACATGTCAGCAATTTGTAAATCTGTATTAACAAATTCTAAAGAAATATCTTCTTTCTCTACATGATTTCTACGAAAATGATATCTTATTTCTATATGCTTGGTTCTACTATGAGAAACAGGATTATGAGCAATAGAAATAGCAATAGTAGAATCACATAATAATGGAGTTCTACTTACCTGAATACCATAATTTTCTAACTGATGTTGTATCCACAATAGTTGTGCACAACAACTTCCTGCAGCAACATACTCAGACTCAGATGTGGAAATTGCCACACTAGTCTGCTTCTTACAGCTCCATGACACCAGTATTCCTCCTAGAAATTGACAGGTGCCTGTTGTGCTTTTCCTATCTACTTTGCATCCTGAGGTTTGTTCTACATAGACCTCCTCTTTTAAGTATCCATTTAAGAATGCTGACTTAACATCCATTTGGAATACTTTGAAGCCTTGATATGCTACATAGGCAAGGAATAGTCTGATTGCTTCCAACCTTGCCACTGGAGCAAAAGTCTGATCAAAGTATATGCCCTATTCCTGCATATATCCTTTGGCAACTAGTCTTGCCTTGTTTTTCACTATGATCCCACTCTCATCAAGCTTTTTTCTATAAATCCACTTTGTCCCTATGACATTGTGGCCCTTTGGTTTTTGAACCAACTCCCAGACCTTGCACCTTCTGAATTGATTTAACTCCTCCTACATAGCATCAATCCAGTGTGGGTCTTGAATAGCTTCTTCAAATCTCTTGTGTTCCAGTTGAGATAAGAAGATTGAGTAAAGAACTGTATTTAAGTTCATGCTCCTTATTTGTACTCCATGTCTTGGATCACTAATGATCTAGTGTGCAGGATGATCCTTTAAATGTCTAACTGCTGGAGGTAATCTATCAACAGTTTGACCTTCTTCAATCCCTTCATTATGCTGCACCTCATGGTCTTCATTTTCCTCTTGAGTGTCTTGTACTCCCCCTGGACAGCAACTACCATTTTCCTCATCCTGCTTTGTAGTTGTATCTTCTTTGATAGTAAGTTGGTCCATCTTCTGCTGTATACCTGGAGAGCTACAAGAACTACTAAGAAACTCACTGTTAAAAAGTCTAGATTCATCAAATATGACATGAACAGACTATTCTACAACTTGAGTAGCCAAATTGTAGACCCTATAAGCCTTACTATTGTTATTGTACCCAACAAATATCTCATCTTGGGATTTGGCAGCAAACTTAGTTAGGTGAGACTTGTCATTGTTAAGCACATAACACTTGCAACCAAAGATCCTAAAATAGGATAAGTTTGGTTTTCTGTCTTTCATAACCTCATAGGGTGTCTCTTTGTGGCTTTTGGTGATGGAAGCCCTATTGAGCACATGACATGCAGTGTTTACTGCCTCAACCCAGAAATATTCTGGGAGAGTAGTGTCACTTAATAGTGTTCTTCCAGCCTCAATCAATGTCCTATTCTTTCTTTCAGCAATATCATTTTGCTGAGGTGTTCTAGGTGAGGAGAATTCCTGATGAATCCCAAATTCTTCACACAACCTTGTCATACTTTTAGATTGGAATTCAGTTCCATGGTCACTTCTGATTTTGACCACTGAACTATCTAATTCATTCTGAATTTGTTTGACAAAATTGCAGAAGACATCTGGGGTTTCAGATTTCTGTCTCAGAAAGAATACCCATGAAAATCTAGAATAGTCATCTACAACCACAAAAGTGTAGACCTTCCTACCTAGACTATGAATTGGCATATGATCAAATAAATCCATATGCAAGAGGTATAAGCACCTCACTGAATCTTTTGTTACTAGGCTATGAAAGGAGGATCTGGTCTGCTTACCTTTTTGATAAGCTGAGCATATTTCATCCTTAAAGCACTTAACTTGAGGACCATTCCTCACTAACTCTTTACTAAAGAGTTAGCCAATAGTCTTGTAGTTAAGATGAGCTAGCCTCTTGTGCCATTTGACACAATGAGAGGCTTTTTCATCAGCCACAAGACAGATAGGAGAATTTTTATTCTCACTCTCAAAGTTTAGGCAATACACATTTCTATTTCTATAGCCAGTCAATATGACTTTTTGATCACTTGACCTCTTGATATGACACCCATTCTTAATAAATGAAATATCATATCCAAGATCACTTAGCTGGCTTATGCTTATTAGGTTATGTTTCAAACCCTTCACATAAGCTACTTGAGTGATAGTGATTAAGTTGTTAGAAATGTTACCAAACCCTTTGATGACTCCTTTTTTCAGAACCACCAAAGATTACTTTAGGCCCATTCTATATTTGTGAGTAGTCCTTCAATAATCCTCTTGTTCCAGTCATATGCCTAGAACATCCACTGTCCAAGTACCATATAGGGGCATGACAACTTGGACTCACCTGCAATAAAGATTACTTAACCTTAGAACCCAAATAACTTTTGGGTCCTTGGTTCAAGTTAGCCTGAAACTTGACAAATCTGCCTGCAGCTCTTCTAACAGGTAGACTACTATCATTCTTGACACTAGTATTGTGCCAACAGTCTAAGGCATAATAGCCTATCTTGACACAGCACCAACACTCATGCTTATTATACCTCTTTTTAGGTACAATCTTAGCTGTATTGTTTGCAGCAGATCTTTTGTTTTGTGCTGGGGCTTTGCCTTTATTATTGGACTGTGCAGCCCATGCAGTTCCCTTAAAGCCTAATCCTGCCTTACCCTTTTGAGACACAAAGTCATCAATTATGGGTAGGACAGATTTTGGCTTAGAGAAACTAGCCATTATTTCGTTCTCTTTTTGAAGTCTGTTTTCCAGACTTTTGATCTGATCATTTTTGAATGTGATTGTACCCATCTGAATAACAGTTATGTTTTTCAGCTTGGCAATCTCATTCATCTTCTGATCCAGCAGCTTATCTGAATCAGATGCAGCCAACTTAAGAGCTGCAATTTCCTTAGCCAGATTTTTGGCCAGGTTTTTGCTTCTCTTGAGTGCCTGCAACAAATCCCCATATTCATCTATAAGCTGATGAATATCTCCTTTAGATTCAGACCCATCCACATCTCTTGAAGCAGATGCATCTGATTCTGACCCAGTGTATAAATCAGAATCTGTAGATAAACTTTTTACCTTACTGGGACCAGGTTGATCCTGGCACTGGTCTTCTTCAGACATAGCCATCAGTCCTTTGCACTGATGGTCTTCTTGCTCATAGATAGAGACCAGTAATTTCAAGAACTCATCCTCTTCTTCTGTTGCAAATAAACCAATATAGGCTTCAGCCTCAGATTCAGACTCTGAAGTTGGTTGATCTGTCCAACTTTTCTCTTTCTTAGCTACCAAGGATTTCTCCTTCTTGCTCTTGTGCTGAGACTTCTTTTTTATCAGCAGACTCCTTCCTTTTGTCTGGACAGTCAGCCACAATATGTCCAGGTCTGTTGCAGCAATAACAAATAATCTTTGATGTAGTTGACTTGCTAGGCTTTGTCCCACTCCTGTCCTTCCTGGATGATTTCCTCTTCTGATAATAGTCATCCTTGGACTGAGATGAGGATGACTTAGATCTCCACTGCTTCTTGTTTAAGAATTTCTGAAACTGCCTTGTGAAAGCAGCAAAGTCTTCATAAAAATTACTGCTGTCTGAACTGTGATTATCAGAATTTTCTGAGTTCACTTCTGCAGATTTCTTAGGAGAAGATGGAGACATCCTCCTATTCTTCCTTATGGATTCTACCTTGAAGGCCACTGACTTATCTCTATAGTCAGCCTTTGTATTTTTCTCTTCCTCCTTTCTGGCCAACATCTGCATCTCATAAGGCAGCAATTTGTCAAACAGTGTTGGAGGTAAAATTTCTACCAGTCTTGCCACTTCCCTTATGCACAGATCTTTGTATCCCAATCCTTAGTCAAAGACCTAAGAAATTTGTCATTCAGCTCATATGTACTAAAGATTCTTCCATATGACATTAGTTCATTTACAATTCTATAGAACTTCTTATAACATTCAGTTATGCTATCAGACTTAGCTTGTTTGAACTCTCATATTCTTGATTAAGCAAAGACATTCTATCCTGTCTAACCTCTTCAGAACCCTCCATGTAGACAACCAATGTGTCCCACATCTCCGTGGAGGTTTTACAATGAATCAGATTCTGGAATGTTGAGTCATCTATGGCACTCACTATAATATTCTGTGTTTTTTTATCCATTATAGCCAAGATGATCTCATCCTTAGTCATTTATGAAAAATCCTTAGGAGTCCATTGATTAGCATCAAGAACAGAAACCTTCATTGGAATATATGGTCCTTCCTGAACTGTTATATAAATTCTAGGATCAGATGCCTCCATAAATAGTCTGACCCTTTCCTTCCATATTCCAAATATTTCCTTCCTGCAGATAGACAACTTCATTGAACCAAGCTCTTTATGGTTTTCTCCTGAACCCATCTTCTTTAACTTAATTCTGCCTTACAGATCTAACTCAGATTGTTAAGTCTTTCTTTGAGAAACCTCCCTCTGATACCACTTGAAAGAATTGGTTCCTAAACACCTAGAGGGGGGGGTGAATATGTGCAATTCCTTTTTCTTTTAAAGCAGAACTTTTAATTCAGTTAATTAACAAAAACAGACAGTTCTACAACTATCACAGCACATAAATAATAATATCACACACAATCACAGATTGCACACTGATTTATAGTAGTTCCCCAACGTCTGGGTACATCCACTTCCCCCTTTGCCTATCTAGTAGTGTGCTAGATTCGACCTAACTTCTTTCCTTCTCCTCAGATCCTCAGATCTTACAGCTCAGAACCCAAAAAAGGCTCCTACAACTCAGAGTGAGTCCACACTCCTACAGCTCAGGCAATCTGCCCTACCTCAGCCTTCAACATGGCCTACAACTCAGAGATGAAAATCTCCTATAACTCAGGCTCTCAGCTCTACCTCAGCCTTCAACAAGGCCTACTGATGGCGACGGTGATGACGACGGCCACCAGGACGGCCAACTTGGGAATGACTATGTTGAAGATGTGCCGGCAAAGGACGTGCGACGTCGTAGCGGTCATGGTTACAAGCTTCGCCCTCGCAACAAGACTCATATTTGATATTTTAGCTTTGGTGTGCTAATAGCCTTTTCATGATGGCTCTTTTAAAAAAAACATTATTTAATTTCTGCATTTTCTTTATGTGGTGTGCCTTTAGCCACTTGTTATTTGCTTTGAGATGTAAGTCTGTATAAGGCCTTGAACTTTTCATTTGATGGTAGAATTAATTGAAATCAAAATTTGGAATTTGCCAACCCTAAAATTTCCCTCTCTTCTTCTCTTAGCCGCCCCCCCCCCCCCCCCTCTTTCTTCCTTCCTCCAAACCGCCGGCCTCAAGGCCACCTCCTCTCTCCCTCTTGCTCTCGGCCGCCCCCTTCTCTCTAGTGCTCGGCTACTCTCCTCTCCCTCTTGCTCACGGCCACCGGAGATCCTCTCTCTCCAAGGATACTTTGGCCCATTCATGAGAGGTTGTTTGCAAGGAAGAAGATAGGGGTTTCCTCCACGGCGTGAAGTGAAGGAGATTAGCACGTTCATCATCCGTAGCGCGCTTCCCGTGGACTTTCAACGGAGGAGCGATCAAACTTGGTGGATCCACGCATCACGGATCTACAAATCCGAGAGGGGTAACGAAAATTTCTACCAAGAGATTTCTTTCTCTAGATAGTTCTTGTGGTGGACGAATTTCTGCGTTATTTTCCGATTTGTTTTTCTTCGCGGTTAATCAAATAATAGATCGGTATTTTTTCGTTTGGATTTCCGAAAGATTCGTAAGAGGATTGGCGATCCTCAATTTCTTTTTGTTGGGATAGATCCTACCATCTTTCGAATCATTTTGTTCTTGGTGGATCTATTTTGGTACAACCCAAAAGCTCGTTCGGGATCAATATTATCCCATTTAGCCGGAAAGAATTTGGCATATAGCCAACATTCGATCTATTTGCGGAACGGCGATCCGTATTGTTAGCGCGAGCGATAAATAAAATAATTGTTGTGGCTGCGTTTTCGTTAGCGTGTGGAATAGAGAGCGTAGATCGTGTCGTAAGCGTTATCGGGGCCTCCATAATGAATCTCTAGGACATACCCTGCATCAATTTGGTATCAGAGGGAGGTTTTCGTCAATTTCCTAATTGGCACTCCTCCCCCTCTTCAAATTAAAACAAATAAATTTCAAATTTTAAATTTCAAATTTCAGATTTCAAATTTCGAATTTCAAACTTCAAATTTCAAAATTTCAAATTTCAAATTTCAAATTTCAAAATTCAAAATTTAAATTTCGAATTTCAAATTTCAAATTTCAAAATTTCAAATTTCAAAATTCAAAATTTCAAATTTCAAATTTCAAATTTCAAAATTCAAAATTTAAATTTCACATTTCAAATTTCAAAATTCAAAATTTAAATTTCACATTTCAAATTTCAAAATTTCAAAATTCAAATTTCAAAATTTTAATTTTAAATTTCAAATTTCAAATTTCAAAATTTCAAAATTTCAAATTTCAAAATTTCAAATTTCAAATTTCAAATTTCAAAATTTAAATTTCAAATTTTCAAATTTCAAAATTTGAAAATTCAAATTTCAAAATTCAAAATTTAAATTTCGAATTTCAAATTTCAAATTTCAAAATTTCAAATTTCAAATTTCAAATTTCAACATTTAAAATTTAAATTTCAAATTTCAAATTTCAAATTTTAAAATTCAAATTTTAAATTTCAAATTTCAAATTTCAAAATTTCAAATTTCAAATTTCAAACTTCAAAATTTAAAATTTAAATTCCAAAATTCAAAATTTCAAATTTCCAATTTCAAATTTCAAAGTTTAAAATTCAAAATTCAAATTTCTAATTTCAAAAATCCAAAATTATGGCCTATGACGTTCACGTTTCCCAGTTGGACTTTTGGTATGATAAAACCATGACTAAGTTTCCCCCTAAGCAATGCCACACTTGTCCTACTTATGACGGTTTAGGGTGTCCTAAAATTTTTAGGGATTGACTTAAGGGTATAGAACTTCATTTTAAGTGTTATGGATGGGATGACCCCCAAAAGATTCACTTTGCCCGAGAACGGTTAATAGGTCAGGCCCAGTTATTTTGGCTGAACGAAGAGCGTCGTGTTGGTGGTTATCAACATAATTGGCAGGCGATGCGTAGCCTCCTTTCAGATCAATTTGATCCTGCCTATCTCCGTACTACCAACACCGAGCCTATGAGTGAGTACGGCTTACTACATTATTGTCACACCGACCTAGACCTCACCTTTAGTACGGCTTTGGAGATTGAGAAGCGCCGACCTCCTAGGAGAAAGGTTCACTCACGTCAGAAGATTATTACCTTTGAGTCTAATGGCGTATCTGATATTGGCTCTATTGTGCGTCCTATTCCGAATACGCCCGTAGTTCTTTTTGAATCTTCTCCTGAGCTGCCTGATCTAGTCGTTGACTCTCCTGATGAGTCTGCGGTAGTGTCTAAGACTGAGCACGCCACTGTGGGTGAGACCGACTTAATTGATGAGCTTAGTGATGACGAGGAGTTTGGTTACCCTAGTGACCTGGACGAGGATTTCTCCTCTGAGGAATCGTCTCCTCTTCCTTTCGACGATGTTTCTGAGGCGTCTCCCTTGACAGTTATGGAGTCTTCTGATGACCCTGAGTCAGAAGACATTCCGGCTGAGTCACCCTATGTTGAGAGCTTACCTATTACTGATTTAGGTGATGACCTGCTTGAACACGAGCTAGTTCCTTCTAGCCTGGAACATATTGAGGTGCCCATTTATTTAGCTTCCTCGGTAGGTCAATCCAGTCGGATCAGTGCGAGTGAGGATCACAATATTATAATGATTGATCCCGGTTTGGTCGATGGTTCAACGTTGTTGGAAGAGTCACCTTGGGATGGATGTTTATCTTGGGATAATCTTAGTGGTGCACATCCGCGAGATAGTTCATTGATATTATCATCATTGCTTGAGGGTCATAGTAATTTAGATTCTTCCCAGGATTCGATTTGCCCAACCCTCCATCATGATTTAGACAATGTACCTACTTCGTGGGAAGATTTGGTTAGCGAAGGATGTGACGTTTTGGAAGAGTTACCCTGTGTGGGAAGGCTATTTGTGGATGACGGTAGCACTGAGGACCCGATAAACATTTCTTTGATGTTAGCTCCTTCGCCAGAAGCCCAAAATGGATTAGGAATTTTGTCGAGTACGATCTTTCCTACTTTTGAGACCAATACTGATTCTGATTTGGACGAATTATCTAGTGGGTTGGAAGACATGTCGGCTGATTTGGTAGTCACCCCGTGATGAATGTTTATCTGATAGTGAGTTAGATGATGACGATCCGGCTGAGTTTTCGGTAAGGACGAATCTACTGTTTGATTTTTCCTTTGATTTTGATGGCTTGCACCCGGAGGATTTTTCTTGTACGTTAAATCCATGTTTTGACGGTGAGTATGATTTAGTTCCTCCTCCGGAATCGCCCATGTCGACTCCTCCTCCGGTTCACTTGACTCGATTAGATGACTTGTTAGGTAACGAGCTTGTCATTTCTAGCCCGAGATATTTGGAGATGTTTATTTATCCAGCTTCCCCATTCGACTTACCCAGACGGATGTGTGTGAGCGATTTGTTAGTTGTCGCGTTCGGTCTTTCCACTACTTTTCATAGATCTGACTATATTGTTCCTAGGATGGACCATTCATCTGACCTCTTGGCGTTGGGTAAGGCTTCTTTTTGGACTGCTAGCGATTCCATGGCGATGGTATGTTTTGATGTGGTGTCCCCCAGACACAATTATTTGCCAAGCCCGGTCGCTTGCATTTATCCTCCGCCTTTTGATCATCCGTGCATGCACACGTTAGTGAACGTAGTTGGGTATGTTGAGTTGTGTCTCCCGCACTACCTTTCAACTCCGGGAGCATCCAACTCTATAGTTGGTGATGAGCGTTTTCCGCAGGCATTTCTTTGTGAAATTTTTAAATCAAAATTTAAATCTAAATTTAAAACTATGGCGTTGGACTCCACGGAAATCGTTAATGAATTTAAAGCACCCATGCCACCAGACTTAGTCCCGTTATTTTCTACTGTTAACTCAAGTCATGTTGCACATGGGTTCACCCCATACGGTTCATGGGACCTAATCCTTCCGCATGCTCAACTAGCGTACAATAATTCTAAGAACAGGTCCACTAGGTTGTCTCCGAATGAGATAGTGCATGGTTATAAGGCGCCAGTGCCTCTTGACTTGGTTTCGTTACCGCCTTCTTTTAAGTCAAGTCAATTTGCACAGGACTTCGCTTCACATGTTCACACTCTCCATGAGCATATTGGCAAGACGTTAGCTAAGCAATATTCTATCTATCAATCGAATGCTAACGTACATAGGCGAGCAGTCTCCTTGAATATTGGTGATTTGGTTATGGTCCGTCTTATCCCTGAACGGATGCCTTCGGGCACCATAAAAACATTAGCGAACAAGAAAGCCGGTCCTTTTCGAATTTTGAAGAAATTAGGCGAAAATACTTATTTGTTAGAATTACCCCTTGATTGGGGAATCTCCCATGTGTTTAACATTTCGGATTTAACGCTTTTTGTTGCTCCACCACCTGAACTGTCTGTCTCTCCGTTTAATAATTCCACTATACAATCTAATGGGGTGGGGGGTGAGCTCAATTCTGGATCGCTTTCTCCTTCGAAATCAACGGGAGGTTTCCCCGGACGGATTTCTTGCCTGACAGGATTTTGCAGGATGATGTGTTTCCCACTCCCGACGGCGACATTCACAGGTTTTTGGTTCGTTGGCGTGGTCGTCCGGCTTCGGACGACTCTTGGCTCTCTGCTGCACAGGTGGATCTTCTTGACGCGGACCTCGTACGCCGTTATATTTCAGCCCGCTCATCAGAGATGAGTCCTTTTGAGCGGCGGAGGATTGATGGTGACGGTGATGGCGACGGTGATGACGACGGCCACCAGGACGGCCAACTTGGGAATGACTATGTTGAGGATGTGCCGGCAAAGGACGTGCGACGTCGTAGCGGTCATGGTTACAAGCTTCGCCCTCGCAACAAGACTCATATTTGATATTTTAGCTTTGGTGTGCTAATAGCCTTTTCATGATGGCTCTTTTAAAAAAAACATTATTTAATTTCTGCATTTTCTTTATGTGGTGTGCCTTTAGCCACTTGTTATTTGCTTTGAGATGTAAGTCTATATAAGGCCTTGAACTTTTCATTTGATGGTAGAATTAATTGAAATCAAAATTTGGAATTTGCCAACCCTAAAATTTCCCTCTCTTCTTCTCTTAGCCGCCGCCCCCCTCTTTCTTCCTTCCTCCAAACCGCCGGCCTCAAGGCCACCTCCTCTCTCCCTCTTGCTCTCGGCCTCCCCCTTCTCTCTAGTGCTCGGCTACTCTCCTCTCCCTCTTGCTCACGGCCACCGGAGATCCTCTCTCTCCAAGGATACTTTGGCCCATGCATGAGAGGTTGTTTGCAAGGAAGAAGATAGGGGTTTCCTCCACGGCGTGAAGTGAAGGAGATTAGCACGTTCATCATCCGTAGCGCGCTTCCCGTGGACTTTCAACGGAGGAGCGATCAAACTTGGTGGATCCACGCATCACGGATCTACAAATCCGAGAGGGGTAACGAAAATTTCTACAAAGAGATTTCTTTCTCTAGATAGTTCTTGTGGTGGACGAATTTCTGCGTTATTTTCCGATTTGTTTTTCTTCGCGGTTAATCAAATAATAGATCGGTATTTTTTCGTTTGGATTTCCGAAAGATTCGTAAGAGGATTGGCGATCCTCAATTTCTTTTTGTTGGGATAGATCCTACCATCTTTCGAATCATTTTGTTCTTGGTGGATCTATTTTGGTACAACCCAAAAGCTCGTTCGGGATCAATATTATCCCATTTAGCCTGAAAGAATTTGGCATATAGCCAACATTCGATCTATTTGCGGAACGGCGATCCGTATTGTTAGCGCGAGCGATAAATAAAATAATTGTTGTGGCTGCGTTTTCGTTAGCGTGTGGAATAGAGAGCGTAGATCGTGTCGTAAGCGTTATCGAGGCCTCCATGACGAATCTCTAGGACATACCCTGCATCACCTACCACTCAGAGAACTTACTCTCCTACAACTCAGCCTTTATAAATCAGGCTTACAACTCAGATCTTAAAAAGATCCTACAGAAAATAGATGTTAATTATAAATCTACCACCACCCTGGTTGAGAGAGAAAGGATGAACAGTTTCTTGATCAGTTTGTGAACAAATCTGATGATAGAGATCAACCTGTCTTAGCTTTCCTCAAAGCTTTTTGAATCTGAACACAGTAGGGTTGATCTCCTTTGAAGTCGATCTTCAATCATCTTCTTTCTTGAAATTCAGAAATCAATCTGAATTCTTCTTGGCAGACTGGTTCAGAATCTACACTTAACATACTTGTTGATGTAAGTCCCTTTCTTCACTTGAATAGATGGAGCTCTCTCTCTCCAAATTCTTCTGAAGATTCTTCTGAATTCTTCTTTGCTTTCTCTTGATAAACTCTGAGTAGCTCACCACTTGATAATGTCTTCTTAGATCTTCTGTTGAAAATCTTCTTCTATATGTTATTGTGTATTAGTATCTCTATGTCTTATCTCTTCTGTTGATAGAGAATGTTTTTATATAGACTTTCTCCATGGTAACCAGCTGATCAGGTTTCTAACAAACTTCTGACAGCTCTGACAGCTTCAGTAGACTGGTTGGTTATGGCAGCTGCCAAGTCTTCCAGTCACTTCTTGAAACTCTGTATCTGTCAGCAAAGTGTCGAGACTGAACTTCATCATGTGTCGACACAAGTAGACTAAGTGTCGACACAAGCCTTGGTGGTGTCGACACAGCTCCCTTGGTGTTGACACTACTTCTCGACACAGCTTCTGTTGAATGTGTCAACACAATCACTTCTTCTCTTCACAAAAATTAACTTTGTTGAAACTCTATTATGTGTCGACACAAGTCCTGTGTGTCGACACAGTTGATGTCGACAAAGTCTTCTGTGTGTCGACACTGCCTCTGTGTGTCGACACAGTTGCTGTCGACTAAGCTTTTCTGTGTGTCGACTCTGCCTCTGTGTGTCGACACAGTTTCTTTTGGTGTCGACACATCCTTTCCAAGTGTCGACACAATTGACTCCAGGTGTCAACACAGCTTTTCTCCAGTGTCGACATAAGCCTTCATTAGTGTCGACACAGCTTCTTCTGGTGTCGACTCATAGACTTAGAAACTTTTCTTGCATTCCTGCATTTTCTTAACCTGCACATATAAACTCAAAACAACATCAAATACACCTTGATGAATATCATTGAGTAAGGTGAGGCTTCTTCAAATCTGGTACACATTTTCCAGCAACAATAACCTTTCTGAGTGGTAGAGTATCCTAGAAAGACACATTTAGTGGCCCGTGGTGAGAGTTTGTCACAGGTGGCAGCGGGAGAGTGCACAAAGGCGGTGCACCCAAAGATGCGCAGAGTAAGAGGAAACGAATTCGTGTTCGGATAAAGAATGGAGAATAGGGTGGCACCGTGGAGAACTGTGGAGGGAATGCGATTGATGAGATAACATGAGAGGAGGACAACATAGCCCCAATAGGAGCGAGGAACATGCATTTGGGTCAACAGAGTGTGAGCAACATCGAGGAGGCGATGGTTTTTGCGTTCTGCCACCCCATTTTGTTGTGAGGTGTAGACACAACTAGTTTGATGAATAACACCATGGTGCACACAGAAAGATGAGAAATCATGACTAAGATACTCCTTAGCATTATCAGAACGAAGGATTTTAATAGACGTATCAAACTGAGTCTTAATCATAGAATAAATGATATCCAGATAGAGAACAGTTCGCAGCGGTCCTTTAGAATATACACCCACGTACACCTAGAAAAATCATCAATAAATGTGACAAAATATGAACTACCCCGAGCGATGGTGAGGGTAGGAGCAGTACCCCATACGTCAGAGTGAACGAGGTCGAACAGATAGGAAGATCGACGAATTTGCATTGGTTGGATGGATGAGCGGTGATTCTTGTCGAGCTGACATGCATCGCAGTTTAGAGGAGGATGATGAGGAGGGAGGTGGGGTAGAAGCTGGCGCAGAAGCATGGGAGGAGCATCTCTAAGGCGAAGATGCCATTGGAGAAGATCGGTAGAGGAGGAGGAGAAGGTGGATAGAGCAGAAACGTTATCGAGGAAGTAGAGGCCGCCACTCTCAGTCTCAGTAGCAATCGTCCGTTGAGAGTCCGGATCCTGAAAAGAACAAGAAGTAGGAGTGAATGTGACGGAACACCGTAGTTGTTTGCATAGAGAAGTAATCGATAATAAATTGCAAGGGAAGTTTGGCATATAGAGGGTATCTGTCGGATTAAGAGACGGAGTGACTTGAACCATTCCCATCCAATTGACCGGTGAGGAAGAGTCGTCCGCAATGAAGACCGGAGGCAACCGATCATGTGTTTCTAGAAGAGGAAAACACTGAGGATTTCCTGTCATATGATTGGTAGCATCAAAGACGATCAACCATCAGTCGTGAGTAACAACGTGCGCACTACCAGAAGATGTGACCACCGAGGCGGACTGCGTGGAGGAGGTGGAGGCCATAGAAGAGAGGTCGTGCGATCAAATAGGAGGCAGAGAGAAAAAGTCGCGGCGACAAGGACAGAAACACCAAGTCGGGCGAACAACAAGCAGGACGTGTGGCAAGGAAGGCCGTAGCTAAGAAGCAGAGCAAAGCAGAGGGAACTAAGCTGCATGGCTAGAGAGAAGACCACGCTAACTGGGAGGAGTTTGCAAGAAAGGCAAACAGGTCGTGCGAATAGAGCAGAGACCGCATGAACAGAAACTGACCACGCGAATAGAGGGAGATCGCGGGGAGAGAAGAGGCAAAGAAACCGCGAAAATATGTCACAGAGACAAAAAAAGATACAGGCCGCCATCACAAAGGGCAGCGGCTAAGAGGAGACAAAAACAAGTCGCGAGGAGGAAACAAGTTGCGTAGAGGAAACAAGTCGCAAACAAGTCGCGAGAAGAAGGAGCAAGCCGTGCAGATAGGTCACGCGGAAAGCGGAAGCTCACAGAATCAGGAGGAAAAGATCGGTGACTCTGATACCATGTGCGAACAGAAAAGAGCAGACTAAAAATTTGGAGTAATGTAAACTTTATTATCCAAAAAAGGTTTCTATTACAAGGGTATAACCTCCCTTTTATAGAATGGAGGAGATAAAAGAGATTACAATTAAGCAATGTGGGACTAAAAAAATTACAGGTGTAAGCAGTTTAACATAAAAACAAGCCGAACAGGCTGCACGGTTAGATGAATAGGCTAACCGCCGGCCACCACAAGAGACAGGGAACAAGCCACCATTGGAGACCACCAGACCGCCCGGTCTCTAAGCCGTCTGAGACAAACCATTAGACCGCACAGATAACCACAGCCACAGTTCATCCATCAAACCACAGGAGAGAGACCGACAGATCGCGCGGTCTCTAAACCGCCAGAATCATACCGCCCGGTCTCCATACAGCAACACCTTTGGATCTTTCAAGCATATTAGTCTTACCTTGTCATTCTTCTCAGGATGCCGAAGCCACGAGCGAGCTGCGATCTCACGCTGTCGAACTGGAGGTTTGCATCGCCGAGCTGGAGAAGGAGAACAACAGATTGAGGGAGGAGAATAAAAGGCTCAAGGGAAAGTTGATTCGGCAGACAGACACCGTCCCTTTCCTCTCCCACCTCTCGCGAACGCCTCCTCTTCTTTGCAAGTACGGGCTTCCTTAACCTCTGATCTCCCTCGCAGATGCTCTTCTTCGCGAGTAAGGGCATGAGAACAACACCTACCTGATCGTCTTCGTGATGCAAGGTCTCGGGCTCGCCAATGTTGTCTCCACTTCCTGCTCCGCTCTTCTCATCCGAGCCCTAAAAGGTCCCACTCTCTATCTCTCTCCCTCTCTATCTCCATTCATCTCCCTATCTCTCTCGCTCTCTCTCTCTCTCTCTCTCTCTCTCTCTCTAAATGAAGCTGAGATGTTTTGTATGTGTTGGAGCATTGTTGGATTGAGTTGGATTGCATTAAAATCTGAAATGATTCAAGATCTTTGTATTTAGCTTGGGAATGTGTATAAGAAGATTTCACAGTTTGTGCTTTCATTTAATTTTAAAATAAATTTTGGTTTGGGGGTGCATTGTTGAATGGATATGTTAGGAATTTACCAAATGTTAATAATATTAACCGGAGAGTTATTTTAGGTTGGGAGAGAGAGAGAGAGAAGGAGTGAAGCCCGTCGGAAGCTGGCGAAGCTTGCTGCCGCGGTCGTGTACTGCCGCACGAGGCACGAGGGCTGGAGGCTCGTGCCTGTCACTCGTATGTGTATATATATATATATATATATATATATATATATATATATATATATATATATATATATATATATATATATATATATATATATATATATATATATATATATATATACTCACACACACAAGCATATTCGCACGGGTGTATCGATGCTCTCGGGCTTCGCCTGCTTAAATCTGTGCTCGTTGCGTCGCTGTGGGTTGCGCCAGCCTATGAGCGGGCTGCACATGCACCCGAAATCTTCTTTTTCAAAACATATACATATGAGTACTTAAAATGACCGCAAAAAATATAAAGTACTATTCCTATTTTTATTTTGTAAAATTTTACAAATTTTAAATTATAAAAATTAATTTATCTCTCTCTCTCTCTTTATTACCCCTCTCTCTTTCTCTCCCCCCCCCCCTTCCCTCTCTCCATCTCTTTCTTCATTGAAATTACTCCTCTCTCCCCTTTCCTTCCGCCCTCTCTCTCTCCCTCTCCCTCCTCTCTCTCTCCCAACTCTCCCCCTCCTCATGCTCTCTCTCATGATCAAATGACCAATATTCAATCTTTGATGTGCCTCTCATGATCAAATCACCAATATTATATCTATATTCATATATATATATATATATATATATATATATATATATATATATATATATATATATATATATATATATATATATATATATATATATATTCCTTCTCTCTCCCCTTTCCTTCCGCCCGTGCTCGATGCTCTTGGGCGGCCTTCAGTCGCATCCAGGCGGACAACTTGCAGACGCCTTGACACGTGCATCGCCCTTGTTCGATGCGTCTGCAAGTTGCGTCCGCATCAAGGAGGGTTATGTCCGCAATATATACATATGAGTAATCAAAATGATCGTAAAAAATATTTATATTGTAAAAAAATTATTATTTGACGTAAAAAATATTATTTTCGCTCTCTCTTTCTCTTCATATCCCTCTCTCTCTCTCTA
This sequence comes from Platanthera guangdongensis, assembly GCA_039583875.1. Taxonomy (NCBI): domain Eukaryota; kingdom Viridiplantae; phylum Streptophyta; class Magnoliopsida; order Asparagales; family Orchidaceae; genus Platanthera; species Platanthera guangdongensis. The sequence goes on along the minus strand of CM077153.1, from coordinate 54,472,996 downwards.
GCTCTCTCTCCCTCACACTCTCCTCTCCTCTCTCTTTAATTATATATATATATAAAGAAACCCGTCACCCTCTCCCTCTCTCTACTCTCTCTCTTTTCTTTCTCTCTCTCCTTGCCCTCTCTCTCTCCCAACTCTCTCCCCCCATCTCATGCTCTCTCTCATGATCCAATGGCTCTTGTTTGATCTATGATGTGCCTTCAAATACCTATATTTCTTTATATAATAAGATATATATATATCTATCTACTAATATAAAAGAAATATCAAATGACATTTAAAAGCTATTGAAGAAATCGTGATTGTCCACTCATAATCCAATCAATCAGACTGTTCAATCATTCTAGATCAACAACATTTCGGCTGTTCTATCACACAAACGCATCAGGACCGTCCGTCTGCATTTTCGTAGATATCCTAAATCTAGGATAGTAGGGGATTCTAAACCTATAATGGGAAATTACCATTTTGCCCTTCAGATTATGAAATAATTTGTCTGGGAGGAAATTAAAGCGAAGCCGGCTCGATCCAACCCAACTCGCTCAATAAAACTGCACGCCCTGTCTTAGGGTCTGTTTGGCTAGGCTGAAGCGATGCAGAATCAATGGTGGGAAGCAGTGGTGAGAAAATCTGCTATTTTGCAGAATGGTGGGAAAATCTGTGAAACTGTTTGGAAGTACAGATTTCTCAGTGTTGTTCAGAAATAGAAAACTATTTCAACTATTTGGAAGAAACAGTGGTGGGAAAAGCTGTTTGGAATTTTTTTCATAAAGTTAATTAAAAGGAAATTAAAAATGATAATATTGATAACCAAAATACATTTGTCCTCCAATATGACCAAAATACATTTGTACATCACAACCTTTTATGAGTTTTGAATTTGATCTGCTATGAAATCTCGTAACGCTGCCATAGTAGTTGACCCAGACCCTTCAGTGTTAATAGGATCTATGTTAGGATCAGCATTGCTTAGGTTTTCTCATGTTCTATGCTCGTAAGCTTCTGGATATACCAAATTTTCATCTTCATCGCATGGAGCAATCTCTAGATCAACGCGTGAAGGATGTCGTCGTATGTAGTTGTGTGGAGCCATTGTTGCCACAACAGTTACACATTGCTTTGGGAATTTGTACGGTGGCATCCCTCGTAGGATACTCCATCTTTTTTTCCACACTCCAAATGTTCTTTCAATTAGGCTTCGAAGCGAAGAATGAGTTTTATTGAACATTTCACATCGTCCTTCAATCGGTCTTTCACCCCTTGTAAAATCTGGAAATTGATATCTCCTTTCAGGATATGGCTTCAGTAATCCATTTTGTAATGGATAACCTGCATCTACTATATAATATTTTCCTGCATTAAACAAATATATTGCAATTCATATAAATTTTTTACATAACAGTTTGCAAATTAGAAAATTGATGAAGTCACACCTTGAGGTGGATATGGGAAGTTACATCGTAGATCCCTATATGCGCATTGAAATATGTGACTATCATGAGCAGAGCCTTCCCATCCAAGTACCACATAGGTGAAACACATGTTGAAATCACAGATAGCATTACATTCTGAGTTGGAGTACCATGTCGACCAAAATATGACGATTGTTGGTGCACATGAATACATGCATCGACATGTGTACCATCGATCGCTCCAATACAGTCACAAAAAAATGGAATATAACGTTCATCATGCAAAATATGAGATGGAATCACGCTAAATAATCTGTCTTCCGGAGCAATAACTTTCAAAGATAAACTAGTTATTGTTTTAAGACCTATAGAGAAAAACCTACTAATTGTTTCAGTTGAGTGCTGAAACCTCTATGTTGTCACTCGAATCGGCTCATTGTGTGCTAAAATATATAAAGTAACTGCCAACACCTCCCGTGATGGTGTTCGCTGTGAGCCTTTAAATCCATGTGATTGCTCCAATACTTCTAGCAGGTCAAAAAAAATCTCTTTGGACATACGAAACATGTTATGAAAGCGCACCGGATGACCAAAAATTAGCTCACATAACCATTTATGGCCAGTTTGTGTTGATGTCATGCACGGTATCTTGTCGCAACATAATGTAACATATTAGTGAATCAAACAAACCGATGAAGCAAGTATATTGGCATGACATACATAATATTTCTGTCTATCCAATTGATGAGTCAGCATCAAATCATATTCTTCATCTTCAGATAACTTTGGCTCTGTTGGCTCAGACATGTTCACCAAACTGGGTATAGAAAAGTTCTAAAATAAGCAAAATCAATAAGCAACATATATATAGTTCTAATAAAACAAGATCCAAAATCATGACAAACTGAATTCAATACAACGAACACATAGGTCTAAAATAAGATGCAAACATCCAAAATAAAATGCCTCATAATATAGGTCTAAAATAAGATGCAAACCAGTGTTCCAAAATAAAATGCATTACAACATAGGTCTAAAGTACAGCCCAAAAAAGTTCTAAACCCAAGTACTCTCAATGCTTTGAGTGTACCGATTCTTCAACCAAGTTATCCTTTTATGTGCTTGTAGTTTTAAAAACATGGCTCGGTTCACGGTTGACAAGAAATACACGGTGGAAAAGTCGTACAATTCTGGATCACCCAAAATCTCCACATGCCTTTCTAGCTCTTCAACTACCTCATCGAGGAGGAAAACACTAGGAGGAAGGATTGGTGCAGACTTTTTACTACCAACTAAACGTGATGATTCAACTAGATCATCCATCCGTGATAGTATTTCCTGTTTCAAGCCAGTATATTTCTTTTTTCGTTTACCTAATTTTTTAGGTATGTTATCCTTTATGCCACTGGGAGCAATGTCATCAAGTGTAGGCACAAAGGATCTACTATTTTCAGCAACATTATCTTCATTCCCGACCACTCCTTCCTAATCCAAAAAATAGAAGGCATTGACCCAGTTGCATGAATCCAAACATTATCCCATGAAGCAACATCCTGGCTGAACATCCTATCGAGCTTCCCCTCTAACTCAGGAGCAATTCCTGAATATCAAAATTTTTTCGCCATAGGAATCATCTACATAACAACAGTATTATATGTTATTATAAGCAATCATTAAAATTGGACAAAACAAGCCGAGAGATAAAATATAACCTGTATTCGCTCTTGCCACCATTCATCAGAAGCATCTATTGTTTTTTTAATAGGATCCCAACCTAAGCCAGTCTCTCCTTTTTTCAATTCCCTCCATAATTTCCACTCTCGTTTTAATTGATCTCATTTGTTTTTCAACTGAGCACGATCATATAATAGGCTGGTACGTTCTTTGAATTTAGTTACCAAATTCTTCCACCCATCTTTGATGAAGTGGGTTGTCGGACTATTACCTAACTCAATCTCACGAATACACAGGTCACAATACAAAAGGACATGAGAGGATTCCCAGTTGGCGGAAATTCCTCCTTCCTTAGGTTTACCCATAATCTATGCACATACAAAAAAAACAAAAGATATACATTAGTGGACAAACAACAGTGGATCTACCACCTTGGACCAATAAAAATATGAGAATAGTTTGCAAATTACATTTTGAAAAAAGAAAATTTGGTTCACATATCATGTAACCCTAAGGCACTTGTTTTTCCAATATATAAAATTATGTATGGAACTTGTACTAATAGATTGCTTAAAATTTCGCTTTAAGAGAACACAGGGATAAGAGAAATGGAGAAAATCCACACATGCACAAACCTAACAAGAAAGAGCATCTAATCTCTATAAGTAATCATCTAAAGAACTGTAAGATCCAGGAATCGCTATCGATTTCAGAACAATATGGATGCAGCAACACTTTCCCGAGATCGTTAAACTACCCAAATGTTACATCCAAACCAGGAAGTATAAGGGCGATGAGCAAAAACCAGTAACAATACCATACATAACCCTAACATGCCCAACACTGAAGAACTGGTTAAGAGATAAGATGGAGGAAGAAAAAGAATATACCACAGAAGGATGCAGAAACGAATTGGAGCGAAAATCAAAATCACGCTAGAAACCAGTAACGATACCAGGGAGAAGGGGAAGGAAATACCAGGGAGAAGGAGAAGCTAGCCGCTGGGTAGGGCCGTGGACGTTCACCGTACACCAGCTGGGCGTGAGGATGTTGAAATTTGTGAAGTGAAAGTGGTTGATGGGCAGGCCGGGCGGTTTGAGCGGACAGAGTCCGCGGACTAGGCATACTGTGCGGACTGCTGTTATGCGGCCTGGTGATAGGCCTGGTTGGACCTGGCTGTTCTTGTTGAGTGGCCTGAGCAGTCTGTGTCTGCGGCATGGGCAGTCTGTTAGTTGAGTTCTGGGTGCTAGCTTGGCAATTCTTGAGAAGCGGCTTGTGCGGCCTGTGCAGTCTACTATGAGGACTGGTTGGTCTATGGCCAAGGACGTCGGGCTTCGAGCAAAGCGGACTGAGCAGACTGCGATATGCGGACTGCAGGTAGTGCTTGGTTGATCAATGGCTTTGCGAATTTGCAAGCTTGAGTTAACAGGCTGGTTCTGTGCTCTATCTGCACGAGGAGTGGCGGACTGGCTAGTCCGCGGTGTCCGCTATTACGGACTGTCCTTAGGAGTTTGGCTGTGGCCTTGCCGAGCTCTGGTAGTTCAGCAGTGTTGTTGCTGTGGCGGACTGGTGTTTGGAGTCCAGCAGATGGTCGTTGCATTGGGCAGACGTGCGAGTAGTAGTTGGACTGCCTTACTCTGGTGAGGTGTTGGCGGTCTGTATTCTGGATGATTGGCGGACGGAGCTATGTCCGCCGAGCTTGCACTAGGACTTTTGGTATTTTACTGGACTTGGTCACATTCTGTGACAAGACCAGTGTGTCTGCTGTATTCGCCAAGTCCGCTCTTGACCGGGCGGACTGCCCTTGGTCGTGGACTTGTGGCTGATAGAGGTGTTGCTCTGGTGGTGTGTGGACTGCCTCTTGTATGTGCGGACAGTCACTGAAGGGGGATGTTGCTGTCCTGCGGTGTTTGTGGGCTCTGCGGGCTGGTGCCTTGTCCGCATAGATTGGGCGGACTTATGAGAGTTCGCCTAAAGGTGCATCGCTATTGCTCCTAGCGGTTTGTTCCTTGGAATCCGGCTAAGTACTTGCAGACTCAGCAGACGGGTGTTTTGTTAGCGCGCAGGCTGGGGAGGTAACTCTATCCACTAGGGAGGTGACCACACTCCTCACCTCGTCTATAAATAGAACCCCCCGACATGTCTACAGTAACTGAGTGAACATAAAGTGGGGGCTCGGTCAAAGTGCTGCAGTCTCAGTTTTTTGTCTGTGCGGATTGAATCAGAGTTAACTGTTGTTGTGTGCAGGTCACGTGGCTAGCTTCAAGGAGCCAGGAGTTTGGATTTGACTTCGGTCAAGTACTTGGAAGTGTGCGGTCTCTGCGGTCTCAACAGCTCGCTCTGCGGCTTGTCAGTTCTCTGCTTCAGCTTTGCCAAGTTCCAATAACCTGTCAGCCGGTCTAAGGCGGGTAGGCGGTCTGTTCATCAATTCATCAGTAGTACGCGAATAACGGAGTGTCGCACGACTTTGCGGTCTCAGGCGGACTCCGTGTTCTATTCGTTGTGTAGCAGCTAGAGTCTTGGCGGTTTCAGCGACTAGGCGGTCTCGGCGGTCTGCAATTCTGTTCGCTCGGGTTGTTTTTGGTCTTTCTGTTTTGTAGCTTGTGTACTGGAGAAATCATGTATCGCCACGTATGTCTCGCCTTGTAAATAAGTTAATGAATAAGATCTGCTTGTTCTTCCATGTGCATGTTGTGTTAAGTGTTGCTCCTTGAGATTTCTGTTAGATCAAAGTGTGAACTGGGTAGTGCCGAGAATATTAATTTGGCTTTGGGCTATCTTGCTGACCACTTTGAGAAAATTCAACATGGTATGAGAGGGAGGTTCAGTTTCTTGAGCGGTGTTCAACCATTGTTGTTGCTTTGTGCTTGAGTGGTGATCAACCTGTGTTGGTGCTCTGTGCTTCTGAAGGCTTAACCAATCAGTTGTTGCAATGGAAGGAAGCTATGCGAGGGGTCTTGGCATTGAACTCTTGACCACGACTAACTACAAAAAGTGGAAGTCGTGCATGAAGAGTTACCTTCTTGGTGAGGAGCTATGGGAGGTCGTCGATGGTGACGACAGACAGGAAGTGACTGCTGCATTCGGAACTGCTGAGCAGGTGAGGCTTTGGAGAAAACTCAATGCTAAGGCAGAGTTTGTTCTCAAGAGAGCTATTTCACCAGAACTGTTTGATCACATCATTGGATGTGAGTCTGATGCTGACATTTGGACAACCTTTGATGAGTTGTTCAATAGGAAGAATGTGGCTAGGCTTCAGTTCTTGGAAAATGAGTTGGCAAGGGAACTTAAGGAGACCTGACCATCTCAAAACTCTTTCTGAAGATGAAGAGCTTGTGTGCTGAGCTGTCAGCTCTTGATCCTGATGAGCCTATTTCTGAGGCTAAATTGAAGAGGCACATAATCCGCGGCTTGTGGAAGGAATATGTTTCTTTTGTTACGTCAGTTTAAGGCTGGTCCACTCAGCCATCTTTGCTGGAGCTTGAAAATCTGCTTGCTTCATAGGAAATTCTAGCAAGGCAGATGGCTGGAGTCACTGTCTCTGAGGAGAGCAGTGAAGCACTCTTCATGGGCAAGAAGAAGAAGAGGTGGGAAGGTAAGAAGAAGCAAGTCGCTGCTGAGAATGAGACTTCAACGTCTTATCAGCCGGAGAGGAGCGCTGCTCCAAAGAAGGACTGGAAGAAGAACTTGAAGTGCTACAGGTATCATCAGCGAGGGCACTTCAAGCGGGACTGCAAGGTCAAACTGCAGCCTGGGCATGCTGCAGGCAAGGAGGAAGCTTGCTCTAAGAGTGAGGAAGTTGAATGGGGCGAAGCTTTCATGACGGGCACTTATGTCTGTGTCTTGTCTGCCGAGGACTTCAATGGCGAATGGATCGTGGACTCCGGGTGTGGTCATCACCTCACCGGAGACAAGTCGAAGTTCTCTTCCTTGCAAGCATACTCAGGTAACGAAGCTATCATAACTGCTGATAATACTGTTTATGCAGTAGAGAAAGAGGTGGTTTTGTCTTTGGGTAGTGATCAGGGGCCACTCACATTAAGGAGTGTGTATCACGTATCGGGCATGAAGAAGAACCTCTTCCCTGTGACCAATGCGGTAGATGCTGGTTATCACATTCTGTTTGGGCCAACAGACGTGAAGTTCCTTCGCAACGTATTAGCGGTTAAGGCTGATGTTGCTCATGTAGGAAGGAGACTTAAGAACTTGTTTGTTCTTGCAACTAATTCTTATGTTGATCGAATGAGAGCCAACGATAGCACTGCTATCTGGCATGAGAGGCTGGGGTATGTAGGAATGGACAAGATGAAGGCTATGGCTAGTAGAAGTTTGGTGAGAGGTTTGCCTAAGTTGTCCTCCTTTGGTGACGGGCATGTTTGCGCGGGATGTCAATACGGTAAGGCACATCGCCTTTCGTTTGATAAATCAAAAACAAGGAGCAAGCAACCATTGAAGTGCATTCATGGCGACTTGATGGGACCAACTGTCACTGCCAGCCTCGGTGGAAGCAGATACATGCTTGCTCTGATTGATGACTACTCAAGATATACTTGGGTTTATTTCTTGAAGGAGAAGTCTGAAGCCTTCCGGTTGTTTGTGGAGTTCAAGGAGCTAGTAGAGGGCCGGCTTGACTTGCGGATCAAGAAGCTTAGAACAGATAATAAGGGTGAGTTTGTTTCTTCCGAGTTTTCTAACTTCTGTAGGAAGCACGAAATTTAGAGAGAGCTCACTTGTGCTCACACTCCACAATAAAATGGAGTAGCGGAACGGAAGATCCGTCATTTGACGGAGACTTGCAAATGTTGGCTTCATGCGAAAGACATTCCAAGGTCCTTTTGGGCAGAGGGGGTGTCTTGTGCTTCTTATGTCATCAACCAGATGTCGCTTAGCCTGATCAACATGAAGACTCCTTTTGAGTTGTTGCAGAAGGAGAAGCCTAGTGTGGAACACCTTTGGGTGTTCGGTTCAACTTGCTATGTGCATGTCCCGGATGCTTCATGGACTAAGCTGGATGCAAAGTCAAGGAAGCTTATCTTTGTTGGCTACGATGAGCAGAAGAATGGATGGAAATGCATGGATCCTACGACGAAAAAGTTCATTGTGTCAAGAGATGTTGTCTTTGACGAGCTGACGTCATATGGAGGTGGCTCGGTTGAGCTAACCGGAAGCAAGGTTGATGAAGAACCGATGGTGACTGCTGAAGGCCTGGAAGAGGAGCTTGTTGTTTCACCAGCAGCTCAAGTTGCTTCAAACTCTAAGGCTGAGCCTTCTGGCTCAGGAAGCAGGGGGAGCACTGCTCAAATCTTGCCCCAAGTAGGAGTTGAGCCTGAAGGAGCAACATAGGTAGTTAGCAAGGAGCAGACCCTTCGGAGATCAAAGAGGGTTATTAAGCCACCGGCTCGTTACTATGATGGGAATGCAGTGAGCATTATCTCCTACTTCTTTGCAGGTCCTCTGGATGAGCGAGAGCCTGCAAACTTCAATGAGGCCACTGGAATCAAGGAGTGGGAAGATGTCATGAAGGAAGAGATTGCTGCTCTCAAGAAGAATGAAACCTAGTATCTTGTGCCCAAGGTTGATGGCATTACTCCAGTGACTTCCAAGTGGGTGTTTAAGTTGAAGAAGAAGGTTGATGGGAGCATTGATATATACAAAGCTTGCCTGGTTGCTCGAGGATTCTCACAGCAGTGTGGAGAAGACTATGAGGAGACATTTAGTCTAGTTGCAAAGATGACTTCATTTAGAGTGGTGATCGTCTTGACTGCTAGCAAGGGTTGGAGGATGTGGCAGCTTGATGTGAAGAATGCTTTTCTTTATGGAGAAATTGACAAAGACATCTTCATGGATCAGCCACTTGGTTTTGTTTCTGAAGTTCATCCGGACTATGTCTGCAAGCTCAGTAAGGCTCTCTATGTGTTGAAGCAAGCTCCTAGAGCTTGGTATGGGAAGATTGCAGAATATCTCCAATTCTGCGGTTATCTTGCTTCCAACTCGGATTCTAGCTTGTTCATCAAGAAGAAGGGGGAGCTTCAAGTCTTGGTCCTGATGTATGTAGATGACATGATCATCACAGGGAATTTGGAGGAGGAAGTAGCAAGGCTCAGGGCTGAGCTTTCTATTCGCTTCGAGATGAAAGACTTGGGAGAGCTTCATCACTTTCTCAGTCTTGAAGTGGAGAGGAAGAAGAGCGCTATACTCATTTGCCAAAGTGGATATGCAGATCGCATTGTGAAGCGGTTCGGCATGGGTGAAAGAAAGAGTTGCTCTACTCCACTGGAACATGGGCTGAAGCTTCGACGAGATGAGGGAAGGATTCTTCCTGACCCCTTGGTATTCAGAGCTCTTGTTGGAAGCTTGATCTACCTGACGATTACAAGGCCAGACATTGCTTACGCTGTTGGCCGAGTAAGTCGGTTTATGGCTGAACCAAGAAAGTCTCATCTAGTGGCGGCAAAGAACATTCTAAAGTATGTCAAGATAACTTCTAACATGAGACTTCTCTATAAAAGGGACTCGGTTTTTGACTTACTTGGGTACACGGATGCTGACTATGGCGGTGATTCGGATGATCGATGGTCAACTTCAGGTTATGTGTTCACTTGCGCATCAGCTAGCATCTCGTTGTGTAGCAAGAATCAGGACTCGGTGTCCATCTCAACTACGGAGGCAGAGTATAAGGCTTCGGCCTTGGCTGCTCGGGAAGCCATCTGGTTGAGGAGGCTTATAGAGGATGTGCATGAAGAAGTGCAAGGGCCAACTTTACTCCGGGGTGACAATGAGAGTGCTCTCAAGCTGGTAAACAATCCAGTGTGTCACGCTAGGACCAAGCACATTGAGATCGATCACCACTTCATAAGGGAAGAGGTGTTGGAGGGATCTCTTATGGTCGGGCATGTTCGGAGTGAAGATAATCTTGCTGACATCTTCACGAAGCCACTGTCGAAGGGGCCTTTTGAGCGGTTGCGCAGCTTGCTGGGCTTGATCACCACTTCTCACTTGAAGGGGGAATATTGAAATTTTTGAAGTGAAAGTGGTTGATGGGCAGACCGGGCAGTCTGAGCGGACAGAGTCCGCGGACTAGGCGGAGTGTGCGGGCTGCTGTTATGCGGCCTGGTGATAGGCCTGGTTGGACCTTGCTGTTCTTGTTGAGCGGCCTGAGCGGTCTGTGTCCGCGGCATGGGCGGTCTGTTAGTTGCGTTCTGGGTGCTAGCTTGGCTATTCTTGAGAAGCGGCTTGTGCGGCCTGTGCAGTCTGCTATGAGGACTGGTTGGTCTATGGCCAAGGACGTCGGGCTTCGAGCAAAGCGGACTGAGCGGACTGCGATATGCGGACTGCAGGCAGTGCTTGGTTAATCAGTGGCTTTGCGGGTTCACAAGCTTGCGTTAACAGGCTGGTTATGTACTCTATCCGCATGAGGAGTGGCGGACTAGCTAGTCCGCGGTGTCCGCTGTTGCGCACTGGCCTTAGGAGTTTGGTTGTGGCCTTGCCGAGCTCTGGTAGTTCAGCAGTGTTGTTGCTGTGGCGGACTGGTGTTTGGAGTCTGACAGATGGCCGTTGCGTTGGGCAGACGTGCGAGTAGTGGTTGGACTGTCTTACTCTGGCGAGGTGTTGGCGGTCTGTGTTCTGGATGATTGGTGGACGAAGCTATGTCCGTCGAGCTCGCGCTAGGACTTTTGGTGTTTTACTGGACTTGGTCACATTCTGTGACAAGACCAGTGTGTCCGCTGTATTCGCCAAGTCCGCTCTTGACCAGGCGGACTGCCCTTGGTCGTGGACTTGTGGCTGATAGAGGTGTTGCTCTGGTGGTGTGCGGACTTCCTCTTGTATGTGCGCACAGTCACTGAAGGGGGATGTTGCTGTCCTGCGGTGTTTGCGGGCTGGTGCCTTGTCCGCATAGCTTGGGCGGACTGATGAGAGTTCGCCTAAATGTGCATCGCTATTGCTCCTGGCGGTTTGTTCCTTGGAATCCGGCTAAGTCCTTGCGGACTCAACAGACAGGTGCTTTGTTAGCGCGCGGGCTGGGGCGGTGACTCTATCCACTAGAGAGGTGACAACACTCCTCACCTCATTTATAAATAGAACCCCCCGGCACGTCTACAGTAACTGAGTGAACAGTAAGTGGGGGCTCGGTCAAAGTGTTGCGGTCTCAGTTTTTCTGTCCGCGCGGATTGAATCAGAGTTAACTGTTGTTGTGTGCAGGTCGCGCGGCTAGCTTCAAGGAGCCAGGAGTTTGGCTTTGACTTCGGTCAAGTACTTGGAAGTGTGCGGTCTCTGCGGTCTCAACAGGTCGCTCTGCGGCTTGTTAGTACTTTGCTTCAGCTTTGTCAAGTTCCAATAACCTGTCCACCGGTCTCAGGCGGGTAGGCGGTCTGTTCATCAGCAGTACGCGAATAACGGAGTGTCGCACGGCCTTGCGGTCTCAGGAGGACTCTGTGTTCTATTCGGCGTGTAGCAGCTAGAGTTCGGGCGGTTTCAGCGACTAGGCGGACTCGGCGGTCTGCAATTCTGTTCGCTCGACTTGTTTTTGGACTTTCTGTTTTGTATCTTGTGTACTGGCGAAATCATGTCTCGCCACGTATCTCTCGCCTTGTAAACAAGTTAATGAATAAGATCTGCTTGTTCTTCCATGTGCATGTTGTGTTAAGTGTTGCTCCTTGAGATTTCCGTTAGATCAAAGTGTGAATTGGGTAGTGCCGAGAATATTAATTTGGCTTTGGGCTATCTTGCTGACCACTTTGAAAAAAATTCAACAGAGGACAGTGCGCGAGGCTCTGTCGAGGTGGGAGCACGATACAGCGTCGGGCTTCGTCGGCGATATCGGAGAAGGCCGTCGGGGAATTTATCGTGCGCGGGGAGGAAGAAAATCACGGAAACCCTAACAGGCGGAGCTGGAGGAGGAAAATCGCGACGGAGCTATCGGGAAAGAGATTTCTAATCGCGCGTGGGGAGGCACGACCGGAATAGAGGTAAAAATTGAGCATAAAATGAAAATCCATTTAGCCACCGCTCCTTTCAAATACCTGTTTGGCGCGACTTTTCAGAAATCTCCAGCAGAAAGCACCAAAAACGTGGAGCCAAACAGAGCCTTAGCCCGCCCACTCTGCATAATCTGCCCGCTCAATTTTCAAATATTGATATCTTCTCTTAATATTTAAACTCGAATAAGCTTTTTAAACTCACAATGTGAGACTAAAATTCGAAACAGTGAAAAAAATAAAAACAAAGAAATATGCACACCCAATGAGACTAAAATTCGAAACAGTGAAAAAAATAAAAACAAAGAAATATGCACACCCAATGAGACTAGAACCCGCAATGTCTTGGTTAAGAGCTGGACTCCTTACTCATTAGGCTACCAGCGCTTTCAATTATATTTTGAAAACTATAATTAATTAACACATGTTCGCCGTCCAGCTCTATTTTTATTTTTTTTTAATTCCTTTTAGAATTTAATCATTAATTAAATTATCATTTTTATTTGCTTATAATTTAATAATTAAATTAATTAGATTAGAAAAAAATAAAAAATATTTATAACAGTATTTTATATCTATATATTATTTTAAATTTATAAAAAATTATAAAATCATCTGGGGGGTGAAGCCCGCCGTCTTATATCGGGTACTGTCGTGCAGGACACGAGAGCCGAAGGCCTGTGCGTGTCACTTGTGTGTGTGTGCGCGCGCGCGCAGGCGTGTGTGTGTGGACTAAAATTTTAAGTCCTAATTAATACAATTTTATAATATTACAAATGTCAGTATACAAGGGAACATCGTTTTGCCACAATAGTACCTCAACCACGACGGTGTCACTGGGTGGCTTCGCTCGCACCCCCAAAATTCATTATTCCGATTGTCGGTCAATCTTCTAATGCGCTATAATTATGTCAGTGGAGGGAGCGTAGTCGCACCGCAACATCGTAATGCTCAGGATACTGTCGCGGCGGTACGAGGGTTCCTCGGTGCACTGTCACTTGTAGCCTAAAAAATACAAGGTGCAGCCCCAAAAACAACATCGTCAACCTCTGTTCGCCCTCACGTGCGTGCCCTCGCCGTCATTCGCTCACACCATTGTCGAAGAAGCTTTCGTTGACTCCTTCCGGCGAAGTCCCACAAATGCCATCCTCGAGCCCACATGGCGCTAGCTCATTTCCAGCGTTCCCACAAGTATGTCAGTAATCTTTTTCTTCTATTCCAATCTGTTTTAGCTTCCCCAGGATTCCCATCTGCAAGCTGGTTAGTTCTCAATCCCGATCCTGAAACATTAGATCTCTCCTTTGAATCTGGCTTAGTAATGATACTCTACTTGTCCTAACCCCGCTCCCGTTCATGATACGCATGATCCAAATATGATGATTTGCATCATGCTGATTCCATTGTAATCCTTATTTTATTGTTATTATTAGCACCCTTAATAGGTGATGACCAATTTTCAAATAGAGGCTTTAAAAGTAGATAAGATAGCAAGTAAAACCATGACAAATGATCCACTAATAACAAGTATAAAAATTTTGTACACCAATGACTTGAAGCTGCTAGAATTTTATATTTTATATTTTATTATATATATATATATATATATATATATATATATATATATATATATATATATATATATATATATAAATATTTATAATTATTTCATTAATAGAATTTTCGGAATTAAAAAAACTTAATTAAAATGACAAGAAATAACATAAGAAGAAATATTAGAGTAAGAAATCGAGTCTAGTAAGTCGTGTGATTACTGCTCTAAAAAAGTTGCACCACTCTTCGGCTGAACTTTCAACCGATGCTCACATTTCTAACCACGCACACGATTCATCGCTGCACCAACCGCCACCGCTCCTCATAGTCGTACACATGCTGTCGCGAGAGCCCGCGACCGGACTCCAGGCTAGCCGTCGCAGTGCCTTGCTGTCGCGCGCAAGCGGACTCGAGGGCCCGCGGCCGGCCCCCGCCATGCCTCGGTGCCATGTGAATGCATTTGTGAGGACAGTGGCAGGCCGCGTGTCGCACTAGTGTTCGTTTGCCCACGGCCGGCCTCCTGGATGGTCGTCGTCGTGCCACGCAGCCGTCAACGGCCGCCTGCGGCCGGCCTCCCAGTCGACAGCCGGCACGTCTCGGGGCTGCGCGCCCGTGGCCGACCTCCCGGCTAGCAGCCGCCACGCCTCGCAGCCGCCTCCCGCCGACTGTCGCTCCCTACACCCCAATCGGGCTCTTGTTGGCCACCACCATTAGTCAACCCTTCTCCGCATTCAATCTCTACTGCACAATCTCCACTGTCCGATCTCCGCGTAACCACCATTCATAACCACCCATTTATGAGGGGGGGTGCATATAGTCCAAATAATAATTTGTGTGCGCATAGTAATTAATTAAAAAATACGCTTCATAAAGTATGAAGTATCGGCCTGCAAATAGTAATTAGGTTGGTTATGATCTGCGAATTACTGCATAACCACCAATGGGACCTAAAATAGGACCTCGATCTCTCCATCATTTCTATCTTTTTCTCCTCTCACTTCTCAACCTATGTGCGTGAGTGCTCCAGCAGGAATCCCTTTCGCCCTTCGAGGATCTTCATCTGTCTTCAAGCGCCCCCACGTACGTTTCGCTCCGTGCCCACGCTTCTCGCCGCAGCATGCATCCAGTTTAACAATCAGCGCTCTCAAGTCAACAGCAAGCTTACCTCACACAATTGGTCGAATTCTTGGGAGTGAGAGATTTGGGTATCCATAGAGGACTGAGTGTGATGGTTCTTTTGGGTACCCAAATACGTCGTGTTGGCTTATGAGGATATACTGATGAGTGAGCCCTTTCAAGTAGAGTTTTTGTATCATTTATAATTTTGGGGCTCCATTCAAAGCTTGGTTTAATATTACTTTTATGCATCAAATTTCCATAGTCATTAGATTTAGGCTTAAAATAATATTGATTCTTTAAAAAAATATTGCTAGGATTTTTTGAAATTTAAGGGTTGCTACTCACCCAGAGGGGGTGAATTGGTGTTTTACTAAGTTATTTTGATCGTGTGGTTTTCTTTTGAATTAACACAGAAGAATAGTAAAACACACAGACAATCCACAACACACAAAGATTTATAGTGGTTCCTCAAGAATTGGTACATCCACTTACCCCCTTCACCTATCTAGCAGAGAGTTAGCTTTTGCCAAACTTCTCCAATCTTTCCTCAGATCTTACAACTTAGGAACACAGGTTCTCTACCTCAGACCTTTCCCCAGGTCCTACAGCTCAGGCTACATAAGAGCCCTACACACTCAGGCACTAAGCCTTACACCTCAGGCTATAACACAAACCCTACCTCAATCTCCACACACAGAGATTTACACTCAGATCAAAGATCCTACAGCTCAGATTCACAAAGAATCCTACAGAGATAATAGAATACATGTTTTGACTTATACTTTGAAGGTTGAGTCCTCTACTAGAAGCTCTCACATCAAGCTTCCTCTTCTTTTCCTTGATAAACACTTGAAATATCTCCATTGAAATAGCTGGCTTGATTAAGAAACACTTGGGGAAGAGAAGGGTCCTTCACAAAAGATGTTGGTCAATAAAATCAAGAATGAAATTTTCTCTGAATGATGCAGTAGTGGTTGAAGAAGAAAACTCTTGAAGACCTGATCACTGCTACAAAACTTTAACAGGAGACTTGAGAAAATTTCAAAGACTAGTATAAAAAACACTTTTGTTCGTGGAATCTCTAAGTCCTTCTTTTATACTTGACTTGTCTGCCGGAGGAAAAACATATGTTAATTTGAATTCTCTAATGACTAGATTGATTTTCCTTTGGTAGATGATGTATTAGGAAAATCGAACGGCTCAAATAAAATTCAGTACAAGGAAGATCTTCAGAATAAACTTTTTCCAGGCAAATTCACTTTCAAATGGCTAGCAAGTGCTTTAGGAAATAATCTTCCTTTGGAATAAACAAGGTTGTCGACATTTGATTAAGGAAAGATTTTGGAATATAGAATTATTCTCTCATAAATGAGAATATTTCTTCCTGCCGGCCGATGCTTGAAGTATGCAGCAAATCCAACTTTTATTCTGATTTGAATATTTTGTATAATCTGTGCCAAAATTCAAGGGTATAGCTGTGGTGTCATGTGTCAGGCCAAGAGAAATAGGTCTATATGACCATGACATGATGCCAAAGACTAAGTCTAATAGCACTCATGAAATTTACATGAATAGCCCTTAAACCTTATAAGATTTATATAAGGAAAGTCCTAACACTTAGCCATTTCAGCTCGCTCACATGCTTCTGTCAGTTTGCAGTCGATCTAGTCGAATTCTAACTCTGATGCAGTCGATGCAGTCAAACTATTGTAGTCGATACAGTCAAACTCTTATAGTCGATGCAGTCGATATTTTACTTGGTCATAAAATTAATCCTTTTGATCCAGCCGAACTTTTGCACTTGATGCAGTCGATATTTTACTTAGTCATAAAGTTGATGCCTTCGATCCAGTTGAACTTTTACACTCGATGCAGTCGATATTTTACTTTGTCAGTTTTCTGAGCTTGTCATTAATTTCTTCTGCACTTAGTGACTTTTTCCATGACAGTGACATGTCTAATATATAATTAGTTCAGAGGTCAACATGAATTCTGCTGCTTGAGGAATTATAAGTGCAAAATCATATTTTGGTGACCAAGTGTCTAATCATGCATTAGCCATGCACTATAGTTATATCTATCACACCAAAACTAGAGAAACCATCAAATACAAGATGTTTATTGTCATCTTAAGGCCTTCTTCAAATTAGAAATCTTGAGGTCAATATTCCCAACAAACTCCCCTGTTTGAAGAAGTCAGAACCTTATATAACAATAACCCTACAAATAATAAAACATATAAAGACAAATTATATAGAGGTAAATCATTTTCATATTATAAATCATGAAATAAATAGGATTACAAAAAGTTATTTGAGACAAAATCTCACAAAGTCATTCCAGAGTTCTCAGTCTTATCCTAGAAGTCTTCTCCTTCTTCTTTCCTCTCCTGCCTTTCAAAATATCTTATGAGCTTAGGGATATATCTGGGAGGAGGAGGAGGCCACATGGGTTGTTATTTTTGTGAATTCTCCCCCCCCCCCCGTTCTCCCGATCTTCATGTTTATTCCATTCCACAGAATTGTAATATCTGGAAATATTTCTGCCATGCTTTCCAAAGATGTTCCAGGTATATAGTATGATATTTTCTGAGATGGGGCTCCAGTTCTCATACTCAGGCATGTTTTGAATTTCTATCCTCCTTCTCTGTCTTTCTTCCATTCTCTCTTCCTAAAGTCGATTAGCCCTTCTCTTCCTTGAAGAAGACTCACCTTGCTTTACAGATGAAGGTGTATGCTCATACTCTCCTCCTCAAGAAGCTTCATAGTCCTCTGGTGGAAGATAGTCATCTTCAGCAGCTAGGTTAGCTTCAGGGAAGGGAGGTTGAGGAGAAAATTCAAGTGGAACCATACCCAAGGTTGTCCTAATGGTGTTTGGTGTCCAAATAGCCTATTGGGCAGAATGGAAGGTTATATTTCTCTCTCCCTTTCTGGGTTCTTCAAATGTTCATGCACAGATTATTTCTTGGAATTCACCAACTCTCTCTTTCATCATATTTACACCAGCTACTACAGTGTTTTTGGTTTGTAGAAGATGATCATCTAGTAGGTGGTTATAGAGGTCCGTTTTCTCCAAAATAGCAGTCATGTTCTGAGCTAATCTTGTCGGTGTGGCCAGGAAGGCCTGGCTCAGATTTTCTGCAGTGGCATTCTGATTTTCTATAACTGTTTGAATGCCCTGATGAGTCATATGATTTTGGAATGCAGTAAAGTCCACTGCTTGGGCAGCCTTCATGAAGAATTGAATGGTTTGAGTGTTCAGGAATTGCATTTCCCTTTTAACTTCTGAAATCCGTGTATGTACTTCATTCCTCAGCCCTTGGATTGTTTTCTCAACAAATTGTTCAATACTCCTCATGTAACGTCCTGATTCGTTATAGACCCCTCATGCACATTTTCAAGTCAGGTGAGTTGAATTGGGCTTAGGGTGCACTGGTGGACAGGATTGCACCTGAGTCGGGGGAAGTGCCGACTCGACACTCAGTGTCTGGACGCTACCACGTGGCGGTAGTAGGATACCGCGTGGCGGTAGCGATCGTCGAGTGTATACGTCAAATATCAAGAGGAGTCGAGTGGACTCAACGATGGTCGAGTAGTACCGCGCGGCGGTAGCGGAATACCGTGAGGCGGTAGCGAAATACTGGGCGGCGGTAGCGGAATACTGCACGACGATAGCGGAATACTATGCGGCGATAGCGGAATACTATGCGGCGATAGCGGAATACTATGTGGAGATAGCAGAATACCGCACGACAGTAGCGGAATACTGCATAGTAGTAGCGATCGTCGAGTATATATGATGAATGTCAAGAGGAATCGAGAGCGTCGAGTGGGCTCAATGATCGTCGAGTACTACAGTGCAGAGGTAAAGGGATACCGCGCGGCGGTAGCCTATTGAGTTATCGGTGTATCGCTCTGTAAGCAACCGTTTGGCGTTAGTGATACCGCCGGCGATAGCCCCGCTGAATTATTTGGTATGTTGCTTGGTGAGATACCGCGTGACGGTAGAAGAATAACATGCGGTGATAGCAGTACAGGTGGAGGCGCCCGAGTGGTCGGTTTGGGTGGTGGCTTACAAGAGAAGTCATTTTATGGAGGTACCGCGTGACGGTAGCATGCTACCGCGCGGCGGTAGCCCTCGATTCAGAAACCTAAGCTCTAAACAACCGCTCCTTTATATATGTTTTCCAATTATTGGCTGCCAGTCTTCTTCTCTCGGTGTCGAACTTCATTACAGGAGACAAGGTTGACGGGAGAACTTTCTCTCAGAGGAGGAGAACAATATCGACGAGGAAGCCAAACATGCCGCCAAGGAGAATAACAAGATCCATGACCTGAGATGAGGTGAGATTCCTACCCTCTCCCTTGGTGCTAGATCTTTAGTTATGAAATAGGAGAGATGTCCTGTCAAAAGAGCTTGACTTGGTGCGAAATGAATATCTCCTAGGAAGAGACCATGCTAGGACCTTGTCCTAGGATTTTGTTATCTTCAACCTCTCCTCTCTTCATTATGAAGACGATGGACTTGGTTTCGTTAAGAATGGTGGTTTATTGAGGGTGAATAAGGGAGGAGGAAGAGCTTAATGTAACATTGTAGGAATGACTTGAGGAAGAAGACAAACTGATGTCGCTCATTTGTCTTTATGATACATGAAGAAATCTGATTTTTGTACGCAGCAGGCTTCATCATCGATTTAAGCCATGTTCTGAGTACTTCTAGGTCTTGGGTTGAACACAAAAGTTGTAGCCCTCGGAAATACCTTTCAAACGGATGGTTGGTCATTGTTGGTTAAGTCCTTTATCCTCTGGAATGTTCTATCAAAGTGGTTGTGTTGTAATGTATTATGTGTAAGTTGTGATTTACTAAACTAGCAAAAGACCATAATAGACTTTCTGTCTAAGCGAGTTGCGTATTAGTTGTGCATCTGTATGTTTAGGTTATATAGGAAGATCATAGTCAAATGATATTTTGGATTTAGTGAATTTATTATATGTAACCATGATAAGCTAATGATTTTGGATGAACCTTGGTTGTACAATAATGCATTCATGAAATACAGTGGAGATGCACTTGATAACAATGCGATGAATGTTATGAGTTTTGGATGAATTTGTGATGCATGTTGCATGAATGTGTAGTCTATAGCTATTTGGTCATTTACAATTGTTGGGATAACATGCGATGTATCCTTTGCAAGGTTATGTTGATCATGTTGAAGCTTAAGTGTTTAATGAAATATAATTTGGGGAAAAATGTATGATTTTATATGTAGGTGCATGCTAATTTGTAAAAGAAGGGCTAGATGAGAAAATGTCCATGACCATGTGATAATTTAGCCACTTATCTCAGGTAATTAAGATATGACGGGATTGACAACTAAGAAGATTAGTCTTCCATGCTATGGTATCCCTTTTGAGCACTAGACTGCTATGATGATAAGGGACTCTGTGTGGAGCCCTTGAGTGTTTTTGAGCACTGTATTGAGAATGATGAGAAGGGACTCAGTTGGAGCCCTTGAATATTTGATGGCATGGACAAGTGAAATTGCATACGGTGTGTGTTGACACACGATGTCAAAATCCTGGGTTAAGGATAATGTGGCAGGTCTACGGTCTCGCCAGTCGTCACACTGATAGGAGTTGATAGATAGACCTTGGGCGGTTGGGATTGGTCATCGGTGCTCATTCCCGAGGCTCCTTTCATTCCAGTGGACGGTTGGGATTGGTCCTTTGGTGAAACGCTCCCAGAGGCTCCTTTCGTGCTACGACGATAGGCTAGTTTGGGTTGTATTCTTGGTGCACATCTTCCCGAGACTCCTCTGAGCCGTAGTACGCAGAGGCTCCGTTGTTATGTTCTTAGCATTGAGGCATACAATGGCCTAGGCCTGGTTGTTGATGTGCGAAAATGGAAGAGTACAAGTGTAGGGGGTTGCTTTCGAAGGCACCAACAATTAACGGGGTGTGTTAGGTCTCATAGGCAAGGTGAAGAGGTTGATGGTTGTGGGGATGGAGGAGAGGAGAAAGCTACTGAGTTCTCGAGAGTGGAGTAAACGCTTGTTCAAGGGTTGCAGGGACAAAGGAGAAAAGGATGTTGATCCAAGTGCGGAGTTGGTTGGGAAGGTTGATCAGGAGCTATCGAGCAGACAGTTACTTTGACGGTTGTACTTGCAGGTTGAAGCCGAGAGAGTTGAGCTGAGAAGAAGAGAGGGGCCTCTAGCAGTGACAACAACAGACTCCATCTGCCGCGGCTTAAATGTCACTCTTGTGATGGGCTTTCCTTTGATTAAAGTTCAGTATCACAGCTTGTATTACACCTTTACAAGAAAGCAAATAAAGGGTACACTATGGGAAGCTGGCAGCTAAGGAAAGAGAGATGCCAGAGAGGAGGCCGCGCGGTTAGGGAAAGAGAAAGTGCGGACTGGAAACGAGAGTCTACCAGGGTTGATGGCTTGAGCTTGTCGTCGGCTATCCTCCAATGTGAGGGTCTGGGCCCCCTTGAATTAGAGGCACGAAGGTCTATTTATAGGCCCGAGGAGGTAACGGCTTTCGGTGAGGTTACCCCTGGTGAGACGGTAACTTATGCGAGTGGACAACGGAGTCTGCCCAGTACGTAACAGGACGCGTAGTCTGGGACTGCCTTCTAGAACTTGTTCTGCTGATGGCGGACTTGGTTGAGGCCGCTCCTGTTGTTGGCGAACTGAGAGTAGTCTGCCCGAACTATGATGATCGAGCCCACGCAAGGATTGTGCGGGCTGAGGGATTATCCGCCCGCTGCTAGGAAGCGGGTGCTGGAAGCTGAGGTATGGCGGGCTACCAAGTGAATCCGCTGAGTCCGCGGTGGACAAACTGAGTCCACCTTTGCTGTTGAACGAGGCGGCCTGCTGCTGAAGCTGGAGTTGGGGTCATCAACTCTTGCGGACTGAAGGCTTGGTCTAAGGGGAGAGTCCGCCCAGCCCGCATTGGATGAGATCAATGTTGGAGAGAGCTAGAGCAAGTCCAGGCACTTGGGTGTACTGAGATGGAGTTAGCGAGCTGTCAGTGTCCGCATTGGTCGACCGAGCGAGCTGGAGGACTGAGGAGGCAGGCCTGCAGATCTGCTAAAGTCCGCCTGTCTAATGAACGGCTTGTCGCCCTCACTGGGCGGCCCGGGCTTGGCGACCTGGCAGGTCGCGCATGCTGGCGAAGTGGAACCAGGCATTGCTGTCTGGCAGTCTAGGGGCAAGTCGCTACTCTTAATAGACAACGAGCTGGAGTTGTCACCGATGTTGATGGTAGGCGGCCTGGAGGTAGGCCTCTTGATGGTGTGGCGGTCTGCTCTGCTTGACGTGCGACCTGTAGGAGCGGGCTGAAGGAGACAACTCCTGCAAAGAACTCGGCTTGTTGTCGGTCTGGGCGGATAAGTATCTGAGTCCGTCATAATTGGTTTCCACCTGTTGGAATGAAGCTTGGTGCAGTTAGCTGAACAAAGGGGGTGGCCTGCAGGGGCGGATTGAGGAAGTAGTCTGCACCACCTGCCGACCAAGGGAACGCTGCGCGACCTGGGCGGTCAGACCACTGAGACTGCCCAAGTTGCACGGCCTGAGCGGACAGAGAGGCCAGTCCGCCCACACTGACGTCACGACCTCTAGGGAGAACCCGGAGTAGGCCGCGACTAGCGAGCTGGCTGCCTTGGGAAGGATTACTGATTTCTGGGTTAACATAATCCCCGTATTTTTTTAAGTTCCGAAGGGAACTTCGAAAAAGTTGGATACACCACGAAAATCGTGATCCACCCCAGAGGAAAAGTAGGGGGCAAGGAGAGATAGAACTTGATGTCTCTCCTTAGGAGTTTGCTAATGCCTGTCTTTTTTCTGCCAAGGAAACGTTAGTGCTGGTATGTATGGAAGGTACATATTATGAGTACCTAGGTTTGCCTTTGCAAAATGAAGAAGATTTGTCTTTCACTGAGTTCTGCAAAATGAAGACGAGAGGAAAACATAGAAGGATAATAATCTTGTAAGTACCTGATGGAGGCTTGCAAGAACCTGTTATCTTCTACAAAAGAAAAAGTATGCAGCATGGGTGAAGAGAAAAATAAGTTGCAAGTACCTGAAGCAGACTTGCAAGCGTTTGCTAGTTTCTGCAAAAGAGAAGTTAGCAGCAGATATGAAAGTAAAGTAGGCCGCAAGTACCTGAAGGGAACTTGCAGGAATCTGCTAATCTCTGCAAAGAAGGAGTTAGAAGCAGACATGATATATGAAAATAGGCTGCAAGTACCTGAAAGGAAACTTGCTGGTATCTGCTGACCTCTACAAGAAAAGAGTTAGAAGCGGACATGATGAAAAGACTAAGCTGCAAGTACCTGGATGAGTCTTGCAGGCACCTGCTAATCACTGCAAAGAGAAGAGTGAGCAGCAGACATAATATAATGAACTAAGCTACAAGTACCTGAGCGAGACTTGCGAATGCTAACTGGTTAATGAGATAAGAAGAATATGATCATATTACAGACGAAATAACTACTAAACTCTGCTGATAATTGAATGAAGATCAAACAAGAATAGTGATATTCTTGATAGATTAGAGACATCTTTAACATGAAATCCAGATCAATAAGTCGAGTGTTGACTGTTGATATGACAGGATAGATATGATATCTTTAAAATGAAGTCCAGTCCGGTAAGATGAAACCATCTTAACTAGATTCCAATAGCAAAGCTTGATGATCAAGAAGAATCAGATTCTTCGATCAATGATTGACGCCATTAACATTTGATGAAAATAACGAAGAGCTTTGTAAGTCGTCATCTGATAAGGCTTTGATCAAGTAATGCATATAAGATGAAAGCAAACAAAATGAATGTTGCGAATCCTCTTGATTGGTCGGATTTAACCTGTTCACATGTGAAAAAGGCAGTTGACAAAAATAGGTCTATACTCGGCGATGACCAAGAAAGACTGGATGCTGTCACAGGAGATCACCTGTGGTCCTTATGCATCGCTTGCCTGAACGAGGTCATTAGGAGTATAGTCCTACTCAGAGCGGGCTGGTCACGCATCCTTTGGAAGGGCACAAAAGAGAAAAACACGGGAAATCCTGAAAAGGATTGCTAGATACACTGCTCTCATGCCTCGGGTTATGATGAATTGTAAATATACGCATTTTTGTGTACAATAAATAAGTCGTTTTAGTTATTTTTCGTCATTTTTACTTATATTTCCTTAATAAATTGCTCCTATTTTTGTAAATATTTTGCTAACATAATTCATTTTATTTTGTAGGAAAAATCCAAAAAACCTGCCCAAAATAGTAAGTACACGTCCGTGTACTTACTGGTCAAGCCGTGTCCAGGGCGTGATAATTCAATTTCCCGTGAAATCAGCTCGACGAATTGAAGCTTGACAATCGTCGACACGCCCAGCGTCACGCCCGTGACCTAGGGCGTGTCTCAACCCGACACGCCTGTGTCATCTCCGATCGACGATCAAGACTTGCGCTCGAGCAATTCCGCTCGACGTTCGTCGACACACCCGACACGCCCAGAGTCACGCCCGTGACCTGGGGCGTGACTTCTCCAGCAAGCTCGACGAAAATTCCGCTCGACGATTGTCCGTTCAACGATCGGCGACCAACATGACACTCCCGTGGAAGCCAACACGACACGCCCATGTCCATCCCGATCTACGATCAAGGCTTCCAGCTCGACGAATCGCGCTCGATGTTCGTCGACCCACCCCGACACGCCTAGCGTCACGCCCCGTGACCTAGGGCATGCCCTTCTCCAACTGGCCGACAAGACTGCACCCGCGACTTTCGAAGCGGCCCGCGCCCAGTTCTACCTCCCCGACACGCCCATAGTCATGCCCGTGACCTGGGGCGTGACCGCCGCGATACTGACACGTGTCCTGCCCGAAGTCAACCAAGCCGTCACCTCGCCCGATCAACTCATGAATAGTGCTGACACGCCCCCTGACACACCCGTGTCAGAGGGCGTGTCCCATGAAATTTTTTGTCTATAAATTCCAGCCTTCTGCTTGTAATCATGTTCCACTTTTTTGGGCCAGTTTGCTTAGGGTAAGTGCTGCCGAAATGCTTTCTTATGCTATGTAAGGGATTTTCTTTCCCCCTCTCTTAGTGTTTGTTTTTAGCTTTCTTGTAATCACTTTTCATTAATAAAATGTGTTACTTTTTTCTCTTTTTGCATAGCTTGAAATCCATTTATGCGCCCTACTCGAAGTGTTTTTTAATGTTTGTTCTTATTTTGTTTTTTTATGTCTTTCAAACTCTTTTTAGCTTAAAACTTTTGTCTAATTTCTAGCCGTTATAATTGCAATTTTATTTTCATGCACCATACTTGTTTAGGTTTAGTTTATTATTTTTACTTTGCATTCATTTCTATAGGTTTAGAAAAATGTTTCAAAAGGTGATTTTTAATTTCCGTTAACTTAGGCATTTTAGGATCGTAAATCTTTTCGTCTCTTTTAGTTTTATTTCCACTTTTTTAGCATTTTTATAGAGTTATAAAAATGAATAAGTCGTAGTTTTCATTTTTCAAACACCTTTATTTTGGTTTATTTTCAAAAACTTTTTTCTCTTTTAATTTTTTTGACTTCATTTTACACATTTCTACCGCATTCTAGCGGTATAAATGTAATCGTTTTAATTTTCCGAGCATTCTCATTTTTATTTTTATTTTCAAAACTTTTTGTCCGTTTAATTTTTTTGTCTTCTTTTTACGCATTTCTACCGCATTGTAGCGGTAGAAATGTATTTGTTTTTATTTTTCGAGCACTTGCGTTTTCATTTTTATTTGCAAAACTTTCTTCCCGTTTAATTTTTCTTTTCACTTTTTATGTATTTCTACCGCATTCTAGCGGTAGAAATGCAGTTGTTTTAATTTTTAGATAACTTAGTTTTTTTTTCATTTTTGTACGTGTGCGCATTTATTTCCCCCTACTCGTTAAGAGTTAAATGGCGCATTGTTTTACTTTCTTCAAGTAGAGTGTGTGGAGTGTGTTTAATTTTCTGTACAGTGAGTGTGTTTTACTTTCTGTAGAGTGGGTGCATTTATTTAGTCCTACTCGTTTCAGTAGGACCCGCATTTATATTCTCATACTCATTTGAGTAGCTCTTGTGTGCGTGCGTATTTCATTTCATGTCGAGTGTGTGCGTGAGTTTTAATTTCTGTCGAGTGCGTGCGTGCGTTGTATTTATTTTGTCCTACTCGTTTGAGTAGGACTCGCTTTCATTTCTCTCGCCCACGCATTTGCGCCGGGACTCGCACTTTACTGCTTTCATTTTAGCCCTATTCGTTTGAGTAAGACTTGCAATTTACTGATTTCTTACTACTTTATTTTACTGCTTTCATTTCTTGTTTTCCATTTTCTGCTTTCTTTATTGCTTCCACCGTCTGCCGTCCCCATTCCGATGAGTGGTTAACCTTTCTTAGCCCTCAATATCGAACAGCATTGAGACAAAAAATAGCTTTAAATAATTAAAGATCCTTATTTTCTAATTAATTAAATTAACTTAAAGTTTGCTTAGGGTTTACGACGCGTAGGATCACAAATCGATGTGTGGGCCCTATTTTCGTAGTCCATATGCTAGCTAGCCGAGAGGCCGTGCGTATGGACCGATCACCCTTTGGTAAAGAGAGTTCCGCACTAACACTCGAGAGAAAAGACGCGCCAACTCTACCGTATTGGGTTCCCCACCCAATAGCGGGGTTCTTAGCGTAATGCGGGCATTAAGAGGAATCCTTCGTCGGACTAACGTTCGGTCGAATAATCTTAGCGTTCAGGTGAGCGATAGTCCTAGAGATAAGTGAGCTCATTCTAGTGGAACCTCCACGGCCAAGTCTCCGCCTTAATTGATTTGAAAATTAGGATCTCTGTTTATTCAAAGTTTATTTTAGTTCAATTTCGATTCGATGCGGCCGCGCTAAGCTCATCATCAGCTCCCCCTTTAATGCTTTCATTTTTTATTTTCTGTCTTACTTTTTGTTTTTTATTATATATAAAAAATATCCCGACAAGATAATTATCGGTAAAATAATAGTCCCCTCCAAGGAAAAGTAGAAATAATCAAACCGACCCCGAGAACAATACGACCTCGATATTCCACCCAGAATATCATGTACTACACGCGATAGGTGCACTTGCCTCCTTTCGTTAAAACTCGATCTCATCTTTTTATATCCAAATAAATAAATCTGCGTGCCCCGTTTTCTAAATAAAAACCACATTCGTCCTTTTTCCTTAAATAAACCGTTCGGGGCGCCGCGAGAATTCTCACCAATTTTGGAGTTTTAACCGTATCAAGTTTTCGGACACGATGCGAAAATTATTCAATCAAGTTTTTGGCGCCGTTGTCGGGGATTTTTTGAGTCGTTATTTTGAACCCTGGAAATCTATTAATTTTACCTATATCTATATATATATAACAAAAAATTAAAATGGCTAACAAAAAAATGCTACTACTAATAATAATAATAACATTCATAATAATCCTAATAATAATAATAATATAATACTAAAAAAACTTTAAAAAAATGAAAAAAAATGAGTTTATTGTATACTTATATTTTCATATATATTTATCTATAAAACAAAATAAAAATGAAATAGTATTGTTTCCAAAAAAAAATTTAAATACCTATAAAACTAAAAACTTGAAAAACCTAAAAAACCAAAAAAAAATCTAAAAACTGAAAAAAAAAAAAACTTAAAAAAATTTTTCATTATTTTTATGAAAAAAAAAACACTACAAACCAAAAAATAAAAAAAAACTAACTAAAACTCTAAAAACTGAAAAACTCTTAAAAACCTAAAAAACAAAAAACTAACTCTAAAAATCTCAAAAATCCAAAAAAATAAAACAAAAATAAACTTAAAACCACAAAAAATATAACAAAAAAATCTATAACAAAAAATATATATATCTATTTTGTTATTAAAAATGTATATATTTGGTTTTAGCTTATTTTAACTTATTTTGTTTCATTTTGCGTTGGCACACTTTACGCTTTTGTGTGCGTTTGGGGTCCGCATTTCTGTCCGTGCACTTATAGCTAAGACGTTAGTTAATCGAGTCGCACACGCACTTATCATCCCCTACCGCCCGCAACCTTTTGGTCGAATGTGTCTTTTTTTGTTATCTTTTTGTTTCTTTCTTTACTTCTAATAATGCATGGTTATCAATAAAGGGCCTCCTCGAACTCGTCTCAGGGAAGTTCCTACCCCTCCCCCTCCCTTTTCATTTTGTACATATTATATTTTGTCTATTATCGTTCCGCATACTTAGGCTACAACATTGGGGACAATGTTGGGTTTAAGTATGAGAGTGTTTTCGTATTTTTTTATTTTTGCACTTTACAAAAACTCATAAAAATACAAAAACATTACAAAAATTAAAACCAAAAAAAAATTTGTTTTTTTTATTATCATAAAACTCAAAGAATATCAAAAAACGCAAAAAAATCACAAAAAAAAACTTATAAGACATCAAAAAAAATCAAAAAAATTTTCTTTTCATTTGTAAATAAGTTTTTATAAAAATAAATCTCCCCCCCCCATCTTCTTATTTGCAAATAACAAAACTCATTTTTTAGCAAGCCTGCGGCGTTCGACTCATCGAACAAACCACCTAATAAGAGTCTGTTCGCGGGCCGCCTTCAAGTTTTTACTTTGTACATTTTTATATAAAAATCTCACTTTCCCCCACTATCTTTTTTGTACATAACACTTCTTTCTCTCTCCTTTTTGTAACTATTTGATAAAAAAACAAAATCAAAAAAAGAAAAAAGAGAAAAAAAACCTTTAAAAATTCAAAAAAAAAACGATAATAATCACAAAAAAAATACAAAAATGA
This sequence comes from Platanthera guangdongensis, assembly GCA_039583875.1. Taxonomy (NCBI): domain Eukaryota; kingdom Viridiplantae; phylum Streptophyta; class Magnoliopsida; order Asparagales; family Orchidaceae; genus Platanthera; species Platanthera guangdongensis. Next base: position 54,444,420 of record CM077153.1, on the reverse strand, counting down.
TAAAAACCCAAAAATCCAAAAAAATGTAATGAATAAATCGAATATAACATATCTTAACCCTTTTTTTTCAAAAATCTAGTTTTGAGTTAATTTATAAGCGAATTCTTTTAATTCTTTGTTTACTATTCATTTATTAATTAAAGTTCGATAGATTTAAGTGTCTGAGGTTAAGATTTAAAGAATTTTTTATGTTTTTCTTATAATAGAGAACTTGTTTGTTATCACCACTTCTAATATTTATAAATAGAAGCTCGTGTTTTATGTTAAAAAATAACAATCATGGATTTCAATTATTTCTACTTCATGCTTTTAGAAATATTGGAACGTTCATTTTAAAAAGATTGCTCTCAAAACCTTTTTATTAAAATCTTGTTTTCTTTTTGAAAAAATAAAGCCACCTCCATTTTTTTTCATGTCTCACTTGACATGCTTACCCCTATTTTATCCCTTCAAAAGATCTTATGTCAATGAGAATAAGATTTCATTCTATAAACATAGGCGCCCAATATTTAAAAAGATTATATGTTATGGAGTAAGAGAATAAAATTCATTACTCCTACACATATACATTGGGTTATATTTTATTTATGAAGTTGAAAAAAAAATTAATGATATTACGAAAATAATATTTCATTTTTCTAATAATCCAAAAAGAAAAAAATATGTAGAGGTTCGAGAAAAAATTACCTCGCCTCTAACTCCTAACCCTCTTCATAAACCACCAAACCACTTATCATATTTCAATGATTATAGAATTAATTTAAAAGTTTTTTTGAGAGCATAATTTTTAAATTGCATTATTTCCTTTAACTTTTTTTAAGCTAAAGTTTTTTATATAATTTCAATCTATCTTTGTTAAACTAACAAAAATAAATTTTTGCTTTCTATTTGTTTTATCTAGAAGTCTTTTTGAAACTCTTCATTTATTTATAACATTTCATAATTTAGGATTTAACTCTAGTACCCCGGATATTTATTTTGATCTTACTTTTAATTAAGTCAAGTGATAGCTAAACTTAGGATTTCTTTTATTCCTTATAAGTTCATCTCCAACTTTTGCTCTGGAATAGCAAAAGCTTAAGTATGGGGGTATTTGATGAATTGTAAATATAGGAATTTTTGTGTACAATAAATAAGTTGTTTTTGTTACTTTTCGTCATTTTTACTTATATTTTCTTAATAAATTGCTCCTATTTTTGTAAATATTTTGCTAACATAATTCATTTTATTTTGCAGGAAAATCCAAAAAAATGCCAAAAACAGTAAGTACACGCCCGTATACTTACTGGTCACGCCCGTGTCCAGGGCGTGACAATTCAATTTCCCATGAAATCAGCTCGATGAATTCAAGCTCGACGATCGTCGACACGCCCAGTGTCACGCCCGTGACCTAGGACGTGTCTCAACCCGACACGCCCGTGTCATCTCCGATCGACGATCAAGACTTGCGCTCGACGAATTACGTTCGGGGTTCGTCGACACACTTGACACGCCTAGAGTCACGCCGGTGACCTGGGGCGTGACTTCTCCAGTAAGCTTGACGAAAATTCCGCTCGACGATTGTCTGCTCAACGATCGGCGACCAACATGACTCGCCCGTGGCAGCCAACACGACACGCCCGTGTCCATCCCGATCGACGATCAAGGCTTCCAGCTCGACGAATCGCGCTCTACGTTCGTCGACCCACCCCGACACGCCTAGCGTCACGCCCCGTGACCTAGGGTGTGCCCTTATCCAACTGGCCGACAAGACTACACCCGCGACTTTCGACGCTGCCCACGCCCAGTTCTACCTCCCCGACACGCCCATAGTTACGCCCGTGACCTGGGGCGTGACCGTCGCGATACCGACACGTGTCCTGCCCGAAGTCAGTAAGCCATCACCTCGCTCGATCAGCTCATGAATAGTGCTGACACGCCCGTGTCAGAGGGCGTGTCCCATGAAATTTTTTGTCTATAAACTGCAGCCTTCTGCTTTTAATCCTGTTCCACTTTTTTGGGCCACTTTGCTTAGTGTAGGTGCTGCTGAAATGATTTCTTATGCTATGTAAGGGATTTTCTTTCCCCCTCTCTTAGTGTTTGTATTTAGCTTTCTTGTAATCACTTTTCATTAATAAAATGTGTTAGTTTTTTCTCTCTTTGCATAGCTTGGAATCCATTTATGCGCCCTACTCGAAGTGATTTTTAATGTTTGTTCTTATTTTATTTTTTTATGCCTTTCAAACTCTTTTTAGCTTAAAACTTTTGTCTAATTTCTAGCCGTTATAATCGCAATTTTATTTTCATGCACCGTGCTTGTTTAGGTTTAGTTTATTATTTTTACTTTGCATTCATTTCTATAGGTTTATAAAAATGTTTCAAAAGGTGATTTTTAATTTTCTTTAACTTAGGCTTTTAGGATCGTAAATCTTTTCGTCTCTTTTAGTTTTATTTCCACCTTTTTAGCATTTTTATAGAGTTATAAAAATGAATAAGGCGTAGTTTTCATTTTTCAAACACCTTTATTTTGCTTTATTTTCAAAAACGTTTTTCTATTTTAATTTTTTTGAATTCATTTTACGCATTTCTACCGCATTCTAGCGGTAGAAATGTAATCGTTTTAATTTTCCGAGCATTCTCATTTTCATTTTTATTTTCAAAATTTTTTGTCCGTTTAATTTTTCTGTCTTCTTTTTACGCATTTCTACCGCATTCTAGCGGTAGAAATGTATTTGTTTTTATTTTTCGAGCACTTGCGTTTTCATTTTTATTTGCAAAACTTTCTTCCCGTTTAATTTTTCTTTTCACTTTTTATGTATTTCTATCGCATTCTAGCGGTAGAAATGCAGTTGTTTTAATTTTTGGATAACTTAGTTTTTTTTTTCATTTCTGTACATGTGCGCATTTATTTACGCCTACTCGTTAAGAGTTAAATGGCGCATTGTTTTACTTTCTTCAAGTACATTGTGTGGAGTGTGTTTAATTTTCTGTAGAGTGAGTGTGTTTTACTTTCTGTAGAGTGGGTGCATTTATTTAGTCCTACTCGTTTGAGTAGGACCCGCATTTATTTTCTCCTACTCATTTGAGTAGGACTTGTGTGCGTGCGTATTTCATTTCATGTCGAGTGTGTGCGTGAGTTTTAATTTCTGTCGAGTGTGTGCGTGCGTTGCATTTATTTTGTCCTACTCGTTTGAGTAGGACTCGCTTTCATTTTTCCTGCCCACACATTTGCGTCAGGACTCGCACTTTACTGCTTTCATTTCAATCCAACTCGTTTGAGTAGAACTTGCAATTTACTGCTTTCTTACTGCTTTATTTTACTGCTTTCATTTCCTGCTTTCCATTTTCTGCTTTCTGTATTGCTTCCACTGTCTGTCGTCCCCGTTCCGATGAGTGGCTAACCGTTCTTAGCCCTCAGTATCGAAGAGCATTGGGACAAAAAAATAGCTTTAAATAATTAAAGGCCCTTATTTTCTAATTAATTAATTTAACTTAAGGTTTGTTTATGGTTTACGACGCGTAGGACCACAAATCGATGTGTGGGCCCTATTTCCGTAGTCCATACACTAGCTAGCCGAGAAGCCGTGCGTATGGACCGATCACCCCTTGGTAAAGAGAGTTCCGCACTAACCCTCGATAGGGGAGGCACGACAACTCTACCGGATTGGGTTCCCCACCCAATAGCGGGGTTCTTAGCGAAATGAGGGCGTTAAGAGGAATCCTTCGTCAGACTAACGTTCGGTCGAATAATCTTAGCGTTCATGTGAGCGATAGTGCTAGAGATAAGTGAGTTCATTCTAGTGGAACCTCCACGACCAAGTCTCCGCCTTAATTGATTTGAAAATTAGGATCTTTGTTTATTCAGAGTTTATTTTAGTTCAATTTCGATTCGATGCGGTCGTGCTAAGCTCATCATCGGCTCCCCCTTTCATGCTTTCATTTTCTATTTTTTATCTTTCTTTTTGCTTTTTATTATATATAAAAAATATCCCAATAAGATAATTATCGGTAAAATAATAGTCTCGTCCAGGGAAGAGTAGAAATAATCAAACCGACCCCGAGAACAATACAACCTCGATATTCCACCCGGAATATCCTGTACTACACGTGATAGGTGCACTTGCCTCCTTATGTTAAAACTCGATCTCATCTTTTTATATCAAAATAAATAAATTCGCACGCGCCATTTTCTAAATAAAAACCACATCCGCCTTTTTCCTTAAATAAACCATCTGGGACACTGCGGGAATTCTCACCAATTTTGGAGTTTTAACTGCATCAAGTTTTCAGACTCGATGCGAAAATAATCAATCAGGTTACAACATCACTGATCAATGAGACTAGTTGCGCCAAGTGGCCTAAAGCATTGCTTGTCTGAGTAAAGATCAGCGGAGTTGTGGGCCCCGTGAAAGCATGGATTGAGAGTACCATAGAGTGTTCAGCCATCACAGTTGTGAGATGATCGAAGAGACAAGGTTATGATTAATTGTCATTGCTTGTCAAGCAAAGATCATCGTAACTGTAATGTATCCTTAAAAAAGCACAACAGAGCTAGCACATGGGCCTTCCTAACGCACACTTTGTGTTAGATACCGGCTAGGATCCAAAGTCCCGTATTCCACCGGATGAGAGTTGTACGGCTCTCACTACACATATGCAAACACTCCCCGCGATATGTGGTCATCGTGGCCTTACGCCGGAGTCCAATCTCGAGGGGGCCTATAGCAAGACTCGATGATATCTCGGTGGTTCAGTGATCTCTTCGGCAAAGAGAAAATAGGGAGGAAGTACTCCAAAAAGGGAATTTGTGTCAGTACAGGATCTCTGATGAAAACTTTATTGAAATGCACGAATGAACACTTAGAAGTGTTGCGTAATGAGAATGCTTGAAATATGTAAAGTAGAGTAAGAGTAACCAGTAATGAATGCGAGGAGCTTTGAGGAGCGGTGGTATCCCTTTATTTTCAGAATAGTCTTCCAAGCTTGCCCTCGTCATCAGTATCAAAGGTTTCAGCGGCATTGTTAATAACAAGACGAGGGTATTCGTTGACTAGGCTCACTCCTCTTGAGCAACAAGGAGTGTCTGCAACTTCTTGCCCTTTGAGGTTGTTGGATCAGGGCGATCATCTTTAGGAAGCAGGTGACGCATCTTACCCTGCCACAACATCTTTTGCACTAGTTGGCGGAGTGCTCGGCAGTTCTCAGTCAGGTGGCCTGGCTCTTTGTGGAATTCGCAATATGGATCTGATTCTTTAGATCTTTGATCAGTTGGTCGATAAGGCCTCTTGTAGTTAGCTCTATCTTTCATGACTTGGCTTACATCTAGCATGGCCTCTTCGAGTTCATGCTCTTACAAGTCATCATCCTGCTATTGATGAACAACAGTTGTTTGTAAAGATGGAGCTGGTAGTAGCAGCAATGGATCTCGAGTACGATCACGGTCCTAGAAGGAATATCGATGATGCTGAAATCTTCTTCCCTTCCTTGAGTGAGATGAGAAATCTTTGTGAGGATACCTCAGAGGCTACTTGTGAGAAGGATCTTTATCTGATATAAGCTTGGAGACGAAGCCTGGGTTGCTCTTTTCACCTTGGATGTATGAGTTGGCTAGGCCGATCAACTCTTGGTATGTTCTTGGTGCTCGGACATTGGATTCAAACTTGAACGGTCCTTCACTAAGACCGTGGATAAGAGCCACTCGGTACATTTCTTGATTGACAATCTCGATGTCCAAGATTTCTCTCTGGAATCGATCAACAAACTGAGACCAAGTTTCATTCTGACGTTGCCTAATCTCATAGAGGGCTTCTGGTCCGCCTTTTCTCTTTATTGAAGTAGAGAATCAGAGCAAGAACTCCCTTCGCAGATCAGCAAAGGAAGTGATGGAGTGAGGGCGAAGACCATAGAACCAATCCCTCACTTGTCCATCAAATGTTGTCACAAGGAGATTGCACTTGGTGACATCTGAGAGAGTTTTGAGAGCAACGGCTGACTCAAAATCTTGAAGATACTTCACTAGATCAGTCTCTCCAGTGTAGATTGGTAACCGTGGCTCTCTGAAATTAGCTGGAGTTGGTTCATGACGAACATTTTCTGAAAATGGAGACGACTCTTCCTGTTCTCCTACAACATAAGAATAGAAGGGAGCATAAGTTATAGCTGCAAAAGAAGAAGGTGGATAGAAGGTAAAAGTTACTGCAGGAGCAAAGGCAGGAGCTGATGAGTAAGGATGACTTCCCTGAAAGTTCAGGAATCTTTCTGGACTTCCCCAGGCTGCTTCCCGGAAGAAGTTTTGACGAGCTGCAAACTCATCATTCTGAGGTCGTAAAGGGGCTGCAGGCCCTTGCAGAAAGGTTGTTGTGTAAGGAGGAGGATAAATCGGTGGGTAAGCTGGAGGATAAGCTTGTTGATTCTCAAGTATTGGTGTCAGATAGACTGGAGCAGCCCGAGCAACTGGAGCTGCTGCAGATTGCGTGTCTAATCGCTGCGTGATTACAACAAGAATTTGGTTGATTGCTTGAAATTGTTGAGCATTTTCACGGCGTGATTGCTCGAAGGCCTCCCAGAGAGGATCATCACTAGGACTTGATTGAGCAAGGTTCTCGGCTGAACGATGATCTGACATGGCTAACTGTCGGTGTTCACCGTCTGTTCAGATCTGAAGGTTGCGTGTGAACTATTGATGCGCGAAAATGGAAGAGGAGAAGAGTAGGGGATTGTTGTCGCGGGCACCAACAATTAACGGGGTGTGTTTGGTCTCTCGGGCAAGGTGAAGAGGTTGATGTTTGCGGGGATAAAGGAGAGGAGAAATCTACTGAGTGCTCGAGAGTCGAGCAAACGCTTGTTCAAGGGTTGCGAGGATAGAGGAGAGAAGGATGTTGATCCGAGTACGGAGTTGGTTGGGAAGGTTGATCTGGAGCTGTCGAGCAGACAGTTACTTTGACGGTTGTGCTTGCAGGTTGAAGCCGGAAGAGTTGAGCTGAGAAGAAGAGAGGGGACGCTAGTAGCGGCAATAGCAGACTTCGCCCGCTGCGGCCTAAATGCCACTCTTGTGATGGACTTTCCTTTGATTAAAGTTCATTATTATAGCCTGTATCACACCTTTACAAGAAAGCAAATAATGGGTACACTATTGGAAGCTGGAGGCTAAGGAAAGAGAGATGCCAGAGAGGAGGCCGCGCAAACTAAGGGGTCAGGTCGGCAGGCCACGCGATTAGGGAAAGAGAAAGTGCGGACTGGGAAAGAGAGTATGCCGGGGTTGATGGCTTGAGCTTGTCGTCGGTTGTCCTCCAGCATGAGGGTCCGGGCCCCCTTGAATGAGAGGCATGGGGGTTTATTTATAGGCCCGAGGAGGTAACGGCTTTCGATGACATTACCCCAGGTGAGACGGTAACTTATGCGAGTGGAGAACGGAGTCCCCCGAGTCTGCAATAGGTCGCGTGGTCTGGGACTGTCTTTTGGAACTGGTTCTGCTGATGGCGGACTTGGTGGAGTCCGCCCCTGCAGTTGGCGGACTGAGAGTAGTCTGCCCGAACTGTGCTGATCGAGCCAGCGCCAAGATTGTACTAGCTGAGGGATTATCCTCCCGCTGCTGGGAAGCGGGTGCTGGAAGCTGAGGAATGGCGGGATGCCTAGAAAATCCGTTGAGTCCGCGGTGGACAAATTGAGTCCGCCTTTGCTGTTGAATGAGGCGGCCTGCTGCTAAAGCTGGAGCTGGGGTCATCAACTCTTGCAGACTGAAGGCTTGGACTAAGGGGCGAGTCCGCCCAGCCCACATTGGATGAGATCAATGTTGGAGAGAGCTGGAGCAAGTCCAGCCACTTGGGCAGACTGAGATGGAGTTCGTGAGCTGCCAGTGTCTGCATTGGTCGACCGGACGAGCTGGCGGACTGAGGAGGTAGGTCAGCAGATCTGCTGAAGTCCGCCTGTCTAATGAACAGCTTGCCGCCATCACTAGGCAGCCTGGGCTTGGCGACCTGGCAGGTCGCGCATGCTGGCGAAGTGGAACCAGGCATTGCTGGCTAGAGGCCTGGGGGCGGGTCGCTACTCTTGATATACGACGAGCTAGAGTTGTCGCCTCTATTGATGGTGGGCGGCCTGGAGGCAGGCCGCTTGATGATGTGGCAGGCTGGTCTGCTTGACGTGCGACCTGTAGGAGCAGGCTGAAGGAGACAACTCCTGCAAAGAACTCGACTTATTGCCGGTCTGGGCGGATAAATATCCGAGTCCGTCATAATTGTTTGCCACCTATTGGAATGAAGCTTGTGGCAGTTAGCTGAACAAAGGGGGCGACCTGCAGGGGCGGACTGAGGAAGTAGTCCACACCACTTGCCGACCAAGGGAACGCTGCGCGACCTGGGCGGTCAGACCGCTGAGACTGCCCAAGCCGTGGGGCCTGAGTGGACAGAGAGGCCTGTCCGCCCACACTAACATCGCGACCTCTAGGGAGAATCCGGAGCAGGCCGCGACTAGCGAGCTGGCTGTCTTGGGAAAGATCGCCGATTTCTGGGTTAACACTGGTAGTGTGGATACCCTCCCAGTAGTGGAGAAGTCCGCTCTACTATCACCGTTTGGCCATGATGGATGATGCCTGAGAGGTTAGATACTTGCTTGAAAAGTGGGAACTAAAGGACTGTGTCGACATAGCAAAACAGAGTGCGTGAGTTGCATGGGTGCATCATAAACCATCATTGCATTGCACCGCATAAGATCGTCATCATATAAATTTGTATGGGCGCTTTTATATGAAGAGTTACTTTTTGTTAAGCCGATCCTTAACTTATAAATCTGTATGAGCATTTTTTATAAGTTAAGTTCTATTTTTGTTGTTAAATTGCATGTTGTAGATGATTACTATACTTTATAGAATTGCTAGTGTAGAATTATGTTATCACTTGTTATACACTTTTTCCTTTACTCTTTGATATGTAGAGATATACCACCTGCTTGTATTTACTGTTATATGTATATTGTACCTCCTTTCTTTCTATCTCCCAGTGCCTAAGAGCCGCCGAGGTGAGAGGATGAGATAGTCACTTGGTCTTTATGACAAACAGTTGCTACGCCGACCTTTTAAGGAGGACACCTAGTAGATAGAGCAGCAACAATAGCAGGTTATGCAGGAGGGTAGCCAGTCCAGGGATACAAGGCCTGATACGACGATAGCCTCATTGCCATCGGTTACTGAGGTGTGAGATTTTTGAGAGACCTTTGTTGTAGCCTTCAGGCAATTTTGTTGTACTCTGATATTAAAGGAACTGATGTAGTTCCTTATTATTCATGTACTGTGCTTTGGACATTTACTTATTGTGATGCTTTGACTTATGTTTATTGTCTTTATGTTGGGTTGACATGGATGATATTGTGAGAGCCGACAGAATAGGCGTCTTGTAGTACCGGTCAACTAGTGTGTTGACGCAACCAGAAGGCGGTTGTTCTGGGTATAAGACCTCATTCGGATGTGTGTTGTGTTTCGAGAGGGGGGGTCTTACAAATGGTATCAACTTACAATGATCTTGACCTAAAGAAGTCATTGAACACTGGTGCCACCCCCGCTCGATTGGTCAGTTTGAGGTAAAACTGGCATAATGAAAGCAGTGGTGTGCCCATGGGTAATTCACACTAAGTATGTCTAGTTGTTACCTTAAAATTAGCCAACCTGTCCTTAGATTTGTACCTTTATACATAGATCTCGATGTGCATAGAGCTAGTAGTTGGCACTCTCGCCCCTTTCATCCCCACTCAATTTCAACAGTCAGAATTGGGACAGACCCTCACAACAATCTTAGATGCATTTAGATCTCAGAAGGCCCCGGTGCAGCAGCAAGCCCCAGGTTCTAACTCATTGAGTGTCTTTCGAGCCCTCTCCTTGCTTGATTATCATGGGATGGAGTGGCTATTCGTACTGGGGAATAGCTAGATATGGTACAAGAGTTGATGGCCGGAATTAGATGCCAGTAAACATGGCGGTTACTCTAGCAGTATTTGTCCTCGAAACACATGCAAAGAGATGGTGGAAGTCTCTTATGGGCTCCACTTTCGGGGGATGTATTTACAAAGACATAAGTTGGGATGAATTCTCAAACGTCTTCCTAGAGCACTTCATTCCTTCCATGGCTCGTGATGAGCTTGAAGAAAGGTTCCTGCATTTGAAGCAAGGATCCAAGTCAGTGGCAGAATATCAGCGGGAGTTTCAGCATCTCCAAGGTTTACAGACTCCTACGACTTGGGTGATCGCGGATATGCGAAGCAGTTTTATAAAGGCTTGCGAGATCCCCTAAGTCAAGCACTTTTGTTTATAGCAGACTCGAGCCTGGCGGAGATAATAGATATGGCAAAAGGTTAGAGGCAGACCATTTGGGAGTCTAAGCCAGTGGTAAGAGACCTGCATAAGGCGTAATGTAAGCGGGGCCTAGCTTTAGGATGAGGCAAAATGCACATGGATGTGGAGAAAATCAAATAGGGGGTGGTAGCTTCCGTCAGAACTTTAGGATAGAGCACCCAGCCCCACAACTAGTGTTGCCTCCACCTCAGTAGATTCAACAGTATCAACAAACTAGGGAGCAGTTTGGGCGAGTATGTTTCCACTAAAATCAGTCGGACCACATCCGGTGTTATTGTCCGCTACTAGAAGGAGATGTTCCCCATGTTGCTCCTCCAGTGGCTCAGCGAGGACGAGGGCGCGACCGACGACCGCAAGGAATTGAAGGAATCTAAGACCTCCGCGGGAGCAAATGTTCGCGCTAGACATAACACAGTGACAAAACCACAAGACGAGATTGCATGTATGTCGTAATTTGTTTAATATGTTATGAGCATTCGTTCTTAGCTTGCCTAGGTTTGTGCTAGGAATCTATCGTTGAGATTGTTATGACTTGATATTTAGGCACCGTGATTGTTAATGGGAGACCAACCCATACACTATTTGATACCGGTGCCACTCATTCATTTGTCTTGGCGAATTTTGTGAAAGATTTAAATGGCATGCAAAATTTCATCGGTATCACTCAGAGAGTACGCCTCTCAGACGACTCTGAGATGACTTTGTTTACCAAGTGTGATTTGGAAGTGTATATTAGAGGAAAACTTTTTGAAACCCCTGCAATGGTGTTGGGTATGTCAGAATTCAATCTTATTTTAGGCATGACTTGGTTGGATTGGCACCATGCCAGAATTGATTGTGCGCAAAGCAAAATCACCTTGAGTCATGGAGACTCGGAGATCATTTTCCAAGGTATTAGATTTGCGCCCCGAATGTTGTTGTCTTCAATTCAGGCCCTTAAGACCCAATATGAAAGGGGAGGAGGTGTATATGATATGTTTTGAACTAAAAGAGATGGTGACGAGCATGAAATATGTATTGGTATTGCAGGATTTTCCCGAGGTATTTCCCGAGAAGCTGTTAGGATTACCCCCACATAGAGAAGTGGACTTTCCGATTAAACTAGTACCGGGTGTTGAGCCTATCTCTCGGACCTCTTATAGAACGGCTCCAAAGGAACTCTCTGAGTTTAGAGTTCAGTTACAGGAGTTAGTAGAATCAGGGTTTGTTCGTCCCAGTTCATAACACTGGGGAGCCCCTGTTTTGTTTGTTAAGAAGATGGATGGATCACTACGGTTATGTATAGACTACCAGGAACTCAGCCGACTGATGGTGCGGAACACCTATCATTTACTCTGGATCGATGAACTATTCGACCAACAGGTGGGAGCGCATTGGTTTTCCAAAATGGATTTGCGCTCGGGGTACTGTCAGTTGAGAATACAGGAGGAAGATATTCCAAAAATAGCATTTAGCTCGAGATATGACTTATACGAGTTCACGGTGATACTGTTTGGGCTCATGAATTCCCCTTCTGCCTTCATGAGTTTGATCAACACGGTGTTTGAGTCGTATTTGGACTTATTTGTCATCATCTTCATCGATGATATTTTGGTCTACTCGAAGACAGAAGAGGAGCATGTTGAACACTTGGCCTTAGTTTTGAAGAAACTGAGAGAGCACTCCTTGTTTGCTAAGTTCAGTAAGTGCGAGTTCTGGCTCCGAGAAGCTGCTTTCTTGGGCCATATTATTAGTGGTGTTGGATTAGCAGTAGACCCGACCAAGGTGTGTGATGTGAAGGAATGATCACCTTTGAGGTCAGCGGCCTATGTGCGAAGCTTTCTTGGGCTTGCTGGGTACTACCGCAAGTTTGTTGAAGGATATTTGAAGATTGCTCTTCCCCTCACTGCCCGGACAAAGAAAGGTGTGCCATATGAGTGGACATGTCAGTGTGAGACTGCATTCCAAGAGCTGAAGGATTGACTTACCTCTGCACCAATCCTAGCTCTTCCATCTGGGAAGGAAGGGTTTCAGGTTTACACCGATGCATCCTATCAAGGCATGGGAGCGTTGTTGATGAAACATGGGCATGTGATTGCTTACGCTTCAAGACAGCTGATTAAGCATAAGGTGAATTATCTGGTACATGATTTGGGGTTGGGAGTATAGGTCTTTGCCCTAAGGATTTGGAGACACTATCTCTACGGAGTTTATTGTGAGATTTTCTCATATCGTAAGAACTTGAAATATGTCCATACCCAAAAGGAGTTGAATTTGAGGCAGCGGTGGTGGTTGGAGTTCTTGTGTGATTATGAGTTTACGTTGAACTATCACCCTGGGAAAGCGAAATCTATAGCAAATGCATTAGGCAATAAGGTACCAACGTCAAGCCCCGAATCTCGTATGATGGATATGGAATTGACTCGAGTGCTCGAGGAGATGGAGATTACGCTGGCGCGTAATTATCATTCTGATATGAATATGGAATACCTACCTGCCTTTAGTATAATATGAGACATCCGTGAGCAGTTCCGGGCAGAGCAAGGGAAGGATACCGCTCTGGGCCCTGTGCTTAAGGCAATTGAGAGTGGATCTGCTGAAGAGTATACTCTGAAGGAGGGCCTCATTCATTTCCGTGGTAGGCTCTATGTTTTCGAGGGCGGTGGAATCCGGGAGGACATCTTGAGAGAGGCTCATTGCACCATGTATTCAGTACATCCCGGGATTGCCAAGATGTATAGTGACTCACGGAAGACCATGTTCTCGCCATAAATGAAGAGAGCTGTTAAGTACAATATTACGCATTGTGAGGCTTGTCAAAGGGTGAAGGTGGAGTGTAGGAGCCCAGGACGATTATTACAGTCATTACCCATCCCCAAGTGGAAGTTCGAGGATATCTCCATGGACTTCATCCATGGGTTGCCTCGCTCGCGCTCTGGGAACAATTCAGTTTGGGTGATTGTGGATCGCTTGACGAAGGTTGTCGGGTTCATTCAAATGTGGAAGGAGTCATATGTTGATGTTTTGGTGCATCCCTTTATGGAGCAGTTTGTGCGGTATCATGGGGTGCCCAAGACAATTGTCTCTGACCGTGATGGATGCTTCACTTTCAAGGAATGGAGGGCAGTTCAAGCATATATGGGCTCTCGCCTTACCTTTAGTACAACTTTTCATCCTTAGATGGATGGCTAGTCTAAAAGTACCATCAGAACCATGGAAGATTTGTTGAGATTATGTGTGTTGGATAGGGGCGAGCTATGGGAAATGCTTTTGCCTCTAGTGGAGTTTTCATATAATAATAGTTATCAAGATAGCATCGGAATGATGCCCTATGAAGCACTTTATGGGAGGAGGTGTAGAACCCCATTATATTGGGTGCAGGATGAAGACCCCAAAAGTTTGGGAGTGGAATATATTGATTACATGGATGCCATGGTTAGATTGACACGAGACCGCATGCTAGAGGCTCAGAGTCGGCAGGCAAAGTACTATAATGCGAAGCACCGGATGGTGGAGTTCCAAGTGGGTGACAAAGTGTTCTTGAAGATCAGGCCAATGCATGGATTGTCACGTGTGCGCTGTAGAAAGAAGCTCAACCCGAGATATGTGGGGCCTTATGTTATATTGGAAAGAATTGGTCCTTTAGCCTATTGGCTGGAGCCACCACCTGAGCTAGAAAATTCGCACGTCTTTCATGTGTCGTTGCTTTGGAAGGCACTACTACAACCCGATCAGCATGTCACCATTATAATTGGAACAGTGGCAACTGATAGGTCTGCTTGACTAGAGCCGGTGTGGATAGTGTACACCAAGACAAGAAGCTTGCGGTGAAAGAGTGTTCCTTTGGTGAAGGTCTAATGGTATAATCATGGGAGAGAGGAGTATACTTGGGAGTCGGCGGACTTGATGCTGAAGCACTACCCAGAGTTGTTTCCCCAATGTAAACTTAAACGCATACCTTGTATTCTTCATACTTTGTTTTCCCCCACAAAGTTAGCCTAATTTTGGGGATGAAATCTTTTATTTTGTTTATAGGATTTGTAACATCCCGATTTGTTCTAGACCCCTCATACGCATTTTCAAGTCAGGTGAGTTGACTTGGGCTCAGGGTGCTCTGGTGGATAGGATTGCACCTAAGCCAGGGGAAGTGCCACCTCGACACTCAGTGTCTGGACGCTACCGCTCGGCGGTAGAGGGATACTGTGCGGCGGTAGCGATCGTCGAATGTATACGTCAATTGTTAAGAGGCGTCGAGTGGACTCGACGATCGTCGAGTACTACTGCGCGGTAGTAGCGGAATACTGCGCGGCGGTAGAGATCGTAGAGTATATACGACGAATATCAAGAGGGGTCGAGAGTGTCGAGTGGACTCAACGATCGTCGAGTACTAACGCGCGGCGGTAGCGGGTTAACGCACGGTGGTAGCCTACTGAGTTATCGGCATATCACTCTGCGAGCAATCGCCTAGCGTCATTGATACTGCTGGCGATAGCCCCGCTGAATTATTTGGTATGTTGCTTGGTGAGATACCGCGTGGCAGTAGAAGAATGCCTTGCGGCGGTAACAGTACAGGCGGCGACGCCCGAGTGGTCTGTTTGCGCGGTGGCTTACAGGATAAGTAATTTTATATGTGCGGACAAGAAAGAAACATACCGAAATTTGGAATAATAGAATTTTTATTATCCAAAACATTGAGTATTACAAACGTATAGACTCCATTTTATAGAATGGAGGAGAGAGGAGAGATTACAAATAAGCAACTGGGACAAATAAACAATGTTACAACCGGCTATACATAAAATCAGACCGCACAAACCACCCAGTTAGATGAATAGGATAATCTCCCGACAACTACTATAAAGAGAAGTGAAGCCGCTAGGAGAGACCGTTATACCGCCCGGTCATCAAGTCATTTGTGTCAAACTGCCAGACTGCCCGGTCTCCAATCAACAACATCTTGGCAACCAAGCCGCTGGAGAGAAGTCGCTAGATCGTCCAGCTACCAAGATGCCAGAGTGAAACTACCAGACCGCCCGGTCTGCAAGCCGCCAGACTCAAGTCACCAGACCGCCCAGTTTCCATACCACAACATTATGGAGGTACCCCGCGATGGTAGCATGCTACCGCGCAGCGGTAGCACTCGATTCAGAAACCCTAACTCTAAACAACCGCTCCATTTATATACGTTGTCCAATTCTTGGCCACCAGTCTTCTTCTCTTGGTGCTGAACTTCATCGCAGGAGACAAGGTTGACGAGATAACTTTCTCTCAGAGGAGGAGAACGATATCGATAAGGAAACCAAACATACCGCCAAGGAGAATAACGAGATTCATGGCCGGAGATGAGTTGAGCTTCTTACCCTCTCCCTTGGTGCTAGATCTTTAATTATGAAATAGGAGAGATGTCATCTCAAAAGAGTTTGACTTGGAGCAAAATGAAGATCTCCTAGGAAGAGAATACGCTAGGACCTTGTCCGAGGATTTTATTGTCTTCAACCTCTCATCTCTTCAGTATGAAGACGATGGACTTGGTTTCGTGAAGAATGGTGGCCTATTGAGGTTGAATAAGGGAGGAGGAAGAGCTGAATGTAACCTTGTAGAAATGGCTCGAGGAAGAAGACAAACCGATGTCGCTCGTTTGTCTTTACGATGTATGTAGAAATCTGATTTCTGTACGCAACAAGCTTCATCCTGGATTTAAGCCATGTTCCGTGTACTTTTAAGTCTTGGGCTAAACACAAAAGTTGTAGCCCTCGGAAAGACCTTTCCAACGGATGGTTGCCCGTTGTTGGGGATGTACTATAGCCCCGGAATGTTCTGTTAAAGTGGCTATGCTGTAATGTATTATGTGTAAGTTGTGAGTTGTCTAAACTAACAAAAGACCAGAATAAGCTTTCTATCTAAGCGAGTTGTGTATTAGTTGTGCATCTGAATGTTTATTTTCTATAGGAAGATCATAGTCAAATGATATTTTGGATTGGGTGAATTTATTATCTGTAACCATGATAAGCTAATGGTTTTGGATGAACCTTGGTTGTACAAATAATGCATTCATGAAATCCGGTGGAGATGCACTTGATAACAATGTGATGAACGTTATGAGTTTTGGATGAATTTGTGATGCATGTTGCATGAATGTGTAGTCTATAGCTATGTGGTGATTTACAATTGTTGGGATAACATATGATGTATCCTTTGCAAGGCTATGTTGATTATGTTGAAGCTTAAGTGTTTAATGAAATATAATTTGGGGAAAGATGTATGATTTGATATGCAGATGCATGCTAATTTGTAAAAGAAGGGCCAGATGCGAAAATGTCCATGACCATGTGATAAGTTAGCCACTTATCTCAAGTAATTTATATATGACGGGATTGACAACTAAGAGGATCAGTCTTCCATGCTATGGTAGCCCTTTTGAGCACTAGACTAGTATAATGATAAGGGAATCATTGTGGAGCCATTGAGTGCTTTTGAGCACTGGATTGGGAATAATGAGAAGGTACTCGGTTGGAGACCTTGAATATTTGATGGCATGGACAAGTAAAATTGCATGCGGTGTATGTTGACACGCGGTGTCATATTCCTGGGTTAAGGATAGTGTAGTAGGTCTATAGGCTTGCCAGCCGTCCCACCGACGGGGGTTGATAGATAGACCTTGGGCAGTTGGGGTACTTTGTGCTCATTCCCGAGGCTCCTTCCGTTCCAGTAGACGGTTGGGCTTGGTCCTTTGGTGATTCACTCCTAGAGGCTCCTTCTATGCCACGAAAATAAGCCAGTTTGGGTTGTGTTCTTGGTGCACATCTACTAGAGACCCCTCCGAGTCGTAGTACACAGAGGCTCCGCAGTTATGTTCTTAGCATTGAAGCGTACGGAAGCCTAGGCCTGGTAGTGTGGATACTCACCTAGTAGTGGAGATGTCCGTTCTACTATCACCGTTTGGCCACGACGGATGACTCCTGAGAGGTTAGCTACCTGCTCGAAAAGTGGGAACTAAAGGACCATGTCGACATAGCAAAATAGAGTACGTAAGTTGCATAGGTGCATCATAAAGCATCATTGCATTGCATTGCACCGCATAAGATCCTCATCATATAAATTTGTATGGGTATCACTTAAGTTCTATTTCTGTTAAGTCAATCCTTAACTCATAAATCTATATGGACATTTTTATAAGTTAAGTTCTATTTCTGTTGTTAAATTACATGTTGTAGATGATTATTGTACTTTATAGAATTGTTAGTGTAGAATTATGCTATCACTTATTATACATTGTTTCCTTTACTCTTGTGATATGTAGAGATATATCACCTGCTTGTACTTATTGTTTTAGGTATATTGTACCTCCTTTCTTTCTCCCGCCCAGTGCCTAAGAGCTGCCGGGATGAGAGGATGGGATAGCCACTTAGTCTGTATGACGAACGGTTGCTATGACGACCGTTTTAGGAGGACACCCATCGGATAGAGCAGCAACAACAATAACAACGGGTTATGCAGGAGGGCAGCCAGGCTAGGGAGACGGGGCCCGATACGACAATACCCTCACTGTCGTCGATTACTGAAGTGTGAGATTTTTGAGAGACCTTTGTTGTAGCTTTCAGGCAATTTTGTTGTACTCTAATATTAAAGGAACCGATGTACTTCCTTATTATTCATGTACCACGCTTTGGACATTTACTTATTGTAATGATTTGACTTATGTTTATTATCTTTATGTTGGGTTGACATGGATGATATTATGAGAGCCGACATAATAAGCGTCTTGTAGTACCGGTCAACCAGTGTGTTGACACTACCGCAAGGTGGTTGTTCCGGGCATAAGGCCTCCTTCGGTCGTATGTTGTGTTTCGGGAGGGGGGTCTTACACCTCCTTTCAGTATCCATCATTAATTGCAACTGTACTAGAAGAGAATTGGATTCTGTAATAGAACTTGTGGTTTGAACTGTTGGTTGAGTCTCAACTTGAGTGGCTTACTGATTGAACATTTTGGGACCTTCATAGTCCTTAAACATATTGTTAGGAGTAGACCTCTTTGAGGTATATATGTCAGTTTCTGGTTACTAAAACACACTCTTTCCTTTCCACACTGCCATCTCATGGCCAGTGGGATGGAATTCTTCAGATTGTTCTTCAGCAGTAGCATATACCTGAATGTGTCAACCATTATTGTGCTGATATCCTCTTGGACTAAGTACATGGTTGCTCCTCCTTGGGCAGTGTCATGCAAACTTGACTCCCCCTAATCTTGTGCACGTATTGTAACCACTTCAGTCTCTTGGCCAGAGTCCTCAGGTATAGGTCCCCCCTCAACTATATATTGACTTTATAGAGGAGGTAGGCTCTCTTCTGCTCCCTTTTCTGTGTGGGATGGGGAAACTTCCACCACCTCAGTGACTGTGAACAGAGGGTTAAGTTCTTCATGTATTGGTTTTAGAACTTCCCCTACCACAGTCCTTTCATGACCAGTCATACCCCTTAAATTCTCCATAATGGTTGTGCTCCCCAGGTCTTCAGGAATTAATGCTTCATGGAGATCAGGGTGATGATCCCATGTCTACTCCCCCTTAATTAATATGTGTGGAGGTGTGGTGAGATGTATCATAAATATAGGCTTTCCTTAGCCTTCTTCTCTTGCCAGCCACTTGCCCTATGTGGCTTGAAGCAATTTTTCATATCTTTGTTCTTTTCGCCCACATCTACCACTTTTTGTCCCAGGTCCCACTGAATGCAATCCTCCATTTGAGTGATGATGAGAAGTGCAAAAACTTCATAGTTAAGCGTGCTCGGATGGGAGAAATTATGTGATGGGTGACCTCCTGGGAAGTCCTCGTAGGGCCGCTTAACCAGATCACTTCTCGTCAAAGGGAGGATTGCAACCCTTGGGACCTGGGATGAAAACACAATAAGCAGGTGCGCTGTGGTCAGGGTCTTCACGATGCAAGTTTCCAGCAACCTGTCGTGGCCGAAGGGGCACAGAGAGGGGTTGGGGTGGAATGGACTGCAGTCCATGATGCGGTCCTGGGACGAATAGCAGCACTGGAGAGCAAGGCTGGTTAGGGTCCTCACATCTTGGCTCTTGCTAGGTGTCGACTACTTCCCACCCAGCAGGATACAAGCTCGACTGTTAGTGGGAAGTAGTCGGCACCCAGCAGGAACCAGGCCGACCTTGGAACATGCAGACCTTATCTGAGGAGTGAGGATGCGAGAAATCTTCCTCGCCCCCATCAAGTTTGGTGGATGAAGCCTCTTGGTAGCTTGCGAGAGATATTATTAGCCAAATGAAAACCAAGCCTAGGGGGAGAGAGTAGTGAGTACTCCTTTTAACCTGGTGAAGCTACAATCGCCTTGTCGGGGCGTTGGTGGGAGGTGCCGTGCCGACCTTAGAAGGGTTCACTGGAGGTGAGTGTAAAGGATTTTCCCAATCCAGGGCGGGCTGGCGTGTGGTTGGCAATTTAGTGGGTGGCAGGTGTTGAGTCGTTAAAGTCTCTTCGGTCTGGAAGCCAGAGCCCGGAGTGATGGCGAGTGCGGCCGACCTAACCGGCGATTTCGGTGGTGGAACGTGAAGACCTGTTGTAAGACCCCCCCCCCCCCCACCCCCCAACCTTTATCTGGGTCAGGCCAAAGGGTATCTTACTTGCCCAAGACATCCACCTAGTGCTGCTTATGGGTAATACCCTACAATACTGAGCACTATTGGTCACCTTGCTCGCTTGAACCACAACATTCACATCACATCATATAGTATTATAGAAACATTAACAGGGAACTCAATATATATATATATATATATATAATATATATATATAATATTTAAACAAGAAGCGCAAAAGGCTGTAGCCACTATTAATACATGGAGCCCGTAGGCTATAATAATACTACAACTAATAACTCCTCTCTCTCTCTCTCTCAACTCTACTCGCCAGTACTCACGTCTTGAAACTCGGGAGACGACGGGGGCGCATCTGCTCGGGTATTCCTAACAGCTGGAGTGTCGTCCTACAGTGATGGATCCCTATGGTGCACCATCTCCTATGAATGCTTATTAAAATAACTGTTAGTCACATAGCTAATTGGAATCAAATATCCTCCCCTGATCCATATCCTGAGGATGAGCGCATACAGACAACAAAATAAGATAGCTGAAGCAAGAGAGGGTTAGCACAATATTTCATAAATGAGCTAGGAGCTATAAAAAGTATAACATAATATAACTGGACTAGCAACAGTAATATACATCAGTTATATTATAGGTTCCACTAGCATAGGAGTATAAAAGGTATTCAAACTTGAATGGACTTTGCAAGGCTTCAAGACGTGCACACATCGCAGACATTCATAGTTGTGCACACCGCATGCATTCACAACCGCGTACACACTGCAGTCATTCACAACCGCGTACATACTGCAGGCATTCACAGCCACACTCACATCACAGACATTCACAGCCGCGCACAATACCCTATGTCGACATAGTATGGACCGCCTCTTTTCAAACAGGGTAGCGAGCCCCACGGGCCTCACCGATGTGGCCATCGATGAGAGTGGCCAGTCCTGCTACTTCTAGGGGTGATCGTACTGCATAGCCCAGGCCCTTACATACATCTCCGTGTACTCTTGGATATGAGCGACATACAACGATTCAACGTTTTGGCCGAACAGCGGAGGAAACCCAACAAGGAAGAAAACATAATGGTCGGTTACTCATGGTACTCACCTTCCCGTCACCTTGAGTCGTTGAACTTCCCGCACCGGTAAGAACGGTCTGCGGAAGTGATTGACCCGCAACAATTTACCGCAAGCAATTTACAGACAATCAAAATAATCAATTTTGCTAGTACGCACCGGGTCGGTAGCGGCTTGCCCTACTATGCTTTAAATAATTCGGGCAGATGACACATGACTCGCCTTTTGATAAGGAGCGTGGGAGCGATATATTTGGGGCTAACTTAGGAGGAATATCTCAACTCCTATTATCCCCAGCTAAGGTTCAACATATCAAATCACTGATCGTCAGGGCAGGACCCGTGCTTAGAATAGTAAACTTTAGAACAAAGTGCAGTAATAAAAATTGTTGTTAGTATAAGCTGCAGAATTGAAATGCTATAAAAAATAGGACCAGTATGACACTGGAATAGTACTGAACTGAAAGTAAGTACTGAAGGAAACTGGACCAGTACGAGACTGGAATAGTACTTTAAAAAATGAACGGAACTGAAAGTAAATAGTCAGGACCAGTACGAGACTGGAGTACTGAAAAGAAAATACTGAACTGAAATGAATAAATGAACTGGACCAGTACGAGACTAGAATAAAATATAAAGAAAAAGATTAGTAGTCCAATCACTCCATTCAGGAGGCTTCAGTTCTATCTCCGTTCTTATGAGATTTAGTTCAGTTTCATCTCCATTCTCAGGAGGTTTAGTTCAGTTCCATCTCCGTTCTCAGGAGGTTTAGTTTAGTTCGATCTCCGTTTTCTGGAGGTTTAGTTCAGTTCGATATCCGTTCTCAGGAGGTTTAGTTCAGTTGCACCATTTATTATTGTAGCTTAATCAGACTTGAAGAATTTGTTATGGGTTGCACCTTTATTATTTGTCAAACATGATTGCCTGTATTTTCATTTTTACAACCCTGTCCAAGTTATTCGAGAGCTTTATAATGGATAAATACGAGGAGCTCAGTAGTTCCACAATAATCTTAGGATGCTCAGACCTTGGGCATTCTCCTTGGACACTATCATTGGTAAAATAATTTGAACCTATTATTAAACACAAGAGGATGGTCGCGCACTCAAATTTTCGTTTTGGGAAAGTCAGACACATTAATTTTCGAGCGTAACCCTAGGCTTCACTTAAATTGTAAAAACTCCAATTTTTCTCCCATGGTTCCCAAATTTTAATACAACCCTTAGGGATGCCTGAAATGAGCACACAATGTTTCTCAAAATTTTTTGATCAGTTTTGGGCCTCTAATTGGGCCATTTAAAACTCATTTGAGCTTTTTAAAAATACTAAAACAAATCTAAAAATTCTCAATTTTTTTGTGGAGGAAGCCCTTATCAAGGGGGAACATTCATGTTCAAAACTTTTTCCCTATGAGCCTAGATTCTTTTATAAAAATTTATACAAAGTCCTAATCAAAATTTATTCTGCATATAGCAGATCTAAGCACGATCCTGCGGCCAGGATCGCGCCAGAAAGGGAAATCCTCCAACATTTCCCTACAGCAGATCGGTCACGGATCTGCTGTGGGTGGCACAGAAGAGGAGGCAGGGGAGGGAATTAAGGCTATCACAGCCGTTCATCTCATACCATGAGATGGAAAATGGTGATCTCTCCCGCCGGAGAAGAAGGCGGTGGCCCTCTGCCACCGCCGTCCGGCCACTGTCGGATGCCGGTGCCGCCCCCGATCGACTCGTCGGGGGATGGCGAGTCTTTGAGTGGTGGTCCGGCGGTTTGCCGCCGCCGGCTACTGCCTGAATTAAACACCCCAAGAGCAGGGTGGCGGTGGCTCTTCTCCCAGCCATTCTTATCACGGCGTAAAGGCGAACCAAGGCGAGTGTCGGGCACCTTGACGCTTAGGCGACAAGGCGGACGCCTATTCGACCACAAGGCGAGCAAGTCGTAAGGCGCCAATTTACTCAATTTATTTTTTTTAAAATACAGACTATAGACTGTGGTTATTATAATAACCGCAGTCTATAGTCTACAGGCTATAAAGCTGCGATTATTATAATAACCGCAGTCTATAGTTGACATTCTATAGACTGCGGTTACTATAGACTGTAGTTATTATAATAACCGGCGTCTATAGATGTCTATAGACTACGGTTATTATAATAACCGCAGTCTAATCCTCCTTTTTAACATAAAACAAAATGTTTACTAAGTCCCAAACTATCAAATACAAACACACAACCACACATATTTTTCCTTCATAGTAGTAAGCAATAGCTTCTGATATATGAGCAGTTAGCATTTAGAAAAAAACAATGTCAATCTACCAAATACAAAGTGCAAACACACATCCACAGATTTTTTCTTCATAGCAGTAAGCAGTAGCTTCTGATATATGGGCAGTTAGTAGTAGCCAGTAAGAAAAAATAATGTAAATCTACCAGACTACCAAACTACCAAATACAAACACAACCACACAGATTTTTGAAGTCAGAGAAAGCAATAACAGAAAAGGGAACACAAAAACTCATAGCATAGTATTGTGGTCAAATCCAAAATGTCTTCATACAATGCACAATAGCATATTAGCATGAATAATATTTTTTAAAAATCATAAAAGATCAACTAGAATCATCATCTAGTAAGTCGTCATTTGCATTTCATGTGCTTGGTTGGTTTGAGGTACTTGTCTTTTGCCCATAATTATCTTCAATATTTTCATCATCATTGGCAAAGAAAATATGATTGAAATCTTCATCCTCTTCATCCAATAGTTGAGGATTAGCTCCAGCTCCACTTCGTAAATTCTGAGCCTCAGTTCCAATAGCTCTCTCTACAGCTTCCCATGTGAGATTATCATCTTCAAAAACTAGTGCATCCTCTGGTTTGTTCATCATCCACCTACTACTCCAATCTAGCTCATCAAGCACTAAAGGGTTGTAATATCTTCCATTTTCACGTCTTTCTTGGAATCGTGCTTGTAGACGACGATTGTATTGGATGTATACAAGATCACTAAGCCTTTGATGCTCCAATCTATTTCTTTTCTTGGTGTGAATCTGAATCAAGATAAATGGAAAATATTTGTTAATATAAAAATATTAATTTTTATATTGAATATTTGTATACTTACAAACTCAAACGTACTTCAGTTGCGCTCACAACTAGAAGAAGAACAACATAAGTCAAGTGTGCGCAATGCTACCTTTGTAAGGTCAACATTCGGTCCTCCATGTGTACCCCACCAATCCACTACTCATTTAAGACAAATATAAATTATTTGACATATAAATAATTTAAGAAAAAAATAAAAACTTAATCAATACTTACTTGGATTTTAGCTGGTTTGTTGCCTAATAGCCATAGGCTTTCCAAAACTATTTCGAGTTACTTTGTAGTTAGTATCTTGCCCTGCAATCTTGTTTTACAATTCTTGATCGGGCACTAGTCTTGCAATTACATCATTAAAAGCATCTTGAAATTTCCAGGCATTATCATTATGTTTTTCTTCGTATTCAAAATATTGCTTGGATTTAGAAACAAAGCCCCCTATACAACTTTTGCTCCATTTGATTTGTCCACCTATTTTCAATAATGCCAATAATCTTTTTAAATAATCTTTCTTTGTTATCAAAATGATCTTTGATCTTTTGTTTAGCTTCTTCCATTGCCACATATACTTCAGGCATAGCCGACCTTTCATCTCCATCTACTAATCGTAAAACAACAATCAGTGGCTTTCCTCCTTTTAGGCAATCTCTTACTTCATTCCAAAAAATGGTTGAAAGTATTATTTCAACAACTTCTTTTCCGGCTTCAATTTTTGCCAAATTAGCGTCATTCCACGAAGGCGATACAAAGAATAATCTCAACTTCTCCTCATGCTTAAGCACACTTTGTAGAGTAAGGAATAATGTTGCAAATCTAGTCATTGAATGCCGCACTAGATCACCACCTATAGTAGTCCTTATTGCATTAAGCTCGTATAAGTTCTTCCATTTGATTCTTCATACTACTTATCTCGGCTTCATGTGCTTGTTGATTCTCTTATTATTGTTGGCTCCATATTTATTGTTGTTGTTGTTGTTGCTCCATAATTATTGTTGCTCTTGTTGTTGTTGGCTCCATAATTATTGTTGCTGACTCAATCTTTCTTGAACTATAACTTCGACATCTTCAATGTGAGCTACTAATGTCCTCTGTCTCCGCCTATCATTCTTGAAAAAACTTGTAATTGTGGAAAACCTGCCACTAGCTCTAACTCTGCATGGATGTTATGGGCCTAAAATAGAAGCAAGGATGTCATCTCTTCCCTGTGACACTATTTCAGCACTCTAGGACTCTTGGTTCGACAACTCATCCTTAAAATAAGTAATATAAATTAATGCAGAATTATAGATAAGAAAATATACATTTATACTTCACAAGCAATATTATTATTGAAGTATTGATAATTTATAAATGAATAAATGAAACATTTAAACTTACAATTTTAGATGTCAACTCAGTTGCATCTGTACTAATGTATTCACCGATTTTTATTTTATGACTGGCTTTCCATAACTCTGCACATGAAATTAGTGCAGCTGCCCCTTGTTCAACCTTGACAATAAAATAAAAGTGAAGTATCATTTAAATTATTGAGAAAACCAATATGTACAATACAAAATATGAGAGAGATGTAAAGAACTAATACCATTATTTTTTCTAATCCAAAATAACCCATTCTGGAAGTAGTATGAAATGAATTTTATGCTTTTGCTCTCTCTGTATTAACCTTACTTTTCTCCTACACAAATAAATATTTGTTAATACTTAGATTGCTTATAAGTTATAAAGATAAAAAATGATATAAAACATTGAATTTAATAAGAAGTTAAGAACACATACCATATATTCTATAGTGGTGCTATGGTCGACAAAAACTCTCAAGTCTTCGGGAGTAATAAAACCATACTTGACAGGAACATTGTATCGATGCTCCAAATCAACATCTTTTACATAAGTGATAAAGAGTTTAGATTTCCAAGTTCTCCAACTTTCACTCATGTTTTTCAGTAATGCATTGCGTTGACCATCAATATTATCAAAATAAATTTGAAAATAATAGATAATATCAATTTAAAATTAACAAAAACACATAGTTATGTAATCATTATTACTAATCATTGAAAACAAAGTTACGTACATTTAATTCTACCCATATTTGATCTTTAATTTGTTTATCAACTTCCTTCCATGCAACAAATGTAATTGACACATAAGACCTCACAAGAGATCTAATAAAACTCATCAATTTATTTGTCTCAGGCCCGGGAATAATGCGGTCATCATCACTCACAGAAATATAAAGCTTCTTCCCCTCTAGCCTAAGCTTATTCAATTCATTAATTTTCATAAAGCCTCTTCTTGACTTTGATGAAGAGCCTTTATCAGCCATTTTCCTGTAATAAAAAAACCCTAAAAAACCTAAACCATCCAAAAACCCTAAACCAAATTCATAAAGTAGAGCAAAGACATTGAGCTACTACCACACAATCAGTCAATCACAAATATAAATATATATGTTACTATGTTAGTGCAATATTTAGGCTAATATATAGAGTTAGTATGTTTTTAGGATATCTACTACAAAAATTCCTGCTAGGTGGCTACACAATGTTTATAGTTTATACTACTACTAATAATAATAATAATAAAGATATTATAGCACAGAGATCAAAACTGAGAAAGGTCATAAGAAAAAAATATACCTAAGTGAGAATATGAGATTTGTCAAAATGAATCTTCAAATCGAAGCAAAGGAGAGAAAGGACTCAAGGAGAGCAGAAACTTGAACAAAATAACCTTTGGGGTTTTATGCAAAGAGCAGCGTCTGTAAGAACCAAAAAATCGAGGTAAAACGAGAATTTTATGGTTCACGGTCTAAAATAGATAGTATAGACTGTTGTTTCTATACCAACCGCAGTCTATTATATGGTTTACGGTAGAATACACTGTGGTTGTTATACAACCGCAATCTATTCTATGCTATAATAGACTGCGGTTTATATATAACCCGCAGTCTATTCTATCATAGACGGCAGTTTATATATAAATCGCAGTCTATTCCCTGAGTCGCAGTCAGGGAATAGACTGCGGTTTATATATAACCGCAGTCTATTCCCTGAGCCCTAGAATAGACTGCGGTTTATATATAAACTGCCATCTATTCACTGACTGCGGCTCAGGGAATAGACTACGGTTCATATATAAACTGCAGTCTATGCCCATATTTGTTTTTTAAAAAGGCGCCCATCACCTTGTTTACAATTGAGCACCAGGACGCCTAGCCGACACCATGACAGAAATGCTCCTAGCGCTATTGCGCCACCCCACCTCTTCGGTATTTAACCCGACCACGAAACCACCCCCACCGGTGCGCTAGGGGCAGGGCTCCTCTCCGGCGGTGGCCCAACAACCTTCCACTGTCGGGTGCTACCGGAGTAAAATTTTAGAAAAAGCTCTACTTCACTAGTGCCGCCGGAAAGGCATTTTCCGACAGCACCTCGTACTCCCCACACCGGGGAAAGGTATCCCCAGTAGATTATCCCCTTCCCGTAGATCCACAAGTGCTGGGAGAGGCTAGTCTCCTACGGAAACCACCCAACCTGGAGTATGGCTCAGGTGGCGCTGGGGCGCTCCGGCCGTCGGGGGATGCATGCAGGACGTCGAAAGGTTTAGGAAGTGGGAGGGAGTAAGTTTACACCAGTGGTGGAGTAGCACGGGAGGTGCTGGACTGAGTTGCCATTATGGTGGTGGAAGAGAAGCTTCAGGTCAGCTTTTCAGACGAGCTGGGGATCTGGCTAGGTGGGGGAAGTTTGTTTTGAGCTGGTGTGGAGAGTAGCTGAGGGGTCATGACCTTATATAGGCAAGGGGGAGGAGTAATTTGGCTTAAGGGAGGTGTGAGATTAATCCCACTTGAGGTAAAAGGGCTCTTATTCCCTCCAGCTGGCTGGAACACATGACACCCATCTAGGGGCCATAGTACAGGCCACATGGATCCATCCAAGGGGAGTGCTTGGTGGGTTGGGCCTTGGTAGGCTTTTGGGCTTATGAAAGAGGGGAGGGAAAAGGTGGGTTTTTGCCATGGGCCTATTAACCAAAGCTTGTTGGTTTGGGTGTCCCAAAAAGTGAGAGGGGGTGTGGCCTTAGCTATTAATGAAGAGGGGTGAACACCTCTTTTAAAAAAACTCAAAAATTGACTTTTAGGAAGGTTTGACCAAAGTCAACCCTAGGGTGGGTCCCACTTGCTGGTCAAAGTCAAAATAGGTTCATGTAATCGGGAGCTGGATCAAAGTTGGAGTGTCGAGTCATAATTTGTGTGTGCATGCTTTTTGGTGCACAATTATGCCTGATTTGACCACGAGTTGACTACTCGTATTTGAAATTGACCGAGACATACTCGATTGACTTCGTATTGACCATACGAGTCCAATGCTACTGACCGGGGTCGAATCAGAGTTCGTTTGCTAATTATTCAAAATATGTGTGTCGCAGCGCGCTAAAACACTCAAATTGCTGGTATTCGTCGTTACACTTTGAATTGTGACACAACAAGTTCCAGTGGGTTTGTATTGACTATACGAAGCCATTGAAACTTACAGAACTCAAATCAGAGTTCTTTAGGACATGATCCAAAAATCTCATTTTCACGACGTTTTACGAGGAATGACCCTACTTACCATATGACTTCAAAAATTAAACAGAACGAGTTCCTATGCGTTCGTATATATTACACGAAGCCATAGGAACTAACAGAACTCCAATCGGAGCTTTTTAGCTCTATATACCCTGGATAGGGTTACCTCTCACCTAAGTGTGGGTCATGGGTAGAGGTTTAGGTCACTTTTATTGGGCCCATTAGGGTTCCGGTGGCGCAATAAAAGTCGGGTTGTTACAATCCAATAAAAATAAAAGAATTTTCGTCCCCAAAAATTTGCTCAAAGTAGGGGGAAAAAGAAATAAGATACCTGGGAAAATAGTTTCGGGTATTTTTCTCGGACGAGTGCCTCTGGTTCCCATGTGTACTCATCTCGTCCGTGATTTGACCACAATATCTTGACCATTAGAATGCCCTTGTTGAGCAGATTTTTTATTTTATGATTCACCACCCTGACTGGTTCAAGTTGGATGGATCTATCAGATTGCAGTTGCAGTGGTGGGGTTGGTAGATGTTGTTCTGGTTGCCGGAGAACTCGCCTCAAGGATGAGACTTGGAACACGTCATGAAGGTTTCCCAATTCTGGGAGCAGGGCTAATCGATAGGAAACAGAGCCAACACACGCTATCACCTAATAGGGGCCCAAATAGCGGGGATCTAGTTTATTTTGCTTCCTCAACCGGGAGACACCATGTATGGGCTTATTTTTCAAAATTACCATCTATCCCACCTTAAACTCCACCGGTCGGTGCCGCGTATCATAATAATTGACTTGTCGGCTCTGCGCTTTCCGCATTCGCTATTAGATTAGCCGTATTGCAGCTGTAGTATCATCAATATAATCCACTCCCAAGTCTTCTGGGTCCTCATCTTGAGCCCATATTAGCGGAGTTCGGCAACGTCTCCCATACAATGCCTCATATGGGGCCATCTTGATGCTGGCCTGATAGCTGTTATTATATGAAAACTCGATTAAAGGTAGCATCTATTCTCATGGCTCGTTGTGCTCTACTATGTAAAGTCGAGGTAGATCCTCCATCATTCGGTTTGTCCTTTTTGTCTGCCCATCTGTCTGAGGATGGAGGGCAGTGTTGATGGCTAACTAGGTCCCCAAGTATGCTTGCACTCGCCTCCACTCCTTGGATGTTGAAAGATATGGGATAGATCTGATTACTCTAGAGGGAGGGTGAATAGAGTAACTTAAAACTTTTGGCTGTTTTAAAAGTTTATCAGAGTAAAATAAGTGATAATATAGTAGTATAAAAGGAAATGCAAACTAAGCTAAACTATCACAGCACACAACACACAACAATAAGAAAACAAAGGGCAACCATACGACACAAGAAATTTATAGTGGTTCCCCTAAACTTGGGTACATCCACTCTTCTACGACCCTGGTAGGAATCCACTACAGGTTTTTGATCAGGTGCCCTGCCACCAACAGGTTTTTGCTCCGGTGCTCTGTCACCACAAAATCTATTTGAAGGGAGATCTCACAATCCTTTAGGCTTTTGATTAGATGCCCAAAAACCAAGCTAAGTCTTTTGATAAGGAGACTTAAGAACCAGGTAGTTAACTTTTGAAGGGAGTTAAAACCCTGTGTACAGTGGGTGAAAGAAAATTGATATGGTCTTCTCTTTTTCAAACAACTGGGATGACTTTAGTGGATTATTTGATGATGTCAAAGCTCCCCCTGAGATGATGAATGTTCAGAAATATTATTGTAAGCTTTGCAGGGTGTAGGTCTTCTTTGATGATCTCCAGAAGCTTTCAGACTGATTGTGTTTTGTTGTCTCTTAAAATCTTGCAGAAGAGTTACAGAAGATGAAGACTATGAGAGTATGCAGACTAAAATTTTTCTTCTTCTCTGTCTATCTGTAAAATCCCCTTAGTCGTTACCTATATTTTGAAATAATTCCTTTTTATATTTCCTGCAGAAGTTCTGTCTCTGAATCTGAATTCTTCTCCTTGATTAACTGCAGAAATCTTGGAACTTGGACAAACGGCTAGAAGGGCAATAAATTGATTCCCTAATTGTCCCAGTTATTAAGCCGAAAATTAACTCTGTGAAATTCAGTAATTAATGCTGCCATGAACGGCTATATTCATAGGAATATATGCAATTAATTACTCAGAGTAATATAAATAATAATATGTTATATAATCTTTGGTTAATCAGGAATTTCACTACAGAGAATAAAAATGAAGAACTGACAGAATTCGTCGAGCTTAGAATAGATTTCGTCGACCTAAACTCCAAGTTCTTCGAGCTGAGAAATCATCTTCGTCGAGCTGAGATCAGAGAGTTGATCTGGAAAAAATAAACTGTCCAGGCTGGGCTCCAAGTTCGTCGAACAGGGATAGAAGTTCGTCAAGTTGAGAACTTGAGAGAAGATGGAAGATTGTCGACCTGAGCTCTAAGTTCGTCGACCTCAACTCAGAGTAGGGACTCTGAGTTCTTCGATCCCAGATCGACGATCGTCGAGCTCCATTCAGAGTTCGTCGAACGACATCTTCAACATAGAAAAAAACTGTCTTGTTCTGAAATCTTCAGTCTTCTAAGTCTTCTGAGGGATTGGTCCAATCAAACTAACTTGTTGACCTACCCTAAGATACAACAAAGACTTATGACCCTAGACTATACATTATGGGTCAATCTATGCAATCCTAATAGTGAACCTTAGCCCAAATCAACCCTAATACAGGTGGGGTTCCAACAATCTCCCCCTATTTGGGTTAGGTCACTATGTACAATGCATTAAAATAATATGATACAATCACAAAGCAAAACAACAAATATCTGGCAAAAAGCAAAATCTAGCAGATATATATACATCAAGTGCTTTATGACAGATTATCCAAATCAAATAGTTCAGAGAAAAAATAAGCTAAACAAAAAACTATTAAGACTTCTTAGATTTGTCCTTTTCTGATGGTTGCCTGAAGATAATTTCTCTGTTTGGATTTGCTGCTTCTCTTTTTGACATGGTCATGTCAGCTGCTCCGATGATGTTGCTAGAAGTTTCTCTTAGAACAACTGCTTCTGGATGTAAACTCATATAAGCATCAACATTGAAGAAGTGTTTAGCTTTGTCATACCTTTTTAATTCTTCTCTTCTGTAAGAAAACATAGTAGTATATTGAGAAGCATCTTTGCCTTCTTCTTTGGCTTTATTTATCTGAGAGAGTCCAACCAGTTCTTGAAATCTAGCCATTCTAGAGATGGTTTCCTGTTCTGGATCAACAAAGGGAACTGGTGGAGAGTAAGGTCTTTCAGGAGATGCTTTGTCAGGCTGATCATCTTCCGATACTTTCCGTTGCTTGTTGTGCCTCTGGTATTGTTGTTGCTACCTGTTGCTGCTTGAGGAGTACTGATGTCTGCTGCTGGAAGATTGAGACTGATGGGAAGATGTGGTCCTTTGAACCTGAGAAATGCTTCCATAGGATACTGCTGCAGGAGGAGGAGGAGGAGGACCTCTCCTAAATTTTGGAGGAGGAGAGTATCTCCTACCCTTCTTCCTAGCTTTTTGCTCATTCTTAGAATACCTCATCCAGTTTGGTGTATCTGGAGTGAGTGTAATATTATGCAGGATGTAGTATGGGATATTAGGATATGGAATTGGAACAGCCTTGGCAGGAGCAGCCTTTTTCTTCCTTGCTTTTCTTTTCCTGGAGCTGGTGTTATCAAAGTCATCTGACTCATCATCATCATCTTGAGAGGAGTGTTCTGGAATGTCATAAAGAGCATCCAGTTGTTTTAGCATATCATCTGAAATTCCAAGAATTTGTTGTTGTGCTTGGCATGCTGGAACAACTGAACTATCTGTAGCCACCTGAACAACTCCTTCTTCTTCCATATCATCAAATAAAATGTCATCCAAATCTGGCATGGGGGATTCACAGCAGCCAAAAGTGGGTGGAGAGAATTTCTTTTGCACATGAGCTGGTTTAGCAAAATTTTCAACAACAAAACTTTCAAAAAAACTCAGAAACTACAAAATATGCATTTAGTTGATGCACAACTTCAGGGCTTATTGGAGCAGTATAAGGTACAATAGCTCTAGATTGATGTACATCAAAACTGGGTAGAATATTGTTGTAAACAAAATTGAAAGAATCTAGTAAAGAATCGAGATTAACTGTGGAATTTATAATATAATCACCAACAGTAGTTATTTTTGCCAAAACTGTGTCAGCTATGTCTATATCAGAATCAATTAAATCAATTATTTCTGTTGGAGGGGCTGCCTCTACTGAATCATCAGACATATCAGAATCTCCTACTGCTGTACGAGGAGGAACTGGAGCTTCTTCACAAAACATCTCCACCTGGCTGGGTTCAGAGGGTCCTGAAGCCAGTCCTCCAGAAGAAGGAACAAAAGAGAGGGCAGCAATTCTGGAAGAGAGATAGAGGATGGAAGCAGAGAGAGGAGCAATAGCATTTGCTATAAGTTGCTCAAGAGTGTGAGAAATAAAAGCAAGAAGATCTTTTGCTATATCAGAAAAATTTAGGTAGAGGGGTTCAGGAGCATAGGAGGGGTAGGGAGTGTGATGTCCACAATTTGAACACACAGAGAAGGCATGTGAGAAGTCTGTATGGGTGTATTCTGGAAATGTGGAAGGGGGAATGGATGGAATTTCAGTGGTTGAAGTAGGAATTGTGGTAGTGGGTGGAGAGGTAGTTTCTTGAACTGGAGAGTGATGTGGAGATGGTGGAGGAGACAGTAGATTGAAAGAAGGTTGTGAGGTAGATGGAATGGAAGTTATATTAATTTGAGGTGGAGATGGAGCAGGTGAAGAAGGAATATCCTCATGAATAACTATGGGAGAGTATGGAGGTGATGGTACAGGATGAGGTGAAATAGGAGGGATAATTGAGGATGGTTGTTGTTGTGGAGAAGATGAAGGGATTCTGGTGGAGGGAAGGGCATCTTCTGGAGGTAGAGGAGTGGTTGTTACTGCCCTAGTGCTCTCAGAAGTCCTAGAAGAGGAGGAAGCCCTGGATGGCTTAGTGATGGTCCTCTCTCATCTCCCAAATAAGGCACATGTGAGCCTTTTGGAGGCATTAATGAATATGGTCTGAGAGACCAGTGATTCATAAGCCTTGGCCTGGAGGAAAAGGCCTAAAATTCTCCCAAATCATACCTCTTTCTTAGTATTTTTCTTTTTGATCAAATCAAATAGTAGTTTTCCCCAGTTCATCGCTTTCTTATTCACCACAGCACACATCACCAAGAACTGGTGCCTGATAATGTAGTCATGGGCTGTGTTTTTTGCCCAGCAAAACTTTCCCAATGACATCAGCAAGGAATTTGTATTCAACAGACAAATTCTTCTTAAGCTGTTTGTTAGGGTTTCCATCAGAATGACCCATTTTGATCAACATACTATTGTATTCAATACTATCCATTTCAATATCTTCATCTCCATTAACTAAACCGAAAATCTCTGTTAAGATGGTAGGGGTTAGTGTAACCTGATTCCCTGAGATGGTGCCTGTCAGTGTCTGCATCAGGAGTAGTTGAAGAGAACCAATTCTTTTATTTCGGTTACTGCCAGCTTGATTCTTGTGGTCATGAAGGTCTTTAGATGTTGATCTTCAAATAATTGCAGAATGGCCATGAAGATGGGATCTGAATGATGAAATGAGTCGAAATCGATGTCAAAGCCCGTGTCAAACTTCATGCTTGAGAGTGAGAGCGCTGGAATCGCCATAGTTTTCCTGCAAAAGAAAAAGAGAGAGCAAGAGCAAGAGTACAAAAAGTGCGGGATGGAGCACTACGAAAACCTAGTTATAAGGTTTTCAGAATACGAAGCGTCGGGCTCTGTCCGGAGAAAATTAAAAAATCTTAGATCTCAGGTCGACGAAAAATTTCATAAAGAGATAATATCGTCAATCTCAGTCAGAAGAGGGGAGAACATTTCGTCATTCTCAGGTCGACAAACATTTTCTGAAGCAAAATCATTATTCTCTGTTCGACGAATATAACTTCACACACAGAGAGTTCGTCAATCTCAGGTCGACGAATTTCTCAAGAACTTTTCTCAGTCCGTCGATCTCCGTTTGACGAACTGTGGTAAATTCTTCGACTATAGACAGAAAGTTAAATTAATGCATCTTTATTTATCATGCTTAGCTGATTCATAAAGACCAGATGTTTCTTCTCATCCAATGGTTTGGTGAAGATATCTGCCTTTCGCAAATCAGTAGAGATAAGGGTGAGATTAATTTTTTTTTGTCAACACACTCTCTAATGAAATGATGTCATACATCTATATGCTTAGTTCTTATATGATGCACTGGATTCTGTGCAATGGAAATTGCACTTTATTATCACAAAGTAAAGTTGAATTATTTAAGTTGACACCATAATCTAGGAGTTGGTTCTGAATCCACAGCATCTGTGAATAACAACTGACAACTGCTATGTACTCAGCTTCTGCTATTGAAGTAGACACAGATGTTTGCTTCTTGCAAAATCAAGACACTAGCCTATCACCAAGGAACTGATATGTCCCTAATGTGCTCTTTTTGTCCACTCTACATCCAGCAAAGTCAACATCACAGTATCCAGTTAACTCAAATTCTGACTCAGTTGGATAGCAGTGTCCTAAATTAAGAAAACTCTTTATATATCTCAAAATCCTTTTTAAGAAAATAAGATGAGATTCTTTAGGGTTCACCTGGAACCTAGCACAAAGACATATAGCAAACATGATGTCTGGTCTACTTGCTGTAAGATATAACAGGGACCCAACAATGACCCTATATAATTTTTGATCTACGGGTTTCCCATGTTCATCAGAATCAGTCACAGCATTTGTAGCCACGGGTGTTTTCTTAGCTGAAGCATCAGCCATCCCAAACCTTGTTATTTGATTCTTAGCATATTTGGATTGGGACAAGAAGATGCCATCAGGTGACTGCATCACTTGGAGACCAAGGAAGTAGGAGAGCTCACCCATGCTACTCATTTCAAACCTGGAATGTATAAGGTTGGAGAATATTTTGCATAGTTTGGAATCAGTAGAACCAAATATAATGTCATCTACATATATTTGTACTAACAAGATTTTATCATGATGATGCTTTATAAATAAAGTCCTATCACTATGCCTCTAGAAAAGTTATGCTCTAAGAGAAAGCTAGATAAGGTTTCATATCAAGCTCCTGGAGCTTGCTTTAGACCATAGAGAGCCTTTTGTAATTTGAAAACATAAGATGGATGAGATGAAGAGATAAAACCTGGTGGTTGTTCTACATAAACCTCTTCTTTGAGTTCACCATTCAGGAATGCACTTTTGACATCCATTTGGTATACTGTGAACTTCTTATAGGCTGCATAAGCTAAAAATTTCCTTTTTGCTTCTATCCTTGCAACAGGGGAAAATGTTTGGTCATAATCTATGCCTTCCTCTTGTCTATATCCTTGAGCAACCAATCTTGCCTTGTTCCTTATGATAAGACCTTGATGCATCTAATTTTTTCTAAATACCAATTTAGTTACAATGAATGGGTAGTCTTTGGGTTTTGAAACTAAATCCCAAAGTCTAAATCTCTCAAATTGGTTGAGCTCTTCTTGTATTTTAAGAATCCAGTGTGGATCTTGCTCAGCATCTTTGATGGATTGGGACTCAGTTTGAGATATGAAGCAGGCATGCATCAAGTCTTGGTTGAGTTGATGTCTGGTCTGAACACCAACTGAAATGTCTCTAATCACTTGAGATATGTGGTGATCTCTAAGTGTGACAAGATCAGTGGGAGGAGTTGGTTGAGCAATAGCTTATTTAATTAATTCCTCTTGTGGAATTTTATTAGCTGTTGGAGGAAGTTCATCCACTTCCAAACTTTCTTCTTCACTTTCTTCTTCAACTTGTGGAGAAGGATGTGATGGAGCCTCTTGGGTGTGGTTTAGATCATCCAATCTCTCACACAAGTGAGGTACCTATAAAATGTTATTGGTAGAAACTTCTTTCTCCTTATAAAATATGTTTGTCTCATCAAATGTAACATGAACAAATTCCTCAATTTTTAAGGTGGATTTGTTAAACACCCTATAAGCTTTGCTGACTTGGGAATATCCTAGAAAAATTCCCTCTGTAGTTTTTGCTTCAAACTTTCTAGTGTATTTCTTGTCATTGTTGTAAATATAACATAGGCATCCAAATACTTTAAAATAGGTGATTTTAGGTTAATTCCCTTTAAGTAGCTCATAAGGAGTCTTATTCTTGAGCTTGTGTATCAAACTTCCACTTGGGGATGGGTAATGACTGTAATAATCCAAATACTTTAAAATAGGTGATGGCATGGCCAAGTAAAATTGCATGCGGTGTATGTTGACATGCGGTGTCATATTCCTGGGTTAAGGATAGTGTAGTAGGTCTATAGGCTTTCCAGTCATCACACCGACGGGGGTTGATAGATAGACCTTGGGCGGTTGGGCTTTGTACTCTGTGCTCATTCCCGAGGCTCCTTTCGTTCCAGTAGATGGTTGGGCTTGGTCCTTTGGTGATTCACTCCTAGAGGCTCCTTCTATGCCACGAAAATAAGCCAGTTTGGGTTGTGTTCTTGGTGCACATCTACCAGAGACCCCTCCAAGTCATAGTACACAGAAGCTTCGCAGTTATGTTCTTATCATTGAAGCGTACGGAGGCCTAGGCCTGGTAGTGTGGATACTCACCTTGTAGTGGAGATGCCCGTTTTACTATCATCGTTTGGCCACGACGGATGACTCCTGAGAGGTTAGCTACCTGCTCGAAAAGTGGGAACTAAAGGACCGTGTCGCCATAGCAAAATAGAGTGTGTAAGTTGCATAGGTGCATCATAAAGCATCATTGCATTGCATTGCACCGCATAAGATCCTCATCATATAAATTTGTATGGGCACTTTTATATGATGTGTTACTTTCTGTTAAGTCAATCCTTAACTCATAAATCTATATGGACATTTTTATAAGTTAAGTTCTATTTCTGTTGTTAAATTACATGTTGTAGATGATTACTGTACTTTATAGAATTGTTAGTGTAGAATTATGCTATCACTTATTATACATTGTTTCCATTACTCTTGTGATATGTAGAGATATATCACCTGCTTGTACTTATTGTTTTAGGTATATTGTACCTCCTTTCTTTCTCCCGCCCAGTGCTTAAGAGCTGCCGGGATGAGAGGATGGGATAGCCACTTAGTCTTTATGACGAACGGTTGCTATGACGAAATTTTTACGAGGACACTCATCGGATAGAGCAGCAACAACAACAGCAACAGGTTATGCAGGAGGGCAGCCAGGCTAGGGAGACAGGGCCCGATACGACAATACCCTCACTGGCATCGATTACTGAAGTGTGAGATTTTTGAGAGACCTTTGTTGTAGCTTTCGGGCAATTTTGTTGTACTCTAATATTAAAGGAACTGATGTAGTTCCTTATTATTCATGTACCGTGCTTTAGACATTTAATTATTGTGATGCTTTGACTTATGTTTATTGTCTTTATGTTGGGTTGACATGGATGATATTATGAGAGTCGACATAATAAGCGTCTTGTAGTACCGGTCAACCCGTGTGTTGACGCTACCACAAGGTGGTTGTTTCGGGCATAAGGCCTCCTTCGGTCGTATGTTGTGTTTCGGGAGCGGGGTCTTACACCTCCTTTCAGTATCCATCATTAATTGCAACTGTACCAGAAGAGAATTGGATTCTGTAATAGAACTTGTGGTTTGAACTGCTGGTTGAGTCTCAACTTGAGTGGCTTACTGATTGAACATTTTGGAACCTTCATAGTCCTTAAACATATTGTTAGGAGTAGACCTCTTTGAGGTACATATGTCAGTTTCTGGTTCCTAAAACACACTCTTTCCTTTCCACACTGCCATCTCATGGCCAGTGGGATGGAATTCTTCAGATTGTTCTTCAGCAGCAGCATATACCTGAATGTGTCAACCATTGTTGAGTTGATATCCTCTTGGACTAAGTACATGGTTGCTCCTCCTTGGGCAGTGTCATGCAGACTTGACTCCCCCTAATCCTGTGCAAGTGTTGTAACCACTTCAGTCTCTTGGCCAGATTCCTCAGGTATAGGTCCCCCCCCCCCAACTATATCTTGACTTTATAGAGGAGGTAGACTCTCTTCTGCTCCCTTTTCTGTGTGGGATGGGGAAACTTCCACCACCTCAGTGACTGTGAACAGAGGGTTAAGTTCTTCATGTATTGGTTTTAGAACTTCCCCTACCACAGTCCTTTCATGACCAGTCACACCCCTTAAATCCTCCATAATGGTTGTGCTCCCCAGGTCTTCAGGAATTAATGCTTCATGGAGATCAGGGTGATGATCCCATGTCTACTCCCCCTTAATTAATATGTGTGGAGGTGTGGTGAGAGGTATCATAAATATAGGCTTTCCTTAGCCTTCTTCTCTTGCCAGCCACTTGCCCTATGTGGCTTGAAGCGATTTTTCATATCTTTGTTCTTTTCGTCCACATCTACCACTTTTCGTCCCAGGTCCCACAGGAATGCAATCCTCCCTTTGAGTGGTGATGAGAAGTGAAAAAACTTCATAGTTAAGCGTGCTCAGATGGGAGAAATTATGGGATGGGTGACCTCCTGGGAAGCCCTCGTAGGGTCGCTTAACCAGATCACTTCTCATCAAAGGAAGGATTGCAACCCTTGGGACCTGGGATGAAAACACAATAAGCAGGTGCGTTGTTGTCAGGGTCTTCACGATGCAAGTTTCCAGCAACCCGTCATGGCCGAAGGGGCACAGAAA
Organism: Platanthera guangdongensis; assembly: GCA_039583875.1. NCBI lineage: Eukaryota > Viridiplantae > Streptophyta > Magnoliopsida > Asparagales > Orchidaceae > Platanthera > Platanthera guangdongensis. Next base: position 54,404,979 of record CM077153.1, on the reverse strand, counting down.
GGGGTTGGGGTGGAATGGACTGCAGTCCATAATGCGGTCCTGGGACGAATAGCAGCACTGGAAAGCAAGGCTGGTCAGGGTCCTCACATCTTGGCTCTTGCTAGGTGTCGACTACTTCCCATCCAGCAGGATCCAAGCTCAACTGTTAGAGGGAAGTAGTCGGCACCTAGCAGGAGCCAAGCCGGCCTTGGAACATGCAGACCTTTTCCGAGGAGGGAGGATGCGAGAATTCTTCCTCGCCCCCATCAAGTTTGGTGGATGAAGCCTCTCGGTAGCTTGCGAGAGAGATTATTAGCCAAATGAAAACCAAGCTGTTGGAACACCCTATTACTAATTTGGGTCAGGATCACTATGTCTCTAGGAACCTTTGCTTGACCTCATGTATAGCTTAATAGGTCAATTAGAATTGAGTCTAAGGGTTAGAAGTCTAGGTTTGGAAGCTGCCCTGAAGACCAAGATTTTCTGTCTGGAGACTAAGTCTGATCGTCGAGCTCAGCACGACGATTCGTCGAACTCCGATCGACGATCGTCTAGCTCAACTTCGACAGATCGTCGAACTCCATTCGACGATCGCTGAGCTCAACTTCATAATATCGTCGAACTCCATTCGACGATCGGTGAGCTCAGGTCGACGATTTTGACTCTGCTTTGGATCTTTATCTCTGAGCTCAGTTCGACGATCTTTGAGCTCAGATCGACGATATTTGGCTGCTGTGTGTTTCCAGATCGCTGAGCTCAGCTCGACGATAGCAAAGCTCAGTTCGACGATTTCAGACAACTTCCAGGATATTTCTTAATTCAAATTCAAATCAGTTAGGAGTTATTCTGCAATTAATTCAGAGATTTCCTAGCCGTTATCATTCAATTCTGGACCAAGTTTCAAGGGATTTTTCAAGAAATGTATCTGTGGACTTTCCTCCAGAAGAGATTATGCAATTAAGGATGCAATTAATGCAGGCCAACGGCTATACTTGACAGAGAATGTTATTCTATTCGATACCAGAGAATAAAACACAGGGTTGTTGAATATCTCAATACAGAACACACACAATACAGAGGATACAGATTACAGAGAAGCATTCAAAATCTTCTGTCACAAAAGAATTCTGAAGAACACACATCCAAGGAGATCAAGCCTTCTCAAATCTTTAGATCTCCTTAGTCTTCAAAGTGTTCAAGGCCAACATATTTCCAGACTTCAGACACTCAACATTTCAGCTATTGCTGAAATCATCTATTGCTGGAGTTCAATCTTTGAAGGCCTATCACCCTCAGCAAAGCTTTTCTTCTTGAAGATCTCTAGGATTCAGGGGGAGCTTTGACAACAACAATCCACATAGTCTTCTCAGTTGTTTGAGAAAGAGAAGACTTTCATCATTCTCTCACCCCCACTCTGTAAAGGGTTTCTCAAACTCCTTTCAAAAGTTTGAGCTTGGTTTTTGAGCACCTTGTCAAAAGCTCATTGGTGGCAAGACACCTGATCAAAAAATCTGCCTTGGTTTTTGAGCACCTTATCAAAATCTCATTGGTGCCCAGGACACCTGATCAACTCATCCTGCAGTGGATTCCTACCTAGGGTGGTAGAAGAGTGGATGTACCCAAGTTTGGGGAACCACTATATTTCCTTGTGTCTTCTGGTTTTGCTTGTTTTCATTTTTGTTTTTGGACTTGATTTTCTGTGCTTAGCTTTTGTTTTACCTAGTGCTGTGATTAGTTTTATTTACTGCTTCCCTGCTCACTCTTATTACAACAGTTGTTGTAAAAAGTTTTAAAAGCACGATATACTCTATTCACCCCCCCCCCCTCTAGAGTATATCAGATCTAGCTGCTCTTTCAATTGGTATCAGAGGGAGGTTGGTTAAAAATACCACATCTTCCAGGTTGGTTAAACATACCATACCTGATTGGTTGTACAGGCTAACACCTGAACCCAAAGATCCCAAGCTAGATCTGCTTTTCTTTAGTATTTTATTATTAGATTTTGTTTTCTCAAATCATGGCCCAAAACAAAGATTATGCTAGCACCAGACCTCCAGTGTGCAATCTATCCAAGTTTGCACTTTGGAAGGCAAGGATTAGACTTTACATGAATTCTATTGACGACGATATTTTTAATTCTGTTTTGACAGTATGTCCAAGACCCCCAGAGAATTCCAGTACAAATGTTGTTCCACCTCCATCAGGAACAGATGCTGATATCAAGAAATGGAAAGTAGCTGATGCTAATGCTATGAATATCCTAGCCCAGACAATGTCAGATGACATATTTCAAAAGGTAGCTGAATGTAATTCAGCAAAAGAAATTTGGGACAAACTCTCAGAAATAGTCTTAGGCTCAGCTGATGAGAGAAAGGATAGAAGATCCCATCTCATTTCTCAATATGAGAATTTCAAGAAGGGAGAAACTGAGTCAGTGGGAGATATGTACAACAGACTAAGTCTAATTGTCAGTGAACTCAGGACATTAGACAAATAGATCTCTCTAACTGAACTTAATGACAAGATCCTAATGTGCTTCCCTAGCACTTGGGATTCAAGAATCTGGCCAATTAAGGATGCCAGAAGTCTAAATGAGATCACCACTGAAGCTCTATTGGGTAAGCTCAAATCTTATGAGCTACTCATCAAAAATAGAGAGGAAGAACAGAAGGCTGCCTCACCAGCCACAAGAAAAGAGAAGACCATAGCCTTCAAGGAAACTAAGGATCTGCCTGAAGGCAAAGCCACAGGCAATGATGAACTACTCAGCTTGCTGGCCAAAAGATTCTACAAAATGGCCAGAAAGGACTTCAGAAGAAGATCATACAAGGAGCAGGATAAGCCAAGGTATGACAAGTCCATTAGTAATAATAAAGACATTATTTGCTTTGGTTGCAGGAAACAAGGGTACATAGTTCCCGACTGTCCAGAGAACAAGAACAAGGATAGAAGGGACAGAAAAGAAAGAAGAAAGGAGAAAGACTCCAAAAGGAATGGCAATGGCAAACCTTCTTCAAGCAAAAACAAGCATACAAGAAAAAGGTTTGTTGCTGAATCCTGGAGTGAGACAGAAGAAGAGTCAGAAGCCTCATCCAGCTCCAGTGATGATGAGGATGATGCAGAAGAAAAGGAGTTCTGCATGATGGCAATCAATGCCTCACAGCATAATTCAGAGGAAGAGGAGTCAGAGTCAGACTCAGAGACTCAACCTGAAGAAGATCAGGTAATTGGTTCTTTTGATTTTAGTTCAGAAGATTTTAAATCTGAATTTAAAGCACTGTGTTTAGACCTGCTAAAGTCTGAGAAAGAGATTATCTCTCTCAGAAATTAATTATCTGAACACAATACTCTAAAGTCAGAAAACCTCAAACTCTCTCAGGAGTTGGAGTGTTATAGGGAACAGATAGCTTCACTGAAAAGTGAGCTCTCTGAGGCCAAGAAGCTTGAAGAATCCCTTAATGGGAGAAGCATCAAGCTGATGGACATCACAAGCACAGTGAACTCTAGATTTAACAGTACACTGGGCTTGGGTGCTTTATCTAGCCAACCTATAGTCCTAACAACTCCAATCAAATTCATTTCTGACAAAGGAAAGGGAGTTGTAGAGGTTGCTAGGAAAAATTCTAATCTGCCTCAGAAAACCAAGTCCCAGAAGAAATCGTCGAACGGAGATCGACGATCGCCGAATGAAGATCGACGATCGCCGAACGCAGCTCGACGATCTCAGGCACGATCGCCGAACGCAGCTCGACGATCTCAGGCACAATCGTCGAACGCAGGTCGACGATCTCAAATACCTGACCTCAGCTATAGTCGACCGTCGAACGGAGATCGACGATCTGACCCAAGATCGTCGAACGCAGCTCACAGATCGTCGAACAGAGGTCAGAGCTCTGGAAAATTTTTCAAAGGCAAATCAAAATTGAATCCTAAGGGTCCTACATCCCAAATCTTTAACCCCTATACTGAATAGATTATACCTCCAAGGAGATATCATCCTGAAGGATATAAGAGTCAACCTGGGATGTCTTTCATTTCAGAATTTAAAGGTTATCAACATAGGCCCAAGGTAAACTGGGTAAAAAACAAATGAATTGTCTCATGTGCAGGTGAAGACATATCCAACATCTAACCAGCAATGGTACTTGGATAGTTGGTGCTCTAAGCACATGACAGGGAACAAGTACAACCTCACATCCTTCAGAGCCAAGCTTGGACCCAAAGTTATCTTTGGTGATTCAAACTTTGGACAGACTAAAGGATATGGTGCAGTCCAGATTGGTTCAGTAACTTTCAAGAAGGTAGCTTATGTGGAAGGACTGAAGCACAACCTAATTAGCATCAGTCAGCTGTGTGATGAAGGCTACCAGGTGACCTTCAGCAAAGCCTTATGCAAAATCAAGTCAGAGGACAACACAACTGTGTTGACAGGTAAAAGGAAAGGTAACATCTACCTAGTAGATTTTCTTTCAACTGATGTAGACATCTGCTTGTTCAATTCTGTCTGTAGACCCAATATTTTATGGCATAAGAGATTAGGACACCTAAACCTTAGAACTATTGCTAGGCTATCCAAAGACAACCTTGTTAGAGGTCTACCTTCTGGCCCCTACAAGAAGGAAGGACTCTGCAGGGCTTGTCAATTAGGCAAGCAAACTAAAAACAGATTTAAATCACTTAATAAGAGTGATTCACCTAGGATATTGTATCTGTTACACATGGATCTTTTTGGACCCATCACAGTACAAAGCCTAGGAGGGAAATCCTACACTTTAGTAGTTGTAGATGACTTCTCTAGATTCACTTGGGTGTTCTTTCTAAGGAAGAAGTCTGATAACTTTAAGTTTCTGACAGAGTTTCTCAAATGTATACAGATTGAGTTCAATACTCACATTGCCCTGATCAGAAGTGATCATGGGACAGAGTTTGATTCTCTTTGTAACTTTTTGATTACGTATGATGGGCGTTACGCAAGTTTGAGCATGGTTTTTCCCGCGGGCTTGCGAGTTCTGTATGAGGGACAGAGTGAAGGTTCCTCTTGCTCTGATCATATGCTCGTTGAGGAAATGCGATTGTGACACTCTTCTTATGCAAGAGTTCTGCTCAGAGTGAAGGGATCAGACATAGCTCCTAACTCCTCAACAAAATGGGGTAGCTGAAAGGAAAAATAGAACCCTTATTGAATCTGTCACTACATTGTTGTCAGATGCTCATCTACCTCTATCCTTCTGGGCAGAGGCAGTGAACACCTCCAACTATGTGTTGAACAGAAGTTTGATACATAAACTAAAGGGAAAGACTCCCTATGAATTACTCAAAGGGAAGAAACCTAAAGTTGACTATTTTAGAGTTTTTGGTTGTATTTGCTACATTCACAATAATGACAAGAGATATTTAGCAAAATTTCAAGCCAAAGCTGATGAAGGAGTGTTTCTGGGATAATCCATGATCAGCAAGGCCTATAGGGTCTATAATAAATCATCTTTGAAAATTGAGGAATCTGTTCACATTTCATTTGATGAAACTAACATGTCTTTCAAGGAGAAGAATTCTTCTACCATAGAACCTTTGCAGGAACATTCTCTAGTTGAAGACTTGAACAAGTTACAGGTTACTCAAAGGAATGAAAGCAGTGAAGATGAAGAAAATGCTCAACACATTGAAGCACAACTTGAAGAGCCAGTTGTTGTACCACAAGAGGAAACAACAACACAGGTTGGTGAACAATCAACACCCCCTGTTGATTTAGTAACATCAAGAGACCATCCAATTTCCCAAATAATTGGAGAAATCTCAGCTGGTGTGCAAACCAGAAATCAGGTCAACCAAAATCTGTTGCACACCTGCTTCCTATCTCAAATTGAACCTCAGTCCATTCAAGATGCAGAGCAAGATCCACACTGGATCATTGCAATGCAAGAGGAGTTGCATCAATTTGAGAGGAACAAAGTATGGGAACTAGTGCCAAAGCCTAAGGATCACTCAATTGTTGGAACAAAATGGGTATTCAGAAAAAAACTGGATGATCAAGGAGTAATTATAAGGAACAAGGCAAGGCTAGTTGCTCAGGGATACTCTCAAGAAGAAGGAATCGACTACGACCAGACTTTTGCACCTGTTGCAAGATTAGAAGCCATCAGAATTTTTCTAGCTTATGCAGCTCACAAAGGCTTCAAAGTATATCAGATGGATGTCAAAAGTGCTTTCTTGAATGGAGACATCAAAGAGGAAGTTTATGTTAGACAACCTCCAGGTTTTATCTCTCCAACTTATCCTGATCATGTTTTTAAACTGAACAAAGCATTATATGGTCTCAAGCAAGCTCCCAGAGCATGGTATGAGACCCTAGCATGCTTTCTCTTGGAAAATGGTTTTATAAGGGGTAGAGTAGACCAAACTCTTTTCATTAGAACCCATAAGTCTCATACCCTACTAGTACAAATTTATGTAGATGATATTATTTTTGGTTCTACTGACTCTAAATTGTTCAGAAGGTTTTCTAACCTGATGCATTCTAAATTTGAAATGAGTAGCATGGGTGAGCTATCCTTCTTCCTAGGATTGCAAGTCAAGCAACATGCTGAAGGCATCTTTATTTCTCAAACCAAATATGCAAATGAATTGGTTAAGAAATTTGGTATGTCTGAGGCATCTTGTATGAAAACACCCATGCCTACTAATGCTGTATTGGATGCTGATGAACATGGGAAACCTGTTGATCAGACCACATATAGAGCAATGATTGGCTCTTTACTGTATCTTACAGCTAGTAGACCAGATATAATGTTTGCTACATGTATATGTGCTAGGTTCCAAGTAAGCCCTAGAGAGTCACACCTAACTTTAGTAAAGAGGATTCTCAGGTATGTTAAAAGTTGTCCAAATCTAGGTCTCTGGTATCCAAAAGATTCAGCATTTGAGTTAACTGGATTCTCTGATGCTGATTATGCTGGATGCAGAATTGACAGGAAAAGCACCAGTGGAACTTGTCAGTTCCTTGGTGACAGACTTGTCTCTTGGTTTTGTAAGAAACAAACATCTGTGTCAACTTCAACTGCAGAAGCTGAATATATGGCTGCAGGCAGTTGTTGCTCACAAATCTTGTGGATCCAAAACCAACTCCTAGACTATGGCTACAACTTAGAGAAGTCTAAAATCTTTTGTGACAATACTAGTGCTATTTCCATAGCTCAAAATCCAGTCCTCCATAGTAGGACAAAACACATAGAGATTAGGCATCATTTCTTAAGGGATAATGTTGAAAAGAATAAAATTGAATTACATTATATCCCAACTGATTTACAAAGGGGAGATATTTTCACCAAGCCCTTGGATGAAAAGAAACACACCTTCTTCCTAAATCAGTTAGGAATGTTAGATGGAGGAAGCCTTAAATAATATCCAAGATTTTGAAAGCTTAAAAGTTGACCAATGCTAGGCAAACATTCTGATTTTTCTTAGTGTCTAGAATTTTTCTGATCTCTGAACTGCGCTCGACGATTTGCCCTAAGATCGTCGAACAGAGATCGACGATTTCCAAAAATCGTCGAATTGAGTTCAGCGCCTCTCAGATAGTGTGAACTATCTCTTCCGGTCAACGATCGTCGAACGGCGCCCGACGATTTTGTTCTCTGAACGATCGTCGAACGGAGCTCGACGCTTTCCAATATCGTCGAACGGAGATCGATGATGTTGACGTCTCTTCAGATTCCTTTAGAAGCCTCGATCGTCGAACTGAGTTCAACGATCTTTCCATTTCTTCGTCGAACCCTAATATAAAACTCTTTTTTCGCCGTCGTTCTCTTTTGCGCTTTCGATTTCTCTGCAAGAATCTTCTTTCCCTCCAAACAGTTCTACTCTTGGTCGTTTTGTTTGTTGAGTTTTTGCAGGTACAATGGCTGTGTCAGTTGCTGTTCTTGCTGCAATGAAGTTTGATGCCGGTTTTGACATTGATGTAGAATCCTTCAGCACGACTGATCAGATTTTTCAAGATATACTGGGTCTGTTCAAGGATCAGAATCTGACTGCTATAATGACCACCAGGATCAAGCTGGCTTCAGACGAGATCAAGGAGTGGGTTTATACTGCCCATAATCAAGATAACTCTACAATAGTTGGGTCTATTACTGGAAATCAGGTACCCTTGACCCCAACCATTCTCTCAGAAGTTTTTGAATTGAGAAATGGAGAAGATTCTGCTGAGCTATCTGGAGAGGAGTATTCTGAACTGCTTGCCAGGATGGGTCATCTAGAGGGAAACCCTAGCAAGCTCTTCAAAAGGAACCTATCTGTTGAATACAGGTTCATGGCAGATGTGGTGGGGAAAGTGCTACTGGCAAAGCACTCAGCCCATGATACAATATCCAGACATCAACTCTATCTCATGGGAGCTCTTGTGGATAAGAAAAATCTGAACTGGGGAGAGGTTTTCTTTGACCTCATCAAAAAGAAAATAAACAAAAGTTTTGTTAATTTTGGAAGGATTATTGGAGTATTTCTGCAGCACAGGTGTCCTGCCTTGCTGGTCTCCTCTGGAGTTCATATCAATGCCTCCAAGAGATTGTCATGTGCCCTCTTTGGCAAGTGGGACAGGCAAATCGGCAAGCCTAGTAGGCCCTCCTCCTGTGCTCCTTCAGGCACAAGGACTCAAAGAGTCACTCCTCCACAGGTCTCTGCCCCTGCAGATGACCTGGCTGCTATTGCTGCCTCTCCTCCTTCTCCAATTCCATCCCTTCCCCCACCATCCACCATTCTAGCACCATCCACTATCACCATCTCCAGCCCATCTCCAACATCCACACCATCTCCAGTCCCTGTTCTTTCTACACCAGCAGAATAATTCCACCCACTATTCTCCTACCCTCCACCTGATGTCACCTCCTCACCCTCTATTCCATCCTTCACCCTACTGGATGATTCCTTTATGGATGATTCCCCATCATCTCCTCCTGAGCTACCCTCCTCCTCCACTTCATTTCAAGACCTCCTACACCACATCATTGATCAACCAACTTTCACCCCATCCATATCCCTTCCCCTCTCCTCCATATCCACCCTACCAACACCTCAGCCATCCCTTCCACCATTCTCCAGCTCTCCACTTCCAGAACCTTCAGCTGCTTCCATACCTTCTACCTCTGCTCCAGCTCTTGAGCAAGTAAACCTCTCAGCCCTTGCTGACAGGCTGTATGAGCTGCTTGCCCCCAGGCTCTCTCTACTGTTGGAGACCTCCTTGGCTCCTCTACACCTGTCAGTGGCAGCCCTTTCTGTCAGGCTCTCTTCCATCTTCCCTCAGGCAGCACCTACAGCAGTGTGCCTTGATCCAGACCTGTCTGCATCTAGGCAGGGGGAGATGCCATATGAAGAGACTCTTCATGCTGCTACTGCTGCTGCTGCTGCTGTTTCTGCAAGCTCTCTGTCTGCTGCTGTTGTCAGTTCTGCTTCTTCTGCTGCTCCTCCTGTTGTTGTGCCTCCAGAAAGTCAGAGTTCAACTGCAGTTCTTGCAATAGACCTCAGGTCTTTGCTATCAGCCTTTGATTCTGCCTTCTTCAGCTGTCTGCCAGAGGTCCATGCTGTCCAGCCTCCAGAAGACTTATCCAAGGCACTTGTGCCTTTTTCTTGCTGTGACCCTAGCATCCTCACTTCCTTTGTAAATTCAGTAATTACTGCAGCTGCTGCTGAAGTTCCTACTGTTTCTGATGAACCATCTTCCAAGGACATTCTGATGTCAGAGGCCACTGAATTTGAGCCTTCTGCAGTCCTTGATGTTTTTCCTTCTGCCTCTATTGCTGTTAGTGAAGTTTCTGCTGTTGTCAGTGAAGTTTCTGTTGATGTTAGTGAGACAGTTGCTGCTGTTGTCACCTGTCCAGAGTCTACTGCTGCTGTTGCTGTTTCTGCTTCACCTTCTCCATCTACTGCTGTCTCTGCTGTTACCATCTCAACACCTGCTGCTGCTGCTGCTGTTTCAACTTCTGCCTCATCTGCCTCTGTTCAGCTTAAGAAGGATTTAATGAAGAAAATAGATGCTCTCTATGAGGACCAGAGTTCTGAATCTGATGAATTTAAAACAGACTCTGATGATTCTTCTACTACCATTGCCAGGAAAAGGAAGGCAAGGAGCAAGGCTATGAAGAGGGTACCTCCTGCTAAAGCTAAAGATAACAATGATATCCCTTACTACATTCTACATGATTGCCCAATCACTGAACACTGGATGCAGTATTCCAAGAACCAGCTAAAAGCAATGAAGAAAAAGAGAAAATATGAGAAGGGTTCATCCCAATTCCAGCACTCTCATCCTCCTCCACCACCTCCTCCTGATGCAGGTGCAGGTGGAAGCTCTGCAAGTCAACCCCAGTCAGAAGTCAGGCTCCCTATCAACCTCATGCCAGATCTTACCACAGGGAAAGCCAATCCAGGGGTTCACATTCTAGGAGAGGAGGATATAGAGGTAATCAGAGAGATATTCAAGTATATTTTAAAGGCTACTCCAGGCAGCACCCATATTCTAGGGAAAGACAAACTTCAACTGATACAACATCTGGCTCCTTCCCTTACAAGCTAAAAGAAACTGTGTCTGCCAGGCCCTCTCAAGACAACCCCTCCAACAGGTATGAGCCACCTGTACCTTATGAGGACCCTGAAAATAATCCAGCTGCTTGGACTGCAAGGTTAAAGGAATTAGCTGCACTGGACCAAATTAAAAAGGCCAGAGAACAAGGATTAGATTCTTCCAACATTTCTACAATGTCTGAACAGAGACAAAAAGAACTAGAGAGATATGGTTCAAGTAAATTCTTTGATGCTGACAGATACATGGAATTACACCCTGAAGCAGTGGTTCCCAGGCTTAAACAGCAGACATCCTTTAGGTGCAGCAGATGACACCAGATCTAAGAAGGAAGCCCTAAATCCTAACAGAGAAATTAAAATGGTTAAGGGCAAAGAGAAGAAATGATATTGTAAGGTGACAATTTCTGGAATTTCTGATTATCTGGATGCCATATATATATCTCTGTGATGTTTCTGCAATGTCTAGCTGTTGTTTTTATGTTTTACTGATTGTATGTTGTTATTTAAGTTTTTCCAAAGTCTGTAAATAGTAATCCTAACCCAAATAGGGGGAGATTGTTGGAACACCCTATTACTAATTTGGGTCAGGATCACTATGTCTCTAGGAACCTTTGCTTGACCTCCTGTATAGCTTAATAGGTCAATTAGAATTGAGTCTAAGGGTTAGAAGTCTAGGTTTGGAAGCTGCCCTGAAGACCAAGATTTTCTGTCTGGAGACTAAGTCTGATCGTCGAGCTCAGCACGATGATTCGTCGAACTCCGATCGACGATCGTCTAGCTCAACTTCGACAGATCGTCGAACTCCATTCGACGATCGCTGAGCTAAACTTCATAATATCGTCGAACTCCATTCGACGATCGGTGAGCTCAGGTCGACGATTTTGACTCTGCTTTGGATCTTTATCTCTGAGCTCAGTTCGACGATCTTTGAGCTCAGATCGACGATATTTGGCTGCTGTGTGTTTCCAGATCGTTGAGCTCAGCTCGACGATAGCAGAGCTCAGTTCGACGATTTCAGACAACTTCCAGGATATTTCTTAATTCAAATTCAAATCAGTTAGGAGTTATTCTACAATTAATTCAGAGATTTCCTAGCCGTTATCATTCAATTCTGGACCAAGTTTCAAGGGATTTTTCAAGAAATGTATCTGTGGACTTTCCTCCAGAAGAGATTATGCAATTAAGGATGCAATTAATGCAGGCCAACGGCTATACTTGACAGAGAATGTTATTCTATTCGATACCAGAGAATAAAACACAGGGTTGTTGAATATCTCAATACAGAACACACACAATACAGAGAGAGGATATAGATTACAGAGAAGCATTCAAAAATCTTCTGTCACAAAAGAATTCTGAAGAACACACATCCAAGGAGATCAAGCCTTCTCAAATCTTTAGATCTCCTTAGTCTTCAAAGTGTTCAAGGCCAACATATTTCCAGACTTCAGACACTCAACATTTCAGCTATTGCTGAAATCATCTATTGCTGGAGTTCAATCTTTGAAGGCCTATCACCCTCAGCAAAGCTTTTCTTCCTGAAGATCTCTAGGATTCAGGGGGAGCTTTGACAACAACAATCCACATAGTCTTCTCAGTTGTTTGAGAAAGAGAATACTTCCATCATTCTCTCACCCCCCACTCTGTAAAGGGTTTCTCAAACTCCCTTCAAAAGTTTGAGCTTGGTTTTTGAGCACCTTGTCAAAAGCTCATTGGTGGCAAGACACCTGATCAAAAAATTTGCCTTTGTTTTTGAGCACCTTATCAAAATCTCATTGGTGCCCAGGACACCTGATCAACTCATCCTGCAGTGGATTCCTACCTAGGGTGGTAGAAGAGTGGATGTACCCAAGTTTGGGGAACCACTATATTTCCTTGTGTCTTCTGGTTTTGCTTGTTTTCATTTTTGTTTTTGGCCTTGATTTTCTGTGCTTAGCTTTTGTTTTACCTAGTGCTGTGATTAGTTTTATTTACTGCTTCCCGGCTCACTCTTATTACAACAGTTGTTGTAAAAAGTTTTAAAAGCACGATATACTCTATTTACCCCCCCCCCCCCCCCCCCCTCTAGAGTATATCAGATCTAGCTGCTCTTTCACAAGCCTAGGGGGAGAGAGTAGTGAGTACTCCTTTTAACCTGGTGAAGCTACAATTCCCTTGTCGAGGAGTTGGTGGGAGGTGCCGTGCCGACCTTGGAAGGGTTTGAAAGTCCACCTAGTGTCAGCTATGTGCACCTATGGGGGGGGGGGAATAGGTGACGTGTGGTTCTTTTTGCGGAATTTACGGATGTACTTCTTTTGGAGACTACGGTGTTCCTCTTTGTTCGACGACGTGTTCTTGAAGTCGATGAAGAGACTACAACCTTGGTCTCTCTTGGAGAGGATCTCCCGGAACCGGCGGCGGCAATCGGAGCGGCGGCTTGGTTCGGAGTCGGCGGCAACGAAGGTGCGCTGCTGCAGTGCTTTGAGATCCAAACTTCTTTGCGAAGCAAACTAGGTCTACCAACGGTCACTCTAGGATCGGTCGTCTCGATCGATTCGGACGGGGGAGTTTTTCCCGGTCAACAAATCGAGAGACAAGGGATCTCTGGATAGACACGTGAGACGCAAGCTTTGCTAAGCTTCTGTCGCCGGAGATCGGGAAGATGAACGATCGGCGGCGGCGACGTACTAGCTCGAGCGCGACGGCGGCGGAGGAGAGAAATCGCGAGATTAGGGTTTCCGCTTGCTCGGCTTCTTTTTGTGTCCATCTTCCGTTCAAAATACCCGAGTATAAATACTGTAGCTACCCCTAATAAGACCGTTTGCGGGACCCACAAAAGTAATCCCCAAATCCCGGTCCAGATATTAAACAGCGGCAGAATCCGGTTCAGTCATTTCCAGAAAAACGCCAAGTCAAAATCGGTGAGAATCGAAAGTGATTCTCGCCGAGTCGCCGAGAATCAAAGATGATTCTCGACAATTCGGCGAGAATCAAAGATGATTCTCGTCGAATTTGCCTTGGTTGCACGCACTGCTTTAAGCCAGGTCGAGACGGCGAGAATCAACCAGTGATTCTCGTCGATTCGACGAGAATCACTAGTGATTCTCGCCGAATCGGCGAGAATCACTAAGTGATTCTCGTCGATTCTTACTTGGACTCAAAGGTGCTTGCTTAGAAGATGCTGGAACGTGTTCGGCGAGAATCATCCGCTGATTCTCGACGAATCGGCGAGAATCCCAAGTGATTCTCGCTGAATCGGCGAGAATCACTGGGGATTCTCGTCGATTCTAACTTTAGACGAATTTTCGTCTTTCCACCTATGAGATGCTCCTTGACCCATCCTTGCTCCTTGTCTGCTCCTGCATGTTTACAGCCCTGTGCTTGAAAATAAGTGCACTCCAATAGAGAGAGTACACGTAGGCCAACACACTGATCTGCTCAACGAGGGATTACGTCGTGCAGACCCGTGTATATTGACCTACTGCACCCTGACATTGGTGTGCACTTAGCGTGGAAAAACTGCAAGCACAACTAGAAGGATTTTATCAAATACATAGTCTATTGACCTTAGCTTGTCCAGGGGCTTCTTCAAATCAGGTGCATTGTGGATACAATACACAACAATCTCCCCCTATTTGAAGAAGCCTAAACCCTACAAGCTAAGGTGAATAGAGCAAATGAGAATGAAAACCATAAACTGAAAAGAGAGTTGAGTGAGTTATCCATTACCAGTATCAATTTCTTGGGAGCGAGCGTGGAGCCACCTTAGCCTTAGCCGAGAGGTAATCTCCCCCTTTTCGGCTTCTACAAATCGGGGTCTATAGCGTTGGACCCTTTGCTCCCCCTCAATTCTTGCACGGGCCTGGATCCTCTGTAGTCTTCATTCATCATAATTGAGCATCCCCAATTCAGTCTTGAAAATATTGAACTTGGCCTCGTCTAGGGGCTTTGTGAATATATCAGCAATCTGCTTGTCCGTGGGGACATAACAGAGAGAGATATCCTTGTTCTCCACGTGCTCCCGAATGAAGTGGTAGCGTACTTCAATATGCTTCGTTCTGCTGTGCGACACCGGATTGTTGGCAATGGCAATTGCACTGGAGGAGTCGCAGTACATGGGTACTTCCTTGAACTGAAGGTCGTAGTCGGCTAACTGGTTTCTGATCCATAGAAGTTGTGCGCAACAGCTTCCTGCAGAGATATACTCTGACTCGGCTGTGGAGGTTGCAACACAATTTTGTTTCTTGCTGTTCCATGAGATAAGCCTCCTGCCGAGGAATTGACACGTCCCGGAGGTGCTTTTCCTGTCATCCCTGCTCCCTGCAAAATCAGCATCTGAAAATCCTATTAGCTCGACGTCATTGTTTCTCGGGTACCACAAGCCAAGATTAGGAGTACCTTTAAGGTATCTCAGAATGCGCTTTGCGGCGACATAGTGAGATTCCTTAGTGTTCACCTGATATCGGGCACAGACACATGTGGAGAACATAATATCCGGTCGACTGGCAGTAAGGTAGAGCAGGGATCCAATGATGCTTCTGTATTTGGTTTCATCGAAAGGTTTACCTTTCTCATCCTTATCCAGAGACATGGTGGATCCCATTGGAGTCCTCATAGAGGTTGCACTCTCCATACCGAATTTCTTAAGGAGTTCATTTGTGAATTTCGTCTGAGAGATGAAGATTCCATCCTCAGACTGTTTCACCTGAAGTCCTAAGAAATACTTGAGCTCTCCCATACTGCTCATTTCAAACTTTCCTTGCATAAGTTTAGAAAACTTTTTGCAAAGATTGTTATTCGTTGAGCCGAATATTATGTCATCGACATAGATTTGCACCAGCAAAATCTTGCCTTTGACTTCCCTGAGAAACAATGTTTTATCTATTTTACCTCTGGAGAACTTGTTCTCAAGAAGAAAACTAGATAAAGTCTCATACCAAGCTCGTGGAGCTTGTTTCAACCCATATAAGGCCTTATTAAGAAAATAAACATGATTGGGATAAGTAGGATCGACAAAACCTGGGGGTTGAGCGACGTATACTTCCTCTTTCAGGTCTCCGTTCAGGAATGCCGATTTCACGTCCATTTGATAGACTGTGAATCCTTTGTGTGAAGCATATGCCAAGAACAACCTGATTGCCTCGAGCCTTGCTACTGGTGCGAAGGTCTGGTCGAAGTCAATCCCTTCCTCCTGTCTGTAACCTTGAGCCACCAGCCTGGCCTTGTTCTTTACGATGACACCATGTTCATCCAGCTTGTTTCTGAAGATCCACTTTGTGCCAATCACATTCTGCTTGTATGGTCTGGGAACCAGAGTCCAAACCTTGCACCGATCGAATTGATGTAGTTCCTCTTGCATGGCCAGAATCCATGCTGCATCCTTGTTCGCCTCGTCGAACTTCTTTGGCTCAACCTGTGACAGGAAGCTAAGATGTAATACCTCGTTAATTGTACCTCTTCGAGTTCTGACCCCAACACGAGGATCCCCGATGATCTGATCTCTAGGATGATCCCTCGCGTGCCGGAGCTCTAGTAGTCGGGCATCAGGAGCTTCAACTACTTCTTGGGCTTCCCTTTCCTCTAAGAGATTTGTTCTATCTTGATCTTCAACACTTTCAGATGACGTGGAGGTGGAGACTTTGACGTACTTAGGAGCGTCAACTTTAGCGGTCTCATCCAGACTCAGCTGTTCCAGTCGTGCACCTGCATCTTCAAGAATACTACTGGAAGAGTTGCTGTTAAGCAAACTTCCTTCATCAAATACAACATTTATTGATTCTTCTACCACTAGGGTTTTCTTATTGAAGACCCTATATGCCCGACTGTGGGCACTATAGCCCATGAATATGCCTTCGAAGCATTTTTCACCGAACTTAGTACGCGGGTACTTCCCATTATTCAGTACATAACATCGGCAACCAAAAATCCTTAAGTAGGACATGGTTGGTTTCCTGCCTTTCAGTAGCTCGTAGGGCGTCTTACGATGATGCTTGTTGATCAATGCTCGGTTTTGTACATGACATGTCGTATTGACACCCTCTGCCCAGAAGTATTCCGGGAGAGAAGCATCTTTCAACATTATCGTGCAGGCTTCAATGAGAGTTCTATTTCTTCTCTCCGCAACTCCATTTTGTTGAGGAGTGCGCGGGGAGGAAAACTCATGAAAGATACCTTGTTCTTCACAAAATTCTGTCATAGCACCAGATTCGAATTCTGTTCCATGGTCACTTCTGATTTTGACCACGGAGCAGTTAAATTCGTTCTGAACCTGCTTGACAAAATTAGTGAAGATGTCAAACGTATCTGACTTTCGTTTCAAAAAGAACACCCATGTAAACCGAGAATGATCATCAACTATCACTAGCGTATATGACTTGCCTCCCAAGCTATGAACTTGCATTGGACCGAACAAGTCCATATGCAAAAGGTAAAGACATCGGGAAGAGTCTTTGTCAGCGATGCTCTTAAAGGTAGCCCGAGTCTGTTTGCCCATCTGGCATACAGGACATGGGCTATCTTTGATGCACTTGATACTGGGAGCATCCCTTACCAAGTCCTTAGAAAATAGCATACTAATTGTCTTGAAATTAATATGTGCCAATCTCTTGTGCCATTGTTCACAAAGAGATGCACTGCCTGTTGCCACAAGGCATACGGGGGTAGATGAATCTAAACTGAGAAAATCTAAACAAAAGATATTTCTGCTCCTAATGCCTGATAATACTGTTTCAGAAGAGGTACGTGAAATTATCAGACATTTATCCTTGCAGAACTTAACGTCATAACCTTTATCACATAACTGACTTACACTGATCAGGTTATGGTTTAACCCTTCAACATAAGCCACGTCGGTGATAGAGATTATACCGTTGGAAATCATACCATAACCTCTGGTGACTCCTCGATCTGACCCTCCAAAGATGACGTTGGGTCCATTCTTGACTGGAGTGTAATCACGCAGCAGGCTTCTTGTCCCGGTCATATGCCGGGAGCATCCACTGTCCAAATACCAGATCGGCGTTTTGGTGGCCTTTGGACATTCCTGCAAAACAAAATTAATTTGCCTTAGGAACCCAATCGAACTTGGGTCCTAGATTCCTGGTTAGCACACTCCCCCTCGGTTGGTTAACCCTACGAGTGGTCGGTCTCGCATTGCTAACCCGGGGAGTCTCGTAGTTCCTTGGATTAAACCAACAATCCATGGCAAAGTGACCGACTTTGCCACAGCACCAACAGTCAAATCTGTTGTACCTCTTCATAGGCTCCTGCCTCACCCGGGGAATGGTGGGTACTGCTGGGGCCTTGGATCTGGAGGTGAAGGCCTCATGGTGACAACATTCGCATGACTTTGTCACCTTCTGTATAACAGGCTTGGCTTTTGGTGCCTGCTTTCCATTATGGCCGCTAGAGAACGGACCATAATGTCCTATGTGGATTTCCTCATAAGGTGCCTTGAAGGCACTCTCACCGAAGTTCCGGGGAAAGTTCCAATCGTCATACCGGCTCTTTGGCTTTGCAACCGAGGGCCGGAAATGATGCCCAAAAGTTGACTCAAAGTCGTGTTGGTTGCAAGGAAAGCCAGGCTTTCTGAACGCAACAGGACTAAGAGGAGCCTTACCTTTCTCATCAGCAGAGGCCTTCTTGGCGGCCTTATTTTTCCTCTGGTTCTTGTTTCTCCTAGATGAGGAACCAGGTAACCCTATATGCCCCAAGCCAGCTCCTTTGGCCTGAGCAGAGAAGGTATCAACGACTGGAAGAACTGTTTTTGGCATGGAGAAGCTCTTGACGATCTTCCTTTCTGCCGCAAGTAGTTCTTCCAACTTGTCGACTTCCTCCTGCTTTAGATCAAGGAGCTTCAAAGACTCTGAATGCTTGGAAGTCAGGTCAAGGTGTTCCTGTCGGAGAGAAATCAAGCTAGTGACCTCTTCCCTTAGGGATACACATTCACCCTTAAGGAATTTTACTTCCTTCTTCTCAGCCTTCAGTCTCTTTCGGCACTCATCGAAAGTGTTGAGCAGAAGCTCATACTTCTCGAGGAGTTCAGCTTCACGGGCTGAAGGGCCATCCTCAGGTTCATCATCCTGAGACTCAGGATCAGAGTCGGAGTCGGAGAGAGGGGTGTGAGCTTTTACCTTCCCAGTAAATGGGGGGCATTCTCCTTCTGAGTCCGAGCGACCCACCAGCCCGAAGTAGGCTTCCTCATCATCACTGGAGTCTGAGGAATCAGACTCACTTAGTGTCTTTGGTCTTCTTGCGATGTAGCTCCGCTCCTTCTTCTTATCTCTGGAGGATTTGAGCTCCTCTCCTTTCCCTTTTTCTCTTTTTATTTGATGGCAGTCGGCCACGACGTGACCTGGCTTATTGCATCCAAAGCAAATAATATCAGAAGAACGATATTTGTTAGGTTTAGATGCATACCTGTCAGAAGAATAATTTTTCTTCTGATGCCTGGAGGAGGAGCTGTCTTTCTTTCTTTGATTCCTCATCTTGAGGAACTTCTTGAACTCTCGGGTGATGAGGGAGAAATCCTCCTCCGATAGTTCAGAGCCGGAGGAGCATGGTTCAGAGTCCTCCTCCTCTTCCTTACTCCTCGCACGGTATGACATCGCACCCTTGCCCTTTCTGGAGTAACTGGCTTTCAGGGCCACAGTCTTTTCTTTTGCAGCAGCCTTCTCTGCTTCTTCCTCTGCCTTCCTGGTGTTCAGCTGAAGTTCATAGGACATCAGCTTCCCAAACAGGATTTGTGGATCAGTTTCTGCTAGTCTGCCAAATTCTCTGATGGCGCAGATCTTTGTGTCCCATTCCTTAGTAAGGGACCTAAGGAATTTGTCATTGAGTTCACCATTGGTGAACACTCTTCCGTAGCCCTTGAGGGCATTGACAATCTTCATGAAGTTCTCCTATGTGACTCCGATCTCGTCCTTAGGCCCTTGCCTGAAGGCCTCATATTTTTGGTTCAGGAGGGATCTCCGATCATCCCTCACTTCATCCATGCCCTCCATTAGGATGATCAGGCACTGCCAGATCTCCTGAGCTGTCCTGCAGTTGCTGAAGTTTTGCATCATAGAATCATCAACTGCGCTCACCAGAATGTTTCGTGCCTTCTTGTCCAGTCCCACCAACACCATCTCGTCTTTGTCCATTTCAGAAAGTGTCGTTGGCACCTTCTTGGTGGGATCGATGGTGGAGGCCTTAGTGGGGATATAAGGTCCCTCCTCCACAATCATGAAGAGTCGAGGATCGACTGCTTCCATGTAAAACCTAATTCTTTCCTTCCAGATCGGAAAGTTGAGTCTGTTGCACACTGGGATCTTGCCGGAGTACTTGAGCCCGTCCATAGTAGATATCTGTCTTCTTCTTTTGACACTAGGGGCAGGATTCAACTCAAGGTGTTAACCTTATTGATGAGTAACCTCCCTCTGATACCACTTGAAAGTCCACCTAGTGTCAGCTATGTGCACCTATGGGGGGGGGGAATAGGTGACGTGTGGTTCTTTTGCGGAATTTACGGATGTACTTCTTTTGGAGACTACGGTGTTCCTCTTTGTTCGACGACGTGTTCTTGAAGTCGATGAAGAGTCTACAACCTTGGTCTCTCTTGGAGAGGATCTCCCGGAACCGGCGGCGGCAATCGGAGCGGCGACTTGGTTCGGAGTCGGCGGCAACGAAGGTGCGCTGCTGCAGTTCTTTGAGATCCAAACTTCTTTGCGAAGCAAACTAGGTCTACCAACGGTCACCCTACTTACCATATGACTTCAAGGGCTAGTACTAGGATCGGTCACTCTAGGATCGGTCGCCTTAGTGGGGATATACGTGTATCCATCGATGAGAGTGGCCAGTCCTACTACTTCTAGGGGTGATCGTACTGCATAGCCCAGGCCCTTACGTACATCTCCGTGTACTCTTGGATATGAACGACATACAATGATTCAACGTTTTGACCGACCAGCGGAGGAAACCCAACATGGAAGAAAACATAATGGTCGGTTACTCATGGTACTCACCTTCCTGTCACCTTGAATCGTTGAACTTCCCGCACCGGTAAGAACAATCTGCGGAAGTGATTGACCCGCAACAATTTACCGCAAACAATTTACAGATAATCAAAATAATAAATTTTGCTAGTACGCACTGGGTTGGTAGCGGCTTACCCTACTATGCTTTAAATAATTCGAGTAGATGACACATGACTCGACTTTTGATAAGGAGCGTGGGAGCGATATATTTGGCGCTAACTTAGGAGGAATATCTCAACTCCTATTATCCCCAGCTAAGGTTCAACATAGCAAATCACTGATCGTCAGGGCAGGACCCGTGCTTAGAATAGTAAATTGTAGAACAAAGTGCAGTAATAAAAATTGATGTTAGTATAAGCTGCAGAATTGAAATGCTATAAAGAAACAGGACCAGTATGACACTGGAGTAGTACTAAACTGAAAGTAAGTACTGAAGGAAACTGGACCAGTACGAGACTAGAATGGTACTTAAAAAAATGAACTGAACTGAAAGTAAATAGCCAGGACCAGTACGAGACTGGAGTACTAAAACGAAAGTACTGAACTGAAATGAATAAATGAACTGGACCAGTACGAGACTAGAATAAAATATAAAGAAAATGATTAGTAGTCCAATCACTCCATTCAGGAGGCTCCAGTTCTATCTCCGTTCTTATGATATTTAGTTCAGTTCCATCTCCATTCTCAGGAGGTTTAGTTCAGTTCCATCTCCGTTCTCATGAGGTTTAGTTTAGTTCGATCTTCGTTTTCTGTTGGTTTAGTTCAGTTCGATATCCGTTCTCAGGAGGTTTAGTTCAATTGCACCATTTTCTGTTGGTTTAGTTCAGTTCGATATCCGTTCTCATGAGCTCTGCTCCCAGCCATTCTTGTCACGGCGTCAAGGCGAACCAAGGCGAGTGTCGGGCACCTTGACGCTTAGGCGACAAGGCGGGCGCCTATTCGACCACAAGGCGAGCAAGTCGCAAGGCGCCAATTTACTCAATTTATTTTTAAAAAAAACAGACTATAGACTGTGGTTATTATACTAACCACAGTCTATAGTCTACAGGCTATAAAACTGCGGTTATTATAATAACCGCAGTCTATAATTGACATTCTATAGACTGCGGTTACTATAGACTGCAGTTATTATAATAACTGTCGTCTATAGACATCTATAGACAGCAGTTATTATAATAACTGCAGTCTAATCCTCATTTTTAACATAAAACAAAATGTTTACTAAGTCCGAAACTACCAAATACAAACACATAGCCACATAGATTTTTCCTTTATAGTAGTAAGCAATAGCTTCTAATATATGAGTAGTTAGCATTAAGAAAAAACAATGCCAATCTACCAAACTACCAAATACAAAGTGCAAACACACATCCACAGATTTTTTCTTCATAGCAGTAAGCAGTACTTCTGATATATGGGTAGTTAGTAGTAGCCAGTAAGAAAAAACAATGTAAATCTACCAGACTACCAAACTACCAAATACAAACACAACCACACAGATTTTTGACTTCAGAGAAAGCAATAACAGAAAAGAGAACACAAAAAATCATAGTATAGTATTGTTGTCAAATCCAAAATATCTTCATACAATGCACAATAGCATATTAGCATGAATAATATTTTTTAAAAAATCATAAAAGATCAACTAGAATCATCATCTAGTAAGTCGTCATTTGCATTGCATGTGCTTGGTTGGTTTGAGGTACTTGTCTTTTGCCCATAATTATCTTCAATATTTTCATCATCATTGGCAAAGAAAATATGATTGAAATCTTCATCCTCTTCATCCAATAGTTGAGGATTAGCTCCAGCTCCACTTCGTAAATTCTGAGCCTCAGTTCCAATAGCTCTCTCTACAGCTTCCCATGTGAGATTATCATCTTCAAAAACTACTGCATCCTCTGGTTTATTCATCATCCTCCTACTACTCCAATCTAGCTCATCAAGCACTAAAGGGTTGTAATTTCTTACCTTTTCACGTCTTTCTTAGAATCGTGCTTGTAGACGACGATTGTATTGGATGTATACAAGATCACTAAGCCTTTGATGCTCCAATCTATTTCTTTTCTTGTTGTGAATCTGAATCAAGATAAATGGAAAATATTTGTTAATATAAAAATATTAATTTTTATATTGAATATTTGTATACTTACAAACTCAAAAGTACTCCAGTTGCGCTCACAACTAGAAGAAGAACAACATAAGTCAAGTATGCGCAATGCTACCTTTGTAAGGTCAACATTTGGTCCTCCATGTGTACCCCACCAATCCACTATTCATTTAAGACAAATATAAATTATTTGACATATAAATAATTTAAGAAAAAATAAAAACTTAATCAATACTTACTTGGATTTTAGCTGGTTCGTTGCCTAATAGTCATAGGCTTTCCAAAACTATTTCGAGTTGCTTTGTAGTTAGTGTCTTTCCCTGCAATCTTGTTTTACAATTCTTGATCGGGCACTAGTCTTGCAATTACATCATTGAAAGCATCTTGAAATTTCCAGGCATTATCATTATGTTTTTCTTCATATTCAAAATATTTGCTTGGATTTAGAAACAAAGCCCCCCTATACAACTTTTGCTCCATTTGATTTGTCCACCTATTTTCAATAATGCCAATAATCTTTTTAAATAATCTTTCTTTGTTATCAAAATGATCTTTGATCTTTTGTTTAGCTTCTTCCATTGCCACATATACTTTAGGCATAGATGGCCTTTCATCTCCATCTACTAATCGTAAAACAACAATCAGTGGCTTTCCTCCTTTTAGGCAATCTCTTACTTCATTCCAAAAAATGGTTGAAAGTATTATTTCAATAACTTATTTTCCGGCTTCAATTTTTGCCAAATTAGCATCATTCCACGAAGGCGACACAAAGAATAATCTCAGCTTCTTCTCATGCTTAAGCACACTTTGTAGAGTAAGGAATAATGTTGCAAATCTAGTCATTGAATGCCGCACTAGATCACCTCCTATAGTAGTCCTTATTGCATTAAGCTCGCATAAGTTCTTCCATTTGATTCTTCATACTACTTATCTCGACTTCATGCGCTTGTTGATTCTCTTATTGTTGTTGGCTCCATATTTGTTGTTGTTGTTGTTGTTGCTCCATAATTGTTATTGCTCTTATTGTTGTTGGCTCCATAATTATTGTTGCTGACTCAATCTTTCTTGAACTATAGCTTCGACATCTTCAATGTGAGCTACTAATGTCCTCTGTCCCCGCCTATCATTCTTGAAAAAACTTATAATGGTGGAAAACTTGCCACCGGCTCTAACTCTGCCTGGATGTTATGGGCCTAAAATAGAAGCAAGGATGTCATCTCTTCCATGTGACACTGTTTCAGCACTCTAGGACTCTTGGCTCGACAACTCATCCTTAAAATAAGTAATATAAATTAATGCAGAATTATAGATAAGAAATTATATATTTATACTTCACAAGCAATATTATTATTGAAGTATTGATAATTTATAAATGAATAAATAAAACATTTAAACTTACAATTTTAGATGTCAACTCAGTTTCATCTGTACTAATGTATTCACCGGTTTTTATTTTATGACTGGCTTTCCATAACTCTGCACGTGAAATTAGTGCAGTTGCCCCTTGTTCAACCTTGACAATAAAATAAAAGTGAAGTATCATTTAAATTATTGAGAAAACCAATATGTACAATACAAAATATGAGAGAGATGTAAAAAACTAATACCATTCTTTTTTCTAATACAAAATAACCCATTCTGGAAGTGGTATGAAATGACTTTTATGCTTTTGCTCTCTCTGTATTAACCTTACTTTTCTCCTACACAAATAAATATTTGTTAATGCTTAGATTGCTTATAAGTTATAAAGATAAAAAATGATATAAAACATTGAATTTAATAAGAAGTTAAGAACGCATACCATATATTCTATAGTGGTGCGATGGTCGACAAAAACTCTCAAGTCTTCGGGAGTAATAAAACCATACTTGACCGGAACATTG
The DNA here is from genome assembly GCA_039583875.1 of Platanthera guangdongensis. NCBI lineage: Eukaryota > Viridiplantae > Streptophyta > Magnoliopsida > Asparagales > Orchidaceae > Platanthera > Platanthera guangdongensis. Next base: position 54,380,440 of record CM077153.1, on the reverse strand, counting down.
TATCGATGCTCCAAATCAACATCTTTTACATAAGCGATAAAGAGTTTAGATTTCCAAGTTCTCCAACTTTCACCCATGCTTTTCAGTAATGCATTGCGTTGACCATCAATATTATCAAAATAAATCTGAAAATAATAGGCAATATCAATTTAAAATTAACTAAAACACCATAGTTATTAAATCACTATTCACTAATCATTGAAAACAAAGTTACGTACATTTAATTATGCCCATATTTGATCTTTAATTTGTTTATCAACTTCCTTCCATACAACAAATGTAATTGACACATAAGACCTCATAAGAGATCTAATAAAACTCATCAATTTATTTGTCTCAGGCCTAGGAATAATGCGGCCATCATCACTCATAGAAATATAAAGCTTCTTCCCCTCTAGCCTAAGGTTATTCAATTCATTCATTTTCATAAAGCCTCTTCTTGACTTTGATGAAGAGCTTTTATCAGCCATTTTCCTGTAATAAGAAAACCCTAAAAAACCTAAACCATCCAAAAACCTTAAACCAAATTCATAAAGTAGAGCAAAGACATTGAGCTACTAGCACACAATCAGTCAATCACAAATATAAATATATATGTTACTATGTTAGTGTAATATTTAGGCTAATATATAGAGTTAGTATGTTTTTAGGATATCTACTACAAAAATGCCTGCTAGGTGGCTACACAATGTTTATAGTTTATACTACTAATAATAATAATAAAGATATTATAGCACAGAGATCAAAACTGAGAAAGGTCATAAGAAAAAAATATACCTAAGTGAGAATATGAGATTTGTCGAAATGAATCTTCAAATCGAAGCAAAGGAGTGCAAGGACTTAAGGAGAGCAGAAACTTGAACAAAATCACCTTTTGGGTTTTACGCAAAGAGCAGCGTCTGTAAGAACCAAAAAATCGAGGTAAAACGAGAATTTTACGGTTCACGGTCTAAAATAGATAGTATAGACTGTGGTTTCTACACCAACCGTAGTCTATTATATGGTTCACGGTAGAATACATTGTGGTTGTTATACAACTGCAATCTAATCTATGTTATAATAGACTGCAGTTTATATATAACTTGCAGTCTATTCTATCATAGACGGCAGTTTATATATAAATCGCAGTTTATTCCCTGAGCCGCAATCAGGGAATAGACTGCGGTTTATATATAACCGCAATCTATTCCCTGAGCCCTAGAATAGACTGCGGTTTATATATAAGTTGCCATCTATTCACTGACTGCGGCTCAGGGAATAAAATGCGGTTTATATATAAACTGCAGTCTATGCTTATATTTGTTTTTTTAAAAAGGCACCCATCACCTTGTTTAAAATTGAGCACCATGACGCTTAGCCGACGCCATGACAGGAATTCTCCCAGCGCTACTGCGCCACCCCGCCTCTCCGGTATTTAACCCGGCCACGAAACCACCCCCGCCGATGCGCTAGGGGCAGGGCTCCTCTCCGGCGGTGGCCCAACAACCTTCCGCTGTCGGGTGTCACCGGAGTAAAATTTCAGAAAAAGCTCTACTTCACTAGTGCCGCCGGAACGGTATTTTCCGACAGTACCTCGGACTCCCACCACCAGGGAAAGGTATCCCCAGTAGAATATCCCCTCCCCATACCTTCACAGGTGCTGGGAGAGGCTAGTCTCCTACGAAAACCACCCAACCTGGAGTATGGCTCATATGGCGCTGGGGCGCTCCGGCCGTTGGGGGATGCATGCAGGACATCGAAAGGTTTAGGAAGTGGGAGGGAGTAAGTTTCCACCAGTGGTGGAGTGGCACGGGAGGTGCCGGACTGAGTTGCCATTATGGTGGTGGAAGAGAAGCTTCAGGTCAGCTTTCCAGACGAGCTGGGGATCAGGCCAGGTGGGGGAAGTTTGTTTTGAGCTGGTGTGGAGAGTAGCTGAGGGGTCATGGCCTTATGTAGGCAAGGGGGAGGAGTAATTTGGCTTAAGGCAGGTATGAGATTAATCCCACTTGAGGTAAAAGGGCTCTTCTTCCCTCCAGCTGGCTGGAACACATGACACCCATCTAGGGGCCATAGTACAGGCCACATGGATCCATCCAAGGGGAGTGCTTGGTGGGTTGGGCCTTGGTAGGATTTTGGGCTTATGAAAGAGGGGAGGGAAAAGGTGGGTTTTAGTCATGGGCCTATTAACCAAGGCTTGTTGGTTTGGGTGGCCCAAGAAGTGAGAGGGGGTGTGGCCTTGGCTATTAATGAAGAGGGGTGAACACCACTTTTAAAAAAACTCAAAAAATGACTTTTAGGAAGTTTTGACCAAAGTCAACCCTAGGGTGGGTCCCACTTGCTGGTCAACGTCAAAATAGGTTCATGTAATCAAGAGCTGGATCAAAGTTGGAGTGTCGAGTCATAATTTGTGTGTGCATGCTTTTCGGTGCACAATTATGCTTGATTTGACCACGAGTTGACTACTCGTATTTGAAATTGACCAAGACATACTCGATTGACTTTGTATTGACCATACGAGTCCAATGTTACTGACTGGGGTCGAATCAGAGTTCGTTTGCTAATTATTCAAAATATGTGCGTCGCGGCGCGCTAAAACACTCAAATTGCTGGTATTCTCTGTTACACTTTGAATTGTGACACAACAAGTTCCAGTGGGTTTGTATTGACTATACGAAGCCATTGAAACTTACAGAACTCAAATCAGAGTTCTTTAGGTCATGATCCAAAAATCTCGTTTTCACGACGTTTTACGAGGAATGACCCTACTTACCATATGACTTCAAAAATTAAACAGAACGAGTTCCTATGCATTGGTATCGATTACACGAAGCCGTAGGAACTAACAGAACTCCAATCGGAGCTTTTTAGCTCTATATACCCTGCATAGGGTTACCTCACCTAAGTGTGGGCCATGTGTAGAGGTTTAGGTCACTTTTATTGGGCCCATTAGGGTTCCGGTGGCGCAATAAAAGTTGGGTTGTTACAATCCAATAAAAATAAAAGAATTTTCATCCCCAAAAATTTGCTCAAAGTCGGGGGAAAAAGAAATAACATACCTGGGAAAATAGTTCCGGGTATTTTTCTCGGACGAGTGCCTCTGGTTCCCATGTGTACTCATCTCGTCCGTGATTTGACCACAATATCTTGACCATTAGAATGCCCTTATTGAGCAGATTTGTTATTTTATGATTCACCACCCTGACTGGTTCAAGTTGGATGGATCTATCAGATTGCAGTTGCAGTGGTGGGGTTGGTAGATGTTGTTCTAGTTGTCGGAGAACTCGCCTCAAGGATGAGACTTGGAACACGTCATGAAGGTTTCCCAATTCTGGGAGCAGGGCTAATCGATAGGCAACAGAGCCAACACACGCTATCACCTAATAGGGGCCCAAATAGCGGGGATCTAGTTTATTTTGCTTCCTCAACCGGGAGACACCATGCATGGGCTTATTTTTCAAAATTACCATCTCTCCCACCCTAAACTCCACCGGTCGGTGCTGCGTATCATAATAATTGACCTGTCGGCTCTGCGCTTTTCGCATTTGCTATTGGATTAGCTGTATTGCAGCTGTAGTATCATCAATATAAGCCACTCCCAAGTCTTCTAGGTCCTCATCTTGAGCCCATATTAGCGGAGTTCGGCAATGTCTCCCATACAATGCCTCGTATGGGGCCATCTTGATGCTGGCCTGACAGCTGTTATTATATGAAAACTCGATTAAACGAAGCAACTATTCTCATGGCTCGTTGTGCTCTACTATGTAAAGTCGAGGTAGATCCTCCATCATTCGGTTTGTCCTTTCTGTCTGCCCATCTGTCTGAGGATGGAGGGCAGTGTTGAAGGCTAACTAGGTCCCCAAGTGTGCTTGCACTCGCCTCCACTCCTTGGATGTTGAAAGATATGGGATAGATCTGATTACTCTAGAGGGAGGGTGAATAGAGTAACTTAAAACTTTTGGTTGTTTAAAAAGTTTATCAGAGTAAAATAAGTGATAATAGAGTAGTATAAAAGGAAATGCAAACTAAGCTAAACTATCACAGCACACAACACACAACAACAAGAAAACAAAGGGCAACTAGACGACAAAAGAAATTTATAGTGGTTCCCCTAAACTTGGGTACATCCACTCTTCTACCACCCTGGTAGGAATCCACTACAGGTTTTTGATCAGGTGCCCTGCCACCAATAGGTTTTTGCTCAGGTGCTCTGTCACCACAAGATCTATTTGAAGGGAGATCTCACAATCCTTTAGGCTTTTGATTAGGTTCCCAAAAACCAAGCTAAGTCTTTTGATAAGGAGACTTAAGAACCAGGTGGTTAGCTTTTGAAGGGAGTTAAACCCCTGTGTACAGTGGGTGAAATAAAATTGATATGGTCTTCTCTTTTTCAAACAGTTGGGAAGACTTTAGTGGATTGCTTGATGATGTCAAAGCTCCCCCTGAGATGATGAATGTTCAAAAATATTACTGTAAGCTTTGCAGGGTGTAGGTATTCTTTGATGATCTCCAGAAGCTTTCAGACTGATTGTGTTTTGTTGTCTCTTGAAATCTTGGAGAAGAGTTACAGAAGATGAAGACTCTGAGAGTATGCAGACTAAAATTTTTCTTCTTCTCTGTCTGTCTGTAAAATCCCCTTAGTCGTTACTTATTTTTTGAAATAATTCCTTTTTATATTTTCTGCAGAAGTTCTGTCTCTGAATCTGAATTCTTCTCCTTGATTAACTGCAGAAATCTTGGAACTTGGACAAACGGCTAGAAGGGCAATAAATTGATTCCCTAATTGTCCCAGTTATTAAGCCGAAAATTAACTCTGTGAAATCCAGTAATTAATGCTGCCATGAACGGCTATATTCATAGGAATATATGCAATTAATTACTCAGAGTAATATAAATAATAATATATTATATAATCTTTGGTTAATCTGGAATTTCACTACAGAGAATAAAAATGAAGAACTGACAGAATTTGTCGAGCTTAGAACAGATTTCGTCGACCTAAACTCCAAGTTCTTCGAGATGAGAAATCATCTTCGTCGAGCTGAGATCAGAGAGTTGATCTAGAAAAACTAAACTGTCCAGGCTGGGCTCCAAGTTCGTCGAATAGGTATAGAAGTTCGTCAAGTTGAGAACTTGAGAGAAGATGGAAGATTGTCGACCTGAGCTCTAAGTTCGTTGAGCTCAACTCAGAGTAGGGACTCTGAGTTCTTCGATCCCAGATCGACATTCGTCAAGCTCCATTCAGAGTTCGTCGAACAACTTCTTCAACATAGAAAAAAACTGTCTTGTTCTGAAATCTTCAGTCTTTTAAGTCTTCTGAGGGATTGGTCTAATCAAACTAACTTGTTGACCTACCCTAAGATACAACAAAGACTTATGACCCTAGACTATACATTGTGGGTCAATCTATGCAATCCTAATAGTGAACCTTAGCCCAAATCAACCCTAATACAGGTGGGGTTCCAACAATCTCCCCCTATTTGGGTTAGGTCACTATATACAATGCATTAAAATAATAAGATACAATCACAAAGCAAAACAACAAATATATGGCAAAAAGCAAAATCTAGCAGATATATATACATCAAGTGCTTTGTGACAGATTATCCAAATCAAATAGTTCAGAGAAAAAATAAGCTAAACAAAAAACTATTAAGACTTCTTAGATTTGTCCTTTTCTGATGGTTGCCTGAAGATAATTTCTCTATTTGGATTTGCTGCTTCTCTTTTTGACATGGTCATGTCAGCTGCTCCGATGATGTTGCTAGAAGTTTCTTTTAGAATAACTGCTTCTGGATGTAAACTTATATAAGCATCAACATTGAAGAAGTGTTTAGCTTTGTCATACCTTTTTAATTCTTCTCTTCTGTAAGAAAACATAGTAGTATATTGAGAAGCATCTTTGCCTTCTTCTTTGCCTTTATTTATCTGAGAGAGTCCAACCAATTCTTGAAATCTAGCCATTCTAGAGATGGTTTCATGTTTTGGATCAACAAAGGCAACTGGTGGAGAGTAAGGTCTTTCAGGAGATGCTTTGTCAGGCTGATCATCTTCCGATACTTTCTGTTGCTTGTTGTGCCTCTGGTATTGTTGTTGCTACCTGTTGCTGCTTGAGGAGTACTGTTGTCTGCTGCTGGAAGATTGAGACTAATGGGAAGATGTGGTCCTTTGAACCTGAGAAATGCTTCCATAGTATACTACTGCAGGAGGAGGAGGAGGAGGACCTCTCCTAAATTTTGGAGGAGGAGAGTATCTCCTACTCTTCTTCCTAGCTTTTTGCTCATTCTTGGAATACCTGATACAGTTTGGTGTATCTGGAGTGAGTGTAATATTATGCAGGATGTAGTATGGGATATTAGCAGATGGATTTGGAACAGCCTTAGCAGGAGCAGCCTTTTTCTTCCTTGCTTTTCTTTTCCTGGAGCTGGTGTTATCAGAGTCATCTGACTCATCATCATCATCTTGAGAGGAGTGTTTTGGAATGTCATTAAGATCATCCAGTTGTTTTGGCATATCATCTGAAATTCCAGGAATTTATTGTTGTGCTTGGCATGCTAGAACAACTGAACTATCTGTAGCCACCTGAACAACTTCTTCTTCTTCCATATCATCAAATAAAATGTCATCCAAATCTGGCATGGGGGATTCACAGCAGCCAAAAGTGGGTGGAGAGAATTTCTTTTGCAGACAAACTGGTTTAGCAATATTTTCAACAACAAAACTTTCAAAAAAAAACTCAGAAACTACAAAATATGCATTTAGTTGATTCACAACTTCAGGGCTTATTGGAGCAGTATAAGGTACAATAGCTCTAGATTGATGTACATCAAAACTGGGTAGAATATTGTTGTAAACAAAATTGAAAGAATCTAGTAAAGAATCGAGATTAACTGTGGGATTTATAATGTAATAACTAACATTAGTTATTTCTGCCAAAACTGTGTTAGCTATGTCTATATCAGAATCAATTAAATCAATTATTTCTGTTGGATGGGCTGCCTCTACTGAATCATCAGACATATCAGAATCTCCTGCTGTTGTACGAGGAGGAACTGGAGCTTCTTCACAAAACTTCTCCACTTGGCTGGGTTCAGAGGGTCCTGAAGCCAGTCTTCCAGAAGAAGGAACAAAAGAGAGGGCAGCAATTCTGGAAGAGAGATAGAGGATGGAAGCAGAGAGAGGAGCAATATCATTTGCTATAAGTTGCTCAAGAGTGAGAAATAAAAGCAAGAAGATCTTTTGCTATATCAGAAAAATTTAGGTAGAGGGGTTCTGGAGTAGAGGAGGGATAGGGAGTGTGATGTCCACAATTTGAACACACAGAGAAGGCATGTGAGAAGTCCGTATAGGTGTATTCTGGAAATGTGGAAGGGGGAATGGATGGAATTTCAGTGGTTGAAGTAGGAATTGTGGTAGTGGGTGGAGAGGTAGTTTCATGAACTGGAGAGTGATGTGGAGATGGTGGAGGAGATAGTAGATTGAAAGAAGTTTGTGATGTAGATGGAATGGCAGTTATATTAATTTGAGGTGGAGATGGAGCAGGTGAAGAAGGAATATCCTCATGAATAACTGTGGGAGAGTATGGAGGTGATGGTACAGGATGAGGTGAAATAGGAGGGATAATTGAGGATGGTGGTTGTTGTGGAGAAGATGAAGGGATTCTGGTGGAGGGAAGGGCATCTTCTGGAGGTAGAGGAGGGGTTATTACTGCCCTAGTGCTCTCAGAAGTCGTAGAAGAGGAGGAAGCCCTGGATGGCTTAGTGATGGTCCTCTCCCATCTCCCAAATAAGGCACATGTGAGCCTTTTGGAGGCATTAATGAATATGGTCTGAGAGACCAGTGATTCATAAGCCTTGGCCTGGAGGAAAAGGCCTAAAATTCTCCCAAATCATACCTTTTCTTAGTATTTTTCTTTTTGATCAAATGAAATAGTAGTTTTCCCCAATTTACCGCTTTCTTATTCACCACAGCACACATCACCAAGAACTGGTGCTTGATAATGTAGTCATAGGCTGTGTGTTTGCCCAGCAAAACTTTCCCAACGACATCAGCAAGGAATTTGTATTCAGCAGACAAATTATTCTTAAGCTGTTTGTTAGGGTTTCCATCAGAATGACCCATTTTGATCAACATACTATTGTATTCAATATTATCCATTTCAATATCTTCATCTCCATTAATTAAACTAAAAATCTCTATTAAGACGGTAGGGGTTAGTGTAACCTGATTCCCTGAGATGGTTCCTGTCATTGTGTCTACATCAGGAGTAGTTGAAGAGTAAACCAATTCTTTTATTTCGGTTACTGCCAGCTTGATTCTTGTGGTCATGAAGGTCTTTAGATGTTGATCTTCAAATAATTGCAGAATGGCTCAGAAGATGGGATCTGAATGACAAAATGAGTCGAAATCGATGTCAAAGCTCGTGTCAAACTTCATGCTTGAGAGTGAGAGCGCTGGAATCGCCATAGTTTTCCTGCAAAAGAAAAAGAGAGATCAAGAGCAAGAGAACAAAAAGCGCGGGATGGAGCACTACGAAAACCTAGTTATAAGGTTTTCAGAATATGAAGCGTCGGGCTCTGTCCGGAGAAAAATAAAAAAATCTTTGATCTCAGGTCAACGAAAAATTTCATAAAGAGATAATATCGTCGATCTCAGTCAGAAGAGGGGAGAATATTTCGTCGTTCTCAGGTCGACAAAAGTTTTCTGAAGCAAAATCGTTGTTCTCCGTTCGACGAATAGAACTTAACACACAGAGAGTTTGTCGATCTCAGGTTGATGAATTTCTCAAGAATGTTTCTCAGTTCGTCAATCTCCATTTGACGAATTGTGGTAAATTCTTCGACCACAGACAGAATGTTAAATTAATGCATCTTTATTTATCTTGCCTAGCTGATTCATAAAGACCAGATGTTTCTTCTCATCCAATGGTTTGGTTAAGATATCTGCCTTTTGCAAATCAGTAGAGACAAGGGTGAGATTAATTTTCTTTTTGTCATCACACTCTCTAATGAAATGATGTCATACATCTATATGCTTAGTTCTTTTATGATGCACTAGATTCTGTGCAATGGAAATTGCACTGGTATTATCACAAAGTAGAGTTGAATTATTTAAGTTGACACCATAATCTAGGAGTTGGTTCTGAATCCACAGCATCTATGAATAACAATTGACAGTTGTTATGTACTTAGCTTCTGCTATTGAAGTAGACACAGATGTTTGCTTCTTGCAAAATCAAGACACTAGCCTATCACTAAGGAATTGACATGTCCCTGATGTGCTCTTTTTGTCCACTCTACATCCAGCAAAGTCAGCATCAGAGTATCCAGTTAACTCAAATTCTGACTCAGTTGGATACCAGAGTCCTAAATTAAGAAAACTCTTTATATATCTCAAAATCCTTTTTAAGAAAATAAAATGAGATTCTTTAGGGTTCACCTGGAACCTAGCACAAAGACATATAGCAAACATCATGTCTGGTCTACTTTCTATAAGATATAACAGGAACCCAATAATGACCCTATATAATTTTTGATCTACAGGTTTCCCATGTTCATCAGAATCAATCACAGTATTTGTAGCCACAGATGTTTTCTTAGCTGAAGCATCAGCCATCCCAAACCTTGTTATTTGATTCTTAGCATATTTGGATTGGGATAAGAAGATGCCATCAGGTGACTGCATCACTTGGAGACCAAGGAAGTAGGAGAGCTCACCCATGTTACTCATTTCAAACCTAGAATGCATAAGGTTGGAGAACATTTTGCATAGTTTGGAATCAGTAGAACCAAATATAATGTCATCTACATATATTTGTACTAACAAGATTTTATCATGATGATGCTTTATAAATAAAGTCCTATCACTATGCCTCTAGAAAATTTATGCTCTAAGAGAAATCTAGATAAGGTTTCATATCAAGCTCCTGGAGCTTGCTTTAGACCATAGAGAGCCTTATGTAATTTGAAAACATAAGATGGATGAGATGAAGAGATAAAACCTGGTGGTTGTTCTACATAGACCTCTTCTTTGAGTTCACCATTCAGGAATGCACTTTTGACATCCATTTGGTATACTGTGAACTTCTTATAGGCTGCATAAGCTAAAAATTTCCTTATTGCTTTTATCCTTGCAACAGGGGAAAATGTTTGGTCATAATCTATGCCTTCCTCTTGTCTATATCCTTGAGCAACCAATTTTGTTTTGTTCCTTATGATAAGACCTTGAGGCATCTAGTTTATTTCTAAATACCAATTTAGTTACAATGAATGGGTAGTCTTTGGGTTTTGGAACTAAATCCCAAAGTCTAAATCTCTCAAATTGGTTGAGCTCTTCTTGTATTGTAAGAATCCGGTGTGGATCTTGCTCAGCATCATTGATGGATTGGGGCTCAGTTTGAGATATGAAGCAGACATGCATCAAATCTTGGTTGAGTTTATGTCTGGTCTGCACACCAACTGAAATGTCTCTAATCACTTGAGATATGTGGTGATCTCTAAGTGTGACAAGATCAGTGGGAGGAGTTGGTTGAGCAATAGCTTATTGAATTAATTCCTCTTGTGGAATTTTATTAGCTGTTGGAGGAAGTTCATCCACTTCCAAACTTTCTTCTTCACTTTCTTCTTCAACTTGTGGAGAAGGATATGATGGAGCCTCTTAGGTGTGGTTTAGATCATCCAATCTCTCACACAAGTGAGGTACCTACAAAATGTTATTGCTAGAAACTTCTTTCTCCTTATAAAACATGTTTGTCTCATCAAATGTAACATGAACAAATTCCTCAATTTTTAAAGTGGATTTGTTAAACACCGTATAAGCTTTGCTGACTTGGGAATATCCTAGAAAAATTCCCTCTGCAGTTTTTTCTTCAAACTTTGTAGTGTTTTTCTTGTCATTGTTGTAAATATAACATAGACATCCAAATACTTTAAAATGCGTGATTTCAGGTTTCTTCCCTTTAAGTAGCTCATAAGGAGTCTTATTCTTGAGCTTGTGTATCAAACTTCTATTCAGTATATAGTTTGCTGTGCTCACAGCCTCTACCCAAAACGATGGGGGCATGTAAGCATTTGCAAGTAATGTGCATGCAGATTCAATTAGGGTTCTATTTTTCCTTTTAGCAACCCCATTTGTTGAGGAGTTCTAGGACCTGAGAAGCAGTGCCTGATACCTTCCTTCTCACAGAACTCTTGCGTAAGAAGAGACTCAAACTCAGTACCATGATCACTTCTGATCAATGCAACTGGAGTAGAGTACTCAATCTGTATGTTCTTGAAAAAATCTGTAAGAACCTTGAAGTTATTTGACTTAGATCTCAGAAAGAATACCCAAGTGAATCTTGAGAAGTCATCAACAATCACTAAAGTATAAGATTTCCCTCCTAGGCTTTATACAATAATAGGGCCAAAAAGTTCCATATGTAGCAAGTACAATATTCTAGGTGAGTCACTTTTATTTATAGATTTAAAGCTATTTTTAGTTTGCTTACCTAACTGATAAGCCCTGCAGAGGCCTTCCTTCTTGTAGGGGCCAGAAGACATTCCTCTAACAAGCTTGTTCCTAGATAACATAGCAATTTTTTTAAGATTTACATGTCCTAATCTCTTATGCCAAATTTCATTTTGATTATAAACCTGATTAAATAAACAAAATTCTGAACTAGCTGATTGAAAAATTACTACATATATGTTGTTTTGTCTAAGTCTAGTTAAAACAGGTTTGTTTTGTTTACAAGAAATAATACAGGAAGATGAGTTAAATGATACCTGATAACCTTCATTACATAATTGACTTATGGATATTAGGTTATGCTTTAAGAAACTCACATAAGCAACTTTCCAGAAGGTGACTGCTCCAACTTTAACATCTCCATAGCCTTTAGTTTGGCTATAGTTGGAGTCACCAAAGATCACCTTTGGACCTAGCTTGTACTTGTAGTTTGTGAAATTGTCCTTACAGCCAGTCATATGTTTTGAGCATCAACTGTCCAGATACTATTGTTGATTAAAAACCGGACAATCCTTCACCTGCATAAAAGGAATTAGGATTTTTTGACCCAGGTTACCTTGGGTCCTTATTTCTTTTGATAAGAGAAACTGGAAATAACAGAGAATTCCTGTTGATTTTTATATCCTAAGGGATGATATCATCTTGCTGGTATTTCCCATTGAGTAACAGTATTAATAAATTCTCTGAATTGATTGAAGTTTCTAACAGGGTTATAGTTTTTATTGAACCTAACTGGGTTCGACAAATTATTATAAGTTCCTCGATCTGCGTTCGACGAATAGGGGTGAGTTCGTCGAACTCTGCTCAGAGAATTAACAGTCATTTTCTGCACCCCAAGTTCATCGATCGATGCTCGAAGAACCATATACAGTTCGTCGATCGTAGTAAGATGAATTGTTGTAGATATAATTTGCATTCATAGATCGTCGATCTGGGTTCGACGAACTATACACATTTCGTCGATCTGAGTTTGATGAAAGCTGTTGAACATATTTTTTATTTAGATTCTTATTCATTTTCTTTTTATTTGCAGATTTCTGAGAGATATTTTGTTGAGTAGTTTCTCCCATTTTTTCTTTATTTTTTTCAGATATAAATTTAATTGGTGTTGACAGAATATTTTTCTTTACTATGGGGGGTAAGCTTGATGAAGCACCCAAGCCCAGCTTGCTATTTAATCTGGCATTGACTGTGCTTGTGACGTCCATCAGCTTAAGGCTTCTCCCATTGAGAGATTCCTCAAGTTGCTTTGCCTCACTTAACTTAGTTTTAAGTGATATGATTTGTTCATAGGCTAAATCTAAATCATTTTTCAATTTTATATTTTCAGCAAATAGGTTATCAAATTCAACCTGTCTATCTCTAAGTATTTTTATTCCTTTTCTGACTTGATTAAATCATTACACAAAGATTTAAATTCAATTTTGAAATCTTCTGAATTGAAATCAAATAAGGAGATTACCTGATCTTCCTCAGATTCTGATTCTTCTTCTAATTCTCCTGCTTATTCCTCAGCATCAGATTTGCTGCATAAGGCATTGATAGCCATAAGGCAAACTTCCCTTGCCTTTGCCTCCTCTTTGTCTTCACTAGAGTTGGAAGATGAGGATTCTTCATCTGTGTCACACCAGGTCTCAGCATTGAAACCTTTCTCCTTTTTCTTGTGTTTGCTAGAGGAATGCTTGTTATAGTGCTTGCTTGAATGCCTTTTATTGTCCTTTTCTTTTGTTCTATCCTTCTTTTGTGCCTCTGGGCATTCAGGTAGAATGTGCCTAGGTTTTCTGCATCCAAAGCAAACAATCTCCTTGGTAGGAGTCTTGTCATATCTTGACTTGTCATCATTCTTGGATGACCATCTTCTGAAGTCTTTCTTGGCCATTTTATAAAATCTTTTAGCCAATAAGCTTTTAAGTTCTTCATTAGCTAAAAGAGCTTTTGTTTCTTTTGTTGTTTGAAAGCAATGTTGTGCTCCTTACTTGAAGATGTGGAGGCCTTCTGATCAGCATCCTCCCTTGTCTTGATCAACTGCTCATAAGATTTGAGCTTGCGTAGAAGAGATACTGTAGAAATCCCTTTCAAACTTCCGGCCTCCTTAGTTGGCCATATCCTGGAATCCTAAGTGCTGGGGAAGCACATTAGGATTTTATCATTTATCTCAGTTAATGAGATGTCCTTTTCCAAGGTTCTTAGTTCATTTATGATGACACTGAGTCTGTTGTACATATCTGAAACAATCTCTGATTCCTCCTCCTTGAAATTCTCATATTATGATATGAGGAGGGATCTCCTGTCATTCCTTTCATCTGAAGAGCCAGCAACTATTTGGTTTAGTGAGTCCCAAATAGCCTTTGCAGAGGTACACTCAGCCACCTTCTGAAAGATGTCATCTAACATTGTCTGTGCCAGAATATTCATTGCTTTGGCATCATCCATCTTGGCTTTCTTTTGTGCATCAGTCCACTCAGGTGGTGGAACTGCATATGTACTGGTAGATGTAGTAGCAGTTGTACGATGAGGAGGACATGTCAAAATAGAATTGAAAATGTCCTCATCAATAAAATTCATATAAAGTTTGACTCTTGCCTTCCAGAGTGCAAATTTTTGCAAGTTGCGCACAGGAAGTCTGGTGCTAGAATATTTCTTATTATGTGCCATGTTGTAAACAAGAATCTAGAGAGAAAAAGATCTATCAAGGATCTTGGTTAAGATGTAAGTCTGTGAAACCAAAATAACCTTATGCTCTGATACCAATTGAAAATAGGGGATAGATCTGATTACTCTAGGGGGGTGAATAGAGTAACTTAAAACTTTTGGTTATTTTAAAACTTTATCAGAGTAAAATAGGTGATAATATAGTAGTATAAAAGGAAATGCAAACTAAGCTAAACTATCACAGCACACAACACACAGCAATAAGAAAACAAAGGGCAACTAGACGATATAAGAAATTTATAGTGGTTCCCATAAACTTGGGTACATCCACTCTTCTACCACCCTGACAGGAATCCACTACAAGTTTTTGATCAGTTTCCCTGCCATCAACAGGTTTTTACTTAGGTTCCCTGTCACCACAAGATCTATTTGAAGGGATATCTCACAACCTTTTAGGCTTTTGATTAGGTGCCCAAAAATCAAGCTAAGTCTTTTGAAAAGGAGACTTAAGAACCAGGTGGTTAACTTTTGAAGGGAGTTAAAACCCTGTGTATAGTGGGTGAAAGAAAATTGATGTGATCTTCTCTTTCTTAAACAACTAAGAAGACTTTAGTGGATTGCTTGATGATGTCAAAGCTCCCCTGAGATGATGATTGTTCAGGAATATTGCTCGAAGCTTTGTAGGGTGTAGGTCTTCTTTGATGATCTCCATAAGCTTTCAGACTGATTGTGTTTTGTTGTCTCTTGAAAGCTTGGAGAAGAGTTACAGAAGATGAACACTCTAAGAGTATGCAGACTAAAATTTTTCTTCTTCTCTTCTTGTCTATAAAATCCCCTTAGTTGGTTCTTATTTTTTGAAATAATTCCTTTTTTTATTTCCTGCAGAAGTTCTGTCTCTAAATTTAAATTCTTCTCCTTGATTAACTGCAGAAATCTTGGAACTTGGACAAACGGCTAGAAGGGCAATAAATTGATTCCCTAACTGTCCTAGTTATTAAGCCAAAAATTAACTCTGTGAAATCTAGTAATTAATGCTGTCATGAACGGCTATATTCATAGGAATATATGCAATTAATTACCCAGAGTAATATAGATAATAATATATTATATAATCCTTGGTTAATCTGCAATTTCACTACAGAGAATAGAAATGAAGAACTGATAGAATTCGTCGAGCTTAGAACAGATTTCGTCGACCAGAACTCCAAGTTCGTCGAGCTGAGAAATCATCTTCGTCGAGTTGAGATTAGAGATTTGATCTGGAAAAGATAAACTGTCCAGTCTGGGCTCCAAGTTCATCGACCAGGGATAGAAGTTCGCCAAGCTAAGAACTTGAGAGAAGAGGGAAGATCGTCGACCTGAGCTCTAAGTTCATCGAGCTCAACTCAGAGTAGGGACTCTGAGTTCGTCGATCCCAGATCGATGATCGTCGAGCTCCATTCAAAGTTCGCCGAACGAATTCTTCAATATAGAAAAAAAAAACTATCCTGTTCTGAAATCTTCAGTCTTCTAAGTCTTCTGAGGGATTGGTCCAATCAAACTGACTTGTTGACCTACCCTAAGATACAACAAAGACTTATGACCCTAGAGTATACAATGTTGGTCAATCTATGCAATCCTAATAGTGAACCTTAGACCAAATCAACCCTAATACAGGTGGGGTTCCAACAGATGTGAAACGTTCATCACGGTCCGACACAATTGACTTCGGTACTCCATGGAATCGGACTACCTATTCTAGGAACATCCTGGCCAGGATATCAACTCCGTCCTCCTATCGGTTTGGAATAAACCATGCGACTTTGATAAGCTGATCCACGATAACCCATATAGAGTCATTTCTGGTACGGGATCGGGCTAAGCCATGAACGAAATCCATGGAAATATCCTCGAATTTCCATTCGAGTATTGGTAGGGGCAGCTTTAACGCCCCTATATTTTTCGGCATTATTTACTCCTCTTGTTGACGTCATAATGATGTAAGGGCGTTACTTTAGCGTGTAGTTAATGGCGTGTTGCCGATAGTGCGTTTTCGCATCTTTTCGATTCAGTCGGCTGAATTCATGAATCTTTGGCGGAAACGGAAAATTTCACATTTGGAAAAACTAAGTGATTGATTTTTGTCTTGCTCGTCCAGTTTCGTCGAACCAACCTTATTATGTTTGATTTTATTTTATTTTATTCTCTGGGTACTGTCTGGGTTCGACGATCAGGAGCTCGACGATCGCTTTTCCTTTCTGGTACTGTCTGGGTTCGACGATCGTCGAGCGGAGCTCGACGATCGCTTTTCCTTTCTGGTGCTGTCTGGGTTCGACGATCGCTTTTCCTTTCTGGTCGATGTCTGGGTTCGATGATCGTCGAGCGGAGCTCGACGATCTCTTTTCCTTTCTGGGTGTTGTTTGGAGTTCGACGATCGTCGAGCGGAGCTCGACGATTGTTGGTTATTCTGGGCGCTGCTTGGAGTTCGACGATCGTCGAGCGGAGCTCGACGATTGTTAGTTTCTCTGTGTGTTGTTTGGAGGTCGATGATCATCGAGCCAATTGTTGTGTTGAGCTCAACAAAGCATCAAGCGAAGCTCGCTGTAGGTCTAGCGGTTCTGGGTGTTGAGTTCGTCGAGCTGAGCGGTCTGGTGTCGACACGGTTGTGTCGACACCGCTAAGCTGAGTCGTCGGGTGTCAACACAGTTGTGTCGACACCGCTGTGTCGTCGGGTCTCGACACAGTTGTGTCGACACCGCTGTGTTGTCGGGTGTCGACACAGTGGTGTCGACACTGCAGTCGGGTGTCGACATAGTGGTGTTGACACTGTCATCGGGTGTCGACACAGTGGTGTCGACACCGCCGGGCCGATTTTGTTGAACCCGGTCCTCTCTACTGTTGAGTATTTATGCTTTCTGCTTCTTCTTAATCTTTAAGCCGACCTAGAATTTCTCCTGCCTTCCGTACCAGAGTGGCGTGTGAGGAGAAGGTTGTCCGTCCGTGCTTCTTCCGGTGACCACCGACGGAGCTCCGGTGCTCGGAATTTCCAACCGATCGTAGATCTGGAAAGCTCTCGTCGAGAGCTACGCCCTCGTGGTAATTTCTTCCCGTTTCTCGAGATTTTCTTATTAGGGTTTTCGTCCCTAACCGTTATTTCGGACATTTTCGTCCAGATTTCGGCTCCTATCGCGACGTGTGGAGATTTGGAGAGTTTTTCCGATAAATCGAGGCAAGTGGTGTTCTTGCTCTCCCTCTTGTTCTTAATTCTAAATTTTTGCCCTTTTTCTACACTTGTTTGAGTTTGTTATGTTTCGATTGTTGAGATACTTGTCCTGAAATCCTAACTCCCCCCCCCCCTCTATTCTTGGAATAGTGACTTGATGTCCCTAAAGCCTTAACCCCAAAATTCTAGTCCATTGAATTGGTAAACAAATTGGTTGTCGTGCTGTTATAACCATCGAGTCGTCTTGTTCATTTTTCTTATTAAACTTCACTTGATGTATCTTGAAATGCTCTCATGCAGTCCACTTGGTTGGTTATCCCTTGAGTTTATGATGAATACAAAACAAATGAACCCTGCTTGTAGAATTATGTAACTAAAGAAACTCAGATGAACTGTGCGCGTTGGGGTCCTCCCTCGGCATAGTGTTTAATACTCAGATAAACTGTACGCGTCGGGGTCCTCCCTTGGCATAGTGTTAAATACTCAGATGAACTGTGCGCGTTGGGGTCCTCCCTCGGCATAGTGCTTAATGCTCAGATAGACTGTGCGCGTTGGGTTTTCTCCTTCGGCATGGCAATTATTAATGAAAGATTGAACTTCTGTTACTGGTGCTTGTTCTATCTTGATAATGTGTTTAGCCTTTCTTGCTCGGCTAGTTTTACTGTTGCCTACTTTTACTCTGCTGACCATTTTGTTGCAGTCATTTTTCATTCTCCTTCACCTTGAGGTTTGTGTAGTCTACTTTTACACTTGCACTACTTGTAACTTGCTTCTGAGGTGTTCTTCTTTTGAATGCCCCGGGATCAAAGCTGTAGCAGGTTTAGCTGATAGTGTTGGGCTTCTGGTGCTGCTGGTGTCTGCGGCCGTTTGATTCCACCTCTGAGCTTAAGGTAGTTGTCTTTGTTTAGACTTGACAGATTTTATTATGGGTTCGTGTGAGTTGTTGGCGCCCATAGACTTTGATTTTTCTGTGTCGGACTACTTGCTGCTGTTACTGTTGTTACTTTTTACCTGACTATTCTTGCTCTCTGGGAAGGATTTATATTAGGATGCATTTAGTTATTTTAAAGTATGCAAAACTGCATTCTGGAATATGGACATGGCATGACTTCAACTACTAAATCTACTACTTTTAAGCGTACAAATGATTTCTATATCTATATATATATAGTAAATGTAGGAGTCACATCATCATTTTATGATACTGGACCCTCACTCTCATGTAGGTTAACAAATGAGCTGACTCAGTATTTTCCGCTGCGTAAAATATATATATTTTCTCACCTATGAACTAGTAGTCCACCCGACCGAGGGACACGGTCATTAACTCTATTAATTTATGTGCATTGTTTTTAACTAAAAGTTATAAATCTTTTACTTCAAGTAAATGTGAGGATGGGATGTCTGAGCTTCTGCAGTTGTCTCCTGCATGGCGTGGCATCACGGCGCATAGTTTCTCTACTATGACGTATTTTTGAATACGGAGAAAATGCGGGTCGTGACAGTTGGTATCAGAGGGAGGTTTTGCACGAGGGTTGGTTGGTTTGACAAGCCAGTCGAACAACTTCCCTTTAAGCAAAACTCTAATCGTATCATTACATTGCATACACACACCAATATGTCATCAGTAGATTTTGATGGAAGCACGAACACTACACTCATAGCATGATAAGAAGTATACGGGGCATATTATGTAGTATGGGATGCATAATATGTGTTTGTATATGGATCCACCATAGGTGGCAACATGTGAAGGTTATGTAGTATAGCATGCATAACCATCATCACATGGATGCCCATTAGCGCGTTTTCTTTTCTTCGTTACATACAATATTGTGTAGTATGGGATGCATAACATTGTATGTGTACGCCACTCATAGCATGCACTAAGGCTTTTTTAGTATGCATAGCACTGCACACATAACGTATCATTGCATAAGCACCCGTGCCAAGTTAAAGATCTGCATGATGACATATGTACACCCATGATTTGAGATGAAATTTATACATTCATGCATTCATATTATAGGCACAAGTTAGAAGCATAACATCATTTTATGATTTCCTAAAGCAAGGTAACAGCAAGAGCAAGTATCGGTTCTTTTCCAATCTGATCTGAGTTTGTTCGTTCCTGATCTGATCTGTGTCAGGGTATTCAAGTTTTCTAGCTTCAGTGTCTTAAGCTAGGTCCCTGATAAGTCTTTTGTTCGTATCAGTTAAATATGAACCCGAAATAGTGTGTTTAGGGAATATTTTCCCAGTTTGTGATGTCTTAGGCAAAGTCTGACTAGATATTCGTTTGTTCTGTAGAATGCCGCCTAAGCGCATTGCGACGAGGTCGACTCCCCAGTCAGAGGGTGAGTCTTCTGGTGCCCAGAGCGAAGCGGTGATCGAAGCGCTGAGGCAAAGTAATGAGACCCTGGCAAGGCAGATGGTGTACATGCAGTCCTAAATGCAATCGTTGTTGGCTGTCATCGCCGGGCAGCAGACCAGAGCGCAAGGCCCTGCTGTGGACCAAGCTGTTCCTACTCCCCCTGCTGCTCTAGTTCCCCCAGTCATGCTGCCGCCTGAGATGAATTTCATTTCTCACTTCCAGCGATTAGGACCTCCTTCTTATGACGGTAGGGCAGACTTCATGGCATTGGATGACTGGATTATTGTCATGGAAGAAATGTTTTCCTACTCTGGCGTTTCTCCCGATCAAAAGGTGAAGATTGCGGCATATCAGCTCAAGGGTCTTGCAAAGAGTTGGTGGATCAGAGAAAAAGAGAACCTTTTTGATGGGTGCTCGTGGGAATCATTCAAGAGTATGTTACTGAAGAAGTTCCTACCATCGGTCGAGCGAGACCGCCTAATGAATAACTTCTTACACCTGAAGAAGAGGCAACTCACTGTTGGTGAGTACAAGGTCGAGTTTGGCAAGCTCAGTCGTTTTGCCACAGATCTGATATCATTTGAAGAAGGCAGAGTGAAGCATTTTCTGGGTGGTCTGAGATATGACATCCAGCAGTTAGTTAGCACATACAAGTCTGAGTCCTTTGTAGAAGTAGTCGAACCTACCTTAAAGGTTGAGGCGATAGAAAATGCGAAGAATCGGGGATCGCTTGCAAAGAAGGACAAGAGGAAATATGACGATGGAGGAAGTGCAAGGGCATCTGGCCCTACAGTGAAGAAGGATAGAAGAGAGGCATGTAGCTTCTGTAGAAAGCCGGGGCACCCTTTCGATAAGTGCTTTAAGAGATTGGATGCGCAGAAGCTGTCTCAGGTGCAAGTGATCCAGGATGCTCCCAAGGGGGGTCCGGTCTGTTCATAATGTCAGAAGAGTGGGCATGATGTGGCACGTTGTCGCAAGAAGGCTGGAGCCTATTACCTCTGTGGCCAAAAGGGGCACATGAGGGCTAATTGCCCGCAGAGCCAGCCTGCGCTGCATGCAGTTCCATTGCAGACTTTACTGCCGCCCCCGCCTCTCGTGGACAAGGGAAAAGGAAAGTTGAATGTGCTGACCAAGGAGGAAGCCCAATCTTCGACTCAAGTGATCGCAGGTTAGTCTCTGACTCGGCTAGTAATTTCTTTTAATAGATCTATGGTTTCCGCATATTAGTTGCGCGCGCTATGTGTTTAGGTGAATTTAAGGTGAAGAATAAGTGGACGCGCGTTTTGTTCGATTCGGGTGCTACTCACTCTTTTGTGGCAAGGAGTTTTGTAGACTGACATCGCTGGGCTCTCGACCAGTTAGACACCTCCATAAATGTCAAATTTCCTTCAGGAGAGTTGGTGAGGTCAAGCTAGGGTATCCAAAAATGCCCCATCTCCCTAGGCGTATTTCTAGCATTTACGGATCTGAAGGTGCTAGATCGGGTAGACTTTGATGTGATATGCGGCATGGACTGGTTATCCAGCTATGATGTCGTCATTCAGTGCAAGCACAAGCGCTTGGATTTCAAGGGTAGCAATGGCCAGCCCATGAGTGTGTATGGTCTGCCGTGTTAGGAATCTCCGATCATTTCTGCGGTACGTGCTCGCAAATTTCTAGAGTCTGGCTGTGATTCTTTTCTTGTCTCCGTTCCTGTTCTGGGAGCTGCACCGTTTGAGCCTCGGGTAGAGACGTTTCTGTGGTGTGTGAGTTTTCGGATGTTTTTCCAGTTAGCCTTCCTGGACTTCCTCCTGAGAGAGAGGTGGAGTTTGTTATAGACCTCGAGCCAGGCACTCGCCCTATTGTAAAGGCACCATACCGCATGGCGCCGCGTGAGTTAGAGGAGCTGCGTACTCAACTGGATGAGTTATTGCAGTGCGGTTTTATTAGACCCAGTTCTTCCCCCTGGAGTGCACCAGTGCTCTTCATGAAGAAAAAGGATGGAACGATGAGGCTATGCATTGATTATCGAGAGCTAAACAAGGTGACAATTAAGAACAGATATCTGTTGCCTAGGATCGATGATTTGTTCGATCAGTTGTGGGGTAGCTTCGTGTTCTCGAAGATTGACCTCCGTTTAGGTTACCATCAGTTGAGAATCCGGGAGTCAGACATTCCGTAAACCGCTTTTCGTTCTCGTTATGGTCACTTTGAATTTCTGGTAATGTTATTTGGATTAACGAATGCACTGTCAGCTTTTATGGACATGATGAACAGGGTGTTCAAAGATTTTCTGGATAAGTTCGTGGCGGTATTCATTGACGATGTCCTAGTATATTCTAGAAATGCAGATGAGCATGTCTTGCACTTGCATTTGGTCTTGTCTACTCTAAGGGAACACAAGTTGTATGCAAAGCTTAGTAAGTGTGAGTTCTGGATATCTCAGGTGTCATTCCTAGGACACATTGTAAGTAAGGATGGTATCTCAGTGGATCCTGCAAAGATAGATGCGGTCTTGGATTGGAAGAGACCTACATCGCCTAAGGAGATAAGGAGTTTCTTAGGGTTGGCAGGTTTCTACAGAAGATTTGTGGAAGGATTCTCTGTTTTCTCTACGCCGTTGACCAGGCTTACGCAAAAGAGCGCAGCTTTTGTTTGGAGTGATGTCTATGAGGAAGCTTTTTAAGAGCTCAAGAGGCATTTGTGTTCTGCTCCCGTGTTGGCATTACCAGTGGAAGGAGTGGAGTATATTGTTTATGTGGACGCCTCGTGAGTTAGACTCGGTTGCGTGTTGATGCAGGACGGCAAAGTGATTGTGTATGGATCAAGATAATTGAAGGTGCATGAAAAGAATTACCCTACGCACGACCTGGAATTTGCTATCGTCATTTATGCTTTGAAGTTGTGGAGACATCTTCTGTATGGAGTATCGTGCAAAATTTATTCGGACCACAAAAGTTTGAAATATGCCTTCACTCAGAAGGAACTGAATTTGCGCCAGCGTCGATGGTTAGAGTATGTTGCGGACTATGAAGTCGATATCCTTTATCATCCCGGCAAGGCTAACGTTGTAGCAGATGCGTTGAGTCGGAAGCCCGCACACATCTTTAACCTCTCGGTGCAATCTCTTGTTGAAGAGTTCTTGCTCATGGACATAAGCGTAGGGAATAGCGCTTCGCCGAGTAGCTTAGAGGTGGTTGAGCCTTCGTGGATTACTCTCACTAGGCTACATCAGAAGGACGATCCTGACTTGCAGAACCTCCGCAGTAGAACTGAGAAAAGGGAATTACCCGACTTTACAATTGACGATGAGGGTACCCTAAAGTACCGTGGCAGATACTGTATTCCTGCTGTTGGGGACATCCGATCAAAAATATGCAGTGAAGCGCATGGTTCCAGTGTTGCATATCATCCTGGCTCCACGAAAATGTACAGAGATTTGAAGCAGATTGTTTGGTGGTCAGGCATAAAGAATGACATTACAAGATTTGTATCGGAATGTTATACTTGCCAGCGTGTCATGGCTGATCACAGAAGGCCGGGTGGTAATTTAACGCCCTTAGATATACTGAGTTGGAAATGGGAGAGTTTATCCATGGATTTCATAACCGGTTTGCCTAGATCTCCCCGAGGGCATGATGCAGTGTGGGTTATCGTGGACAGACTAACCAAGTGTGCCCACTTTGTGCCTTTCAAGATTAGTTATTCCATGGAAAAGATAGCTGAGCTTTATCTGAACGAATTTATCAGACTTCATGGTATACCTACGAGTATTGTGTCAGACCGAGACTCCTGATTCATGTCTCGTTTCTGTCAAAGCTTGCAAGGAGCTCTAGGTACTGACCTTAGGTACTCTACTGCCTATCATCCTCAAACAAATGGTCAGACGGAGAGAGTGAACCAGATCTTGGAGGATATGATTAGATGTTATATTCTGGACCATGGTGGGGCTTGGGATAAATGCCTCGGACTGATGGAGTTTGCATACAATAATAGTTATCAGGAAAGTTTGCAGATGGCGCCCTTTGAAGCTTTATATGGAAGGCGTTGTCGAACTCCCCTGTTTTGGGCAGAAGTTGGCGAGAAGCTGTTGCTTGGACCGGAAGTGCTGGAGGATATGAGTACATCAGTAATGCATATTCGTGAAAAGCTGAGGTTAGCTCAGGAGCGATACGAGAAGTATGCAAACCAACGCAGAGTTGATCTGGAGTTTACAGTTGGGGACATGGTGTTTCTGAAGGTCTCTCTGATGCCGGGTGTTAAAAGATTTGGAAGAAACCATAAACTAGATCCCAGGTATGTAGGGCCTTTTCAGATTCTGGAGTGCATTGGAGTTTTTGCCTATAGACTAGAGTTGCCTGATTCTTTCCCTAGTGTTCATGACGTGTTTCACATGAGCTAGTTGTGAAAGTGTGTCCGTAGTGATCTGCATGTCCTTGAATCAGTACCCCAGTTGCTGCCTAATCTCTCGTATGTTGAAGAACCTGTCCGTATTCTGGAGACGCAAGACCGTGTGCTAAGAAAGAAAATAATTCCAATTGTTAAGGTTCTCTAGCAAAATCAGGATGCAAGAGATGCAACTTGGGAATTGTAATCCGTGATGAGAGAATCTCATCCTCAGCTGTTCTCCTAGACTCCCTGATTAGTATTCTAGTTTCAAGAATTCTTCTATCTTGTCTCGTTCTCTGTCCTCTTGTTTCGTTCGTGTTCCAAGTTTCGGGACGAAACTTCCTTTTTGGAGGTGTGACTGTAATGCCCCTGTTTTTTTCGGCATTATTTACTCCTCTTGTTGACGTCATAATGATGTAAGGGCGTTACTTTAGCGCGCAGTTAATGGCGCGTCGCCGATAGTGTGTTTTCGCGTATTTTCGATTCAGTCGGCTGAATTCATGAATCTTTGGCGGAAAGGGAAAATTTCACATTTGGAAAAACTAATTGATTGATTTTTGTCTTGCTCGTCCAATTTCATCGAACCAACCTTATTATGTTTGATTTTATTTTATTTTATTCTCTGGGTACTGTATGGGTTCGACGATTGTCGAGCTGAGCTCGACGATCGCTTTTCCTTTCTGGTACTGTCTGGGTTCGACGATCGTCGAGCGGAGCTCGGCGATCGCTTTTCCTTTCTGGTGTTGTCTGGGTTCGACGATCGCTTTTCCTTTCTGGTCGTTGTCTGGGTTCGACGATCGTCGAGCGGAGCTCGATGATCGCTTTTTCTTTCTGGGTGCTATTTGAAGTTCAACGATCGTCGAGCGGAGCTCGACGATTGTTGGTTCTTCTAAGCGCTGCTTGGAGTTCGACGATCGTCGAGCGGAGCTCGACGATAGTTAGTTTCTCTGGGTGTTGTTTGGAGGTTGACGATCGTCGAGTGGAGCTCGATGATTGTCGTGCTGAGCTCGACGAAGCGTCGAGCGGAGCTCGCTGTAGGTCTAGCAGTTCTGGGTGTTGAGTTCGTCGAGCTGAGCGGTCTGGTGTCGACACGGTTGTGTCGACACCGCTAAGCTGAGTCGTCGGGTGTCGACACAGTTGTGTCGACACCACTGTGTCGTCGGGTGTCGACACAGTTGTGTCGACACCGCTGTGTCGTCGGGTGTCGACATAGTGGTGTAGACACTGCCATCGGGTGTCGACACAGAGGTGTCGACACTGCCGTCGGGTGTCGACACAGTGGTGTCGACACCGCCGGGCCGGTTTTGTTGAACTCGGTCCTCTCTACTGTTGAGTATTTATACTTTCTGCTTCTTCTTAATCTTTAAGCCGACCTAGAATTTCTCCTGCCTTCCGTACCATAGCGGCGTGTGAGGAGAAGGTTGTCCGTCCGTGCTTCTTCCGGTGACCACCGACGGAGCTCCAGTGCTCGGAATTTCCAACCGATCGTAGATCTGGACAGCTCTCGTCGAGAGCTGCGCCCTCATGGTAATTTCTTCCCCATTTCTCGAGATTTTCTTGTTAGGGTTTTCGGCCCTAACCGTTATTTCGGACATTTTCGTCCAGATTTCGGCTCCTATCACGACGTGTGGAGATTTGGAGAGTTTTTCCGGTAAATCGAGGCAAGTGGTGTTCTTGCTCTCCCTCTTGTTCTTGATTCTAAATTTTTGCCCCTTTTCTACACTTGTTTGAGTTTATTATGTTTTGATTGTTGAGATATTTGTCCTGAAATCCTAACTTTTTCCCCCCTTTATTCCTGGAATTGTGACTTGATGTCCCTAAAGCCTTAACCCCAAAATTCTAGTCCATTGAATTGGTAAACAAATTGGTTGTCGTGTTGTTATAACCATCGAGTCGTCTTGTTCGTTTTTCTTATTAAACTTCACTTGTTGTACCTTGAAATGCTCTCATGCAGTCCACTTGGTTGGTTATACCTTGAGTTTATGATGAATACAAAACAAATGAACCCTGCTTGTAGAATTATGTAACTAAAGAAACTCAGATGAACTGTGCACGTTGGGGTCCTCCCTCGGCATAGTGTTTAATACTCAGATGAACTGTGCGCGTCGGGGTCCTCCCTCGGCATAGTGTTAAATACTCAGATGAACTGTGCGCGTAGGGGTCCTCCCTTGGCATAGTGCTTAATGTTCAGATAGACTGCGCACGTTGGGGTTTCTCCCCCGGCATGGTAATTATTAATGAAAGATTGAACTTCTATTACTGGTGCTTGATTCTATCTTGATAATGTATTTAGCCTTTCTTGCTCGGCTAGTTTTACTGTTGCCTACTTTTACTCTGCTGACCATTTTATTGCAGTCGTTTTTCATTCTCCTTCACCTTGAGGTTTGTGTAGTCTGCTTTTACTCTTGCACTACTTGTAACTTGCTTCTGAGGTGTTCTTCTTTTGAATGCCACAGGATCAGTGCTGTAGCAGGTTTAGCTGACAGTGTTAGGCTTCTGGTGCTGCTGGTGTCTGCGGCCGTTTGATTCCGCCTCTGAGCTTGAGGTAGTTGTCTTTGTTTAGACTTGACATATTTTACTATGGGTTCGTGTCAGTTGTTGGTGCCCATAGACTTTGACTTTTCTGTGTTGGACTACTTGCTGCTGTTACTGTTGTTACTTTTTACCTGACTATTCTTGCTCTCTGGGAAGAATTTATGTTAGTATGCATTTAGTTATTTTAAAGTATGCAAAACTGCATTCTGGAATATGGACATGGCATGACTTCAACTACTAAATCTACTACTTTTAAGTGTACAAAAGATTTCTATATCTATATATATATAGTAAATGTAGGAGTCACATCATCATTTTATGATACTGGACCCTCACTCTCACGTAGGTTAACAAATGAGCTAACTCAGTATTTTTCGCCGCGTAAAATATATTTATTTTCTCACATATGGACTAGTAGTCCACCCGACCGAGGGACACGGTCATTAACTCTATTAATTTATGTGCATTATTTTTAACTAAAAGTTATAAATCTTTTACTTCAAGTAAATGTGAGGACGGGATGCCTGAGCATCTGCAGTTGTCTCCTGCATGGCGTGGCATCACGACGCGTAGTTTCTCTACTCTGACGTATTTTTGAATACGGAGAAAATGTGGGTTGTGACAGCTGCTGCAGGCCTCCTGGGGTGCGACACTCAGCTTTAACCCTCTGGAAAGTTTGACACTGAGCCACGAAGTTGGTGACATCCCTCTTCATTTTGGGCTCGTAAATAGTTCTGTGTTGATCAACATACATTTTAACCACACCAGGATGGATAGAGTACCTTGACCGGTGCACTTCTTGAAGGATTGCATCTCAAATTCCCCCAGTAGAGGGGATAAATACACGGTCCTTGAATTGCAAGACCCCATAGTGTAGGTTAAACTCTTCTTGTGCTCCGCCTTGTAGGTACTGGATGATTGGAGAAACTTCCGGGTCAATATTTTAGGCTTCTCGTATTCGATCCCGGATATTGCACTGGATTTCCAACCAATAAAGTTGTGCTTGGTATTCTTCCGGATCTCTACGAGGAATAAGAGTAACCTCCAAATCCATTAGGGATTGAAACCAATCTCTTGGAAACTGCTCCATCCAGTTTCTGGCTATTGAGGGCTGGCGGCTCAGTGCGTCAGCCACTCTATTGGTCTTCCCGGGGTGGTACTGGAGAGCGAAATCATAATCACATAGAAATTCCAACCACCTGTTGGATCCCTAGTTGGATTTGGGCTAGGTTCACTAACTAGGTTAAGTTTGACCCACATTATCTAGCCAGGGTCAAGTCTTTGATTCTTAGAGTTTAGCTAAGTCATTAGGTTCAACCTTCATGGACCAGCCAGCAGAAGACTTCAAGAGACTCAAGACTTAGAAGAAATTCAAGTTTAAAATTATCAATTCGAAATTCTTTGAACTCAGCTCGGCGATCGTCGATCGCAGATCAACAAACTCGGAGTTAATTCTCTGAGTTGAGCTCGACGATATTTGAGCTCAGATCGTTGAAGTCTGGAGTTTATCTTCAACAGAATCTTTCCAGTTTATTTTTTGCTAAACTCAGCTCGACGAAGACAGATTATCTGCTTGACGAACTTGTACCGCACAATTGGCAATCTATTTCCAGAGTGCAGTTCGCTGAGCTCAGGTCGACGAACAGGATTTCTCAGCTCGACGAACTTGGATCTCCGGTCGACGAAATCTATTCAGAGCTCGATGATTTCTATCCAGTGCCAGACTTAAGAGTTTTTTCCTTATTTTCTATCCTTATTCCATATATTATTTAGCAGTGATTTCCTGAGTAATTAATGCACATATTCTCTTGAATATAGCCGTTATTGGCAGCATTAATTATGATTTTCATCATGGTTAATTACTTGCTTAATTTGTTGGGACAGTTGGGGAAACTCATTAAAGACAATATTCTCCAGCCGTATTTCATTCTCCAGGCAAGCAGTAATCAATGCATGGAATTCAAAATTCAAAGGAGAATTTGATAGAGAATATAAAAGAGATTTTTCTCTTTTTAGATAAAAAGAACAAGGAAGGAATACATGGAACAACCAAGAAGTGATACAGAGAAGAATTACATAAACATACAGAAACATACCTACTTCTTCTCTGTGCAGAAAAAAATCTGTTTTCTCCTTGCTCTTACTGAAGCCTAAAGAAGAACAATAAAAAAAGGTCAAGGGTCTTCTTCAACTTCTACTTCAAGAACATTCAAGGACAACAACTTTCAATCAGTCAGAAAGTTCCTGGACATCATTTCTAGACAAGGCTGAAGACCTACACCCTGCGCAAGGCTCCAAGTGATTTTAGAAGGAGTCTTGACAACAACAATCCACTAGTCTTCTCTGTTGATTAGAGAAAGAGAAGACACCATCACCTCTCTCACCTCCTGTACAAAGGATTTATTAAGTCCCTTCAAAAGTTTATTCTTAGTTTTTGGGCACCTGATCAAAAGCTCAAAGGGTTGTGAGATCTCCCTAGAAATAGATCTTGTGGTGGCAGTCACCTGATCAAAAACCTGCTAGTGGATTCCTACCATGGTAGTAGAAGAGTGGATGTACCCAGTTTGGGGAACCACTATAAAATTATTGTGTCATCCGGTTGATCATTTTCTGTGTTGTTCTTGCTTTACTGTGATAGTTTAGCATAGTTTATATTTTCTATTACTATTATTGGTATCACCTACTTTACTCCGATAATATTTAAAACATCCAAAAATTTTAATTACTCTATTCACCCCCCTCTAGAGTAAATCAGATCTATCCCCTTCTTTCAATTGGTATCAGAGCAGTGTTCCTTTGGTTGTACAAGCTAATACTTGAACCAAAAGATCCTTATTAGATCTGATTTTCTTTTTCCTTAGTTTTTCTGTTTAGTTCATAGCATGGCACAGAACAAAGATTATGCAAGCACCAGACCTCCAGTTTGCAACTTGAATAAGTTTGTCATCTGGAAGGCAAGAATTAGACTTTACATGAACTCTATTGATGAAGACATATACAATGCTATTTTGACAGGTCCCCCTCAGCCTACAGTTGCTACTACATCTACCAGTACACATGTTGTTCCACCACCTGAGTGGACAGATGCTCAGAAGAAGGCAAAGATAGCAGATGCCAAGGCCATGAATATATTGGCTCAAACTATGTCAGATGACATATTACAAAAGGTGGCTGAGTGCACATTTGCCAAGGCTATCTGGGACTCTCTCAACCAGATGGTTGTTGAATCAGTAGATGAGAGAAAAGACAGGAGATCTAACCTCATCTCCTAATATGAAAACTTCAAGAAAGAAGAATCTGAGTCTGTTAGTGATATGTACAACAGACAAAGCTCAATCATCAATGAGCTGAACACTCTGGACAAAGACATCAGTCTCACAGAAGTGAATGACAAAATCCTCATGTGCTTCCCTAGCTCATGGAATTCCAGAATATGGCCAATCAAGGAGGCCAGAAGCTTAAATGAGATTTCCACTGAATCTCTTCTTGGAAAGCTCAAATCATATGAGCAACTGATAAAGTCAAGAGAAGCTGCAGAGCAGAATACTCCTCCAGCAACAAGAAAAGAAAAATGCATAGCATTCAAAGCTATAGAAGAAATAGAAGCTCCAACAACAAGTGAAGAGCTCATGAGTCTCTTAGCCAAGAGATTCTACAAGATGAAAAAGAAGGACTTCAGAAGAAAGTCATCTAGGTAAGATGACAAGCCAAGGTATGACAAGACACCCACTAAAGAAGTTGTCTGTTTTGGTTGCAGGAAGCCAGGACACTTTATTTCAGAGTGTCTAGAAAACCAAAAGAAGGAGAGAAGAAGAGAAAACGACACCAGGAAATAGCATTACAACAAGCCATCCTCCAGCAAGCATAAAATAAAGGAGAAAAGATTTGTGGCTAAAACTTGGAGTGACACTGAAGATGAATCTTCATCCTCTAGCTCTAGTGAAGATGAAGAGGAGGCAAAGGCAAGGGAATTTTGCCTTATGACTATCAATGCCTCCTGCAGCCCATATGAAGCTGAGAAGTCAGATACTGAAGAATCATCAGAATCTGAGGCAGATCAGGTACTATCTCTTTTGATTACAATTCAGATAATTTTAAAACTGAATTTAAATCACTATGTATTGATCTAATCAATTTTGAAAAAGAAATTAAAACACTTAGAGAAAAACTGACTAAGCAAGAAAACTTAATTTCTAAAAATATTAAGTTAAAAGATGAATTAACTTTAGCCAAAGAACAAATCATATCATTAAAAACTGAACTAGCTGAGTAAAGACAACTTGAAGAATCCCTAAATGGGAGAAGCATCAAGTTGATGGACATCACAAGTATAGTGAATGTCAGGCTAAATGGCAAGCTGGGCTTAGGTGCTTCATCAAGCCAACCCCTACTGATTTAAAAGAATATACTAACAACACCAATAAAATTTGTCTCAAAAAAGGGTAAAGAAAAGATAGACAATAATAATAATGTTAAACAAACAGAAGTAAAACCAAAGAGTAAGAAAAAGAATAAGAAAAACATAAACCATAACAATGTTCAACAGATTTCGTCGAACTAAGATTGACGAAATGTGTACAGCTCGTCGAACTCAAGTCGACGAAATCCGAACACAAATTTCCATTATAATTATTCATTGAACTACGATCGGCGTGTAACACCCCGAAACTCAAAATAGCGACGGGAGGCATTTTGGGCCAAATTTTGAATTTGGCAGGGGGCACACGGCCTGGGACACGGGCGTGTCCCAGGGCGTGTCGTGTTTGAGTCAACGATTTGGCCGAGAGTTCGACAAATTTTGGAGTCGACGATCGTCGAGTAGCGAACACGTCCTGAGACACGGGTGTGTCTCAGGGCGTGTCGAGCTCATGTCAATGATCTACCCGTGAAGTCGACATTTTCGCTCGACGATGTGTGGAGACATGGAACACGGCCTAGGACACGGGCGTATCCAAGGCCGTGTCAGGTGGTCGACGAACAGTACTCGACGAAGTGTCAAGACAGTGAACATGGTCTGGAGCCCAGGCATTTTCGGGTTTGACACGGGCGTGTCCAAGACCCGTGTGAGTCTCGGGTTGGTGTTGGTCCTGTGTTGATGGAGGAACATACCCGGGAACACGGGCTTGTACTGGCTGACACGGGCGTGTCAGGTCGAACACGGGCGTGTTGGGTGCCCGTGTGTTTTTTGAGACGCGTCGATTTCGACGGCGAATGGGGAACACGGCCCTGGACACGGGTGTGTCACAGGCCGTGTTCGGCCCAGGTTTTACATTTCAGCTACGGATCGTAGCCGTTCGTTTCCATATTTTGGGATCCGATGGTTGGGGGTTTTTCCTACTGGGATATACCCGAGGATGGGGTTTCAAATCCCTCACTTCTTTCACTAAAGTCTCTTTCTAAAGTCTAGAGAGAGGGGAGAGCAAGGAAGAAGAAAGGAAGCTAAATCTGATTGCCGGCGGAGGTTCGGAGCTCCAAATCGCGAGCCCACTTCGAATCTACGGAGGCAAGGAGATTGCGGTGCTTTCCATCCGCATACATTTCCATGGCGCCAAGGAAAAACGCTAGGGTAACGATTCTCTACTTGAGCATGTGAAGCTCTCTTTTCCTTTGCATAGGAAACCCACTCTCGTGTGTTTGCGGTGAGTTGAGGCATTCCTTCGGGTAGATATAAATAGTCCCCATTGTGTACATGTAGAGTCCGTAAACGAGAACGAATATATGCATGATGTGTGAAGCCTACCCGGACAAGTTTGTCTGGATCGGTGATGTTACATTGCTTGAATGGCCGGAGAAGACTCCGTGCGAATGGTTGTTTTTTGGATTTTCTACGCGGTAGATTGCAGCAGGAAGCCTTGGGGATTAACTCCAAGGTACACCCGGAAAACTGGGCAGATGCGTGATTCTACCAACATGGTGGCCTGGGAGCCAACTTGAACATAAGCGGGTTATGTGAAGTTTGTGATGGAAACGGGACTTGGGGAGGTTTGACCCGCACATATGGCTTAAATTGACGTTGCGACGTGAGCAACGGTTTAGGCGGAACCATACCCGTTCTATGTCGTTTGGTGGGAACTGTTGGCATAGATGAGGGTCTTCGGCAGTCTATGGCTTAAATTGACGTGAACCATGCCCGGAAGACAAAAATGCTCACGAGATTTGGCTGTCTTTATGGCGGTGGTGAGACCGAGGCATCTATGGCTCGAACTGACATGATGTTGACCGGTTCACCGAGAATGTGCCCTGAGTGCACGGGGTGTGTGGTCGTGAGTGCCTACGCCTATGTTGTTGTGTGATTACACTATACTACTAGATTGTGCTAACAAAGTGCATGGAAGGAGCATCGCCGCCCCGAGTTGGGGGCGGGATCGTTATAATTTGGTCAGTATAGCTGACCGTTGCCTTTGTTTGCCACCATGCAGTTGATTGTTGCTTGCAGGTGCTGCGGAGCCGAGTGCTAACTAGCAGGCCAAAGCCCAAGTTGCTGTGTCGGCCCTCGAAGGCCTAACTTTGAGTGTTTTCTGTTATTCATGTATGGTCGGCCTGCGTGCCGAGGTTTGGAAAACATTGATATTCAAGCAAACTATTGTAAGGCCTTAAGGTCAGTACTTGTGTATTTGTATGTTCATTCATGTTGGCTTTGTAGTGGACATTCATGCTAGTAGCAGGGTTCTTTTATTTGCAACTATTAAAATTACTTCTGCTAGAATGACTCTGTGTAGGACGTTGTATATTAGTTTGATGGTTTCCATTGAGTAACCACTCGGTCTGTCTCTGGTATATGGCGTCGGGCCCCGGCCGGACCTCCTGCTATATGCTATGCGACGGATAGGGGGTGTTACAATTTGGTATCAGACTCCTAGTTTCGGTCAGGCTTAAACTGAATTCGTGGTCGAATTCTTTTTAAGGGATGGTTAGCATATGTGTGTGCGTCATCATTATAACAGCAAAAGAACCCATGAATGTCCACTTAGGAATGCAAATACACGTGTTTGAGGAACCTGTGTGTTCCTATAATTACTTTTTGCCATTTTGTATGGTCGCTTAACGGTATTTTGTACAACTATAGGTGACCAGAAGCGGTGCTGGGTCGTCAGAACGCCGAGTTTTTGAGGCTAGTAGTGCACCAAATGATGCTCCTGCAACACCTCCATCGGCTGAGACCATACGATTGGTGGCCGAAGCAGTGTTTGCCATGATCAATGCGCAGCCTGCAAAGTAGATGCAGCAGCCCGCTCCTACGATGGAGCAAGTACCTCTTCAAGAGGCTGAGCCGAGAAGAGTGGAGCAGGTAGTAGTGGAGCCTTTGGTGCCGAGGCGAGCAACTGAAAGGCAGCTCAAGCATGTTATGAGCTTTAATCCTCCTGTACTCGGGGTTGGGAACCCCATCGCAAGCAGAAGACTGGCTCTCCCGTGTGAAGAGAGTCTTGACAGCAATGGAGACGGAGGAGTGGCAGATGACCATTATAGCTACATTCCTTCTGGACGGTGATGCTAGGTTGTGGTGGGAAGGCTTGGAGCTGCACCTCTTGAGGGGAAGGCAAGTTACAGACATCTCAATGGAGGAGTTCTCGAGACTGTTCTTGGCTAGGTACCTCCCTCCGACTCAGAGGATTGCTTTGGAGAATGAATTTATGAAATTGGTGCAAGGAGAGAGTAGCGTGGATGAGTATCTCCACGAGTTTACTCGGTTGGGTCGGTATGCTAGCTCTACGTTCACGGATGGGGAGCATAAGACCAACCGTTTCTACGAAGGTCTGAGAGATGACTTGAGGCTACTACTCTTGGGGCCGATGACGCAAGGCTTCTTGACCCTGGTCAACACGGCCCACTCTTTGGAAAAGGATATGAAGAATGTACAAGCATGGAAAAGCTTTGGTGATAAGAAGTCAGAGTTCAAGGTGCCGACTACCTCAAAGTCTGGGTACCGTAAGTTCTTTAAGAAGGCTAGGACTTCAGGTCCAGCTCCTTCTTTCGGTGCTTCTGGGGCGACTACGGGTTGGACCCCGGGTGCATGTTTTACTTGTGGGAAGCCGGAGCACTTTGCCCGTGACTACAGGAGCGGACGTCCCAAGTCCGAAAGGAAGCCGGGAGCAACTTATGAAGAGAAGGGCAAGACGGTGGAGTCAACCACGTCCCATTATGCTCCGGCTCAACCAAGAGTTTATAACATTGGTCAATAGGAGGCCATTAAACAAGCGGATGTGGTGACAGGTACGATTTAAATTTATAGCAAGTTAAATTTTAAATACTTGTTATTCACGTGTTACCTTACCACTGCTTGTTTAGGATTTGTTTTGATTTGCGAGTATCCGGCGAGAGCACTCTTTGATACGGGAGTTTCACACTCCTTTTTGTCCGAAGGGTTCATATCGCGCATCGGAGTACCTTCTTCGATGGAGAAGGACAAACTGGATGTGTTGTTGCCCAATGGGTGTTCAATGCGCGCGGAGAGAATCTGTGGCATTCAGATTCGTATTAGGAGTCAGGAGTTCCATTTGCTAACGCCGCTACTGCCGCTGGTGGAGTTCAACGTAATATTTGGCATGGACTGGCTCTCGGAGCAGCAAGCTTATATTGATTGCGGTCGTAAGGAAGTCAAGTTGGGAACAGGTCGTGAGACGACTTTTTCAGGCTTGAAAGGGTCGAGCAAGATGTTGATGTATGCTCTTCAGGTGGTGAAGGCGGTTTGTGCTGGAGCAGAGCTGTTCTTTACGGTAGTGGAGGTTGCAAAGCCTAAGCCTTCATTGGATAGTATTTCAGTGGTATCGGAGTACCCTGATGTGTTCCCTGGTGATCTTCCTAGAGCCCCACCTCAACGGAAGATAGATTTCACGATTGAGCTAATGCCAGGTGCTAAACCTGTGTCACGCTCTCCGTATCGGCTAGCGCCTAAGGAAATGGCGGAGCTGAAAGTTCAACTGCAAGAGTTGTTGGAGCAAGAATATGTGCGTCCAAGTTCGTCGCCTTGGGGCGCACCGGTCCTCTTTGTTAAGAAGAAGGATGGGAGATTGAGACTTTGTATTGATTACCGAGAACTGAACAAGTTGACGGAGAAGAACAAGTACCTGATCCCGAGGATTGATGATCTATTTGATCAGTTAGTCGGGTCGTTGGTGTACTCAAAGTTGGATCTTAAGTCTGGTTACTATCAGCTGAGAATAAGGGAGAGTGATATCCCTAAGACAGCATTCAGTATGAGATACGGGCATTACGAGTTTACGGTCATGCTGTTTGGGCTGATGAATGCGCCGTCAGTGTTCATGGATTTGATGAACAGGACTTTCAGGGAGTACTTGGACCATTTTGTGATCGTCTTCATCGACGATATTTTGGTGTACTCGCAAAGTGAGGAAGATCACTTCAGGCATCTTCACTTGGTATTGGAGATGCTGAGGAGGAATCAATTATACGCCAAGTTCTCGAAATGCGAGTTTTGGTTGACCTCAGTGGCATTCCTCGGTCATATAGTGAGTTGAGAGGGGATTGTGGTGGATCCGGCGAAGATTGTTGTGATACGAGAGTGGCCTGTGCTTGCTACGGTAGCGGATGTCCGGAGTTTTCTGGGGCTTGCCGGCTATTACAGGCACTTCGTGGAGAACTTCTTGCGGATAGCGTTACCTCTCACTACTTTGACGAGGAAGGAGCAGAAGTTCGTTGGACGCCGAAGTGCGCACGAGCTTTTGAGGAGTTGAAGTGTCGGTTGACCACGGTGCCTGTGCTGAGTTCGCCAAGTGGGACCGGAGGCTTTGAAATCTACAGCGATGCTTTGGGCAGTGGTTTGGGTTACGTGCTATTGCAGCATGGGAGCGTTATAGCGTATGGCTCGAGACAACTGAAAGTGCACGAGAGGAATTATCCGGTCCATGACTTGGAGTTAGCGGCCGTGATTTTTGCCTTGAAGTTGTGGAGGCACTACTTATATGGGGTAAGGGTTGATATCTATACCGACCATAAAAGCCAGAAATATTTGGTGGATCAGAAAGATCTGAACATGCATCAACGTAGATGGATGGTGTTCCTGGGGGACTATACATTGAAGATCCACTACGTGCCTGGTAAAGGCAATGCGGTTGCGGACGCGTTGAGTCGCCAGGCCCTAGCTCAAGCCAATTGGTTGTTGGTCCATGACGAGCGGTTGGTTTGGGAGTTGGAGGCATTGGAGATCTCTTGCGTAGACAAGCAGTCGAGTGCTGAAGCGCTATTGAACTGGACAGAAGTTCAGTATGACCTGGCTGATCGGATTCGACAGGCTTTGGATGTTGATAGCAGCATGAAGCAGCTCATGATAGAGGCTCTGGATGGGTCAAATTCCCAATATAAGGTTGTGGATGGTTTGCTTTGGAAAGACGGTCGTCTGTGCATCCCAAATGTGGGCACTTTGCGGGTGGAATTATTTTACGAGGCGCATCATACCAAGTACACGATTCACCCGGGGAGCACGAAGATGTACCGCGATGTGAAGAAATTGTTCTGGTGGCCATGACTGAAGAAGGATGTGGCATTGTACGTGGCGAAGTGCCAGACGTGCGTCTTGGTGAAGGCGGAATGACAAAAGCCGGGAGGATTCTTGAAGTCCTTGCCTATTCCGGAATGGAATTTTGACGACATTACCATGGACTTTGTGCATGGGTTGCCAAGGTCGCAAAAGGGGAACGACGCCATTTGGGTGGTTGTAGATCGTCTAACGAAGGTGTCGCACTTCATTCCGCATAGGAAGGATGATCCGGTTGAGAAATTGGCAAAACTGTATGTGGATAACATAGTACGGCTTCACGGTGTGCCCCGCAGCATCGTGAGTGACTGAGATGGGCGATTCACGTCCAATGATTGGAGGCTGGTGCAGCAGATGTTGGGAATAAAGCTGAGTTTTAGTACAGCCTTTCATCCGCAAACGGATGGGCAGACCTAGAGGGTCAATGGAATAATGGAAGACATACTTCGCATGTGCATCCTGGATTTTGGAAAGCAGTGGGAGGACCACCTATACTTGGTGGAGTTCGTGTACAACAATAGCTACCAGGCGAGCATACAAATGGCGCCCTTCGAGTCCATTTATGGTAAAATATGTCGCACGTCGTTGTCTTGGTTGGAAACGGGTGAGTCGAAGTTGTACAAATGCCAAGAGGTGGAAGATGCTACTTCTTTGATGCGAACCATTCGGGAGAGGTTGCTAATCGCTCAAGACCGCCAGGCTAAGTACTATAATGCCAAGCACAGGAACGTGGAGTTCGCTATTGGCGACTGGGTGTACTTGAAGATCAAGCCGTTCAAGGGTGTCTCGCGGGTGCGGCGCTTAAAGAAGCTAAGCCCGAGGGTACCTTAGATCGTTTGAGGTTCTGGAGCGGATTAGTGAAGCAGCGTATCATTTGAAGCTATCGGTGGAGCTTAGTGGTCTTCATGATGTATTCCATATATCGGTACTACGGAAGGCGGTGCAAGAGCCTTCGCATATGATCGCGGTGGATCAAGTGCCGGTCGAGAATGGGTTGACGACGAAGGACAAGCCCGTTCGTATTGAGGACTCAGAAGTCAAGCAGCTACGCAATAAAGAGATCAAGGATGGTCAAGGTCCATTGGGACAATTGCGGTTGGGAAGATCTCTCTTGGGAGCGAGAGCAGACCATGCTTGAGGAGTATCTGGAGTTGTTTCACTCAGGTTCCGTTTAAGTTTTATGTTTCTTTCCTTTATGAAATTTCGAGGACGAAATTCTTTTAAGAGGGAGAGAGTTGTAATGCCCTGAAACTCAAAAGAGCGACGGGAGACGTTTTGGGCCAAATTTGGAATTTGGCAGTGGGCATACGGCCTGGGACACGGGCGTGTCCCAGGGCGTGTCGTGTTTGGGTCGACGATTTGGCCGAGAGTTCAACGAATTTTGGAGTCGACGATCGTCGAGCAGCGAACACGGTCTGAGACACGGGCATGTCTCAGGGCGTGTCGAGCTCGTGTCGATGATCTACCCGTGAAGTCGACATTTTCGCTCGACGATGTGTCGAGACAGGGAACACGGCCTAGGACACGGGCATGTCCAAGGCCGTGTCAAGTGGTCGACGAACTGTACTTGACAAAGTGTCGAGACAGTGAAGACGGCCTGGAGCCCAGGCGTGTTCGGGTTTGACACGGGCATGTCAAATAGGACACGGGCGTCTCCAAGACCCGTACGAGTCTCGGGTTGGTGTTGGTCCTGTTTTGATGGAGGAACATGCCCGGGAACACGGGTGTGTACTGGCTTACACGGGCGTGTCGGGTGCCAGTGTGTTTTTCGAGATGTGTCGATTTCGACGGCGAATGGGGGGACACGGCCCTGGACACGGGCGTGTCGCAGGCCGTGTTCGGCCCAGGTTTTACATTTCAGCTACAGATCGTAGCCGTTCATTTCCTTATTTTGGGATCCGACGGCTGTCGGTTGTTCCTACCAGGATATACCCTGGAATAGGGTTTCAAATCCCTCACTTCTTTCACTAAAGTCTCTTTCTAAAGTCTAGAGAGAGGGGAGAGCAAGGAAGAAGAAAGGAAGCTAAATCCGGTTGCTGGCAGAGTTTCGAAGCTCTAAATCACGAGCCGACTTCGGGTCTACGGAGGCAAGGAGATTGTGGTGCTTTCCATCCGCATACATTTCCATGGCGCCAAGGAAAAATGTTAGGGTAACGATTCTCTACTTGAGCATGTGAAGCTCTCTTTTCCTTTGCATAGGAAGCCCTCTCTCGCGAGTTTGCTGTGAGTTGAGGCGTTCCTTTGGGTAGATATGAATAGTCCCTGTTGTGTACATGTAGAGTCCGTAAATGAGAACGGATATACGCATGATGTGTGAAGCCTACCCGGACAAGTTGGTCTGGATCGGTGATGTTGCATTGCTTGAATGGCCGGAGAAGACTCCATGTGAATGGTTGTTTTTCAGGTTTTCTATGCGGTAGATTGCTGCAGGAAGCCTTGGGGATTAACTCCAAGGTGCACCTGGAAAACTAGGCAGATTCGTGATTCTGCCAATACGGTGGCCTGGTAGCCAAATTGAACATAACTGGGTTATGTGAAGTTTGTGATGGAAACGGGACTCGGGGAGGTTTGACCCACACATATGGCTTAAATTGACGTTGCGACGTGAGCAACGGGTCAGGCGGAACCGTACCCGTTTTATGTCGTTCGGTGGGAACTGTTGGCATAGATGAGGGTCTTCGGCGGTCTATGGCTTAAATTGACGTGACCCATGCCGGGAAGACAAAAATGCTCACAAGATTTGGTCGTCTTTGTGGTGGTGGTGAGACCGAGGCGTCTATGGCTTGAACTGACGTGATGTTGACCGGTTCATCGAGAATGTGCCCTGAGTGCATGGGGTGTGTGGTCGTGAGTGCCTACGCCTGTGTTGTTGTGTGATTACACTATACTGCTGGATTATGCTAACAAAGTGCAGGGAAGGAGCATAGCCGCCCCAAGTTGGGGCGGGATCGTTATAATTTGGTCAGTATAGCTGACCGTTGCCTTAGTTTGTCATCGTGCGGTGGATTGTTGCTTGTAGGTGCTGCAGATCCGAGTGCTAAATAGCGGGCCAAAGCCCAAGTTGCTGAGCCGGACCTCGAAGGCCTAATTTTGAGTGTTTTTTGTTATTCATGTATGGCCGGCCTGCGTGCCGAGGTTTGGAAAACATTGATATTCAAGCAAACTATTGTAAGGCCTTAAGGCCAGTACTTGTGTATTTGTACGTTCATTCTTGTTGGCTTTGTAGTGGACATTCATGCTAGTAGCAGGGTTCTTTTATTTGCAACTATTAAA
Source organism: Platanthera guangdongensis (assembly GCA_039583875.1). Classification (NCBI taxonomy): domain Eukaryota; kingdom Viridiplantae; phylum Streptophyta; class Magnoliopsida; order Asparagales; family Orchidaceae; genus Platanthera; species Platanthera guangdongensis. The sequence continues at coordinate 54,340,060 of CM077153.1, read as the reverse complement.
ATTGCTTCCGCTAGAATGACTCTGTGTAGGACGTTGTATATTAGTTGGATGGTTTCCATTGAGTAACCACCCAGTCTGTCTGTGATATATGGCGTCGGGCCCCGGCCGGACCTACTGCTATATGCTATGCGACGGATAGGGGGTGTTACACGACGAAACCAGTATGGTTCATCGACCCGAGATCGACGATATTGGGGCCTAGAGAATGAATACTTTCATTCTCTGAGTGGAGTTCGATGAACTCATCCCCATTCGTCGAACTCAGATCGATGAACTTACTTGAATTCGTCGAACGCAGCTCATCTTAACAGAAACTTTAATTCTTTCAGAACTAATAATCAACCAAGATCTTCCATTAATCAATTTAATCAATGGATAATTCCTCCAAGAAGATATCATCCCTTAGGTTACAAATGTCAACTAGAATACTCTTATAGTTCTAGTTTTAATTATGTAAAGAAAGGACCCAAGGTAACCTGGGTCAAGAATAGATAATCTGTTTTATTGCAGGTGAAAGACTATCCCACCACAGTGAAACAGTGGTATCTTGATAGTGGCTATTCAAAACATATGACTAGAAACAAGGACAATCTAATCAACTTCAAGTCAAAGGTAGGACCTAAAGTAATATTTGGTGATTCTAATTGTGGCCAGACTAAAGGATATGGAAAGGTCAAAATTGGAGCAGTCACCTTCCGGAATGTTGCTTATGTAAGTGGACTGAAGCACAACCTTATCTCTATAAGTCAGTTATGTGATGAAAGGTCTCAGGTATCATTTAATAAAACTTCCTGCATTATTACTTCAATAGATAACCATGTAGTGTTAACAGGAACTAGAGTAGGAAACATTTATGTAGTTAATTTTAAGTCTGCAAAAACTGAAATTTGCATGTTTAATCAAACTAGCAATAATAATGAACTTTGGCATAGGAGATTAGGATATGTCAACTTGAAAAACATTACTAAACTCTCTAGGGACAACCTTGTTAGAGGATTGCCTTCTTGCCCCTACAAGAAGGAAAGTCTTTGTAGGGCTTGTTAGTTAGGCAAGCAAACTAAAAATAGTTTTAAATCTGTAAATAAAAGTGACTCACCTAGAATATTGTACTTGCTACATATGGACCTTTTTGGCCCTATTGTTGTACAAAGCCTAGGAGGGAAATCTTATACTTTAGTGATTGTATATGACTTCTCAAGATTCACTTGGGTATTCTTTCTGAGATCTAAGTCAGATAACTTCAAGGTTCTTACAGATTTTCTAAAGAACATGCAGATTGAGTACTCTGCACCAATTACATTGATCAGAAGTGATCATGGTACTGAGTTTGAGTCTCTTTTTATGCAAGAGTTCTGTGAGAAGGAAGGTACCAGACACTACTTCTCAGCTCCCAGAACTTCTCAACAAAATGGGGTTGTTAAAAGGAAAAATAGAACCCTAATTGAATCTGCAGGCACATTACTTGCAGATGCTCACATGCCCCTATCCTTTTGGGCAGAGGCTATGAGCACATCAAATTATGTACTGAACAGAAGTCTGATACACAAGCTCAAAAATAAGACTCCTTATGAGCTAGTTAAAGGGAAGAAACCTAAAGTAGATTATTTTAAAATTTTTGTTTGCATTTGTTATATTCACAACAACAATAAGAAACACATTAGAAAGTTTGAAGCCAAGGCTGAAATAGGAATTTTTCTTGGATATTCCCAAGTAAGCAAGGCTTATAGGGTTTATAATAAATCAACTATGAAAATGGAAGAATCTATTCATATTTCATTTGATGAAACTAACATGTTTTATAAGGAGAATGAAGTTTCTAAAATGACATATTGCAGGAACCTCACTTGTGTGAGAGATTGGATGATCTAAACCTCACTCAAGAGGCTCCATAACATCCTTCTCCACAAGTTGAAGAAGAGAGTGAAGAAGAAAGTTTGTAAGTGGCTGAACTTCCTCCAACAACTATTATAATTCCACAAGAGGAATTAATTCCTCAAGCTGTTGCTCAACCAACTCCTCCCACCGAATTTATCATACTTAGAGATCATCCTGTATCTCAAGTGATTGGAGACATTTTAGTTGGTGTGCAGACAAGACATCAACTCCACCAGGACATGATGCATACCTGCTTCATATCTCAAACTGAGCCTCAATCCATTAAAGATGCTGAGCAAGATCCACACTGGATTATTGTAATGCAAAATGAGCTCAACCAATTTGAGAGATGTAGAGTTTGAGATTTAGTTCCAAGATCCAAAGACTACCCAGTCATTGGAACTAAATGGGTATTTAGAAACAAGCTAGATGCTTAAGGTATTATCATAAGGAACAAGGCCAGACTAGTTGCTCAAGGATACAGATAAGAGGAAGGCATAGACTATGACCAAACATTTGCACATGTTGCAAGGCTGGAAGCAATCAGGATATTTCTAGCATATGCTGCCTACAAGAAGTTCATTGTATACCAAATGGATGTCAAGAATGCACTCCTTAATGGTGAACTTAAAAAGAGGTTTATGTAGAACAACCACCAAGTTTTATTTCTCCTACTCATCCCTCTTATGTTTTCAAATTGCATAAGGCTCTTTATGGTCTAAAACAAGCTCCAAGAGCTTGGTATGAAACCTTAGCTAGTTTTCTCTTAGAACATAAATTTTTTAGAGGCATAGTAGATAGGACTTTATTTATAAAGCATCATCATGATAAAATATTATTAGTACAAATATATGTAGATGACATCATATTTGGTTCTATAGATTTCAAACTATGCAAAAGGTTCTTCAATCGTATGCATTCAAAGTTTGAAATGAGTAGCATGGGTGAGCTCTCTTAATTCCTTGGTCTCCAAGTGAAGCAGTAACGTGATGGCATCTTCATATTCAAATCCAAATATCTAAGGAGCTGATTAAAAGGTTTGGGATGGCTGATGCTTCAACAAAGAAAACATCTATGGCTACCAATGCTATAATTTATTCTGATGAACATGGAAAACCTGTAATCAGAAATTATATAGGCCTATTGTTGGGTCCCTATTATATCTTACAGAAAATTGACCAGACATTATGTTTGCTACATGTCTTTGTGCTAGGTTCCAGGTGAACCCTAAAGAATCTCACCTTATTTTCCTAAAAAGAATTTTGAGCTATATAAAGAGTTGCCCTAATTTAGGACTCTGGTATCCAACTGAGTCAGAATTTCAGTTAACTGGATATTCTGATTGTTGAAACTGATTCCTCGATCTCCTGTGGAGCTCGCCCTTGGGGAAGGGGTGGTCTCGCGCCTACGTCACTCCTGCAAGCAAAACAATAAAGAAGACAAGGTGACACGGACCCAAGGGCTCGGCAGGGAAGTCCCACCACAAACCCGGAAGATCTCAGAGCGCTTCCCCTCCTTAGCCAGAAGCCGAGCTAAGGTACCCTCAAAAAGCACTTGAAGATTGGAGCAGGAGAGCACTGGAAAAAACCTGCTTTCTAGGGTACCCCTTGGGTCCTATTTATAGTTTTTAGAACCTGGACTGCCAATAACCAAAAGAACTGACCTGAAATTACCAGAAAACCCTTGGTTGGGTCTGCCAATAGCCAAACTCCGCTGTTTTGAAGGGCTATGGGCAGACCAATTGGGGCAAAACAGTAAAAAGTACCTCATACATCCAGGCGAACTGGGGTGCTTTGACCACATTGGCATGTTCTGCTCGCCTACTGCTGCCGAGCTCCACTGCGAGGACGTGAGTTGTGTCTCGATTGGCGAATGCCGAGCTCAAGGTCGCCGATCGTAGATCTCTGGTCGACGGATGCCGAGCTCGGGCTCGCCCCCTTTACTGTCGAGCTCGCCTATTGTCCTCAGCCCGATCTTCCTAGACCCTGGTGACCTTGCTCGCCGGACACGGGGTTGTACACAATCCCCGCTCTCTTTGAGCTTGTCAAAGCTCGGAAAGAAACATCCAACCCCAAGTGTGCGGCGAGCGCGGGTTGGCGAGTTGGAGGGAATCTTTGGGTGGGGGCCACCTGCGACTATATATATGTGCACCTGCCCACCTGCCTAACTCTTGCCACTCCCTTTGCTACCCTGCCAAGATGCATCTTCCTAAGGAGATCCAAGAGCTCATAGACCGAGCCCGCCAGGCCTCCGCAGCTCGCGTTGCCGCTCTGACGGCAGTCCCCGCGAAAGCTCCCCAAATTGACTCTGTCGAGCCCAGCTCCAAGAGGTCAAAGCCATTCCCTGAGGCGGCTGAGCCCATTTTCAACAACTTGAGGGCCACCCTGGCTCGCGAGACCGGTTCTTCCACCCGAACTATTCTTGAGAAGGATAGAGAGGTTGTCGTAGTTGGCGACGACCCGGACGGTCAACCAGATGGCGAGGGCGTCGCACTGCGAGAGCCCACACCGCGAGGCGAGACCACGCTCGCCAACTCGCGATTCACGGCACCGGACAGCCATCCCCGGGACCCGCCTCTTCTCTTTGGGATCCTGCCTGTGAGCTCGCAGAGGCCGAATTCGCCAGTGTGCGCCTCCCCTCCTCGCCAAACTGACGTGGCCGCGGGGGCGGGTCTGGGGACCATTCCCACCCCGGGATTCGAGCTCATCTCGTCGGGGGCTCGCGGCCCAGGTCGCAGGAAGGATCTGAGGTCCATCCCTCCCCACACCTCCCTTGAGCTGCCGAGCTCGTCTGATCAGTCTTGCTTGACTTCTTGCTTCATGAGTTTTTCCTTCCTCTTTTTGCTAACACCTGTCTTCACAGCTCTTCCCAGTCAATCGGCCGTCGAGGAATCCCCATGGGCTGCCCACTATTCTCCCCTCCCCTCCCTGAGCTCGCTGGACTCTTACCTGGGTCCTAAGGTGGATCAAGGCGAGTTGACGAGGAGGGAGGTCAAGCTCCTCAAAAAGCTGGTGTGCGGGCTGCACGAGGTGCAGGGGGTCAACGAGACGCTGCAGCGCGACTACGCGCGTCTTGCTGATGAGGTGCGTCCGTGGCCAAGCTGGCGAGCTGATGTCCCCCTCCCGGCTCCTGGACGAGATAGATGACGGTCTCTCGGTTGCGCAGAGGAATTCCGGAAGGATCCGCGAGCTGCTCCGCGCGCGGCAGCCTGGGGGGCGGGGGTCGCAAGGCCGGGGTAGGTAAGTGAGCGGCTCCTTTGCCGAGCCGACAGGTACTCGCATCCCGATGCCCTCCCTGCTTGCGCGCCCTGCTTTTTAATTCCTGAAACTTTATTTCTGTAATAAATAGCTTTTAGAATATTCTTGATCATGCTACTCAAATAAAATGCTGCAATGCTTGACTTAGCCTTGGCTGGGATGCGCCGGAAGTCGGCGAGCTGGGGTGGCGAGCTGGGGTGGCGAGCTGGGGCAGCGAGCTGCGCTGATTGGACAGCCTGCCCCAGATTTCTTTTCCTATAAATAGCCCCCCCCCCCCCCCCCTCACCTACCCCCGTACTGTGCCTTTATTGCTTTCTTTCCCTCTCCCTGTGCTTTTCCATTTCCTGCTCGCGCTCTACCTCTTCCTCCGCGAATATGGGCAAGACGAATCCAGATGCCGACGGCCGCTCCAAGTGCGCGCAACACTTCACGGACTACTGCATCTTCGAGGGGCACACTAGCGAGGAGGAGCTCGCTGAGTTTGTGTCGGAGCGCGTGCCGCCGGGCTTTGAGGCTCGCAGGCCGAGACAGGGGGAGGCCATCAATACTTTTTATGAGGACGAGCTCGCCTTCCCCCTCTCATATTTCGAGGTGGGGTTACACATCCCCTTGTGGCCGGAGATCCGGCAAATCTTAAAATATTACGGAGCCGTGCCCGCGCAACTGAATTCCAACGCCATCGCGATGATGGTGGCGTCCGTGAGTTACCTCCGGCGGGAGAGGATCGAGTTCAACCTGACGGTGTTCAGGAAGCTCTTCTCCAACAAGGCGACGCCGGACGGGGTCGCCTACTTTGGTGGCTCGCTGATCAAAGTTTGCGAGATCGCGAACAAGCATCATACCTGGATGACCAAGATCGCCTTCATCAAGGGCGATCTCGGCAACATCCCATACTCGCCTCAATAGAAGGGCGAGGAGGTGTACCGCCCGCCGGCCGTGTCCGGCAACGATGCCGAGCTCCACAAGTACTTCCTCCATAAGGACTTCGAGGTCGCCTTCCTGCGAAGGGGCCTCGACGCGCTCCCTCCTATTTTGCCCAGCGAAGGTATGCTTCTCTCCTCATTTTGCCGAGTTCGCCTGACCACCAGGCTCGTCATATCATTGTTGAATTCCTAATCTTTTCAAAGTATTTTTCTGCAGGGGAGCGAATAATCCCCGTGAACCCGCCATTCGCGGATCCGGGGCTCCATACTGACCCTCTTGCTCGCGAGAGGGCGGCGGCGGCGGCCTGCCGAGATGAGGCGGCCCTCTCGCAACCCTCTTCCAGCAAGAGGCGACTTGAGGACGCGGGATCGAACCCGCCACTCCGCCAGCGACAACTAAAGAAGATGCGGAGGGCCCTGCTGGCTCCGCGGGGGCAACATCAACAATAGCCCAGCCCCAAATACATCAGCTCGTCGGAGACCCCTCCCGACGCGTCGCTGGAGAGCCCGCTGAAGGAGACAACCAGCAAGGGCCGAAAAGGTGGCGAGGGCCCTTCTTCCACGGCGGCGATCTCCCCTCCTCCGTCGGCGAAGAGGGCCGCCCGCGAGCGAGCGCCGCCGAAGCAACACCCCCTCTTCAACTTCGGCGCGCGGTGGAAGGACTCGGCGGGCGAGCCCATGCTGCAGTGGGACGAGCTCGCTCATCCAGTCTCCGTCTCCACTCTGCACCCCTCCTGGCACGACCGCGAGCCTGCCACCGGTCACGCCTACGCTCTCGGCTTCAGCCTATATGGCCGGGAGGATGCCGAGGCCTACAAAAAGATGACCCTCCGGCAGCTTGGCCATGAGGGCCTGCAGTCCCACCTGCGGACCCTGGAGCTGCATCACATGCTGGCACGCCGCAGCTTCGCCCTCAGCCACCAACTCGAAAAGGCTGAGCAGGCTCGCGACATCGCCAAGTATAAGGTCACCGATCAGGCGAGGCAGCTCGGCATAGCGGAGGGTCTACTAGCCCAAGCCGCCGGCGGGCTGGTAAGTGTCAAGTGCTGCTCTTCTCTTTTGCTTAGAATATTTCGTGTTGCTGCTGAATGGACTCTTTACCAGGATGCCAAGGCCGCTGGGGATCTTCAGGCTCGCAACATCGAGCTGGGGGAGGAGGTCAGCCAGCTGCGTGCACTCCTGGCCGTAGATGCCAAGGTTGTAGGGGAGCTCCAGGCTCGCAATGCAGAGCAGGGGGAGGAGATCGGCCAGCTGCGCGCACGCCTCGCCGAGCTGGAGGGCGCGAACACGAAGCTGAAGGGGGAGAATCAGCACCTCCTCAGCGAGGTCCGTCGCCAGGCGGAGATCTTCTTCCCGCCTCACGACATCGACCCCACCCTCCCCTACAAGAGCCCGTAGATCTTTGGCGAGGTCGACCTCGTCGAGAGATTGCGGATCAACTCCATCCAAGCCACCGAGTGCACCCTCCAGATGATGAAGTATTCTGGGGTGCTGGTGGAGGGGTGCGAGGGGATCTCGGCTCGGGACCTGATGCCGAGCCTGTTCCCGGCAACGCCACCCAGCGAGAAGGAAGACAGCCTGGACGCGATGTTCGGGAAAAGCTTCCAGGATCCATCAGGTGACGGCGAGGACCAGTCCGGCGGAGGGGGCGAGGCCTGAGGGTAGCCTGTACTTTTTCTTTTTTTTCCTTTTTTGTTTACTCGCCGAGGCGAGCCCCCTGTAATTACTTTTTGTAAATAATTAATGAAAGAGTTTTTGATCATACCCGTGCCACTTCCTCTCTCTCTTTTTCTTTTCCTTTTCCTTTACTTCGTTTGTTATGCTCTAGATATATGCGAGTGCTTCCCCACGCGGCCTCGCCGAGTCAGGTTCCGCGAGTAGAGTAGTTACGAGAGCGCGCCCGCGAGTGGATGCGTTTTGAGTATCTGCCGAGCCCCAAGCGATTCAGGGGTGGGTCGCTCCCTGCCCTTGTCATGCCACCATAACTCGCACGCGAGCCGTCCCGGCTGAGCCCGAAAAAAGGAGAATTTTTCAAGTCAAACGAGCAAAGGGGTGAGGTACCTCCAGCCTGGCTCGCCCTCCTTTGGCAAGGCCCGGGTCCGCGACCTACTCGCCAATGCCGAGCCGGGAATGACGAGTCCATACTCGCCCATGCAGAATCCTCCAGCCTGGCTTGCCTTCCTTTTTGATCATGTCGAGCTGGATTTGTCGAGCCCGAGCTCGCCTTTACAGAACCCCTTCCCCCTTGCTTCCTGGCACTTTGAGACTTTTTGATCTTTATCTGGCGATTTCGAGGCCGACACCATCGAGTGACTTCCGGCCCTGTCAGCTAGGTGAGAGCCTGACAGCGGGATCTGCTCGAGGCCAAGGATGACACCGAGTGACTTCCGGCCCTGCCAGCTAGGTGAGAGCCTGACAGCGGGATCTTCTCGGGGTCCAAACACATTCCACCGAGTGACATCCGGTCCTGTCAGCTAGGTGAGAGCCTGACATCGGGATCTGCTCGAGGCCAAGGATGACACTGAGTGACTTCCGGCCCTGCCAACTAGGTGAGAGCCTGGCAGCGGGATCTTCTCGGGGTCCAAACACATTCCACCGAGTGACATCCGGCCCTGTCAGCTAGGTGAGAGCCTGACAACGGGATCTGCTCGAGGACAAGGATGACACTGAGTAACTTCCGGCCTTGTCAGCTAGGTGAGAGCCTGGCAGCGAGATCTTCTCGGGGTCCAAACACATTCCATCGAGTGACATCCGGCCCTGTCAGCTAGGAGAGAGCCTGATAGTGGGATCTGCTCGAGGACAAGGATGACACCGAGTGACTTTCTGTCCTGCCAACTAGGTGAGAGCCTGGTAGCGGGATCTTCTCGGGGTCCAAACACATTCCATCGAGTGACATCCGGCCCTGTCAGCTAGGTGAGAGCCTGACAGCGGGATCTGCTCGAGGACAAGGATGACACCGAGTGACTTCCGGACCTGCCAGCTAGGTGAGAGCCTGACAGCGGGATCTTCTCGGGGTCCAAACACATTCCATCGAGTGACATCCGGCCCTGTCAGCTAGGTGAGAGCCTGACAGCGGGATCTGCTCGAGGCCAAGGATGACACCAAGTGACTTCCGGCCCTGCCAGCTAGGTGAGAGCCTGGCAGCGGGATCTTCTCGGGGTCCAAACACATTCCATCGAGTGACATCCGGCCCTGTCAGCTAGGTGAGAGCCTGACAGCGGGATTTTCTCGAGGCCAAGGATGACACCGAGTGACTTCCGGCCCTGCCAGCTAGGTGAGAGCCTGACAACGGGATCTTCTCGGGGTCCAAACACATTCCATCGAGTGACATCCGGCCCTGTCAGCTAGGTGAGAGCCTGACAGCGGGATCTGCTCGAGGCCAAGGATGACACCGAGTGACTTCCGGCCCTGCCATCTAGGTGAGAGTCTGACAGCGGGATCTTCTCGGGGTCCAAACACATTCCATCGAGTGACATCCGGCCCTGTCAGCTAGGTGAGAGCCTAACAGCGGGATCTGCTCGAGGCCAAGGATGACACCGAGTGACTTCCGGCCCTGCCAGCTAGGTGAGAGCCTGACAGCGGGATCTTCTCGGGGTCCAAAAACATTCCATCGAGTGACATCCGGCCCTGTCAGCTAGGTGAGAGCCTGACAGCGGGATCTGCTCGAGGCCAAGGATGACACCGAGTGACTTTCGGCCCTGCCAGCTAGGTGAGAGCCTGACAGCGGGATCTTCTCGGGGTCCAAACACATTCCATTCCTTTATGCAGGCTAGCTATGATAATACTAGAGAGTTGAAAAATTTATTATAATCAAAGTATCGCTTACATGCTTCAGGGGAAAAATCGTTTTAGGTCGTCACCACTCCAGGTGAGACTCAGGGTCTCGCCCTCTACATTTTGGAGTCGATAGCCTCCTGAATTCAAGGCTTCCTTTACAATGAATGGTCCCTCCCAGCTGGGATTGAGCTTCCCTACGGATGCCGACCTCCCTGTTGCATCCACCTTCTTCAGCACCAAGTCCCCTTCCACGAACTGTTTGACCCTGACATGCTTGTCAAAGTACTTGGCCATTCTTCTTTTCACCTCCTCCTGTCGGATAGCGGAAAGGTCCCTCACCTCTTCCACCATGTCAAGGGAGAGCCTCAGCTCCTCCTCGTTCTCCGTTTTCCACTCCTCTCGGCCTTCCTTGGCAGCAACAACCCGAGGTGTTTGGACCTCAAATTCCATGGGGAGCACTGCCTCGCACCCGTGGGAGAGCTTGAAGGGGGTCTCTCCAGTAGCCGTGTTGGGGGTGGTTCTTAGGGCCCAAAGAACCGCGGGAAGCTGCTCCACCCAGCTCCCCTTCAAATTCTCCACCTTCTTTTTGAGGAGGTTGACGATGATCTTATTTGTGGCCTCCACCTGCTCGTTGCTCCTGGGGTGATGGACTGAGGCAAACCTGAGGTCGATTCCAAGATGTTCGCAAAAGCTGGTGAATTTGGCGCTGGCGAACTGGGGCCCGTTGTCCGTGACGATGGCCTGGGGCAGCCCATGGCGGCAGATGATCTCCCCCCAAACAAAGTTCCTGATTACCTGGGAGGTTACCTTGGCCAGCGCCTTCACCTCCATCCATTTGGAGAAGTAGTCAATCATTACTAGGAGGAACCTTCTCTGACCACTGGATTGGGGGAATGGTCCAACCAAATCCATTCCCCAGATTTCGAAGGGCCAGGGGGCCGTGATACTTCTGAGTCGCTGGGCCGGCTGTAGCTGGAGAGGGGCAAACAGCTGGCACTTATGACATCTTCTTGCGAACTCTGTGGCGTCTCGGCCCAGGGTGGGCCAGAAATACCCTTGCCTGACTATCCTTCCTTCCAGGGTCTGACTCCCGGAGTGACTCCCACATTCCCCGGAGTGGACTTCCTCCAAGATCCTTCGTACTTCGCCCTCGGTCACGCAGCGAGCCAGCATCCCTGAGAGGGTCTTTCTGTATAGCTGCCCATCCTGGAGGAGGTAATATGCTGACTTGTGCCTTAGTTTCTTCTTGTCTACCCCCTCCGGATACTCTCCCGTGGAGAGGAAACCCACAACTGGATCCATCCACGAAGCTTGTTGATCGATTTGCATGAGCTCTCCCTCTTCGATGGAGGGGCGGAACAGGTCGGTGATGGTACCCCCCCCCCCCCCCCCCGCCTAGGGACCATGCTTTGCTAGTTGGTCGGCTTGTTCATTTTCTTCCCTGCGCACGTGTCGGATGGAGAAGGTCTGGAAAGTGCCTATGACCCCCTTCACTTTGGCCAAGTACGATCTCAGGGTGGGCTCCCTTGCCTCAAAATCCCCATTGATCTGGGAAGCCACCACCATGGAGTCAGTGAGGACCTCCACGTCCAACACCCCCAGCTCCCTAGCCAGGTGCAGCCCTGCCATCACGGCCTCATATTCGGCCTGGTTGTTTATAATTGGGAAGTGTACCACCACCGTCTCCTCGATTCGAGTTCCCTGGGGGCCTTCTAGGATCACCCCCACTCCAAGGGAATGCCTCCCTGAGGCGCCATCCACCCTCACCTTCCAAGGAGTCGGGCGGGTGAGTTCTTCCTCCGCCACTTCAACTACGTAGTAGGCCAAGAAGTCGGTCATCGCTTGAGCTTTGATCGAGAGCCGCGGAACGAAGGAGACATCGAACTCGCTCAGCTCCACTGACCACTTAGCCAGCCTGCCTGAATGCTCCACCCCCTCAAAGATGTTTCGGAGAGGATGGTCGGTCACCACTCGAATTGAGTGTGCCTGGAAGTAAGGTCGCAGCCTCCTGGCCGAGATGATCAGGGCGAAAGCTAGCTTCTCCAAAATCGGATACCGGAGCTCGGCCTTCCTCAGGACCCGGCTCACGTAATAAATAGGGAGCTGCCTCTTCCCTTCTTCGTGAACTAAGACGGAGCTCAAGGCCTCCGCCCCGACCCCGAGATATAAGAACAGGTCCTCCCCCTCCTTCGGCCCTTAGAGTAGCGGAGCCTGTGTCAACTGCACCTTGAGGGCCTGGAACGCCTCCTCGCACTGCTTGGTCCATTCAAACCTCTGACCACCCCTCAGCATTTTGAAGAAGGGGGAGCACTTCTCCCCTGCCCGAGAAAGGAAACGGCTCAGCCCTGCTAGCTTCCCCGTCAACCGTTGCACCTCCTTAGCATTCCGCGGCACCCCCAGCTCCAAGATAGCCTTGACCTTATCTGGATGCGGCTCGACCCCCGCGGGGGTGAGGAGGTCCCCCAAGAACTTTCCCCTGCTGGCCCCAAAGACACATTTTAGGGGATTCAATCGCATTTTGTATTTGCGCAGGGTGGCAAAGGTCTCCTCCAGGTCCCGGAGGTGGGAGTCCACATCCCGACTTTTGATCATGAGGTCATCTACATACACCTCCAAATTCCTCCCCCTCTGCTCCTTGAAGACTCTATCCATCATCTTCTGGTAAGTTGCCCCAGCATTCTTCAGCCTGAAGGGCATCATCCTGTAGCAGTAGCATCCATCCCCTGTGATGAACGAGACATCCTTGAGGTCTGGGGGGTGCATCCTGATTTGATGATATCCTGAAAAAGCATCTAAAAAACTCATTACAGAAAAGCCGACGGCTGAGTCAACCAGCGCGTCGATCCGAGGCAAAGGATAACAGTCCTTAGGACAAGCTTTATTAAGAAAGGAAAAATCAATACACATCCTCCATTGGTCGTCTCCTTTTTTAACCATGACCACGTTGGAGACCCAGCTGGGGTACTGAACCTCGGACACGAAGCCAGCCTTGAGGAGTTTCGCCACCTCCTCCCTGATGGGCTCCGCCAGCTTGTCCGCAGTGGACCTCTTCTTCTGCTAAACGGGGCGTGTTCCCGAGTCCAGGTTGAGGCGGTGGCAAGCCACATCCGCGTCAACCCACGGCATCTCTGCGGCGTTCCAAGCGAAGATGTCCATGTTCTTCTGGATGCACTCCAGCATCCTGCCTTGGTCCTCCGGGTTCAGCCCCCCGCTGACGCAGATCTTCTCCATCCTGCCTCCCCGGGTGAGCACCTCCAGCTCCACCACTTCTCCTGCAGCCTCCAGCCTGGACTGCTCCCCCCATCGTTCAGCATCCCCTTCCTCCGGAACGGGGACCTCTACCTCCACATCTTCTCCCACGGCCCTTACCTCGACCACCTCCTCCAGATCTCCTCCTGCTGCCTCCTCCTCTGCGCTGTTCTTCATTTCCAGCTCCTCCCCTCCTGCTTCCTGCTCGGCCTCCTCCATCCTTCGCCCCATCTCCTTGGCTCCCTCCTGCCAGGAGATAGTGTTCACCGCAGTGACATAACACTCTCGTGCCACCTTCGGGTCCCCCCTAACCCTGACCTGGACCCCCTCAGCGTTGAACTTCAAGCACTGATGGAAAGATGAGGGGACGCAGCGGAAGGCGCTGATAAGGGGCCTCCCAAAGATGGTGTTGTAGCTGCTGGGGGCGTCCACAATGACGAACCTGCAGTTTCGGGACTGCCCCCCCCCCCCCCCCCAAGGTGACATGGAGGCCTACTCCTCCCTCCACTTCCTTCCTTTCCCCCGAGAACCCGAACAAGGGCCCATCCGAGGCCAGCACCCTCTTTACCTCCACCTTCATCGCGTCGAACGCCTTTTTGAAGATGACGTTGACGGAACTCCCGTTGTCCACGAGGATCCGAGAGACAGTAAAATTCTCGATGGCTGCCTTGATGACTAGCGCATCGCAGAATGGGTCCTCGTGGTCTGGCATATCGCTCCTGGAGAAAGTGATCCTCTCCTCCGGGGGTGGGGTTTGGGATGTGGAGGCGACGCTTCGCCAGTACATGGTGTGGAGGCTTGCCTTGCGGGAAGCCTCGACCCCTACTCCCTTTGGATCACTCTGATCCCCCCTCGGGTTCCAATATCCACCCGGTCTTCGCACCGATCCTCCTCTGCCCGATGCAGGACCTCCTCAATCCACACTTCTTGCTGACCCCCCTGCTGCTGCTGTCGTTCCCTATTCCCTCTCATCTCGAGGAATTCCAGGCAGGTGGCTGTGGCGTGCCCCTCTTCCTGATGGAAGTCGCAATAGGGCAGCTCCACCCAGACCTCTCTTCTCCTCCTCCTCATAATCCCCCTCCTTGCTCCCAAGGCTATGGCCATGGCCTCCTCTTGATCGGGGAGCCGGGGCCTCTGGCCCTGCCTCCAGCCGAGAGGGTGGAACTGATCTTGCCTCCCCTCGTAGTGACCCCTTCCGTAGTACCCTCTTTGTGGCCCCTGCCCCTGCCACTTAGGTCTCCAACCCAGCCGACGGTCGGGCTCCTAATGCCCCCACCTCGGCTGCTGCTGCCACTGGAGCTGCCTTTGCTCCCTCTGCCTAGGCTCCCCTCTTCTCTCCTCCTGTGCCTTCCCTCCTCTTGACTCCTTCTCTTCCTCCGTGGCCCACCTGGCCAGCTTCCTTGCAAACTCCGAGTTCGATGCCTCCCCGTCGACCTATCTCGCCGCCCTCTCCATCAACTCCTCGTAGGAGAGGGGAGTAACTCTCTTCAGCTCCATTCGGAAGAAACCCTGCTGCAGGCCCAGGGTAAAGGCCATCATCAGACTATGGCCCGGCATCTACTGGACCTGAGTAACTTCCTCCTGAAATCGGTCCACATAGCTCCCCAACGTCTCGTTCACCCCCTGCTTAATGTGGAACAAAGACTCGGACTCCTTCTTCCTCTTCTTCGAGGTAGTGAACCTCAGCATGAACCCTCGGCGCAGGTCCTCGATGCAGTAGATGGAGTTGGCCGGTAGCTGGTGGAACCATTCCCTTGCCTTTTCCTGGAGGGTGATGGCGAAGAGTCGGCATTTGAATCCGTCCGACATCTGATAGATGGAGACCACATCCTTAAGCCATTGGACATGCTGGACCGGGTCTCCCTTCCCGGTATAGTAGGACATCTCGGGTTCTCTGAACCCATCTGGAACTGGAGCTGAGGAGACCAGCTCACTGAAAGGACAGCCTCCCCCCACCGGGTGAGCCGGCGAGTCTCGCAAGCCCAGCTCGCCGAACCGGCCTCGGCCTGCCGAGCCGGGGAAGAGCTCGCGCCCGGGGAGCTCGCACCCCCCGCCTCCCTCGGCCACCTCCTTCCCAGCTCGCCTGCTGGGAGCATCCTCGCCCAAAGAGGGGGCGGCCGCGATCTGGCCTCCGGGGTCGAGCACTCGGCCCGCGTGCCGAGTGCGAATTTGATGAGGCCCAGCACCTCGTTCCTAAAGTCTTCCAACATCCCCACCGTTGCGAGAGGCAGGGTCGGAGGCGAGTTCTGCCCGTTAGATCCCTGTCCTCCTGTCATTGAACCTGCTGAAGCTTTTCTGCGCTGACCACAGTCCACGCTCACCGCACCAAAATGTTGAAACCGATTCCTCGATCTCCTGTGGAGCTCGCCCTTGGGGAAGGGGTGGTCTCGCGCCTACGTCACTCCTGCAAGCAAAACAACAAAGAAGACAAGATGACATGGACCCAAGGGCTCGGTAGGGAGGTCCCACCACAAACCCGAAAGATCTTAGAGCGCTTCCCCTCCTTAGCCAGAAGCCGAGCTAAGGTACCCTCAGAAAGCACTTGAAGATTGGAGCAGGAGAGCACTGGAAAAAACCTGCTTTCTGGGGTACCCCTTGGGTCCTATTTATAGTTTTTAGAACCTGAACTGCTAATAACCAAAAGAACTGACCTGGAATTACCAGAAAACCCTTGGTTGGGTCTGCCAACAACCAAACTCCGCTGTTTTGAAGGGCTATGGGCAGACCAGCTGGGGTAAAACAGTAAAAAGTACCTCATACATCCAGGCGAGCTGGGGCGCTTTGACCACCTCGGCATGTTCTGCTCGCCTACTACTGCCGAGCTCCACTGCGAGGATGCGAGTTGTGTCTCGCTTGGCGAATGCCGAACTCGGGGTCACCGATCATCGATCTCTGGTCGACAGATGCCGAGCTCGGGCTCGCCCCCTTTACTGCCGAGCTCGCTTATTGTCCTCAGCCCGATCTGCCTAGACCCTGGTGACCTTGCTCGCCGGACACGGGGTTGTACACTGATGCTGACTTTGCTGGATGTAGAGTGGACAGAAAGAGCACATCAGGAACATATCAGTTCCTTGGTGATAGGCTAGTTTCATGGTTTTGCAAGAAACAAACATCTATGTCTACCTCAACAGCAGAAGCTGAATATATAGTAACTGGCATTTGTTGTTCACAGATTCTGTGGATTCAAAAGCAACTCCTAGATTATGGTGTCAACTTAAATAATTCAACTCTACTGTGTGATAATACAATTGTAATTTCTATTGCACAGAATCCAATGCATCATAGTAGGACTAAGCATATAGATGTAAGACATCATTTCATTAGAGAGTGTGTAGACAAAAAGAAAATTAATCTCACCTTTGTCTCTACTGATTTGGAAAATGCAGATATCTTCACCAAACCCTTGGATGAGACGAAACATCTGTTCTTTATGAATCAGCTAGGTATGATCAATGATGACACATTAATTTAATTTTCTGTCTGTGATCGAAGAATTTGCCATAGTTTGTCAAACAGAGATGGACGAACTGAGAAAAGTTCTTGAGAAGTTCGTCGACCTGAGATCGACGAACTCTCTGTGTGTGAAGTCTTATTCATCGAACGGAGATCGATGATATCGCTTCAGAAAATTTTCACCGACCTGAGATCGACGAAAACTTTTCCCTTCTTCTGACTGAGATCGACGTACTCTTTTGTTAATAAAATATTTCGTCGAACCCAGATCGAAGAATTTTTTATTTTTCGTCGGACGGAGACTGCCGCTTCATATTCTGAAAACCATATATCTAGGTTTTCTTCAAGCACCATCTCGCGCTTTCTGTTCCCCTTGCACTTGATCTCTCTGTTTTCTTTTGCAGGCGAACAATGGCGATTCTGGCGAGCTCTTTGGCAGCAATGAAGTTTGACATGGGTTTCAACATCGATTTTGACTCATTCCAACATTCCGATCAAGTTTTTCTAGATATACTGAAACTATTTGAGGACCAACAATTGAAGAACTTCATGTCAACAAGAATAAAGATAGCTGCAACAGAGATAAGAGAATGGGTACTTACCTCCTCAACTCCAGATGCAGACACAATGACCGGGACTATATCTGGTAACCAGATTTCTCTAACCCCCACTGTGTTAACTGAAATTTTCGGTTTGATGAATGGTGATGAAGATATAGAAATTGATAGTATTGAATATGATAACATGTTAATTAAAATGGGTCATGTTGGAGAAAACCCTAATAAATTACTAAAGAAGAATTTGTCGTCTGAATACAAATTTCTTGTTGATGTTGTCGGAAAAGTTCTATTTGGCAAACACACAGCCCATGACTACATCACCAAGCACCAGTTTCTAGTGATGTGTGCTCTGGTTGAGAAGAAATCAGTCAACTAGGGAAAATTGTTGTTTGATTTGATAAATAAGAAGAATAA
Organism: Platanthera guangdongensis; assembly: GCA_039583875.1. Lineage (NCBI taxonomy): Eukaryota > Viridiplantae > Streptophyta > Magnoliopsida > Asparagales > Orchidaceae > Platanthera > Platanthera guangdongensis. The sequence continues at coordinate 54,322,552 of CM077153.1, read as the reverse complement.
TAAGAAAGAAATTTGTTTTGGAAGAGTTCTGGGTATTTTCCTATAGGAGAAAGCTGTTGAATCCCTGGTCTCCCATACCATATTCATCAATGCTTCCAAAAGGCTTACTTGTGCCTTGTTTGGAAGGTGGGAGAGGACTATCTCAAAGCCATCTAAGGCTTCAACCTCTTCCAAAGGTTCTGAGGGTACAAGTGCTGCAATAGCTGATCCCCCACCCCCAGAAGTTGTCCCCTCCACCAGCATTCCATCCTCCCAGATACCTACACATCCATCTCAACAACCATCCTCTTATCCAACTCATACTCCCACACCAATTCAATCCCCTGTACATCAACCAACTCCACCAATTCCATCTCCTGAGCATCAACCCACACAAATTCAACATCTACCAACACCAGTTCCATCTCCAGAACATACTAAGCCACCTCCATCCCCACTTCCTCATCATCTTGATGACATTCCCCTCCATAATCTCTCATTTATTCCATCTTTTAATCTACTCTCATCTCCCATAAATTCTCCATCTCCTCATTATGAGCCAATACCAGACATCACCACTTTTCCTTCATCATCCATCCTCCATGTATCAAATCAGACACCCTCTGAGTTCATGGAAATGGATTCCCCTTCAATTCCATCTCTTCTGGAACTCCTTATTCCCCTCATCTCAAATCTTATAACAGAGGCCTTAAACCTCTTGCTGACTCTATTGCATCCCTTTCTATTATCATCTCTGCTACCTCCACTGTCCCTTCTTCAGGGGGCCTGGCTTCAGGGCCCTCTAAAACCAGGCAGGGGGAGATACCCAATGAAGAAGCTCCAGTTTCATCTCCTCCAGCAGCAGCAGAAATAGCAGTTTTGTAGATAGATGCAGATGTAGATGTACAGATGACTACAGAAGTTGAGACAGATGCTGACTTTGATTCTGATTTTGATTTTGATATGTTGAGTACAGATGCAGTAGTAGAAACTGCAGAGATTATAACTGTTGGTGATTGTATTATCAATCCCACAGTTGATTTATTTCATTTGTTACATTCTTTTGATACAGCTTATCTAAATTATCTTCCAGAAGTTTGCTCACGGCAATCCAAAGTTATTATAGCTTATACTACTCCAATAAGCCATGCAGTTGCTAAGCAACTTAAGGCCAGTTTTGCAGTAGCAGTTCCTCCAACAGTATTAGCCCCCAAGGCCATTTATCCTCCAAAGGATATCTATCCTCCTACATATAAGATGGATGATAGTACTTTACCTAATCTAGATGATATTATTCTGGCTGATATAGCAGAAGAAAGTTTAACTGTTCTTGAAAGTGTTGCTGAAACAGAAGTTGCAGAATCTCAAGTGCCTCCTCAGGCTGAGAAACAAATATCCAAAGATATTCTGAAGGCAATTGATGACTTGTATGCAAATCCTCTAGGATCTTCTGATGATGATGATGAAGACTCTGATGAGTCTGATGATTCAAAAGCAAAGAAGAAAGTTGTCAAGAAAAGAAAATCTCATGCTAAGGCTATTCCAAAGCCAAATCCCCATGCAGACACTCCATACTATGTTCTTTAGAAGATCACTCCTTACCTAGGGATGCCTTCATGGATGTGGCTATCCAAAAATGAGCAGAAAGCCAGGAAGAAAAGCAGAAGGTACTCTCCTCCTCCTTCTCAAAGGAATTGGAGAGGTCCTCCTCCTCCTCCTCCTCCAGCAGCTGGTGCTTCAGGAAATATTTCTCAGAGATCTACTTTATATACTCAAACTTATCAAAGACAACATGATAGATCTTCAAGATCTCAATTTCAAGGAAGCAGTCAGCACAAACATTCAAGCAGCAGCAGATAACAACATCAGAAGCCAGACAAGCAACATATAGTATCTGAAATTGATAAATCTGAAAAGGATAACAGTCCAAAAATGCTAGAATCTCCTCCAATCCCTTTTGTGGTTCCTGAACAAGATATAACTACAAGAATGGTCAGATTTCAAGAGCTAGTTGGACTCTCCATGATTAACAAAGCTAAAGCTGAAGGCAGAGATCCTTCTCAGTAATCTACAATGTCATCCTACAGAAAATAAGGACTAAGGTATGACAAAGCTAACAAATTCTTCAATGTAGATGCTTATATGAACCTGCATCCAGAGGTTGTAGTACCAAGAGCCACTTCTCTCAATACCATTGGAGCAGCTGACATGATAATGTCTAAAAGAGAAGCTGTCAATCCCAACAGAGAAAACAAATTCAGACAGCCCTCTGAAAGTTCTGAAAAAACTGATAAAGACAAGGCTAAGAAGAACAAGTGAATATTGTGTTTAGTTTTACTTTCTGAACTCTATTTATTATAACTGTCACAAAGCTCCTGTTATGTACATATCTGCTAGACTCTTTTAAATTTTTTGCCAGATATATTATTTTTGCTTTGTGATTTTTTTTCTTTTATTTTATTAGTGACCTCACCTAAATAGGGGAATATTGTTGGATCCCTAGTTGGATTTGGGCTAGGTTCACTAACTAGGTTATGTTTGACCCACATTATATAGCTAGGGTCAAGCCTTTGAGTCTTAGAGTTTAGGATAAGTCTATTGGGATCCAGCAATGCCCCGGTGTTGGGAGGTACGGCGTGAGGCGCTATGGCCCACACTAGTCGAACAGAAGGGCGTGTCCCCTGGGCCTAACTTGCCGCCCCATAGATCCTGCCTAGGGTAGCCAGCTCCATAAAGGAGTGGTAGCGCCATCCTCAAACAGTCCGGGCTTTTGGGCGAGTTGGTTGTGTCATTTCCCTACAAGTGGTATCAGAGGGAGGTTACGGGTTCGAAACCTCGGGGTCGTTTCTGGGGGGGATTGTTGGGATCCAGCAATGCCCCCGGTGTTGGGAGGTATGGCGTGAGGCGCTATGGCCCACACTAGTCGAACAGAAGGGCGTGTCCCCTGGGCCTAACTGGCCGCCCTGTGGATCCTGCCTAGGGTAGCCAGCTCCATAAAGGAGTGGTAGCACCGTCCTCAAACAGTCCGGGCTTTTGGACGAGTTGGTTGCGCCATTTCCCTACAAGTGGTGATTGTTGGGTATTTCATCCACATGAACCCAGATTTGATGAAGTCACCCTGGAACTAAGATGAATTAAGTTGTATTTGATGCTTGGTTTGAGCTATATGTTTGCAGGAATTTCACTGGGAAGTGTAGACCAATGTCAGCTCACAGTGGGTCACCAAACACAGGAACTGTGCAATGTAATCCCTCATTGCATATTCCAAGGTGTTGACTCATGTGTGGTCTCTCTATTGGGATACACTTCATATTCAAGCTATTGGACTATGGGAAAGGTATTGGAAGTTGGCTACCCTAGAAGAATCAGCTTTTCCAATATCAGAAATTTTCTAAGTGTTTTACTCGAGTAGAGCTTTCACCTATTCGAGTAGTCTGGGTATAATTTACTCGAGTAAAGGAACCTTGTACTCGAGTAGACATAGTCATATACTCGAGTAGCTAAGTCACCTACTCGAGTAGACCAAGTCATATACTCGAGTAGCATGCTTATATACTCGAGTAGATTACTCTTTATACCCGAGTACTAAAGGGTTTCCTCATCTAAACTTCTATAAATCATATACTCGAGTAAGTATACTCATATACTCGAGTAAGTATACTCACATACTCGAGTAGATAGAAACATACTCGAGTAGTTCATGTGTCACCCATGTACCTTGTTATTTCCCTACTCCAGAATTTTTTCTAAGTCTTTTACTCGAGTAGAACCTTCACCTACTCGAGTAGATTACTTCCTCTCGAGTAGTTAGTTCAACTACTCGAGTAGTTGCCAGCAGACCTCTTCAGAATTTTTCTAAGTTTTCCACTCGAGTAGTACTTCTTGTACTCGAGTAGGTTATGTAATATACTCGAGTAGCTCTTCCAGAACTCGAGTAGATCCTCTATATACAAGAGTAGGTCTCTACACATACTCGAGTAGCTCTGTCTGCTTACTCGAGTAGTTGATCTCTAATACTCGAGTAGTCTTTATATACATACCCGAGAATGTTCCCCATCATATACTCGAGTAGTTATTCAACTACTCGAGTAGTTATTGACTTATTCGTGTAGTTGGCTGAATTTTTCCGAAATTTTGCTAAGTCATTTTTCTGACGGGATTTTTCAAATCACGCGACATGATTGGTCCACGTGTACATCATTATGACCGATTATGACCGTTAGTCTCTCCTATATAAGGTCTTATCAGAAAATGACAAACCCTAAGTATTCTCCAAGTTTTCTTGTCACTCTATTTCGAGAAATATTCTTCAGCCGACTCCTCTCTGATTTTCGCGAATCGGAAGCCGCCGCCGCCGCCTTCTTCTCCGGCCAAAGCTTCTACTTTCAGAGGACTATTCTGAAGAGAGTTACAGATCGAGATCGACTTCGCTGATCATCTTCTCTCTCGATTTCTGTAAAAGCGAGTAAATCCAGATCGAAGCCGAGAACTTTTTGACCGATTTCTGAAAGTGCTACAAAGTTAAAAAGAAGAAGATCCTGGCCGTTTCATTCAGATCTGAGTGATTTACTGTTTGTATTCTTGTAAACACTTTATTAATCTTGTAGGAGAAATCTTCTCCGAGTGTAGGAGTTTTTCTTTACTCCGAGTTTGTAGGAAGTGTTATCTTCCGAGGTGTAGATCCCCTTGTGCGGATCGAGTTTGTAGGAACTTTGTTCCGAGGGTAGGATCGATTTTTGATCCGAGATAGTGGAGTAGCCGAGTCTAGTTGATTACTAGATCGGTGAGGGAAAGTGGATGTACCCAAGGTTGGGGAACCACTATACATCTTGTGTCGTCTGTGATATTGGTAGATATTTCTGTGCTGTGCTCTAATTATTTTCTATTCCGCAAAAGACGCACAAACCACCTATTCACCCCCCTCTAGGTGATTTAGGTCGACAACAGTTTTCTTTCAATTGGTATCAGAGCCAGGTTGATCGTCAAAAGGTTAACACCTTGATCAGATCCAGATCTGTTGTCTGAAAGATTCTACCATAAAATGGACAAGGGCAAAGATTTCGCCAAGCTTCCACTGTGCAACAAAAATAACTTTCCCATGTGGAAAGAAATGATAAAATTTTTCATGGAAGCTGTGGATCCAAGGATCTTCATGATCGTTGAAGAAGGTCCTTACATTCCCATGACTGTGTCCACTATCGACCCCACCAAGAAAGTTCCCAAAAAGCTAATGGATCTCGACAAAGACGAGATTGCACTTGTCTCTCTCGACAAGAAAGCTAAGAACATTATAGCAAGTGCAGTCGATGACTAGATGCTGTAGAATTTGATTCACTGTCAATAAGCTAAGGAGATGTGGCATTCCTTAGTCACTTTGATGGAAGGAACTGAAGAAGTAAGGGATGATCGGAGATCCCTTCTCAATCAAAAATATGAAGCGTTCCGACAAGGGAACAAGGAAACAATTGCCGACACCTTTGAAAATTTCTTCAAAATTGTAAATGGCCTAAGGGTGTATGGTCGTGTCTTCACCAACGGAGAACTGAACGACAAATTCTTGAGATCCCTAACCAAGGAATGGGATAACAAGGTATGCGCCATCAGGGAGTTCGGGAAGCTAGCTGAAACGGACCCGCAAAATCTCTTTGGAAAGCTTATGTCTTATGAACTCCAAATCAATACAAGAAAAGCTGAAGAAGAGAAGGGCAGGTCTGCTCCAAAGGAGAAATCTGTCGCTCTGAAGGCAGACACCTCCAGAAAGACTAAGGCTGCCTCCCCCGCTCCAGCTCCAGAAGTTGATGAAGAAGAAGAATCATCGGAGCCTAGCACCTCAGGGTCTGAACTATCTGAAGGAGAGTTCTCCTTACTCTCAAGGCAATTCAAGAAGTTTCTAAATAAAAAGAAACAATGGAAAGGCAAAGATGCCTCATACAGAAGATCGCGGCGTGATGACGATCGACAAAGAAAAGGCTCAGGCAGCCACGAAAGGTACAATACCAAACAGAACAAATACGTTTCAACTGACATCATTTGCTACTGTTGTAATAAGCCAGGTCACGTCATTGCTGACTGCCATCACAAGAAGAAGGAGGGTGGCAGAAGGGAAGACAAGAAATCCTCCCACAACAGGAAAAGGAAAGAGAAGAGCCTCATAGCCACAAAAGGAGCAAGACTCTTAGCGACTCTGACTCTTCAGAGTCAAGCGAAGAAGAAGAAGCTTACTTTGGGCTAATGGCTCAAACATATGATGAACAAGAGCCCCAGTTCACTGGGAAGGTAAACTCTCACACCCCTCTCTCAGAGTCTGAAGTCTCTGAACATGATTGCGAGAGTAGCTCCTCTGACGATGAGTCAGAATTGATGGCCCAGTATAAGGAGTTAATCATGGCTTACGACAAATGTCGTCGAGTCGTGAAGACTCAGGCTAAAGAGATCAAATCTCTAAAAGCCGAAGAGAGCAACTTGAGAGAGAAAGTCGCAAAGACTGACTCCCTCGAGGAAAACTTCAATAATACTATTGAAGAATATAATAAGGCTCTTGAGCACCTTGACCTGAAGTAGAAGATCATCAAAGGTTTGGAAGCCGAACTTGCGGCTGAAAGGAAACTTGTTGAGAGTTTCTCTAAGCCCAAGACGGTTCTTCCATTCATTGCCGAATTCTCAGCAAAGGCCAAGGGAGCTAGACTAGGCCATGAAGAAGCTCCTACTAAATCCTCTAGGAGAAACAAGAATCAACGGAAAAATAAGGCCGCCAAAAAGGCCTCAGCCGAAGAAAAGGGAAAAGCCCCTCAAAATCAAACCACATTCAGAAAGGTCATCTTTCCAACAAATGAGTTTGATTTTGACTCATCATACGGGCACTTTGCTAGGCCTACTTATGTAGAGCCAAAGTCTCGCTATCAAGGATGGGCTCGACCCCGAAACTTTGGTGAAAGTGTCTTTAAGGCACCTTATGAAGAAGTTGTTCTTCAGAGCTATGGCCCTTTCAATCATGGGCATAACTTCAAGAACGCACCAAAGACAAAGCCTGTTGTAGAGAAGCCCATAAAGGAGAAGAAGCCATGTGATTGCCATCATCATGAGGCATCTTCCTCCAAGAATGCTACCACTGCTAGATCAAAGTTCCAAAAGGTCAAGCAGGATATCTTGAGGCAAAGGTACAACAGATTTGACTGTTGGTGTTGTGGCAAGGTTGGTCACTTCGCCATAGATTGCTGGTTCAATTCCAGAAATGCTGCAACCCCTCATGTCAGCAATATGAGAAAGACCGCTCATAATGCTAATACTCGTAGGGGGAGCACTCTAACCAGAGACCCAGGACCCAAACGTGTTTAGTTTCCTAAGGCAAACTGATTGTGATTGCAGGGATGTCCAAAGGCCAACAAAACGCCTATCTGGTACTTGGACAGCGGATGCTCTCGGCATATGACCGGGACTAGAAGCCTCATTCAGAACTTTACTCCAGTCGTGAACGGGCCAAAAGTCATCTTTGGAGGTTCAGACCGTTGAATTACTAGAGGCTATGGTATGATTACTAACGGCAATATATCCTTCTCGGATGTGGCCTATGTTGAAGGATTGGAACACAATCTCATTAGCATAAGCCAACTCTGCAACAAAGGATACATAGTTGAGTTCCATGCTGATAAGTGCTTGATAAAATCCATTGACAATATGGAAACAATTCTATCCGGCACTCGAAGCAGGAATATTTTTTGCTTAAATTTCATCTGTATAGATTCCTCTACACCAGTGTGTCTTTTGGCAAAAGATAGTGCGTCTCTTGGTGACCAATGGCACAAGAGACTGGCACATATTAATTTCAAAACCATCAATGAACTTAGTGCGTGATGCCCCAAATGTCAAATGCGTCAAAAACAGACCCTGTCATGCATGCGTAAAAGGCAAGCAAACAATAGCTACCTTTAAAAGCATTATTGGCAAAGACTCTAACAGATGTCTTCATCTATTGCACATGGACTTGTTTGGTCCACTGTAGATTAGAAGTTTGGGAGGTAAGGACTATACATTGGTAATTGTTGATGACTACTCGCGCTTTGCGTGGGTGTTCTTTCTGAAACACAAGTCAGATACCCTTGACATCTTTACTAATTTTGTCAGGCAAGTCCAGAATGAATACAACTGCTCCATAGTCAAAATCAGAAGTGACAACGGAACAGAATTCAAATCTGGGGCCATGACAGAATTCTGTGAAAGCTTAGGTATCTTTCATGAGTTTTCTTCTCCTCGCACTCCACAGCAAAATGGAGTGGCTGAGAGAAGGAACAGAACACTCATAGAGGCCTGCAGGACCATGTTGAGTGATGCTTCAATACCGGAGTACTTCTGGGCTGAGGCCGTCAACACTTCATGCCACGTGCAAAATCGAGCACTCATAAACAAAGACCACAATAAGACACCTTACGAACTTCTGAAAGGCAGGAAACCAACAGTCTCTTACTTCAGAATCTTTGGCTGTAAATGCTTCGTACTTAACAATGGTAAGTATCATACCACCAAGTTCAGCGAAAAGAGCTTTGAAGGTATTTTTGTAGGATATAGTAGCCATAGTAAGGCATATAGGATTTTTAATAGAAAAACCCTGGTGGTGGAAGAATCGATACATGTTGTATTTGATGAGACGAGCCTGCTGCAAAGCAATCCGTCTATTATGCTCATTGAAGATGAAGGTGAAAAGCTGAAAGAAACTAGCTTGGATGATCCGTCCGAAAACAAAGGCGAGAAGTTCATTAAGATCACCACTCCAACTCCCATTGGAGAGGCTGATGATCAAAATGGAGAAGTCATCCAGGACGAAGAAATCACTTCGGTGCTTGAAGATAATCCAGATGCAAGAACTCTAGAGCTCAGACATCTGAAAGATCACCCCATGGACCAGATCATAGGAGATCCCGGGATGGTGTCAGAACTCGGAGAGGTACAACTAATGAGAATCTTCATTTGAGTTTTCTCTCACAGGTTGAACCAAAGAAATTTGAGGAAGCAAACTCAGACGCATCATGGATAATGGCAATGGAAGAAGAGCTAAATCAGTTCAAGCGCTGCAATGTGTGGATGCTGGTTCCAAGACCCAAGGGAAAGAACATCATTGGAACAAAATGGGTCTACAGGAACAAGATGGATGAAGACGGAACTATCATAAAGAACAAGGCCAGAATCGTCGCTAAAGGCTATCGTCAAGAAGAAGGAATCGACTTCGACCAGACATATGCTCCAGTGGCCAGACTGGAGGCAATAAGGTTGTTCCTAGCATATGCTGCTTTCAAAGGCTTCACCGTCTATTAGATGGACGTGAAGTCGGCCTTCCTGAATGGTAACTTAAAGGAGGAAGTGTATGTGGAACAACCTCCAGGTTTCGTTGATCCTAACTTTCCCGATCATGTCTATTTTCTACACAAGGCCCTATATGGTCTGAAACAAGCTCCTAGAGCTTGGTATGAAATGATGTCAACCTTTCTACTTGAGAGCAAGTTCACAAGGGGAAAGATAGACAAGACATTATTTCTTAGGGAAATAAAAGGCAAGATTTTGCTAGTACAAATCTATGTCGACGACATCATCTTTGGCTCTACAGATAACAACCTCTACAAAAAGTTCTCAAAACTTATGCAAGGGAAGTTTGAAATGAGCAGTATGGGCGAGCTGAAGTATTTCTTAGGGCTTCAGGTGAAACAATCTGAAGATGGAATCTTCATCTCACAGACCAAATTCACCAAAGAGCTAATTAAGAAATTCGGAATGGAGAACGCAACCTCTATGAGGACTCCAATGGGCTCAACTATGTCTCTGGATAAGGTTGAAAAAGGGAAACCTTTTGATGAAACCAAGTACAGAAGCATAATTGGATCCCTGCTCTACCTTACTGCCAGTAGGCCTGACATAATGTTCTCAACATGTGTCTGTGCTAGATTTCAGGTGAACTCTAAGGAATCTCATTACGCTGCTGCAAAGCGGATTCTGAGATACCTTAAAGGCACACCAAATCTTGGCTTATGGTACCAAAGAAGTAATGACAGCGAACTAATTGGATTTTCAGATGCAGACTTTGCAGGTAGCAAAGACGACCGGAAAAGCACCTCAGGGACTTGCCAATTCTTCGGAAGAAGGCTAATTTCCTGGAGTAGCAAGAAGCAGAACTGTGTCGCAATCTCAACGGCCGAGTTAGAGTATATCTCTGCAGGCAGTTGTTGCGCACAGTTGCTATGGATAAAGAATCAGTTCGAGGACTACAACCTGTAGTTCAAGGATATACCCTTGTACTATGACTCCTCCAGTGCCATTGCAATAGCCAACAATCCAGTCTCTCACAGCCGGACAAAGCACATTGAGCTAAGGTACCACTTCATCCGTGAACATGTGGAGCATGGAGACATAGATCTCCAATATGTGCCTACAGATAGGCAAGTTGTAGATATCTTCACAAAGCCGCTGGACGAGACCAAGTTCTCGTTCTTCAAGACAGAGCTTGGGATGCTCAACAAAGAAGACTAAAGAAGGCTGAATGACTAAGAAGCAAGTAATTGCAAAGGGTTAGTCAAAATCTATTCTTTCTCAACTTTTTCAAAATTCAACTCGAGAAGCATGAGACATACTCGAGTATCTAAAGACCTACTCGAGTATATGAATGAACCTACTCCAGTCGACCTACTCGAGTAGCTCCTTTATCTACTCGAGTAGCTTATCTCTCTCTCGTGTCCTGATTCCCAAATTTTAAAAATTGTTCTATTCGTCATCCAAGGTTATATGCCGCCTCTTTCTTTAAATTAATTAGCGGAAATTTAAGAGTTATATATATATGAAATTCCGAAACATCAAACCTACTCGACATCATCTCTATCTCTCGAGTACCCTCTGTCTCTTCGCCTACCCTGCCGACTCGCCTCCGCCGCTGTTGCAGAGCCGTCTCTCTCAACTCCTCCAGTCATTCGCATCCATGACGACTTCTCACAAGATCGGTGTCGGCTCCGAACTAGTCACTGAGGGTATTGCAGAGCTTTCCGACGATTTCCACAACCTGCTCATCCTTCTCGACACCACCGGCCTCTCCTTCATTCTCCAAGAACCCTGTCGCGTTCTCTTCCCCGAAGTTGCAGAATTCTTCTCAAATCTCAAGGTTCGACGGAATGGCAAAGTCCTAAAATCTACAGTAAAGGAATTGAAACTAAAGTTCACCAAGACCTCTGTCTCTCAACTTCTCTATTTGCCGCTGGTCGATGAGGAAGATGAGTTAGATGATGAAGACTCTGACCGAACAGCTCTTTTCTGTGTCCTTTCTCCTGACGCTCAGTATATCAAGAGGTCCTACATGAACGCTGAAGGAAAATTCCTCGTTGATATCATTGGTAAATTCTCATGTGCAAGACTCACTCCATCAGAGAAATTCCCTTATATTTCTTCCATATAATGCAAGCCATTGTCTGCCGCAAGAAATACCAATTTGGTATGCTGATTTTGGACAAAATCAAGGACAGCATGAAATCCCCCAACTATGCCAGAATTATCTCCCTGCTCCTCCATGCCACAAATCCTGAAGTATTCAACTTCTCCAAAGGGACTCCACTTCACCACATGAAGAAGGTCTCCATCTCTTCAATTCAAAGATGGGATCTCAAGCTCAAGAACTCTGCCCAAGCTGCACAGGTCTCAGCAATCCCAGTAGTTCCAGCTGTAGAGGACAGGACTCCATCTCCCTCTCCTCATCATGTGGCCAGCTCCACTGGTGCACCAAGTGAGGGGGAGCCTGCTCCCTCTAGCCCAGTCAGGCAGCCCTCTCCTCAGCCAGAGATTCCATCCCTACCTCATACTCCAAAGAGTCCAGCCACTTCCTCAGATCAAGTACCTCAAGACACTCTTCTGTCCACAGCTGCTGCCATAGATGCCATGATTGCAGAGCTTACTGAAGATGTGATTCCCCCTCCTCCTCTATCTCCTCCAGCTCCAACCACTGAATATCACAAGGCCTTGTCTCCAGCACAGTCTCCTGCCCATTCTCCAGCTAGAACTCCAACACCTTCTCCAACTCCTCCAGCAGATAAGCCAGACACCATTTTTATTTCTGATGAGCCTTCTCCTGAGCCAGCTACGGCTCCTCTCAGAAACCTCGATTTCTCCATCCCCCATGATACAGAAGAATTGGATGTTGTCATTCCTACCACCAGAGCTCTCAGCTCAGTCATAATTGAAGAAATAGCTCCTTGGGTAATTCCTCCTATCCCTACTGCTGCTCCCTCTGCTGCTGCTGCTACAGTCTCCTCCTCCTCAGATTTGCTGCAACACATCTCCATTCTTCTTCAAGAACAAAGACATCATTTTGACACCTCTCTAAAGGTGGTCACTGACAAGGTCACTGCTCTTGAGACTGAGATGAGCAGAGGTTTTGCTGAAATTCAGCATAACACTGACAAGCTAAAGTACCTGTTCCAACTTGGTGGCAAAGCTCTTGACCATACTATCACTAGTGTGGGCAATGTTATGGAACAAGGTATCACCTTGGCAAACAATCAGATGGAACTAGACAAGAGGACTGAAGCCAACAAGATGAAGATCTGTGAAGAAGTTGGCATTTTCAAAGATGACACCATAGAGAAAGTATCTGTTGAAATCAGAAAGGGGGAGGGGTTGATAAAAGAACTCAAAGAACAGGTAGAAAAATCTACTGCTCAAAAGACAGATATATGGGAAGCTCATATGAAGACCATTCATGATGATGTGCTTGCCCAGATACAGAGTGTCAAATTTCACACATATGACACTGCTGTCTGGATGCACAATCTGATCTTGCCAGATCTTGCAGTTGACCCAAACATCATTCCCCATCATCTCAATCCTCTAGCCATAGATGTCACTGCCCCAGCTGTTCCTCAACAACCTACCTTCTCCCCCAGGCCTGGAGACTCAGTTGCTCCTCCAGACACTTATGTTCCAGGCTGGGAAGAAGACGATCCTGCTGATATATTCCTTCAAGCCCCTCCAGAGATCAGAATCCACAAGAAGAAAAGGAAATATGGTGAAGGTCCCTCTGCTAGCAGGACTGCTCCTTCTAAGGCCCCTGAACATGCTGAAGCCTGGTCTCCAACTTCAAAGTCTCTCATTTTGGACACACTCAGGCTGGTCATGGATCATAATGAGAACAGAAACATGCACTACAGTTCCCAGGAATGGGAGTTATATGAGAAGTTAATGCTGAAAAGAAAGATCCATGACAGAGAATTTGGGAGAAATAACCCTGCTGCTCCTCCAAGGCCTCCTAAGTACTTTCCTAAGCCTTTCAGCTACCTAAGGAGACAGCAAGAAAAGATGGATAAGCAGCAATCTCAAGCCCAAACCTAAAAGATGATGAGAAATTGAAATGACAAATTGTAGACTTGATGTTTTTGGAAACTTACATATATATATAATTCTTCATTACTGTCTAAGTATCTTTTTCATTATCCTTGCTTACCTGCTCATATTTTCTTTCTTAATTTCTTTTATGTCCATAATTCACCTTAGTGTAAAAGGTTCTGACTTCAACAAATAGAGGGAGATTGTTGGGTATTTCATCCACATGAACCCAGATTTGATGAAGTCACCCTGGAACTAAGATGAATTAAGTTGTATTTGATGCTTGGTTTGAGCTATATGTTTGCAGGAATTTCACTGGGAAGTGTAGACCAATGTCAGCTCACAGTGGGTCACCAAACACAGGAACTGTGCAATGTAATCCCTCATTGCATATTCCAAGGTGTTGACTCATATGTGGTCTCTCTATTGGGATACACTTCATATTCAAGCTATTGGACTATGGGAAAGGTATTGGAAGTTGGCTACCCTAGAAGAATCAGCTTTTCCAACATCAGAAATTTTCTAAGTGTTTTACTCGAGTAGAGCTTTCACCTACTCGAGTAGTCTGGGTATAATTTACTCGAGTAAAGGAACCTTGTACTCGAGTAGACATAGTCATATACTCGAGTAGCTAAGTCACCTACTCGAGTAGACCAAGTCATATACTCGAGTAGCATGCTTATATACTCGAGTAGATTACTCTTTATACCCGAGTACTAAAGGGTTTCCTCATCTAAACTTCTCTAAATCATATACTCGAGTAAGTATACTCATATACTCGAGTAAGTATACTCACATACTCGAGTAGATAGAAACATACTCGAGTAGTTCATTTTACCTACTCGAGTAGTTCATGTGTCACCCGTGTACCTTGTTATTTCCCTACTCCAGAATTTTTTCTAAGTCTTTTACTCGAGTAGAACCTTCACCTACTCGAGTAGATTACTTCCTCTCGAGTAGTTAGTTCAACTACTCGAGTAGTTGCCAGCAGACCTCTTCAGAATTTTTCTAAGTTTTCCACTCGAGTAGTACTTCTTGTACTCGAGTAGGTTATGTAATATACTCGAGTAGCTCTTCCAGTACTCGAGTAGATCCTCTATATACTCGAGTAGGTCTCTACACATACTCGAGTAGCTCTGTCTGCTTACTCGAGTAGTTGATCTCTAATACTCGAGTAGTCTTTATATACATACCCGAGTATGTTCCTCATCATATACTCGAGTAGTTATTCAACTACTCGAGTAGTTATTGACTTATTCGTGTAGTTGGCTGAATCTTTCCTAAATTTTGCTAAGTCATTTTTCTGACGGGATTTTTCAAATCACGCGACATGATTGGTCCACGTGTACATCATTATGACCGATTATGACCGTTAGTCTCTCCTATATAAGGTCTTATCAGAAAATAACAAACCCTAAGTATTCTCCAAGTTTTCTTGTCACTCTATTTCGAGAAATATTCTTCAGCCGACTCCTCTCTGATTTTCGCGAATCGGAAGCCGCCGCCGCCGCCTTCTTCTCCGGCCAAAGCTTCTACTTTCAGAGGACTATTCTGAAGAGAGTTACAGATCGAGATCGACTTCGCTGATCATCTTCTCTCTCGATTTCTGTAAAAGAGAGTAAATCCAGATCGAAGCCGAGAACTTCTTGACCGATTTCTGAAAGTGCTACAAAGTTGAAAAGAAGAAGATCCTGGCCGTTTCATCAAGATCTGAGTGATTTACTGTTTGTATTCTTATAAACACTTTATTAATCTTGTAGGAGAAATCTTCTCCGAGTGTAGGAGTTTTTCTTTACTCCGAGTTTGTAGGAAGTGTTATCTTCCGAGGTGTAGATCCCCTTGTGTGGATCGAGTTTGTAGGAACTTTGTTCCGAGGGTAGGATCGATTTTTGATCCGAGATAGTGGAGTAGCCGAGTCTAGTTGATTACTAGATCGGTGAGGGAAAGTGGATGTACCCAAGGTTGGGGAACCACTATACATCTTGTGTCGTCTGTGATATTGGTAGATATTTCTGTGCTGTGCTCTAATTATTTTCTATTCCGCAAAAGACGCACAAACCACATATTCACCCCCCTCTAGGTGATTTAGGTCGACAACAGTTTTCTTTCAAAGTCATTAGGTTCAACCTTCATGGACCAGCTAGCAGAAGACTTCAGGAGACTCAAGATTTAGAAGAAATTCAAGTTTAAAATTATCAGTTCGAAAATCTTCAAACTCAGCTCGACGATCATCAATCACAGATCGACGAACTCAGAGTTAATTATTTGAGTTGAGCTCGACGATATTCGAGCTCAGATCGACGAAGTCTGGAGTTCAGCTTCAACAGATTCTTTCCAGTTTACTTTTCGCTGAACTCAGCTCGACGAAGACAGATTCTATGCTCGATGAACTTGGACCACAGAATTGGCAAGCTATTTCTAGAATGCAGTTTGTTGAGCTCAGGTCGACATACAGGATTTCTCAGCTCGACAAACTTGGATCTCCGGTCGACGAAATCTGTTTAGAGCTCGACGATTTCTATCCAGTGCCAGACTTAGAGTTTTTTCCTTATTTTCTTTCCTTATTCCATATATTATTTAGTAGTGATTTCCTGAGTAATTAATGCACATATTATCTTGAATATAGCTGTTATTGGCAGCATTAATTATGGTTTTCATCAGGTTTAATTACTTGCTTAATTTATTGGGACAGTTGGGGAACTCATTAAAGACAATATTCTCCAGCCGTATTTCATTCTCCAGGCAATCAATAATCAATACATGGAATTCAAAATTCAAAGAAGAATTCGACAGAGAATATAAAAAAGATTTTTCTCTTTTCAGATAAAAAAACAAGGAAGGAATACACAGAACAACCAAGAAATGATACAGAGAAGAATTACATAAACAAACAGAAACATACCTGCTTTTTCTATGTGTAGAAAACAATCTATTTTCTCCTTGCTCTTACTGAAGCCTGAAGAACAACAACAAAAAAAAGATCAAGAGTCTTCTTCAACTTCTACTCCAGGAACATTCAAGGACAACAACTTTCAATCAGTCAGAAAGTTCCTGGACATCATTTCTAGACAAGGCTGAAGACCTACACCCTGAGCAAGGCTCCAAGTGATTTCAGAAGGATTCTTGACAACATCAATCCACTAGTCTTCTCTATTGATTAGAGAAAGAGAAGACACCATCACCTCTCTCACCTCTTGTACAAAGGGTTTATTAACTCCCTTCAACAGTTTATTCTTGGTTTTTGGGCACCTGATCAAAAGCTCAAAGGGTTGTGAGATCTCCCTAAAAATAGATCTTGTGGTGGCAGTCACCTGATTAAAAACCTGCTAGTGGATTCCTACCAGGGTGGTAGAAGAGTGGATGTACCCAGTTTGGGGAACCACTATAAAATTCTTGTGTCGTCTGGTTGATCATTTTCTGTGTTGTTCTTACTTTGATGTGATAGTTTAGCTTAGTTTATATTTTCTATTACTACTATTGGTATCACCTACTTTACTCTGATAATATTTAGAAAATCTAAAAATTTTAATTACTCTGTTCACCCCCCTCTAGAGTAAATCAGATCTATCCCCTTCTTTCACCACCAATATTGTCGAAGATTCAACTCTTTCTGGGTAAAGATGTATTTGAGGCTCTTATGGTCGGAGAAGATTTCGCACCTTACTCCGTACAGGTAGTACCTCCAAATCTTGAGGGTGACGACGATGACGCCCAACTCCAGGTCATGGGCCGCGTAGTTCAGCTCATGTGGCTTTTGCTGGCGAGAAGCATATGCCACTACCTTACCATGCTGCACTAAAACAGTTCCTATTCCTTCAGGGATGCATCTGCATATATCTGAAATCCTTCGGTTCCTGAAGGGATCGTAAGGATCGGGGCAGAGGTTAGCCGTTTCTTTAGCTCTATGAATGCAACCTCGCATTCTGGCATCCACCAGTACGTAACATCCTTCCTGGTTAGGGCGGTGAGGGGTTGTGCAATCTTAGAGAATCCTTCCATAAATTTTCAGTAGTAACCAGCAAGACCGGGAAAACTTTGAATATCTGCTGCCAACTTAAGAGGCGACCAGTTCTGAACCGCTTGGATTTTGGCTTGATCTACCGCCACACCATTTTTGTTGACAGTATGCCCCAAAAATCCAACTTCTTCTAACCAGAATTCGCACTTTCTGAATTGGCGAAGAGAGAGTGCTCCTGAAGTTTAAGTAATACCATCCACAGATGTCTTGAATGATCGGCCTTGGTCTTTGAGTCGATCAAGATGTCATCGATGAAGACAATTATGAAGAGATCTAGAAAGGTCTCGAACACCTTATTCATCAGAGTCATAAAGGCGGAGGGGGCATTGGTGAGCCCAAATAGCATTACCATAAACTTGTATAGTCCATAGCGGGAACTAAAGGCAGTTTTTGGGAATATCCTCCTCCCGGACCCAAAGCTGATAGTAGCCAGATTTTAGGTCCATCTTGGAGAATACGGATGCACCTTAGAGTTGGTCAAACAACTCGTCGATCTTTGGGAACGTATTCTGTATGGTACTCTTGTTTAGCTCTATGTAGTCTATGCATAAGCGCATTGTCCCTTCCTTTTTTTACAAACAACACAGGGGCTCCCCATGACGAGGAACTTGGGTGGGCAAATCTTGCATCTATCAATTCTTGAAGCTAGATCTTCAACTCAGCCAATTCCTTGGGGGCCATCCGATAAGGTGCTCGGGACATTTGCCGAGCTCCGGACACGAGCTCTATCTGGAAATTGACTTCTCATTGTGGGGGAAAACCTAGGAGGGACTCTGGAAACACATCTGGAAAATCTCGTACCACCGGCACCTCGGCGAGTACTTAATTCTTATTCTCCATTTCGAAGTAGATAAGAAATACTTTGTCTTAATGCCAGACTGACCTTACAATCTAAGCGCGGGTCAAAACGATACGAGAGATGGAGGGTATATCTGCCAGCGTAACGACCTATCCATCAGGGTTTTGATGCTTGACCTCTCGGGTTGAACAGTTTATTTGGGACTTATGATCGGCCATCCAATCCATTCTTAGTATGAGGTCGAATCTGGTTATTGCTATGATCGTCGCGTAAATCTCGAATTCCACATCCCTTATGACGGCCTGGAATGAGAATTTTTCCGTAGATGACATATCTGATCCGTCTGGTAGACGAATACGTATAGACAGTCCAGACGAGCGGACGATATTTTCCTTGGACACAATAAAGTCCTGAGATAAAAAGGAGTGTGTTTCTCCAATATCAAAGAGAGTTTTTGCAGGGTCTCCTTCTACTAGAAGTAGTCCTGAAGAACTATACATATACATATCATAAAACATATACCTGATATGAATATATATACATGCGCAAAGGCTAATACATAGGTAGTAATATCTGATGTATCTCTATCATCTAAGATAAATACTTATCACTACATTGAGGGTTGGTCCATGCTGGAGGTCTAAGGCATAAGCCTCCAAGGGTGCTGCACAGCCCTGCTGACCTCTCCTACTGGCTCTACCTCTAAGGCCTCTTTGGCCCTATTCTCGTGTCGCCTGTCCTCCCTGAACAGCTCCTAATCCTGGTCTTCCTACTGCCTGTGGGCAGAAGGCCCTCATATGTCCCGGCTGCTTGCACAGAAAGCAGTTCCTAGTAAAGGGAACATCTCATCAGGCTATCAGCATTGGCTGTAGTACTGGAGTTGGCATGGGCTCCTGCTGCGGTGCTGGCGGTGCTGGTGGGTACCTATATGGTTGTATGCGCTGTCTATGTCTGCGGTCTCTCTCCTATCAGCGGGGAGCTACTCCTCTATCTCGTCCCTGACCTATGGGGACCTCAACCTATCCTCGGCGCTGCTGGGCTACCATCCTCTGATCTAATTCTAACGATGTGGCTTGAGTCGCTATGGTGTGGAAGGTGGACTGAGAGATCATAATCAAGGCCTGCCTCAGGTTATCTCGCAAGCCTCGGTAGAAGCGAGCAGCTCTATCTCTGTCTGTGGCTGATAAGTTCCCAGCAAAACATATCAAGTGGATGAACTCTCTCTAGTAATCTGGCTCCGTCTGGTCACCCTGTCGGATGTGCAAGAACCTCTCCTACAGCGCAGCTCGGTCGGTGTCCGTGATGAAGTGCTCTAGAAAGGCCTCTGAGAACTCCCCCCCCCCCCTAGGATCGTGCTCAACAGTCATCCTCTGAACGTCAAGCGGCTGGCCGCTCTCCACCAGTCTCTACCATATCCTTCTAACAAAGTCACCACTAGTGACACTACAGCTATTGTCGGGCACATCATTCCTACTAACAGCTCCTCAACGCGCTCAACCCACTCCTCTACATGTATGGCATCTCTGTGCCTCTGAAGGTAGGAGGCCTTAGCCCCGGAAGGTCGTTAGTAAGTCAGTGGGTACCACCAACTGCTATGGTGGCTGCGCCAAAACTGCTCGGAACGTCGCTAAAATAGTTGTCAACGTCCTCCCCAAGTCTATCTCGGCGAACGGTACAAATGGAGGAGCAACCGTGTCTGGGGGTGGGGTGGCAGGGACATATCCTCTGGAGGAGGATCTCATGCTACTGGACTCCAATATCTAGAGAAGTAAGAGGAAACAAATGTCATTATTTTGCAAAAATAGGGGAAATTTACAAAAGACTAACAAAGCAGAAACGAAGGTGCGTGGGTGTGCTATTATATAGTCAAGAATTCCTAAGCCTCTACTCTAGGGTCCATCGGGCTTCCGCTGCATGGTTCATCCTGAACCAAGGAATGAAGCGAGGAGAGATGGATCATAAGACTACTCCACAAGGACAGATCGTGATCGCTCTGATCCATTTGTAAGACCACCCCCAAACCTTTGCCCGGGTCGGGCTGGAGGGGATCTTACTTGCCCAAGACGTCCACCCAGTGCTCCTTAAGGGTAATACCCTACACTACTAAGCATTAGTTCGTCGCCTTGCTCGGCTTGAATCACAATATTCACATCACACAAAGTATTGCGGAAGCATTAACAGAGAACACATCAAATATATAATAATATATATTTAAACAGGAAGCACAAAAGGACATAGCCACTGTTTGTACATGGAACCTGTAGGCTATAATAGTACTACAACTAGTAACTCCTCTCTCTCTCAACTCGACTCATTAGTACTCACGTCTTGAAACTCAGGCAACGATGGGGATGCATCTGCTTGGGTAGTCCTAACTGCTAGAGTGTCGTCATGTAGTGACAAATCCCTATGGTGCTTCATCTCCTATGAATGGTTATTAAGATAATTGTTAGTCACAGAGCTAAGTGAAATCAAATCTCCTCCACGGATCCATATCCTGGGGATGAGCGCATGCTCCTAACAAATAAGATAGCTGAAGCAAGAGAGGGTAAGCACATCATTTCATAAATGAGCTAGGAGCAATCAAAAGTATAACATGATATAACTAGACTAACAGCAGTAATATACATCAGTTATATTATAGGCTCCACTAGCACATCAGCATAGTAGGTATTCAAACCTGAACGATCTTTGCAGTCCTTCAAGTCGCGCACACATTATAGGCATTCATAGTTGCACACACTGCATGCATTCACAGCCGCGCACACACTGAAGGCATTCACAGTCGCGCACACATTGCAGGAATTCGTAGCTGCACACAATATCCTATGTCGACATAGTATGGACCGCTTCTTTTCAAGCAGGGTAGCGAGCCTCGCGACCCTCACCGATGTGGTCGTCGATGATAGTGGTCAGTCCTGCCACATCTGGGGGGGCGAGCGTAATACATAGCCCAGGCCCATATATAAATCTCCGTGTACACTTGGATTTGAGCGACATCCGGTGATTCAACATTTTGGCCAACCAACGGAGGAAACCCAATGGGGAAGAAAACATAATGGTCGTTCACCAGTGGTACTCATCTCCTAGTCGCCTTGAGTCGTCGAACTTCCCGCACTTGTACGAACGTTCTGCGGAAGTGACTGACCCGCCATAATTTATCGCAAGCAATTTACAGGCAATCAAAATAATCAATTTCACTAGCATGCAATAGGTCGGTGGCGGCTTGCCCTACTATGCTTTAAATAATTCGGGCAAACGACACATGGCTCGAATTTTGACAAGGAGTGTGAGAACGCTTTATTTATGGCTAACTTATGAGGAATATCTCAAATCCTGTTATGTCTAACTAAGGCTCAACCTATCAAATCACTGTCCGTCAGGGCAGGACCCGTGCTTAGAATATTAAATTGCAGAACAAAGTGCGGTAATAAAACTGCTGTTAGTATAAGCTGTAGAATTGAAATGCTATAAAGAAATAGGACCAGTAGGACACTGGAGTAGTACTGAACTGAAAGTAAGTACTGAAAGGAACTGGACCAATATGAGACTGGAATAATACTTAAAAGAAATGAACTGAACTGAAAGTAAATAGCTAGTACCAGTACGAGACTGGAGTACTGAAAAGAAAGTACTGAACTGAAATGAATGAATAAACTGTACCAGTACGAGACTAGAATAAAACATAAAGAAAATGGTTAGTAGTCCAATCACTCCATTTAAGAGGCTTCAATTCTATCTTCATTCTTAGGAGGTTTAGTTCAGTTCCATCTCCATTCTCAGGAAGTTGAGTTCAGTTCCATCTCTGTTCTCAGGAGGTTTAGTTCAGTTCGATCTCCGTTCACATGAGATTTAGTTCAGTTCGATCTCCATTCTCAAGAGGTTTAGTTTAGTTGCACCATTTAATATTGTGGCTTAATCGTTCTTGAAGAATTTGTTATGGGTTACACCTTTATTATTCGCCTAGCATGATTTCCCGTATTTTCATTTTTCCAACCTTGCCAAGTTATTCGAGAGCTTTATAACGGATAAAGATGAGGCGCTCAGTAGTTCCACGAAAACCTCAGAATGCTTAGAGCTTGGGCATTATCCTCATACACTCTCGTTGGAAAAATAATTTGAACATATTATTAAACACAAAAGGATGTCCGCGCGCTCCAATTTTTATTTTGGGAAAATCGGACGCATTAATTTTCGAGCGCAACCCAAGGCTTCAATTAAATTGGAAAAACTCCAATTTTTCTCCCAATTTTCCCAAATTTTAACACAGCCCTTAGGGGGCCTGAAATGAGCACACAATTTTTCTCAAAATTTTTTGATCAGTTTTGGGCCTCTAATTGGGCCATTTAAAACTCATTTGGGCTTTTTAAAAATACCAAAATAATTCCAAAAATTCTCAAAAATTTTGTGGAGGAAGCCCTTATCAATGAGAACAACTTTCATGTTCAAAACTTTTTTTCTAAAAACCTAGATTCTTTTATAAAAATTTATACAAAGTTCTGATCAAAATTTGGTCTGCATATAGCAGATCTAAGCTTGATCCTGCGGCCAGGATCGCGCCAGAAAGGGAAATCCGCCAACATTTGCCCACAGCGGATCGGCCACTGATCTGATGTGGGGGGTACAAAAGAGGAGCCAGGGGAGGCAATTAAGGCTATCACAGTAGTTCATCCATGTGATGAACGAAGGTGATCTCTCCCGCCAGAGAAGAAGGCGGTTGTAACGCCCTCGATTTTTAGATAATTTTATTTGAATGCGCATCATCATATTTATGACGTTGTGGCGTTACTTTTAACGTCGAGTTGACGGCGCAATATCGTTAAGGAATTTTCGCATAGATGCGGTCGAGTCGGCCGAATTCTTGTTGTAATGGGAAAATTTTGCATTTGGAATTTAAGTTATGTAATTTTGGACTTGCTCGTCAAGTTTCATCGCGATCCGAGCGATACTCGGGCCTCCGCGTTTTTCCGAAGTTTTGTGAAATTTATATTCGTCGTAAACTTTGAAAATTTATATCTCGAGAATGGCTCGTCGTATTTTGGTTTTGACTTCTCTGTTGTGTTCGTAGCGTCAGTGTTCTCCTACGGTGTGAATTTCGTTTGATTCGGCGCGCGTTCGGTCCTCCGTTTTGAACTCGTGTTTTTCTTATTCAATAATATATAAATATAATTATTTTAATATTAAAGTACTATTCAAAAATGAAAAGTACTATTCATTCATATAGTTTGATAAAAAGGATATATTTGCAAAAAATTGTTCTTCGTGCAATTTTTTTTTTCTGATCTACAGTTATTTCACTCGAGAACTCTTGTAAGCCTCTCGAGTGATGCCTTTTGTATACTCGAGTGGTGCCTTCTGTATACCCGGGTGATGCCTTCTGTATACTCGAGTGGTGCCTTTTGTATACCCAAGTGATGCCTTCTGTATACTCGAGTGATATCTGGATCTACTCGATTAAATTGTTCTGCTCTCGAGTGCTGCTTCTACTCCTACTCGAGTGATTATTCTCCTGCTCTAGTGATTATTCTGGATCTACTCGAGTAAATTGTTCTGCTCTCGAGTGCTGCTTCTACTCCTACTCGAGTGATTATTCTCCTACTCGAGTGATTATTCTGGACCTACTCGAGTGATTATTCTGCTACTCAAGTGATATTTTTAGTACTCGAGTAAATTTTTTTACCTCTCGAGTACTGCTTTCCTATCTCTCGAGTAGCCTGTTTTTTACCTCTTGAGTACCCGTAAACTTGTTCTTGTGTAGTCCGTTGCAATTAGCGTTCGGGAGCCTTTTTGAGGGTCAAAATAATGTCGTATGGAAAAATGGTTAACATGAAATTTGTTTGTCTCGCCGAGATCTACAACTTTCATGTTGGGTACGTTTCGATTTAAATCCATCTGAAACCTCTATTCTCATTTTTAGCGCACCCGCTCGTAAATAGTCCGTTTTTAAACAATACTTTTTATAATATATATATATATATATATATATATATATATATATATATATATATATATATATATATATATATATATATATATATATATATATATATATATATACACTCTTATAACTTAGGGTAATTAGAGAAAAAAACTTCATATTCTCCAAAATTCTGAACCGAACCAGAGAGACATAGGCGAGAGAGAGGAAGTCGTTCGTGAATCTTCCGGTGGCCGCTGACGGTGCTCCGGTGCTCGAAATCTCAACCGAATATAGATCTGGAAAGCTCTCGTC
Organism: Platanthera guangdongensis; assembly: GCA_039583875.1. Lineage (NCBI taxonomy): Eukaryota > Viridiplantae > Streptophyta > Magnoliopsida > Asparagales > Orchidaceae > Platanthera > Platanthera guangdongensis. The sequence goes on along the minus strand of CM077153.1, from coordinate 54,298,180 downwards.
GAGAGCTACGCCATCGTGGTAAAATTTTCCCTATTTCTTGAAATTTCTCGTTAGGGTTTTTTGGCCCAAACCTCTATTTCGGCCATTTTTGTCTAGATTTCAACTTCCCCCATCTTCTTTCGCCACGATCTGCGACGTGGAGTGAATTGGAGAACTTTTCCGGTAAAACCAAGGCAAGTGGTGGTTTCCCCTCGTTTCTCCTTGTCTGATTTGATGGTAACGACTAAGTTTTTATGTTCTTTAAAAATTTTCTGCACTTGTCTTCCAATTTATTGCTATGATTAATCTTCTTGATGATCACTCGATGTTGTAAGATTTTGTCATGATGAACTCGATCTTGTCAGGTTATGTTAAATCGTTCTTAAAGTGTCTTATTGATGGCTTTAAATGTCTTATCTATCGTTATTGAAAGTATTAGAGTTTATCTAGGATTGTAAATTGTTCCTAAAGGTTGATCAACCATGTCTTGAATCTAGAAATATCAAATATAATCTGACGTGCAAAATCTCAAGATATATGTGGTGGTTTTTTTGTGGGTTTTCTTGATTGCGAGAGTTAGTGGACGAAACCACCTCCGTAATGTTCGATGCCTTTATTAGTACCTTGTGGAAGTCTACCAGGTTTTTGGGCGTCTGTAGTGTATGGTGGAAAGTATGAGACTCCCTCGTAGTTAAACAGATTTTTTATTCGCGAGGGTGTGTCCAGTTGAGTGACCACCTCGCCCGTGTTTTTGGGTAGAGTCGACCACAGGTGCCTAATAAAGGTTTTGTATTACTTCCTTATGATTTATTCATGTTGTCACCTTATAACCTCGTGTGTCTGGTGTACTCTTGTTGTACGTAATGAAGCATGTAAGAGTTCTTTTCCTGTTGATGTCTTGTTTCTTTTTGTACTTTACTTCAGTGCTTTTGGTCTTGGGTTGGTACCCCCTTTTGACCTTTATTTATTTTGACTTATTTTTTTCTATCACCATTTGTACCTTCTTGCTGAGGTGTTTTGTCTATGGAATGCCTCAGGTTCAGAGCAGTAGCAGATAACAGAGCTGATTTTGGAGTTTCTGGGCGGCAGTGTTGGTCGTGGTTGTTGCCTCGTCTTACCGAGGTAATTTGTTGCTTACTTTGTTTTACTGGTTCAGACATACTTTTCTGTATGTGGGTTCGTGTCAGTTTGTTGACGCACACAAGATTGTTATTTATGGATACTTGCTAGCTGCTTAGTTCTCTATATATGGATGTGGATTACTTGCTCTCTGGGAGGATTTATGCTAGGAATGCATGTTAGGTATTTTCAAGTATAAAATCTACTACTATTACTTCATGTATTGCATGATTTAAAACTCTAACTTGTTATATTTAGCGATTGTAAAAGCTATCTTTACTACTATTATAAATTTAGGTCTTGCATATCATGAGATGTTTTTTGGGGATATTTATACTCATGTAGGTGGTTGGAGTCAATCTAAACAAGTATCTTTCGTAGAGTATAATTATATTTTGATTTGTGTACTAGATGAGCCATTAAGTCGAGGGATACGACTAACTACTGCACTTAAATTGATTTTTACCTTAAAATAACTTAAAAGATCTTTCTTCTTGATTAAGTAGATGTTTGTTTGAGCGTCTGCAGTTATCCCCTGCTGACGTGGCATCATGACGCGCATTTTCCCTTACTTTGATAAGTTCTTTTATGCGATGAAAATGCGGGTTGTGACAGCGGTAGCCCTCTACCATCGTCGGCCGGCAACTATCGGATGTCGGTGCCACCCCCAATCGACTTGTCGGTGGCCAGCGAGTCTCTGAGTCGTGGTCTGGCGACCTGCCGCCACAGACCATCACCTGAATTCGATACCCTGAGAGCAGGGTGGCGATGGCTCTGCTCCAAGCGGCCCTGCACCACCCTGCCTCCAATATTTAACTCGGCCACTAAACCACCCTCGGCCGGCCCGCCGTGGCCAGGGCTCCTCTCCGGCTGTGGCCCGACAACCTTCCACCGCCGGCCGCCGCCGGAGTAAAAATTAAGAAAAATTTCTGCTTCATGGGTACCACCGAAATGGCATTTTCTAGTGGCACCTCGGCCTCCCACCGTCAGGGAAAGGTATCCTTGATAGATTATCCCCACCCTAGTGCCTCCACTGACACTGGGAGAGGCTAGTCTCCTACAGCCAGCACCCGACCTGGAGCTTAGTGTTGAAGTTGGTGACCGGGCGGTCTGTCTTGGCGGGTTGAAGACCGCGCGGTCTGGCGGTTTGACTCGCCGGCTTGTAAACCGGGGGGTCTAGCGATCTTCACAGGCGACCTCTCTGCTTCTCTTGTTGTAGCCGTGCGGTTAGTCCTTCTGTCTAACCGCGCGGCTTGTGCGGTTTACTTGTACAGTCCGCTTAGCTTGTAAATTTTTAGTCACACATCTCTTATTTGTATTCTCTCATCTCTCCTCCATTCTATATAAGGGAGGGCATACCTTTGTAATAGTTATCTTTTTTGGATAATAAAGTTTCAATTATTCAAAAGCTTATCCGCTTGTTCTCTACTTTTCGCTTCTTTTCGCTACTTTCTAACATGGTATCAGAGCACACGGTCATTTCCTCCTGATTCTGTGCGCTCTCTGTTGTTCGCGGCTTGTTTTCCGCGTTCTGCGACTTGATTCGCGGCTTGCCTTCTCTTCTGTCCGCGCGGCTTGTTTCTATCCGCGCGGCTTGTTTCTGTCCGCTGCCCTGTTCGCGCGGCTTGCTTCTTCTTGGTTCTCTTGTCCTACTGCTATTCGTCGCAGCGACCTATTTCCTTGTCGCCGCGCTCCTTGTTCTTTCTTGCCTCTCCGACTTCCTAGTCGTTGCGGCCTTGTCTCTACCCGCTGCGGACTTCTTCTCCCTGTCCGCTTCTGCTTTCCCCTTTTCCACTTGTCTCTATACTCGCGGTTTGCTGCTGTGATCTGCCTGACCGTGCGGGTTGTTCCTATCTCACCTGCATCTTGGTCGCGGTCACCTGCTCTTCTCCTCTCTTCTGTTCGCTCGGCCTTTTCAGTCCGCGCGACCTCTTCCCCGCTGTACCTTGTTCTGCTTCCTAGCCGCTCGTGTTCGCGCGGCTTCTTCCCTTTAACCCGCTAGGGTTTCACGCGGGTTGCTACCCTTTCCTCTCCCCGCGCCTTTCTCTCTGTTCGCGCGGTTTCTCCCTTGTTTGAGCGGCCTCTCTGCCTTTCTTCCTTTAGCCGCTCCTGCTTGTTAGTCGCCGCGACCTCCTGATTCAGTCGCGCGGCTTGTGCTCTGCACCTTGGTCGTGGCCCTTCTTGCCGCTGGTGTGCTGACACCGAGACCGCTGCAGTTTCTTCTTCCTCCCTTCATGGCTTTCATATCCTCCTCCAAGCCGTTCGCCTCGGTTGTCACGTCTTCTGGTCGTGCACACGTTGCTACTCAGGGCAAATGGCTGATCGACACTGGTGCTACGAATCATATGACCGGCCATCTCCCGTGTTTCTCTCTCCTAGAAAAACATGCTCGCTTGCCCCCGGTTATTCTCGCTGACGGCTCTTCATCACCAGTCCATGGAACAGGGATAGTTCATGTCACTCCGTCTCTTCACTTGGCGGATACTCTATATGTGCCCCAGTTCCCGTGCAACTTATTATCTGTTACCTCTCTTTGCAAGCAATTACAGTGTTCCGTCACATTTACTTCTACTTCTTGCTCTTTTCAGGATCCGGACTCCCAACGGACGATTGCTACTGGGACTGAGAGTGGCGGCTTATACTTCCTGGATAACATTTCTGCTTTTTCCACCTTCTCCTCCACCTCCACAGATCTTCTCCAATGGCATCTCCGCCTTGGTCATGCTCCTCCCCGTCTTCTTCGTCAACTTCTGCCCCACCTTCCTCCCCAAAGTCCTCCGCTCAACTGTGAGGCCTGTCAGCTTGGCAAGCATCACCGCTCCTCCTTCCCTCCAAAGCACGTTTGTAGCTCTACCCGTCTGTTTGATCTTATCCACTCTGATATCTGGGGTCCTTCTCCTACACTTACCATTGGTCGGGGTAGTTCCTATTTTGTCACGTTCATTGATGATTTCTCGCGCTGTACGTGGGTGTATCTATTAAAAGATCGCTCCGAATTATTCTCTGTCTGGACATCCTTCTATCTCATGATCAAAACTCAGTTTGGTGTTTCTATCCAAGTTTTTCTCTCTGATAATGCCCAAGAATATCTCAGTCGTGACTTATCTACATTCTGCATGCAAAATGGGATTCTTCATCAAACTAGTTGTGTCTATACTTCACAACAAAATGGTGTGGCCGAACGCAAAAACCGTCACCTCCTCGATGTCACTCGCACCTTGATGACCCAGATGCATGTTCCTCGCTCCTATTGGGGCTATGCTGTTCTCCTTGCCTGCTACCTCATCAATCGCATTCTCTCCACGGTTCTCCACAGCCAAACCCTGTTCTCCATTTTGTATCCGGGCAAGGAGCCGTTTCCTCTTCCTCTCCAAATCTTTGGATGCACTGCCTTTGTGCATACCCCTTCTGCCACCCGTGATAAGCTCTCCCCTCGCTCCACCAAATGTGTCTTTATTGGCTACTCCACCACTCAGAAAGGCTACTGTTGCTTTGATCCCATCCTTCGTAAGCAGTTCGTCTCTGCTGACGTCACCTTCTTCGAGAATACCTCCTACTTCTCGGATGACTCCTCTCCTCTTCTCCCCGCTTCTGATGCTCCTGCCGTTCCCTTCGTTCCCTCACCTCCTACTACACCGTCTCCACCCCCTCCTCTTCCTCCACCTCTCTCTCTCCCTTCTCCACCACCCTCTCCCTCATCTCCGCTGTCGTCGCTCTCTTCTCCCGGGCCAGCTTTCTCTACCACGGATGCTCCGGATGCCGCGGGCCCGGCTGACCTGGATCTTCCTATAGCTCTTCGCAAAGGGGTGCGGACGTGTACCCTACACCCCCTTGCTGCTGTTGTTTCCTATGATCGTCTTACCCCTTCTCGCAGGGCATTTGCACTGGCTATCTCTACCACTGCCACACCTCGCTCCTATCAGGAGGCTCTTGCTATTCCTCACTGGAAGATGGCCATGGATGAGGAAATGGCGACCCTCACTGAGCGGGGTACCTGGACTCTCGTTCCTCCTCCCTTCGGTACTAATGTTGTTGGTTGTCGCTGGGTCTTTGTGGTCAAATTTAGCCCAGACGGCACTGTGGATCGGTATAAGGCTCGCCTTGTTGCTAAGGGCTTTACTCAGACCTATGGGGTTGATTACTTTGACACCTTCTCCCCTGTGGCTCGTCTCAGCACTATCCGGGTTCTTCTCTCTGTGGCCGTCAATCGGGATTGGTCGATTTCTCAGCTGGACGTCAAGAATGCCTTCCTTTATGGTGATCTTCATGAGGCCGTTTACATGGAGCAACCTCCTGGGTATGTTGCTCAGGGGGAGACACGAGTATGCCGGCTGCAGAAGGCAATTTATGGCCTCAAGCAGAGTCCTCGAGCTTGGTTTGACAAGTTCAGCGGCATTGTGGCGGCTGTTGGTTTTGTGCGAAGCTCTGCTGATCACTCTCTCTTTATTCGCAAAACTCCTTCTGGGCTGATTGTTCTTGCTGTGTACGTCGATGATATTCTTCTCACTGGCGATGACCAGGAAGGGGTAGCCCTGACAAAGCGACATCTTCGCCAACATCTGATCACTAAAGATATGGGCTCTCCAAAGTACTTTCTGGGGATCGAACTCTCTCGGAAGCCCGACTCCTTAGTTCTCTCTCAGCGTAAGTATGCCCTTGATCTTTTAAAAGAGGCAGGATTAACTGGAGCAAAACCTGCCCGATGTCCCATGGCTACTGGGGAGGACAAAACCTGGACAGATGATTCGCCTCCTCTTTCAGATAGTTCGCGGTACAGGCATCTGGTTGGTAAGCTCATATATCTCACAGTGACCAGACCCGACATTTCCTATGCTGTGGGCAAGGTGAGTCAATTCATGCAAGCGCCTAGGGAGTGTCATCTACAGTCCGCCTTGCGGATCTTGGAGTATGTCAAAGCAGCACCTGGGAAAGGATTACTTTTTCAGAAGAATGGTCATCTGAGGATTGAAGCCAACTCAGATGCAAGTTATGCTGATGACAAAGGGGATCGCAAGTCAACCTCAGGTTTTTGCACCTTTGTTGGGGGCAATCTGGTGAGCTGGAAGAGCAAGAAGCAGTCTGTTGCCCCCAGGTCCAGTGCAGAAGCTGAGTATCGCAGTATGGCGTCAACCACTTGTGAGTTGAAATGGTTGCGGGCTCTCATGCTAGATTTAGGAGAGATGTACAACCATCCTCTACCTATGTTCTGTGATAACAAGGCCGCCATATACATCTCCAAAAATCCGGTATTCCATGAAAGAACAAAGCACATTGAGGTTGACTGCCATTTCATTCGTGAAGATATTTTAAAAGAACAAATTTGCACTCTGTTTGTCACGTCTGATAAAGAGTTGGCTGACATCTTCACCAAGCCAGTTTCCGCCTCGTTTCTGCATGTTTGCGACAAGCTGGGCATGATTGATATATATGCTCCAGCTTGAGGGGGAGTGTTGAAGTTGGTGACCGGGCGGTCTGTCTTGGCGGGTTGAAGACCGCGCGGTCTGGCGGTTTGACTCGCCGGCTTGTAAACCGGGCGGTCTAGCGATCTTCACAGGCGACCTCTCTGCTTCTCTTGTTGTAGCCGTGCGGTTAGTCCTTCTGTCTAACCTCGCGGCTTGTGCGGTTTACTTGTACAGTCCGCTTAGCTTGTAAATTTTTAGTCTCACATCTCTTATTTGTATTCTCTCATCTCTCCTCCATTCTATATAAGGGAGGGCATACCTTTGTAATAGTTATCTTTTTTGGATAATAAAGTTTCAATTATTCAAAAGCTTATCCGCTTGTTCTCTACTTTTCGCTTCTTTTCGCTACTTTCTAACACTTAGGTTGAGTGGTGCTTGCGGCGCTCCGGCCGTCGGAAAATGCATGCATGACGTCGAAATGTTTAGGAAGGGGGAGGGAGGAAGTTTCCACCTGTGGTGGAGTAGCTAGGGAGGTACTGTCCTGAGTTGCCATTAAGGTGGTGGAGGAGAAGCTTCGGGTCGTCTGTCCCGATGAGCTAGGCCTTCGACCAGGTAGGGAGAAGAGTAGCTGAGGGGTCATGGCCTTATATAGGCAAGGGGGAGGAGTCATTTGGCTTGGGGGAGGTGTGGGATTAATCCCACTTGAGGGAGAAGGGATCTTCTTCCCTCTAGCTGGCTGGAACACATGGCACCCATCCAGGGGCCATAGTAGAGGCCACATGGCTCCATCCAAGGGGAGTGCTTGGTGGTTTGGGCCTTGGTGGGCTTTTGGGCGTAGGAAAGAGGGGAGGGGAAAGGAGGACTTTTGCCATCGGCCCATTTCACCAAGGCTTGCTAGTTTGGGTGGCCCAAGAAGTGAGAGGGGGTGGGGCCTTAGCTATTAATGAAAAGGGGGTGAACACTGTTGGAACACCCTATTACTAATTTGGGTCAGGATCACTATTTCTCTAGGAAACCAATGTTTGACCTCCTGTATAGATCAAAAGGTCACGTAGAATTGAGTCTAAGGGATAGAAGTCTAAGTTTGAAAGCTGCCCTCAAGACCCAGAATCTTTCAATTTGAGACTAAGTCATATCGTCGAGCTCGGCACGACGAGTCGTCGAACTCCGATCGACGATCGTCTAGCTCAACTTCGACAAATCGTCGAACTCCATTCGACGATCGCTGAGCTCAACTTCCACATATCGTTGAACTCCATTCGACGATCGGTGAGCTCAGTTCGACGATCTTGACTCAGTATTGGATCTCTATCTCTGAGCTCAGTTCGACGATCTTTGAGCTCAGATCGACGATATTGTGTTGCAGTATAAGTCCAAATTACTGAGCTCAGTTCAACGATAGCAGAGCTCAGTTCGACGATTTTCTGATAACTTCAAGGATTTTCAAGATTCAAATTCAGATCAGTTAAGGATTTATTCTGCAATTAATTCAGAAGATTTTCTAGCCGTTTTCATTTATTTCTGGACCAAGTTTCAAGGGATTTTAAAGGAATGTTTCTTTGGACTTTCCTCCAGAAGACATTTTGCAATTAAGGATGCAATTAATGCAGGCCAACGGCTATTCTTGACAGAGGATATTTTTTCCATTCAGTACCAGAGAATAAAAGATAAGAATTTTTGAATCTCTCAGAGACAGATATCAATAATCCTCAGAACACAGACAAGAAGAGCAAGCACAAAATATTTTCTGTCTCAAAGAATTCTCTGAAGAACACACACCCAAGGAGATCAAACTTTCTGAAATCTTCTGATCTCTCTTGTCTCAAGTGTTCAAGGCCAACATCTTTCAAGACTCCAGACACCTAACATTTCAGCAGTTGCTGAAATCAAGTTTTGCTGGAGATCAACTTTTGAAGGCATATCACCCTACAGCAAAGCTTCTTTTCCTGAACATCTCAAGGACTCAGGGGGAGCTTTGACACCATCAAATCCACATAGTCTTCTCAGCTGTTTGAGAAAGAGAAGACTTCCATCACTCTCTCACCCCCATCTCTGTAAAGGGTTTCTCAAACTCCCTTCAAAAGTTTGAACTTGGTTTTTGAGCATCTTGTCAAAAGCTCATTGGTGGCAAGACACCTGATCAAAAAATCTGATTTGGTTTTTGAGCACCTTATCAAAAGCTCATTGGTGTCCAGGACACCTGAGCAACTCATCCTGTAGTGGATTCCTACCTAGGGTGGTAGAAGAGTGGATGTACCCAAGTTTAGGGGAACCACTATATTTCCTTGTGTCATCTGGTTTGCTTGTCTTTATTTTTGTTTCTGGCTGTGATTGTTCTGTGATTATTTTGTGATTAGTTTAGTTCTGTGATTAGATTTATTAACTGCTTCCCTGCTCACTCAGATTACAACAATTGTTGTAAAAAGTTTTCAAGCACCATATACTCTATTCACCCCCCTCTAGAGTATATCAGATCTAGCTGCACTTTCAAACACCTCTTTAAAAAAAATCAAAAATTGACTTTTAGGAAGGTCTGACTAAAGTCAACCCTAGGGTGGGTCCCCCTTGCTGGTCAAAGTCAAAATAGATCCATGTCATTGGGAGTTGGGTCAAAGTTGGAGTGTCGAGTTATAATTTGTGTGCAAGCTTTTCAGTGCACAATTATGCTTGATTTGAGCACATGTTGACTACTCGTATTTGAAATTGACCAGGACATACTCGGTTGACGTCATATTAACCATACGAGTCTAATGTCACTGACCGAGGTCGAATCAGAGTTCATTTGCTAATTATTCAAAATCTGGGCGCCGCAACACGGTAAAACGGTCAAATTGCATATATTCGTCATTAGACTTCGAATTGTGACACAATAAGTTCCAGTGGGTTCGTATTGACTATACGGAGCCATAAGAACTTACAAAACTCAAATCAGAGTTCTCTAGGCCATGATCCAAAAATCTCGTTTTAGCGACGTTTTATGGGGAATGACCCTACTTACCATATGATTTCAAAATATAACGGAACGAGTTCCAATGCATTCATATCAATTTCACAAAGTCATAGGAACTGATAGAACTCCAATCAGAGCTTTCTAGCTCTATATACCCTGCTTAGGGTTACCTCTCATCCGAGTGTGGGCCATGGGTAGAGGTTTAGGTCACTTTTATTGGGCCCATTAGGGTTCCGGTGGCCCAATAAAAGTCGGGATGTTATACCTATAGTCCCAAAGGTGGTGACTACGAGATGTAGCAATTGATGATAACCAAGAACCAAGAAAGTTCAGGGCGAGAGGGCAGCAAATGAATCACCAGGCGGGGGTGAAAGATCACTTTGGACCACTTGGAGGTTAGTTTCCATAGCTTCCATGCCAGCCCCTCCTTCAGGTAAATGTGGTTGGGCATTTATCTGGTCTCCACCCGCAACTTCCTTTTTGGGGACTGTTCCCTACGAGTAACCAAGACATCTTCAATCCATCTTAATAGTTGGCGGGCGAAACAGTCGGCTCGCATACCTGTGGAGCAAGCTCAGTAATAAGCAGCAGATTCGGAAGGGAGGATCCACCCTCTCCCAGGTTGCCCTCAACCATCTTAGCTTTTTTTAGCATAAAAGGTGAGCTCGGGGCCCGTAGGGCAAGTCAAGGTGCAAACTCAATGGTGAAGGACATGTTCTCCTTGAAAGTTATTTAAATTTAGGTAAGCTAATCACCTAGAGGGGGGTGAATAAGTCTTTGAGCTTTTAATAAATCTTTTGTTGTTTTCAACCTGTTCTATCTAGAGCTTGTCCTTAAATCCTGCAATCACAAATAAAAACAAGCACACACAACAAACAGCAAAATTTATAGTGGTTCCCCAATTGGGTACATCCACTTTCCCTCTCCACGTATCCAACTTATTTGTTGGACTTGACACAAACTCCTCCACTTATGCTCCTCAGAGCTTACACATCAGGCCCTCAAGCCTTACAAATAGATTCTTCATAGAATCTAACTCAAAACCACAAGGGTTCCTACCTCAGAGCTCTGCAGAACTCCTATAGCTTAGTGGTCCAGATATCACCTACCTCAGCCTTATTTCTAAGGCCTACACTCAGCCTCTTCAGCCCTAAAGCTTCAGGCGTACGGCCATACTCTCAGAGTGCTACAGCACTCCTACAACTAAGTACCCTTTCAGGTACCTACAGCTCATCCTCCTCCAAGGCCTACAATCTCAATAACAAACTTGTCACCTACAACTTAGTGACTCTTCAGTCACCTACCTTAGGCACAAGGCCCTACATACAGGCAGGGAGGATAGCCCTACCTCATATCCACACTTTGATCCTACCTCAGAGAGCAGCATTCTCCTACCTCGGGCACTTAAGCCCTACAGCTCAGATCCTCACTTGGATCCTACCTCAGTGACCCAACAGGACACCTACCTCAGTGATAAATTTATCACCTACCTCAGGCACAAAGTTCCCTACAATCAGATTCAGATCTACTGAATCCTACTGGAAATTAATACAAGATGTTGAAGAAAATAAACTAATTGACCCAGAGAAATAACTCTGAGTCAACTTTGCTAGACTATGCAGATTTCAGTCCATCTCACTTGTTATAGAAGGAATCAGCCTTATTCTACAGCTATCACTTTTTCCTGCTGCACAGATGAGCAGCTTCCACCTTGCTGATGAGATGAATCAGCTAAACTGTTTTGTTGAGAACAAACTTGTTGAGCTTTGATGTACTTCAGCTATCCTTCTTTTGCCTTCAGGCTTTCTTTGCTAGACTTTAGCTTTCAAGCATGACGGGAAGAAAAATATCCACCCGCCTCTATTAATTTCTCTTTCTGTTTGTTTGATTCATTAACCCTAATCCTATTTCTGTTTCCCCTTTTATATGTGTTGATTTGAATCAACGGCACCATATTATGTGGGCCCACCAAAGATTGGTGAGTGCCAACTCCATCAGAAAGGGACAAAACATCTTTCGACGCTGTAGCAGCTTTCCTACAGCGGCTTCCTGCAATTTTGAGTTTGATGACATCAGTAGTGGTCATCAATGTCTGGACTTAGAAAATATTCCAGAATTTCATCAAGTGTTGAGTGGTATTAAGACACTTAATGCCATCATCCTTGGCTCTCAGCGCTTCTGGACTTAGAACATACCCTGGCTTTGTCTCAGCGGTTTTGTCTCAGCGGTTTTTCATTATCAGCTGAGACAAGCTTTTGTCTCAGCGCTTTCTTCTTGTCTGCTGTCTCAGCAGTTTTTGCACTTAACTGTCTCAGCGGTTTTGTCTCAGCAGTCTCGGCAGTTTTTCACTTAACAGTCTCAGTGCTTCCTGCTTCATTAGAAGTGTTGAGTGAACCTGCTTCACCCAATGCTTCTGGACTTAGAAAAAATCCAACTAAATTTATCTCAGTTGTTTCCCTCTTAACTATCTTAGCGTTCCTGTTTTATTAGAGACATTGAGTGAATCTGCCTCACTCAATGCTTCTGGACTTAGAGAAATTTCCAGCCAATTTTATCTCTGCAGTATCAGCTGTCTCAACGCCATCTTCTCAGTTATCTCAGCTGTCTCAGCGGTCTCAACGCTATCTTCTCAGTTGTCTTTAGCTGTCTCAATGCTATCTTCCCAGCTGTCTTAGCTATCTCAGCGGTCTCAATGCCTTCTTCTCAGCGGTCTCAGTGCTTTTGCCTTAGACAGATTTTCTAGCTTTAGCTTAACAAGTTTTGAGCTGAGCTTGATGAACCGCAAACTCAGCTCGACGAACTTTGATCTTCTCAGCGGTCTGAGCGCTTTTTGCCTTAGTTAATTTTTCTCTTGCTTTAGCTTGATAGGCATTGGGTTGAGCTTGACGAACTGTAAGCTGAGCTCGACTAACTTCAACCTGAGCTCGATGAAAGTTGAAACCTGAACTTCTGTACTTATCTCACTGTAAGTTGAGTTATACTCGATGATCAGCGAGCTGAGTTCGACGAACTCTGAGCTGAGTTCAATGAAATTTGAGTTTACTGTCTAACTCATTATTCTTCACTTGTCCAATCATGGACTACCTGCATGCATGAACTAAAGCACACATCAAATACATTATGTGTGTATGTCATTGACCCATTTGACTTCTTACAAATCTGGGATATTGGGATCAATAGACACAACAATCTCCCCCTATTTGAAGAAGTCAAAACAATACAGGTCATTGACAACACAACATTTCATCATAACAAAATTTAACAGTAGTAGAGTGGAGAAGTATTACCATTTCTCTAGCCCGTGGAGAATTACTTACTCCCCAATTGTATGTTGTCATCCTTACTATTCCACTTGGTTGTACTTCTCATCCCTTGACTTCTTTCCTCCCCCTTTTTAACTTCTACAATAGGGAGCATACTGATAGGTTGTTCTCCCCCTATCTATCACAGCTGTTGGGCTAGCTCCCCATCAACAGTTGCACACCATCTTCAGTATCTGGAGGAAGAGCTTGTTCTACTTGCAAACTAAACAATGCAGCATATGATAGAAGAGAGAATTGAAGCTACACAAGATTCAACATGCTAAATTCAAATTTGAAGGTGTTGAAGTTGGCTTCATCTAGTGGCTTAGTGAAGATATCGGTCACTTGCTTGTCTGTGGAGACAAACTCAAGGGAGATGTCTTCCTTTTCCATATGTTCTCTAATGAAATGATACCTAATTTCTATATACTTAGTCCTGCTATGGTGGACAGGATTCCTAGCTATAGAAATTGCACTAGTAGAATCACAAACGAGTGGAGTTCTAATTATCTGAACATTGTAGTCCTGAAGTTGATGTTGAATCCACAGCAACTGAGCACAGCAGCTTCCAGCTGAAATATACTCTGACTCTACTATTGAGATTGCAACACTTGTCTATTTCTTGCTGCTCCAAGAGACAAGCCTTCCACCTAGAAATTGACAGGAGCTTGAAGTTCTCTTCCCGCCCTCCTTGCAACCTGCAAAATCTGCATCTGAATAGCCAGTTAGTTCAAATTCCCCATTCCTGGGGTACCATAGGCCAAGATCTGGGGTGTCCTTAAGATATCTCAAGATTCTTTTCACAGTAGTATAGTGAGACTCTTTAGGGCAGGCCTGATACCTAGCATAGACACATATTGCATACATAATCTCAGGCTTACTTACTATGAGGTAGAGAAGGGAGACAACTATACCTCTATACAGAGTTTGATCAACAGGCTTTCCTGGATCATCTTTGCCTACAGGCAAACTTGAGCTCATGGGAGTTCTTATGGTGGAAGCATTCTCCATGTCATATTTCTTGATTATCTCCCTAGCGAATTTTGACTGTGGTATGGATAGACCATCATCAGTCTGTTTTACTTGGAGTCCCAGAAAAAACTTCAATTCACCCATGCAACTCATCTCAAACTTCCCCTGCATAAGTTTTGCAAACTTCCTGCAGAGGTTGTCATCAGTAGATCCAAATATTATGTCATCAACATAAATCTGGACTAGGATGATCTTGCCCTTAGATTTCCTTAGGAATAGGGTCTTTTTTATCTTCCCGCTTGAGAATTTGTTCTCAATGAGGAAGGTAGACAATGTCTCATACCATGCTCTTGGGGCTTGCTTAAGCCCATAAAGAGCTTTCCTAAGTCTATATACAGCAGTAGGAGAGTTAGAGTTAATAAAACCTGGAGGCTGCACTACATAAACCTCTTCCTTCAAGTCTCCATTCAGGAAGGCTGACTTGCCATCCATCAGGAATACCTTGAATCCCTGGAAGGCTGCAAATGCAAGGAACAATCTGATTGATTCCAACCTTGCAACTGGGGCAAAGGTTTGATCATAATCAATCTCTTCTTCCTTCTATACCCTTTGGCCACCAGTCTAGCTTTATTCTTGATTACAATGTCATTTTCATCAAGTTTATTTCTAAAAATCCACTTGACTCCAATGACATCGAGTCCATTTGGTCTGGTAACCAGCTTCCAGACCTTGCATCTTTTGAACTGGTTCAGTTCTTCCTGCATTGCACCAATCCAGAATGGGTCTTAATTGGCTTCTTCAAATTTCTTGTGCTCTTATTATGACAGGAAGTTGGAATAGAGTGTTGTGTTAATACTCCTGCTTCGGGTCTGTACACCTTGACAAGCCTCACCTATTATCTGCTCTGAAGGATGATCTCTAAGATATTTGACTGCAGGGGGCATTCTGGCTGCTTCCTGTTGATTATCATTTTCTTCAGCAGGTTGGTCTTCATTTCCAGCTTGATTGCCCTGTGCTTCCTCTGAACGCCATCCCTCTCCACAAACTTCTTGCAAAGCTGGATCTTTTTCTTTTATGGAGAGCTTTTTCATCATGACTTTTGTTCCTGTAGAGCTAGACAAAGAGCTTGACAGCTCACTGTCAATCATGCATGACTCATCAAACACTATATGTGCATACTCTTCTACAACTTGATTTGTCAAGTTATAGACTCTATATGCCCTACTATTATTGATGTACCCAACAAATATCCACTCATGGGATTTGACAGCAAACTTAGTCATTTTTGACTTGTCATTGTCCAGGATGAAACACTTACAACCAAAGATCCTGAAGTAGGATATGTTTGGTTTTCTGCCCTTCAAGATCTCATAGGGAGTCTTTTTGTGGCCTTTGATGATAGAATCCCTATTGAGCACATGACATGCAGTGTTAACTGCCTTATACTAGAAATATTCAGGAAGAGAAGTGTCACTCAATAGTGTTCTCCCAGCTTCTATGAGAGTCCTATTTTTCCTCTCAGCTAACCCATTTTGGTGGGGTGTTCTTAGAGAGGAGAAGTCTTGATGAATCCCTTGCTCTTCACAGAATGTAGTCATAGCAGTAGAGTGAAACTCAGTTCCATGGTCACTTCTCATTCTGACCACAGAGCATGCAAGCTCATTCTGAATTTGCCTGACAAAATTTGTGAAGACCTCAAGGGTGTCATCCTTTCTTCTAAGAAAGAACACTCAAGTAAACCTGGAATAGTCATCAACTACCACAAGGGTGTAGACCTTCCTACCTATACTATGAATAGACATAGGACCAAATAATTCCATATGCAGGAGATACAAGAATCTCACAGAGTACTTAGCCCCAATGCTCTTGAAAGAGGTCTTAGTCTGCTTACCCTTTTGGTAAGCAGCACAGATACCCTCCTTGGAGCATTTCATTTTGGGACCATTCCTAACAAGCTCATCACTGAAGAGCTGACCGATGGTCTTATAATTCAAATGAGCCAGTCTCTTGTGCCACTGGACACAATATGAGACTTTCTCAAATATAACTAGGCATATAGGGGAACTACTTTCCAAGCAAGAAAAATTCAAGCAATAAACATTCCCACTCTCGGTGCCTGTTAAGATGACACTTTGGTCACTTAACCTCTTAATGTGTGTGGCACTTATCCTTATGGAAGGAATATCATAACCAAGATCACATAGTTGGCTTATGTCTACGAGGTTGTGTTGCAACCTCACCACATAAGCTACCTTTATGATGGTGATTATATCATTTGAGATATTACCATAGCCTCTGGTTATCCCCTTGTCTGAGCCTCCAAAAATGACCTTAGGTACATTCTTTACTGGAGTGTACTCCTTTCAATAGCTCCTTTATTCCAGTCATATTCCTGAAACATCCACTGTCCAAGTACCATTTAGGAGATTTGGTACTTGAACTAACCTGAAAAGAATGCAAGTCACCTTACCTTAGGACCCTAATTTTTGTTTGGTCCTAGGTTCACATTAGCCTTGAAATAACCATGCCTTCCTGCAGAATTCCTGACATGTTGGCAACTTCTGGACATAGAAGGATTGTGCCATCAATCTGCAGCATAGTGGCCCACTTTGCCACAACACCAGACTCATAGATATTATATCTCCTTTTCTATTTGGGACCAGCATTTGGTTGTACTGCTTCCTGAACAGTGGGGAGATGTGCTGCTCTATATATCTACCTTCTTTCAGCAGCAATTTAACTGAAGGACAACCTTTCAGCTGGCTGTGCTGGTCTTCTCTGAGAACCACCAGTTGCATGTCTCTTTTCAGCTAACATGCATCTGATAGCATCTGAGATTGCCATTCCAGCCCTACCAGAAGACTCACCTTGAGTCATAACTTTTGCTGGATGATTTAGATTTTTAACAACAATAATATCTTTGAGTTTTGGGGCTGGGCACCAAAAATAAATGGTCTAGGATGGCCATTTGGATTTCCTCATGGGCAGCCTTAAAGGCTTTCATATGGTTGTACCTTCCACCATGGCTGGGGCCACCTTGGTCCATACCAGTGGATCTGCCATTCTCCCAGTGACCATAACAGCTTTCATGGGCATACCTGTTAGAATGCAACAACACTCTCTAAAAAGGAATTTGAGGCCGTGAGGCTAGAGGTATAACTGGTGCCTTCCCTTTTCCCTTTCCTCTTGGATTGGAAGGTCTAGCAGGTCACTTAAACCCCAACCATTTCTTATCAGCTTGGGTAAGTTGGGTATCAATTAAGGGCAGCACAGTGCTTGGCTTAGAAAATTTTGTCACCAGCAATTTCTCATTAAAGAGATCTTTTTCAAGTTTCTGGATAAGTTTCTCATTTGAGACCCTTACCACAGACTCACTATCAATGATCTCCTTGAGCTGGCCTGCATGTGCAGCCATGTCAGTGAGGGCTTTTTCTTGGTCTTCACGCTTGCTTTTAAGACTAAAAAGCTCTTTTGCCTGCCACTTGGAAAGTAGCTTGCATTTCTTGAAAGCCTCAAGAAGTTCTCCATACTTGGCAATTATAGAGATTACATCATCCCCAGAGTCTGAATCCCCTTCATCTCTAGATGATTGAGCTTTAGAGACTGAGTCAGCCTCATGATTAGAAATAAAAAAATGTGGTTTAGCATGTACCTGAGTCTGACCAGGCTGATCCTGGTTGTTTTCTTCATCTGTCATTGTCATTAGTCCAAGGCACTGAGCATCACCTTCTTCATCTTCATCCACCTCTGAGTCACTATCTGAGTGTGACAGAAGGGCCTTGATCCCTACTCTAGCAGCAGGGAACTCTTCGGGTTCCTCTTCAGCAACAACAATTAGCCTAATATAGGCTTCATCTTCTTCATTATTTGACTCAGAGGAAGAGTCAGACCAGGTCTTCTCCTTCTTGGCCACTATGGACTTCTCTTTCTTCTTTCCCTTGTGGTGCTTCTTCACTCTTTCTTTTTTCCTATTTACTGGGCAATCAGTAATTACATGCCCTGGTTTGCTACGACAAAAATAAATAATGTTAGAGGAAGATTGTTTATTAGAGTTAGGAGCATACCTGTCCTCCTTAGAGGATTTCCTTTTGTGCTGAGAGGAGGAAGAAGGCCTTCTGTTCTTTCAATGCCCCTTCTTCATGAATTTCTGAAACTGCCTGGAGAAGGCAGCAAGGTCCTCATCAGATGTATGACTGTCAGATGAGCTGGACCCGGAGCTCTTAGATTCTGACACAACAGTTCTCCTTACTGGAGAGATCTTCCTTCTGCTCCTGGTTGAAGCATCAGCTTTGAAAGCCACAGATTTCTCCTTACTCTGTGACTCGCTAGTCTTCTCTTCTTCTTCCTTCCTTGCAGCAAGCTGCATCTCATAGGATAGTAGCTTTCCAAACAGGATTGGAGGTGGTGTGTCTGCTAGCCTTCCCATCTCCCTGATGTCACAGATCTTTGTGTCCCACTCCTTGGTGAGGGACCTGATAAATTTGTCATTCAGCTCATAGGTGTTGAATACCCTTCCATATGTTCTCAGTTCATTGACAGTTCTGAAAAATCTCTCAAAACTTTCAACATTGCCCTCAGACTTTCCTTGTCTGAAGGCCTCATACTCCTGGTTGAGCATGGATTTCCTGTCATCCCTCACCTCTTTTGAACCCTCCATGAACACCACTAGGGTGTCCCACATCTCCTTGGAGGTCTTGCAGTGCACCATATTCTGGAATGTAGAATCATCTACTGCACTGGCAATGATATTTTGAGCTCTCTTGTCCATGGAGGCAAGAAGGAGCTCATCCTTGTTCATTTCTTCATATGATTTGGGAGTCTAGATGTTGACATCCAAAATAGAGATCTTCATGGGGATGAAGGGTCCCTCTTGGACTGTGATATAGATCCTAGGGTCAGGAGCTTCCATGAACATCCTAACCCTTTCCTTCTAAAGCCCAAACCCTTCCTTTCTACAGATTGACAACTTCATGGCTACTAATTCCTTATAGATTACACCAAACCCCATTACTTATCTTTTAGCTAACCTTAAAGGTATACTCAGATTATTAAATCCTTTTTTAGTAACCTCCCTCTGATATTAATCACCTAGAGGGGGGTGAATAGGTCTTTGAGCTTTTAATAAATCTTTTGTTGTTTTTAACTTGTTCTATCTAGAGCGTATCCTTAAATACTGCAATCACAAAGAAAAACAAGCACACATAGCAAATACTAGAATTTATAGTGGTTCTCCAATTGGGTACATCCACTTTCTCTCTCCACCTATCCAACTTATTTGTTAGACTCAGCACAAACTCCTCCACTTATGTTCCTCAGAGCTTACACCTCACGCCCTCAGCCTTATAAATAGATTCTACACAGAATCCAACTCAGAACCACAAGGGTTCCTACCTCAAAGCTCTGTAGAACTCCTACAGCTCAGTGATCAAGAGATCACCTAACTCAGCCTTATTTCTAAGGCCTACACTCAGGCTCTTCAGCCCTACACCTTCAGACACACATCCCTACTCTCAGAGTGCTGCAGCACTCCTACAACTCAGTACCCTTTTAGGTATCTACAGCTCAGCCTCCTCCAAATCCTACAATCTCAGTGACAAACATGTCACCTACAGCTCAGTGACTCTTCAGTCACCTACCTCAGGCACAAGACCCTACACTCAGGTTGGGAGGACAGCCCTAACTCAGATCCACACTTGGATCCTACTATAGAGAGCAGCACTCTCCTACCTGAGGCACTTAAGCCCTACAGCTCAGATCCTCACTTGGATCCTACCTCAGTGCCCCAACAGGGCACCTACCTCAGTGATAAATTTATCACCTACCTCAGGCACAAAGTGCCCTACACTCAGATTCAGATCTATTGAATCCTACAGGAAATTAATGCAGGATGTTGAAGAAAATAAACTAACTGACTCAGATAAATAACTCTGAGTCAACTTTTCTAGACTGAGCAGATTTCAGTCCAGCTCACTTGTTGTAGAAGGAATCAGCCTTCTTCTACAGCTATCACTTTTTCATGCTGCACAGATGAGCAGCTTCAACCTTGCTGATGAGATGGATCAGCTAAATTATTCTATTGAGAACAAACTTGCTGAGCTTTGATGTGCTTCAGCTATCCTTCTTCTGCCTTCAGTCTTTCTTGACCGGACTTTAGCTTTCAAGCTTGACTGGAAGAAAAATGTCCAACAGCCTTTATCAATTTCTCTTTCTATTCGTTTGATTCGTTAACCCTAATCTCATTTCTATTTCCCATTTTATATGCATTGATTTGAATCAACAGCACCATAGTATGTGGGCCCACCAAGGATTGGTGAGCACCAACTCCATCAGAAAGGGACAAAATATCTTTCGGCGTTGTAGCAACTTTCCCACAACGGCTTCCTGCAATTTTGACTTTGATGACGTCAGCAGTGGTCATCAATGTCTAGACTTAGAAAATATTCCAGAATCTCATCAAGCGTTGTGTGGTGTTAAGATACTCAACGTCATCAGCCTTGGCTCTCAGTGTTTCTGGCCTTAGAATATTCCCTAGCTTTGTCTCAGCGGTTTTGTCTCAGCGGTCTCAGCGGTTTTTCATTATCAGCTGAGACAAGCTTTTGTCTCAGTGCTTTCTTCTTGTCTGATGTCTCAGCGGTCTCAGCGGTCTCAGCGGTCTCAGCGGTTTTTCACTTAACAGTCTTAGTGATTCCTTCTTCATTAGAAGCATTGAGTGAACCTGCTTCACTCAACGCTTCTGGACTTAGAAAAAATCCAGCTAGATTTGTCTCAATTGTTTCCCTCTTAACTCTCACGGTGCTTCCTGCTCTATTAGAGGCGTTAAGTGAATCTACCTCACTCAACGCTTCTGGACTTAGAGAAATTTCCAGGCAATTTTGTCTCTGCAGTTTCAGCTGTCTCAATGCCATCTTCTCAGTTGTCTCAGCTGTCTCAGCAGTCTTAACGTTATCTTCTCAATTGTCTTCAGCTGTCTCAATGTTATCTTCCCAGGTATCTCAACTGTCTCAGCAGTCTCAACGCCTTCTTCTTAGTGGTCTCAGTGCTTTTGCCTTAGACAGATTTTCTGGTTTTAGCTTTACGAGCTTTGAGCTGAGCTCGACAAACCGCAAACTGAGCTCGACAAACTTTGATCTTCTTAGTGGTCTCAGCGTTTTTCGCATTAGTCAATTTTTCTCTTGCTTTAGTTTGACAGGAGTTGGGCTGAGCTCGACGAACTGTAAGCTGAGCTTGACAAACTTCAACTTGAGCTCGATGAAAGTTGAAACCTGAACTCTTGTGCTTATCTCACTGTAAGTTGAGTTGCGCTCGACAATCAACGAGCTGAGTTCGACAAAATTTGAGTTTACTATCCAAGTCATTTTTCTTCACTTGTCCAATCATGGACTACTTGTGTGCATGAACTAAAGCATACATCAAGTACATTATGTGTGCATGTCATTGACCCGTTTGACTTCTTACAAATCTGGGATATTGAGATCTATAGACCCAACACTCCTCCCTTGCGGTGTCAAGTTGAGCTTGGACTTCTTTTGAAAGCGACATTGTGCAGCCACAGTAATATGAGGTAGTGAAAAGGGAAGAAGTTAAGAAGCTCCTCACTCCTCCTCATTGTAGGTAATTATAGTGTAGGAGAGGGGCCCACTAAAAGATTCCATCCATGTATACAGGCACCCTCCGAACACTCATGTTTGCACTTTTCTTTCTGTGTTTGAGACAATATCGTAAAGAGATGAGATTGTGTACAACCCCGTGCTCACTAAGTGGACGATCCAGAGCGACCCCCCAGCCTCAGGAGAGCCAAGGAGGCAGGCTTGCGCTCTCCTAAAGAGGCGAGTACCTAGTCAGTGTGGTGAGTCGGAAAATAGTACCATACTCGCCCAAGGCAAGCGAGTGCTCAGTAAATCACCAAAGAAGCGAGCGAGTGACGGTTTCATCAGGCCCTCGCCTCTCCGAAGAGGTGGGTGAGTGTTGGTTTCATCAGGCACTCACTGCTCCAAAGAGTCGGGGGAGTGTTGGTTTCATCAGTCACTCGCCTCTCCAAAGAGGCGGGCGAGTGTTAGTTTTATCAGGCACTTGCCAATCCAAGCAGGTGCTCGTCATAGAGAGCGAGGCGAGCCAGAGGCTGGTAGGTGTCGGCTCCATCAGGGCACTCTCCATCCAAGAATATTTTTTGTGCAATGTTATATTTATTTTTCTGCTGATAGTCATTCCAAACAGCGGAGTTTGGCTATTAATAGCTTCTTTGGGGTGCATTTAGTAAAACCAAAAGGCGGGATTGCGTTATTACCAGGCCCCGCAAGAAAAAACTATAAATAGACCTTGAGGGGTGCCTTTGGAGGGATCAAGTTTTTGACCTCGTCCGCCTCTGATCAATTTTGGTTGGCTTCAAAGGCTCTCCAAGGTGCCGAACTTTAGCATTGGTGTGGGAGGGGAAGCGTTCTAAGATCTTTTTGGTGTGAGGTGGGACTTCAGTGTTGTTGCCCAGGGTTTGTGCCTAGTTCTAAACCTTCAGTCAAGCGTTCTTTCTCAGGAGAAGTAAGTGTTAGTTGCGCCCTTTGGGTATGAACTCCTCGTTGGGCCGAATCCCGATTCCAATACACTGGTTGTTGAAAAGGCTTCTACATCTGCTTAGGGGGAGGTTGAGGATATAACTACAATTGATGAAAAGATTGCTACATCTGCTCAAGGGAGCTTCAATAAAAGGATAAGGAGGATACACTAGTGGTTCACAGAAGGGGTGTACTAGCTGTATATTCTAAAAAGAGAAAGGCTATGAATGATGTCAATTAGAAGTTATGTTGTCGAGTAGGTTCATTGATAAAGAAACTTCTAAGGGGGACTTTAAATCTTTCATCTATATATTATACAAAGCTCAAGATTAATTATAATTTATTCTTCACAAACTTCTTCAAGTATTTCGTATATATTCTATCTTGAAGATAAAAATTTTCAGCTGTCAAAAGTTTTCAGTTGCCTGCACATACTCTGACTTTCTTCATGTCTATATAAATATTGTGTAATTCTTCTTTTGTTTATGCTGTCAAATTTCTTTAAAAGTCTTGTAAAATTGCTTAAGTTAAATAGAGGAAGATTGTTTGAAAAAAATCCTTGATTTAACTTAACAAATTATGTATAAGTGATTTTGGTTTCTAGCATAACTACACATATTGTATAATTCTGTAATTAGATGTCCTGGGAAGTCATTCTAGTTAAAGGAATTAGAAAGACAAGCTAAAAACATAAAGAGAATCAATCAAGACAAACTTGCTCGATTGGAAATCAACGCAACATTGACTAGAGGTCGACGTATCTTCGACTGGATCTCGATGCTCCTCCTCAAGCAAAGTCAATGCATTTTCCAAGCAGAAGTAGACCCATGCATTGATAGTTATCGATGTAATGTCGAGTATTCAGTCAAGTTGACAAATTCTTATTCTAAGGCAGAAATTGACACACTTTCAGTTAGTACTCGACGTAGTTTCGACATTCATCGAAAAGAAAATTCAGAAGATCTCTTTCAAAAAGATTTGAAGATTATAACAATTGAAGTTATTCAAAGTTGAAGAGTTGTTAGAAGAAGGCTTAAAGAAAGAATTCTTTACAAAATTAATGAAAGACATGTTTGTAAGAAGATTGAAAATAATGGACGGGATTTTCTAAAGACAAGTTTAAAAAGATATTATATCATTTTTTCTGAAGACAAACACCTAGAGGGAAAATTTTGAAATTATCTAAGGATTGATATACTCGGACTTCAAGTAGAAGAATTATACTAAGGGAACAAAATACACAATACAACATTATTCTGAGACAGATTTTTAGCTTCTCCTTCCTCTTCCTCTCTGCTGCAGAAAATTTGAGACAAGTGGATCAAAGCTTATAATCTTTCTTCTCTTCAAAGATTAATCATATACAAAGAACCAGTCCATTAAAGTGACAAGAATCCTCAAATAAACTGCAGAAGGAGGATTCAAACCAGAAGATAATTTTTTTCTTCTCACTTCCGCTTCTTTATCTCTCATTTTTTGTTTCTGTGAAAAGAGTTTATAGAATCCCACTCCAAAGGATTTAGCCTGCTTTAAGATTTTTTTATCAAAAGATCTGGTTGTCTAGTTCAAGATTTTCTTATCAAAAGATTTATTTGTATTGGTTCTAAGAATCTCCTTATCAAAAAACTTTGTCATTGGTTTTCAAAATCTACTTACCAAAACACTCAGACACAAATTCTCAGTCTCTTTATCAAAAGACTCAGACACTATGATAGTGAATTCCTATCAAAATGATAGAAGAGTAGATATACCCAGATTTTAGGGAACTACTATAGTTTTGGTGATCTTAGTGTTGTGCCTTTTCTGTGTTTACTTCTATTTATTTTCTGTTTTTTTATTTCTGTTATGTTAACGTAATTGTGGTTGTGTGTGATTGTGGATGTAAATATGAGAATATAGTTTATATTTTTGGTAATTAATTTTAAAATTTTTATTTACCCCCTCTAGATAATTCTTAGAGGTATAACTGTTCTCCCTTTCAAAATTTGTTTTAACGTGGAAACCACAAAAATAGTGAAAAATCATATGGCCAAATATGTGCCGGGCAAAAATCAACTATTTTACATTTGTTTACAAATATTTGAGTTCTTTGGAGGGAGACACGGCAACTCTCCGTTACAAGCTTTGGGGTGTAGTGAAATGAAAAAAATCCAAGTCCACGAAAAACTTGAAAAGTGTGTCTGCATGAACTTCCATGAGTGCGTTCTCTAGAGCTCCTTCCTTCGCATGCTGCTGCATTCGCTTGCGCGTTGAGCATGAGCAGACTAAAGAGGGAGCAAAGCAAAATCCAAGAGATGAAACGATTTAATTCTAACGTCCTTGCTCAAAAGCAGGAAACACATTTTTTAATTTGGGTGCGCACTTCCTGCTCAGAAGCGCATTTTCTGCTACTTCGCAAATTCTTCCCTCATGCGCAAATGTGTTTCCGGGTAGAAAATGTATGCCCTGGAGGTAATGCACGCCCGAGCTAAAAAAAATCGTGTCTGGGCAGAAAATGCGTGTCCGGATGAAAAGTGCACACCATGGAGGAAAATGCGCGCCCAAGAAAAAATGTGCACAAGGCAAAAATGCATGCCCGGGCAAAAAATGCATGTCTAGGAGGAAAAATGTGCGTCCGTGCGGAAAATGCGCACTTGTGCAAAAAATGAGCGCCTAGGCAAAAAATACGTGCTCAGACGAATAATTGCGCACCCGGGCAGAAAATTCAAGCTCAGGAAAGGGATGAGGGTAAGGGAGAAAAATTAGCACATGAGAGAAAAAATGGACGCCCGTGCGGAAAATGTGTGCTCGGGCGAAAAATGCGGGTCATGACGAAAAGTATGCACCCGGGCGAAATAATGCTCTCGCGGGTCAAAAATGTGTGCATAGGTAGAAAATGTGTGTCCGGGCAAAAATTGTGCGCCTGGGAGAAAAAATTAGCGTGATACAGGTGCGCAGATACAGAAAATGCACGATGACGGAAAAATGCGCGTCCGGGATAAAAATTCATGGCCGGGCAACCCAGACTGAAAATGCGCACCCAACCGGAAAGTGTAAGCTTGGGCGAAAATGTACATTTTAGCGAAAAATGCATGAGCAGGCGAAAAAATATGCATTTGAACAAAAATGTGCGGCATGACAAAAAAAGACGTATAAAGGAACAAATCTTCAAGGAAAGTAGTTTTTTTTTAATCTTTCATGTAAAGTAGGGAGTCCCCAGTTTTTTAAAAAGCCTTTAAAACTCCATTTTCTGAAAAACCCTTATACTCTCTTTTAAAAAATAATGACCTTGGTCATTATTCTAAATAGCTAAAAATTGTGTGCTTTGAATTTGAACTATTCACTTATTTGTTTTGGCGGGACTTTTAATTTGCTTGTGGTGCGAACGGTTACAACAGTTGTTCTGTGTGTTATAGACTTAGGGTCAATTTGTTTTGACGTTATTCCTCCATTGCGTTCCGACATCAACTGAGAATTTTTTTGTCCAGTTTGGCTAGGCGTTGCGTCGGTAACGGCGGTGTAGAATACCGTTGCCATCGGAGCTTTCCCACAGGAGCTGGGAACTCATTTTCAACGCCGCGTTCCCATCGCTCTGGCGGGAGGAGGAGCTATGCGCTGGGGAGGAGCGGCGGTGCTAGGCCGGAGGAGTATCTATGCGCCGGCGAGGTTGAAGAAAGGAGTTGTAACACCTCCCTTGTAATGAACGTATATATGGGTCCGGCCGGGGCCCCACAACATACGGACGCCACAGCTTTAGTATTAAAAGTTGATATAGCTACCCACACTCAAAACTCTGTGCACAACACAGCGGAAACAGAACAGGACTAGAAGTTATCCACCACTAAAAGGTAAAACAAATGGCCTTAAGGCCTTACATCAAGTGTCCAAAAACAAATAATACATCAATCATGAATGTGCTCAGCACTCCTAGTCTACCTCGGCATGCAAGCCGGACAACAAGAGTCTCAAACATAACAACTCATAAGTAGGGCTACAAAAGAGAAAAACACTTCATGAGGTTTAGGCCTTTCTGGCCGGCGATCTAGCTCTAGCATGCGATCCTTGCCCTGAAAAATTTATTAGTAACGTGGGTCAGCAAAGGCTGACCTCAAACTGTGCAACAACACATCTCCTCTCCGGCCGCCCCTAACGGACCCCGGGGTACCACTCCAACCTGCAAGTTAGCAATTCGTAGGCAATAATCATAAGCAAGAAAAGCAACTATGGAAAACAGGCTGGGATGTCACATACATCATACATGTTCTCTACTGGTTGAGCATAATATAAAAAGGGCCTACTTATGCAATCATGTATGCAATAGCCCGGGTTTCACCCAAGACACCCTAACTCGTATGCATCTAGCACATCATCACATCATATGGGTTCTCATTGATTCCCCATTGGCATAAAGCCGCAAACAAAGGGGGTCACCATTTCCCCCAACAGCTCACAGGCCGCCTCATGGAATTCTTGTCAAGGCCCCACCCGCTCAAGGTCTCAAACCCCGGGCTTGCCTACAAGCTCTGACGTCTCATGTCAGGATTCCAACAAACACAAAACTGACCGATTCTAAGAAGCCTTGCTGGACCCCACCCGCTCATGGCCTCATTGCCCGGGTTTGTCCCCATGCTTGGCATTCTCGTCAGTCACACAGAAGGGGACTAGTCTCGCCGGGACACTCTCCACACATGATGTGAACGTCACGGGATAGCCAGCCGACCACGGAGACCTAGCCACGCCTTGGCACAACACAAACCAAGACAAATCCACCCTAGTCCCTCATTTGTACTGCAGCGTTTCCGCGCACCAAGGAAAACATCTCCAACTCGCGCGGAGCTAACCTTGTCCACCAAGGAAAACATCTACCGCCGCGAGGAGCTAACATTGTCTGGTTCCGACTACACGTACTCACCCGAGAAAAAGGGGAAAACATCACCACATCACAAACGACATCTTGCCGCAATGGAATCTCTACGAATCCTTAGCGTTTTTATGCAACATCACCGAGTCGGACTAACGGTCGCGACAACGGCTTCACCCACCATGCCTAATCCACTAACGGAGCGGATCTCTAATGCAAAAGAAATATGCAGGGGACGGACTCAATCAACCCGGAGGTTCCTCTTGAACCTTGGCAAACCAAAACCCCTCTCATTTGAGAGTTTGGTGCCCAAAAAAAACTAGAAAGAAAGAAAATAATTGATGCTAAGACATGCATCCTAAGACCGAGAGTAGAGGTGTCGTTACCTTCCGACTCCTCTTCCTTGCCATGGCAAAATGGCCGGATGAAAATCTTCGCAGCGATCTAAGCTTCACGGATCCGGACTCGGCTCGCGATTTGGAGCACCGAAACCCCTCCTACAGCCCAAACTCTCCTTCTCCTTCTTCCTTGTTCTCACTTCTTTCTAGATCTTTAGTAAGAGAAGGCTTGGAGAAGAATGAGGGTTTTCAACCCTATTCTCGGACTTAACTCCCCAAGAACAGTCCTGAACCGTCAGATCCTAAAATCTGGGAAAGAATGGCCACGATCCGCCTGGAAAATAAAAGACCTGGGCCGAACACGGCCTGGCACACGCCCGTGTCCAGGGCCGTGTGCCTCATTTGCCGTCTCAAATCGACGCGCCTGGAACAGCACACGGGCATCCGACACGCCCGTGTTCAATCCGACACGCCCGTGTCCCCAGTGACACGGCCGTGTGGCCAGCCGTGTGCCTCCATCGACACGGCCCCGAAACCAACCCGAGAGGTGACACGGCCTGGGACACGCCCGTGTCCCAAGCCGTGTGCCATGTCTGGACACCCGTCGACAGGCTTTGTGTCGACACCGCGGAAAATCATCGAGCGAAGATCGTCGACCAAGCGGGACACGCCCTGTGACACGCCCGTGTCACAGGCCGTGTACCCCAGTCTCGACACTCGTCGAGCGAAAGTGTCGACACCCGGGCCGAGTGTCGACACGGACTCTACACGCCCTGCGACATGCCCGTGTCGCAGGCCGTGTGCTCTACTCTCGACACATTGTCGAGCGAAAGTGTCGACACTTGGGCCGAGTGTCAACACGGCCTCGACACGCCCTGCGACACGCCCGTGTCCCAGGCCGTGTGCCCTACTCTCGACACATTGTCGAGCGAAAGTGTCGACACTTGGGCCGAGTGTCGACACGGCCTCGACACGCCCTACGACACGCCCGTGTCGCAGGCCGTGTGCCTCCTGCCAGAAACCCAAAAAAATTCCAGAACTGCAGACTGACCCTCTTGCAAAACTGGGGTGTTACAACTCTCCCCCACTTAACAAAATTTCGTCCCAAAATTTCAAATCAAAAGGGTACAAAACTTAAATTGTACCTGACAAGAAGAGTTCCGGATAATCTTCTAGCATGGCCTGTTCTCGCTCCCAAGAGAAGTCCTCACGACCGCAGTTGTCCCAACGAACTTTTACGAGTTTAACTTCTTTACTCCGCAACTGCCGAGTCTCCGAATCCTCTATAGCAATTGGGAGGACTCGCGTCCTCAAGTCTTCCTCAATCGGCACCGATGCCGGCTCAATCACCACGCTAGCCTCCACCAAGGCTTTCCTCAAAACGGAGACGTGGAATACGTCATGCAACCCACTCAGCTCCGCGGACAACGCCAACTGATAGGCTGCTTCTCCCACCCGTTCAATAACTTCAAAAGGCCCTAAAAACCTCGGACTCAACTTCTTGAGTCGGCGAATCCGTGAGACGCCTTTGAACGATTTGATCTTCAAATAGACCCAATCACCTACCGCAAACTCCAACTTCCGGTGACGAGCATTAAAGTATTTTGCTTGTCGGTCTTGCTCCACCTTCATACGCTCTTGAATGGTCCGTACCAACTCAGAAGCGTCCACTACCACCTCTTTTCCCAAAATTTTGGTGTCTCCCGCCTCTGCCCAAGACATTGGTGTTCGACACCGCCTCCCATACAAAGCTTCGTATGGCGCCATTTTTATACTTGCTTAAAAACTGTTGTTGTACGCGAATTCCACCATGAAGAGATGATCCTCCCAGTTTTTGCCAAAGTCAAGAACACACATTCTCAGCATATCCTCCATGGTACGGTTCGTTCTCTCCGTTTGCCCATCAGTTTGAGGATGGAACGTCGTACTGAACTTTAACTTCGTGCCCAAGCTCTTCTGAACCAATCTCCAGTCCTTGGACGTAAACCATCCATCTCGATCACTGACTATGCTCTTAGGAATTCCGTGCAGTCGCACAATGTTGCGAACATACAACTCCACCAGCTTCTCCACGCTGTCCTCTTTCCGGTTTGGGATAAAGTGATCCACCTTGGTTAGGCGATCTACGATCACCCAAATAACATCATTACCCTGCTGCGATCTAGGCAAACCATGCACAAAGTCCATGGAGATGTCATCAAATTTCCATTCAGGGATTGGGAGGGGCTTCAGGAACCCGCCCGGCTTCTGACATTCGGCCTTCACCAAGGCACAAGTTTGGCAGCGATTCACGTACAAAGCTACGTCCCGCTTCAGCCCCGGCCACCAAAAGGATTTCTTCATATCCAAGTACATATTTGTACTGCCCGGGTGAATGGAGTACTTTGTGAAGTGAGCCTCAAACATCAACTCCTCACGGATTTTGTCGAACTGCGGTATACAAACCCTTCCGTCCTTCCTCAGAATCCCATCAATCATCTCCCAGGCGCTGCTCTCGCCCGTTTGAGCCTCCAACACAAAAGGTTGAAACTCCACATCCAACCGAGTCGCTTCCCAAATGCGATCGGACAAGTCGGTCTGCACCTCAATCCATTTCAACCGAGCCTCGCTGGACTCGCCTCTTGCAACACATTCCAAACCAAGGGACTCCCATTCCCGCACCAACCGCTCATCATGAGCTTCGATCCAATTCCCTTGCCCCGAGTACTTCCTACTCAAGGCATCAGCCATCACATTGGCTTTACCTGGTGTATACTGAATTGCCACTTCATAGTCTCCAAGAAACTCAACCCACCTGCGTTGTCGCATGTTCAAGTCCTTTTGATCCAAGAGATACTTCAAGCTTTTGTGATCCGTGAAGATCTCCACCTTTGCACCATAAACATAATGCCGCCATATTTTCAACGCAAAAATTACCGCCGCCAACTCCAAGTCGTGGACGGGGTAATTCCTCTCATGAGGCTTCAACTGTCTAGACCCAAATGCTATCACCTTCCCATGTTGCACCAAGACGCAACCCAAACCGCATCCCGATGCGTCACTGAAGATCTGAAATCCCTCGGTCCCTTGCGGTAGACTTAGGATTGGAGCCGCCATTAGTCTCTCCTTCAGTGCCTCAAATGCTTGGCTACACTCTTGAGTCCACACAAACTTATGATCTTTACGTGTGAGTGAGGTGAGGGGTAGAGCTATCCATGAAAAATTCTCCACGAACCTTCTATAATACCCGGCTAGTCCAAGAAAACTTCGGACCTCCGCCACGGTCCTCAAAACCGGCCAATCTCTAATGGCTTCAACTTTTGTTGGGTCCACTGCCACCCCTTCCCCACTAATCACGTGACCCAAAAATGCCACCTTCTCCAACCAGAACTCGCATTTGGAGAATTTTGCATACAACTCATTCTCCCTCAACACTTGCAGAACCACTCTCAAGTGGGTCTCATGCTCCACTTGCGATTTGGAATACACCAAAATGTCATCAATGAAGACAACCACAAAAGAATCCAAGTATTCCCGAAATACCCGATTCATAAGATCCATGAACACAGATGATGCGTTCGTCAGCCTGAACGGCATCATCGTAAACTCAAAGTGTCCATACCATGTACCAAAGGCAGTCTTGGGTATGTCCTCATCCCGAATTCGCAACTGATAATAGCCTGACTTCAAGTCCAATTTTGAATACACCACTGACCCTACCAATTGGTCGAACAAGTCATCTATCCGAGGAATCGGATACTTATTCTTGACGGTCAATTTATTCAGCTCTCGGTAGTCAATGCATAGCCGCATGCTACCGTCTTTCTTCTTTACAAACAACACCGGCGCACTCCACGGTGAAGAACTGGGTTTGATATACCCTTGCTCCAACAATTCCTGCAACTGTACTTTAAGTTCAGCCAACTCCTTTGGTGCCATCCTAAACGGAGGACGTGACACCGGCCTAGCCTCCGGCACTAACTCGATCGAGAAATCGATCTCCCTCCGAGGAGGCGCTCCAGGAAGTTCTTCCGGAAACACATCCTTGAACTCTGCCACTACGGGCACTTCATCAATAGACAGCTGGGAGAGACGAACCTCCAATAACGCTACAAGCGCTACACTACCCTGGTTAACCGCCCGCACCAACTACATGGCCGAAATCAGGGAACAGGCCACTCCACAAAGGCCCTCAAATTTGACTTCTGTCTGCCCTTTTCTCCTTAAGGTCACCACCTTAGAAAGGCAATCAATACTGGCGCGCTGCTCTGCGAGCCAGTCCATGCCCAAGATGACATCGAACTCCACCAATGGCAAAATCGCCGCTACCAAAACAAAGTCAACTCCGTCTAGCTCCCAACAGATGCGCCCTTTGACCCCGGTGGTCATGGATGACCCATTGGGCATGCGCACTTTCAACTCCGCGTCCGCCGAGAAAGACTCAACTCCTATTCTCCGGATGAAGCTCTCCGCAAGAAAGGAGTGTGATGCTCCCGTATCAAACAATACCCTAGCGGGGTATCCGGAAACTAACACGAAGCCTACAACATAGACACCACACAAAAGTCTAAAAGGATGAAGCACAAACTTTAAACTTAAATTTTCTTCATACCTGTCACCACATCAGTCTGGCGGATCGCTTCTTGCTGTCCAAGGTTGTAGGCCCTTGGTTGCACCGGTTGGAACCGAGAAGCGCTCGACTCCGCCATCTTTCCTTTCTCTGCAGCACTGGGGCCGGAGCGCACAGTCTGCTCCTGCTTTGCCTCTTGCCCCGCTACTCCTTGGGGACAAACACGAGCTATGTGCCCCACCTTACCGCAGTTGTAGCACGTCGGCGGTCCCCTAGAGTGAGAACCCCCAGGCATCCAATTGCTCTTCTCACCAGATCTGGGAGTGTGAGGCTTCTTCCTCCACCTACTCCCTTCAGAACTTTCCATGAGATTGGGAAGGCTTCCCTTCCCCTTGCTTGGGAGTAAAACCCTTACGGTGTTGGGTTCGCTCCAAATCACTTTCCAAAATCCTGGCAGCCTCAACTAGTTCATTGAATCCGGCTCTCTTCATGGAGATGAGGGGTTGTCTCAAATTCTCCCTCAGCCCCTAGTAGAAGAGGTTATCCCTCTCTACATCATCTGCCATAGTCGTTCCCGCGTAACGACCCAACCGGGTGAACTCCTGCACGTACTCATCTACTATCTTGTCTCGCTGCATTAAATGCAGAAACTGCCTCTGAAGGGCCAAACGTGTAGAAACTGGAATATACCTCTTTAGGAAAGCATCCCCAAACTCTTCCACCGACGGAGTGCGTCCCGGGAACTGGCGGCCGCTATGGCTCACCCACCATAACTTGGCATCTCCTTCCAACATGAAAGCTGCATACTCAGCTTTCTTTTCCTCTGGCGTCTCTGCCGCCCTTAGAAGCTCCTGAATGCGAACCCACCAGTCCTCTGCATCCGTTGGCGTACCCACTCCTTTGAATGAAGGGGGATGGAAACTCAGGAAGTACTTCATGTGTCGGTCTCCATGTCCGACCACCGCCCTTTCCGCCAAAGGCTCCACTCGCCTGGCCTCTCCACCTGGCACGGCAGTCGCCGTGTCCGGTGTGGCAGGGGTTGCCACCTGAGCTGCTGCTGCAGCCTGAGCTGCCACCATCGCTTCTGCAAGCATGCGGCAGAAGTCGGCCGGGTTTATGCCCGTGCCCAAAAGACCTAGAGCAGTAGCACTGCTCGTCGAAAGCTCTTCTCTTGCTCTCGACGTTCCCGCCTCGTTGCTTGCACTCTTCAAGAAACAAGAAACAAGGATTCAGTCTCAAATCTCAAGACTTAAACATAAGGACACTCATGGTCCCGTGTTACTCTTATGTGGATAACTTCTCTACGCTTGACCTTGAACCTAACCTGGCTTTGATACCAAATTGTAACACCTCCCCTGTAATGAACGTATAATATGGGTCCGGCCGGGGCCCCACAACATACGGACGCCACAGCTTTAGTATTATAAGTTGATATAGCTACCCACACTCAAAACTCTTTGTACAACACAGCGGAAACAGAACAGGACTAGAAGTTATCCACCACTAAAAGGTAAAATAAATGGCCTTAAGGCCTTACATCAAGTGTCCAAAAACAAATAATACATCAATCATGAATGTGCTCAGCACTCCTAGTCTACCTCGGCATGCAAGCCGGACAACAAGAGTCTCAAACATAACAACTCATAAGTAGGGCTACAAAAGAGAAAAACACTTCATGAGGCTTAGGCCTTTCTGGCCGGCGAGCTAGCTCCAGCATGCGATCCTTGCCCTGAAAAATTTATTAGTAACGTGGGTCAGCAAAGGCTGACCTCAAACTGTGCAACAACACATCTCCTCCTGGCTGCCCCTAACGGACCCCGGGGTACCACTCCAACCTGCAAGTTAGCACTTCGTAGGCAATAATCATAAGCAAGAAAAGCAACTATGGAAAACAGGCTGGGATGTCACATACATCATACATGTTCTCTACTGGTTGAGCATAATATAAAAAGGGCCTACTTATGCAATCATGTATGCAATAGCCCGGGTTTCACCCAAGGCACCCTAACTCGTATGCATCTAGCACATCATCACATCATATGGGTTCTCATTGATTCCCCATTGGCATAAAGCCGCAAACAAAGGGGGTCACCATTTCCCCCAACGGCTCACAGGCCGCCTCATGGAATTCTTGTCAAGGCCCCACCCGCTCAAGGTCTCAAACCCCGGGCTTGCCTACAAGCTCTGACGTCTCATGTCAGGATTCCAACAAACACAAAACTGACTGATTCTAAGAAGCCTTGCCGGACCCCACCCGCTCATGGCCTCATTGCCCGGGTTTGTCCCCATGCTTGGCATTCTCGTCAGTCACACAGAAGGGGACTAGTCTCGCCGGGACACTCTCCACACATGACGTGAACGTCACGGGATAGCCAGCCGACCACAGAGACCTAGCCACGCCTTGGCACAACACAAACCAAGACAAATCCACCCTAGTCCCTCATTTGTACTGCAGCGTTTCCGCGCACCAAGGAAAACATCTCCAACTCGCGCGGAGCTAACCTTGTCCATCAAGGAAAACATCTACCGCCGCGAGGAGCTAACCTTGTCCGGTTCCGACTACACGTACTCACCCGAGAAAAAGGGGAAAACATCACCACATCACAAACGGCATCTTGCCGCAATGGAATCTCTACGAATCCTTAGCGTTTTTATGCAACATCACCGAGTCGGACTAACGGTCGCGACAACGGCTTCACCCACCATGCCTAATCCACTAACGGAGCGGATCTCTAATGCAAAAGAAATATGTCGGGGACGGACTCAATCAACCCGGAGGTTCCTCTTGAACCTTGGCAAACCAAAACCCCTCTCATTTGAGAGTTTGGTTCCCAAAAAAAACGAGAAAGAAAGAAAATAAATGATGCTAAGACATGCATCCTAAGACCGAGAGGAGAGGTGTCGTTACATTCCGACTCTTCTTCCTTGCCATGGCAAAATGGCCGGATGAAAATCTTCGCAACGATCTAAGCTTCACGGATCCGGACTCGGCTCGCGATTTGGAGCACCGAAACCCCTCCTACAACCCAAACTCTCCTTCTCCTTCTTTCTTGTTCTCACTTCTCTCTAGATCTTTAGTAAGAGAAAGCTTGGAGAAGAATGAGGGTTTTCAACCCTATTCTCGGACTTAACTCCCTAAGAACAGTCCTGAACCGTCAGATCCTAAAATCTGGGAAAGAATGGCCACGATCCGCCTGGAAAATAAAAGACCTGGGCCGAACACGGCCTGGCACACGCCCGTGTCCAGGGCCATGTGCCTCATTCGCCGTCTCAAATCGACGCGCCTGGAACAGCACACGGGCATCCGACACGCCCGTGTTCAATCTGACACGCTCGTGTCCCCAGTGACACGGCTGTGTGGCCAGCCGTGTGCCTCCATCGACACGGCCCCGAAACCAACCCGAGAGGTGACATGGCCTGGGACACGCCCGTGTCCCAAGCCGTGTGCCAAGTCTCGACACCTGTCGACAGGCTTTGTGTCGACACCGCGGAAAAACGTCGAGCAAAGATCGTCGACCAAGCGTGACACGCCCTGTGACATGCCAGGCCATGTACCCCAGTCTCGACACTCGTCGAGCGAAAGTGTCGA
Organism: Platanthera guangdongensis; assembly: GCA_039583875.1. Classification (NCBI taxonomy): domain Eukaryota; kingdom Viridiplantae; phylum Streptophyta; class Magnoliopsida; order Asparagales; family Orchidaceae; genus Platanthera; species Platanthera guangdongensis. Next base: position 54,262,594 of record CM077153.1, on the reverse strand, counting down.
CACCCGGGTCGAGTGTCGACACGGACTCTACGCACGTGTGCTCTACTCTCGTGTCACAGGGCCGTGTCGACACGGCCACATGCTCGCAACTCTCGACACATTAGAAGTTTACCTCATGAAAGGGAGGCTGTTAAGCGTGCTTGGGCGACCAAGTCACGGCCCACCCGAGTTCATGTGGATGTGGAGGAGAGGGTTGGGGTGCTTGGGCTGCAGCCCGGTAGCGTCGCACTGAAAGAACTCCATAGTTAAGCGTGCTCGTGCTGGAGAAATTCTGGGATGGGTGACGGTCCCCGTAGTGCGGCTTGACCGAGTGACGTGGCCAGCCTGTGGACTTGGGCTGCAGCGTAGCGTCGCCTGGAGCGGAGCCGTCGTTGTCACGTTGGATCGGCTAGGGGCGTTACAGGAGTGGCAGCGGTGCTGTCTTGTTCGCCTTCTCCTCCTGTGAAAATTGACGGCGTTGGTCACTCTCTCTCCCACTACCAGGTCGTCGGAGCTGCTCTCTTCCCCTCTCTACCATGGACGCCGGAGAGAAGCCCCCCCCCCCCCCCCCCCCCCCGCCTCCTCCTCCTCCTTCCATGATTAGAGATCGAAAGTTGTTGTTGTTCCCGTGACCTAACATCCTAGGTATTAATATTATTATCATTAGTATAATAATTTAATTATTATGTTAGTTCAAATAAAAAATTAAACTTATATTATCTGTTCCCGTGGTCGAGCATGAACAGGTAATAATTAAAATCAAACTTATATTTTAACTATAATTATTATAATTTTAATTATTATGATTATTATTAAATCAAATTTATGATAAATATTATTATAATCCATTTTAATTAAATATATTTATAATTTATTTTGATAATAAAATGTAATGGAAACGTCACCGCTGTTTTACCAAACTGTTCTTTATTCTGAACAGCTCGGTCACCGCTGTTTTACCAAAATGTTTTTCCATTCTGAAAAACTTCATTCCCACAGCTCAATTCTTACAGCTTCATTCTCACAGCTTCTTTTGTCACGAAACAAATTGACCCTTATAAGGGTTCGTAGTGTGTGAAGTATGTATGTTATGTGAACTTGTTGATGGAATTCCTGAACCTGGCCATGCTGATGTGACAAAGAAATTAATGACTACTTAAAGCCTGCAATTAAAATTGCATTAGATCCAAAGAGCTATTTTTAGAAGACTAAGAGTTACTGCTTTAATATTACTATTCCCAATGATCTTTTATGCTTTTTTGGATGCTTCTTCCTTGTCCTATATGAGAAGTTGTATGCGGTCAGAAGTTTGTAAGAGTGAAAATGAATGAAATCAATTGATAATTCTCTTTCTCTCCCTTTTTTGTTTTTCTTTTTTTTTGCTATAATTTTCTATCAGTGGTATCAGAGGCAGGTTTATACGATAACTCTCATCCCCTTTCTATCAAAATGAGTTCATCATCTACCTCATCCACCAAATTACCACTCTCGACACTATTGACTTCGACCCCAATCTTTAATGGGGAGATGTATGATCATTGGGCCATCAAGATGGAGACGCTCCTTGAATCACAGGAGCTTTGGGAAATCGTCAGTAATGGCCCTCAAACAACCGACAAAGAGAAAGAAGGAAGTGCATATATTCTCCAACAATCAGTGGTGTCTTATATATTTCAAAGAGTAATGGGAGCACGCACTGCCAAAGCCGCATGGGATATATTCAAGGAAGTCCTCCAACGAGACAAGAAGGTAATATTTATTAAGAGACAAAATCTACGTCGAAATTTCGATCAAATTAACATGAGGGATGATGAATCTATTTTTGAATATCTTTTCAAAATCACACATATCACAAATCAGCTAAATAATCTTGGTGCACCCATTCCTGAGAATGAGATTGTGCTTAAGGTGCTAAGGAGCTTGCCAAAAGCATATGAATATATTGTAGCAGCAATAGAAGAAAGCAATGAGTTAGACACCCTCTCCATTGCTACCCGGATGGGAAATATTCAATACCATGAAGACATAATGAAGATATACTCTTCTATTGATCACGCCTTTCAGTCCAACATAAACCTGGGAATGAATGAGAAACGAAACAAGAATACTGGATAACACATCTCTCTACAGAGAGGTGACTGGAATCAGAATTCCAAGCCCTTCCCAAAAGCTTTTGAAGTAGGAAACCAAACCAATAACTCAAATACCTTTTGCACTTTATGCAAAAAAACAAACCACAATATAGACAAGTGTTATTTCATATGTAAAATGTGTAAAAGGGCAAATCACTTTGACCGTGATTGTTGGTTTAGAGAAAAGGAAGAGGCAAAGTTTTCCAAAAATGGAAAGGAGGAGCAACAACCAGAAAAACTATTCCTGGCCCACTACGACCATGAAGAATGTAATGATAATAGAACTGAGTGATATGTGGATTCTGGATGTTCCAGCCATATGGTAAAGTACAAACACCTATTCATCTCTTTAGATGAAACCCAAAAGTCCCATGTGGTCTTGGGTAATGGAAAATCAAGACGGATTGAAATGAAAGGGACTGTGGCAGTTATTGGATTAGACGATAAAAAAAGCATGTCCATAATGCTCAATTTGTTACAACGTTAACTCAAAATCAACTGAGTGTCGGACAACTTGCTGAGAATGGATATGATGTCATGTTCAAATCAAACTCATGCACAATAATGGATTCAGGTGGTAAGTTAGACCTGACTGAGAGCAGAATTTACTTACTTAAAACAGATGCACAATGCCAAGCAGCCCTTTCATCAGTTAACAGCATATCAACCTCACTTTCTACATGGAACCACCGATTAGGACATCTGAAGTATGGATGAATGAAAGCACTATTTGAAGGGAAGCTAGCCACAAGAGTGCCAGATATCCCTGTACCTTATCATCCATGTGGAACTTGTGCTTTGGGAAAGTCACATAGGCTTCCTTTCCATCCTGCTGAGAACAAAAGCAAGCGGCCGCTGGAGTTGGTCCACTGTGATTTGTGGGGGCCAGCTACCACTCCAACTCCCGGTGAAAAGAGGTATTTCTTCCTTCTAGGTAAAATCAGAGGCATTATCATATTTTATGGAGTTCAAAAGAGAAGTTGAAAAGAGATTTGAGTAAAACATTAATGAGTGACAATGGGGGAGAATTTACCTCTCATGCCTTCTAACATTTTCGTTCCATTGAAGGAATAAGGTATGAATTCTCCACTCCAGGCACACCTCAATAAAATGGAGTGGTAGAGCGTCGAAATCGTAATATCTTAGATATGGTAAGGTCTATGCTTATCCACACTTACCTAAATTCCTATGGGGAGAAGCAGCATCTACAGTTGTACACATCCTAAACCAAGTACCAACAAAGGCCCTCCACAACCCCACACCATATGAGAAATTGTGTGGTGAAAAACCATCACTAAAGCATTTAAGAACCATTGGATGCCTGGCATTTGCACATGTTCTTAAAGAGAAGAGGGAGAAATAAGATCACACTAGCACAAAATGCATCCTAGTAGGCTACAGTGAAATGAGTAGAGCCTACAGATTGCTGGAACCAAAATCAAAAAGTCTTCTGATATCTCGAGATTTACTATTCCATGCGGAGGATAGCTGGGATTGGGGCTCAGATCACATTGAAACAGATTTCTTATTAACCCCGATTGAGTTCTGTCTAAACCTCGTCCTGGAGATTAATGAAATAGAAGATGTTGAAGTTCTCATCCTTGTAGAAGTTGAAGATCAAAGTGATTCATCACCGCCCCCCAAAACATGGTCCATCCAAGAAATTTATAAAAATACTGAAACTGTTTTGTTTCATTTTGTACCCATAGGATATGCAGAAGCTGTAACCAATACCAAGTGGCAAAAGGCCATGAATGAAGAAATTGGGCCTATAGAGAAGAATAACACTTGGACACTGGTGTCAAGACCTCAAGACAAAACCATCATTGGAGTCAAATGGGTGTACAAAATTAAGGTGGATGAAGCTGGGGAGGTGATTAAATATAAAGCAAGAGTTGTGGCCAAAGGATATAACCAGCGGTTCGACAAGGACTATGATGAAACATTTGCGCCTATAGCCCATCTCAACACAAAAGGGTTATGTCATATACCAACTTGATGTTTGTGAAAAATGGACAAAGAGCTAAATAAACCGCAAACTTTATTGCTGTAAAAAAATAATTATTACATAGATATGCCCTCTTATTTATAGAAACTGAGGGAGATGAGAGAATTACAATAAATGATGTGAGACTAAATACAATCCGTGCGGCTTATGCGGTTTGACAATGGCAAACCGCACACTATACAAGAGAATAACAAAACTCCCAACAACACCAAGGAAACCTCCAGTCCGCTAGGGAAGACCGTTGGGCAAGCCGCTAGACCGCAATTGCGGGTTGCCACCAGACCGCAGTTGCGGCTACCCACCAGATCACATCTGCTGCAAGCTATCGGTCTGCAACTATGGGTTGCCACCTGACCGCAGTTGAGGTTAACCACCACTCCACTACTGCGGCTTCAACCTGACCGTTGCGGCTTCATACAGACCGTTGTGGCTAACTGATATCGAACAACTGAGGCTTACTGCTAGACCGCTGCGGCTTCCTTCGAACTGCCACAGCTGCTCCTAATCGCAAGCTAAGGTTCACCACCAGACCATTGTACTAAATCGGTAGGTCACTAGGACCAGTAGACCGCTGAGGTTAGGGACAAGTCCGTCCGGTCTCCACTAGCTCCAACACTCCCCCTCAAGATGGAGCATATAAATCCACCATGCCCAGCTTGCTACAAAGCTCCTCAAAAGAAGTAACATGTTTGGTGAAGAAATCAGCTAGTTCTTTCTCTGAGGTAACAAATGGTGTGTATATCTGATTCTTCAAAATCTCATCTTTAATGAAATGACAATCCACCTCGATATGTTTTGTTCTCTCATGAAAACTGGATTTCTCGAAATATATATGTAGCAGTTTTATTGTCACAAAATATGGGTAGGGGATGATCATAAAACTCTTCCAGATCAAGTAGGAGTGTCTGTAACCACTTCAACTCGCAAGCAGTCTAAGTCATGCTTCTAAATTCAGCTTCTGCACATGATCGGGCAACTACAACCTATTTCTTGCTCTTCTAGCTGACAAGGTTACCTTTAACAAAAGTGTAGAAGCCAGATGTAGACCCTCCTATCTTTCTTATCATCCGCGTAGCTAGCATCAGAATAAGCCTCAATCTTCAAATGTCCTCTTTTTTGAAATAAGAGCCTTTTTCCTGGTGCACCTTTTACATACTCTAAAATCTTTAGAGCTGACTGCAGATGACATTCTTTGGGGGCTTACATAAACTGGCTTACTTTTCCTACTATATAGCAAATATCTGGACTTGTAACTGTCAGATAAATGAGTTTACCCACAAGACGTATGTATCTGGTAACATCTTCAAGAATAGGAGAATATTCAATCCAACATTTATCATCTCCAGCAGCCATAGGAGTCCGAGCGGGTTTAGCCCCAAGAAGGCATGTCTCTTTCAAGAGATCTAACGCATACTTCCGCTATCAAAGAATAATAGAACCAGATTTTCGAGATATCTCAATCCCCAGAAAATACTTAGGAGACCTCATATCTTTGGTAACAAAATGCTGAAGCAGATACTTCTTTGTCATGTCAATACCATTTCTATCATCCTCTGTAAAAAGAATGTCATCCACATAAGAATAACCAGACCAGACGAGGATTTGTGGATGAACAAAGAATGATCTACAGCACTACAAGAGAACTCAATCACAGAAATAACTTCATTAAACTTGTCAAACCAGGACCTGGGATTTTGCTTTAGACCGTAGATTGACTTTCGCAGCTAATTAATAGACCTGAGACTCCCATGAGAAACATACCCAAGAGGTTGCTCCATATAGATATTTTCATGTAAATCATAATAAAGAAAGGCATTTTTCACATCTAGCTGAGACATTTCCCAGTCTCGGTTGATGGCCACAGAAAAGAGTACACAGATCGTAGTTATCCGTGCCACGGGAGAGAAAGTATCAAAGAAATCCACACCATAAGTCTGCATAAAACCTTTGGCAACAAGCGGGGCCTTGTAACGATCAATTGATCCATCCAGTAGAAACTTTGTGACAAAGGCCCAGCGACAACCAACAACATCAATACCTAGGGGTGTAGTAACAAGAGTTCAAGTACATCGATCAGTAAGAGTACGCATCTCTTCATCCATAGTAGCCTTCTAGAGGGGAATAAGAAGAGCATCTTGATACGAGGCGGGAACATTGTTATCCGAGAGGGCCAGAGCAAAGCTCCTAGACGAAGGAGAGAACTGAGCAAAAGAGACCACAACATGCAGAGGATGCTAGGTGCAGGAGCGAACACCCTTCTGAAGAGCAATTAGAAGATCAAGATCACTCTTGGCCAAGGAGGCAACTCACCGTCAGAAGAAAGAGGAGGCACCTAAACAGGCACAGAGGGCTCCAAGGGCAACACAGCAGGATCCAGAGAAAGAGACGGAGCAACATGAGTATATGTGGAAATAACCGACTCTGGCGGAGGTGCCGAGAGAATAAACAGGGAAGAAGAAGTATTAGCAGGCACAAAAGAAGAAGTAGGGGAGAAATACAGAGTATCTTCAAAGAAAGTAACATCTGTGGGAATGTACTGTTTGCGCAGGAGAGGATCAATACATCGATACCCCTTTTGAGTAGGACAATAGCCAAGGAATATGTATTTAACCGAATGGGGAGAAGTTTGTCACATCTAGGAGAAGGGACGTGGACAAACGTCGCACATCCAAAAGTTTTACGGGGCAAAGGAAATGGTTCGGGCTCTGGATATAAAATAGAAAATAGATTCTTGCCCTAAAGAACAGACGAGGGAGAACTGTAACAAAGAAGAAACAAGCCGTAGAAAGACAACCCGGGAGAGAAAGAAGAGAAGAAAGAGAAAACAATGAAGAAGCCGCGCGAACAGAACAAGCCGTAACAAACGGCGACTAACAAAGGAGGCAAGAGCAAAAGAAGTCGCACATCAAACCACGCGAACACTACAAGTCGCAGAGACAAGCGACTAATAAAGAAGTCGCGCCAAAAAGAAGAAAGAGAAGAGCAAGAGTACGCCGTAAAGGTGACAACACACCAGCAGCCAGGAAGAAGCCGCGAACAAAAGGCGAAACTCGCAACAGAGAAGAGAAACCGCGCAAACACAACAAGCCGCAAAGAAGCGTGGTTAGCAGGGAAAGTCGGGCGAACAGAAAAGCCCGAAAGAAAGCAAGTTGCAAGCACAACGAGAAGCAAGGTAGGGAAGGGAAGGGAAAGAAACCAGAAGAAGTCGGACGAAGCCGGTGGAAGAGGCCACATAGTTAAACCAACAAACCGCGATCTTTTTGAAGCAAAGGATTGGTTTGTTCTAATACCATGTGAAAATGGACAAAGAGTTAAATAAACCGCAAATTTTATTGCTTCAAAAAGATAATTATTACATAGGTATACCCCCCTTATTTACAGAAACTGGGGGAGATGAGAGAATTGCAACAAACGATGTTGGACTAAATACACTACGCACGAACTTATGCGGTTTGACAATGTCAAACCGCACACTATAGAAAAGAATAACAAAACTCTCAACAACACCAAGGGAAACTGCCAGTCCGCCAGGGAAGACTGCTGGGCAAACCACCAGACCGCAACTGAGGGTTGCCCCAAGATCGCAGTTGCGGCTACCCACCAGATCGCAGCTGCTGCAATCTATGGGTCTGCAACTGTGGGTTGCCACCCAACTGTAGTTGCGGTTAACAACCAGTCCACTGATGCGGCTTCAACCAGACCGATGTGGCTTCATACAGACCGCTATGGCTAACCGATATCGAACAACCGCGGCTTACTGCTAGACCACTGTGGCTTCCTTCAGACCACCACTGCTGCTCCTGACCGCAAGCTGAAGTTCACCACCTGACTGCTGGACCAAACCGGCAGGTTGCTAGGACCAGTAGACTGCTGTGGTTAGGGACAAGTCCGCCCGGTATCCACTAGCTCCAACAATGTTAAATCCGCCTTCCTTAACGGAATTCTCATAGAGGAGGTTTATGTTGAACAACCAGAAGGCTACAAGAAAACAGGAGAAGAAGATAAAGTTTACAAATTGCATAAGGCTCTCTATGGACTCAATCAAGCACCTCGAGCTTGGCATGTCAACATCTCATCCTTCTTTAATCAGGAAGGCTTCATTACCAGCAAGCTCGAGCCCTCCCTGTTCATAAAAACTGCAGCTGATAACACTAAAATTTTTGTGTCTTTATGTAGATGATCTAATTGTAACAGGTGAATCTTTAGAGGAAATAGCTCACTTCAAAGCAAGAATGAAAGAGAAGTACGAGATAACAGACTTAGGATTGTTGAAGTTCTTTATCGGGATGCAAATCAAGCAATCTCCAGGATCAATATTCATATCCCAGGAGAAATACGCGTCGGATCTTCTGAAGAAGTTTCAAATGGACAATTGCAATTATACATCTACCCCTACCGGTACCAATGAGAAGTTGTGCAAGCTACAAGAAGGAGAAGAGAAGGTTGATGCTGAGAATTACATAAGTCTGGTGGGCTCACTGATGTACCTGATAAATACCAGACCAGATCTGGAGCATACAGTAAACATGATCTCACGTTTTGTAAGCATGTCGTCTAGGAATCACCTAAACGCTGCTAAGAGGATACTGCACTATTTCAAAGGAACGATAGATCTCGGCCTTCTATACACCAGAGATTCATCTCCCACTCTCATTGGCTTCTGCGACGCAGACTGGGGAGGATCTATTGATGATAGAAGGAGCGATGGATCCCACATCTTCTACTACGGATCTACCCCCATCTCCTGGAGTACCAGAAAGTCGCAAACAGTGGCACTATCAACCACAGAAGCCGAATATATGGCTTTGAATGCAGCAGTTTGTGAAGGATTTTGGCTCAACAGAATGATAGAAGAATTCGGAGAAGAGAAAAGACAAAATTTGTGATCAAAAGCGATAGTGTGTCGGCAATAACACTGTCTAAAAACCCAAACTTTCATCGGAAAAGCAAGCACATTGAAATACGACATCATTTCATTCGGGAGAAGATCGAAGAAGGAGAGGTGGAGGTAGAATACTGCCCAACTCAAGATCAACCTGCAGATTTGCTCACCAAGCCGCTGAGCAGAGCTCGATTTGCCAATCTTAGGGCAAAAATGGGGCTTGTTAGCATGTCCGGTTCCAGAGGGGGTGATGGAATACCTGAACCTGGCCTTGCTGATGTGGCAAAGAAATTAATGACTACTTAAAGCCTGCAATTAAGAGAGCATTAGATCCAAAGAGCTGTTTTTAGAAGACTAAAGTTACTGCTTTAATGTTACTATTCCCAATGATCTTCTATGCTTTTCCGGATGCTTCTTCCTTGTCCTATATAAGAAGCCGTGAGAAGTTTGTAAGAGTGAAAATGAATGAAATCAATTGCTAATTCTCTTTTCCCCTTTTTTTATTTTTCTTTACTTTTTTGCTATGATTTTCTATCACTTGTTACCTTTCTTCCTGCAATTCTACTGTTTTCCAGCAGGGGTGCGTCGCTGCTTCTCTCTTTTTCTTACCTGTAGATTCCTGGATTGTATCAGTGGTATCAGAGCTAAACCTGGGCCACTAATACACCATGGGAGGTCACCACACCCGTCACCAGGAGGTCCGCAAGGAATTGGATGGCTTGAAGGACGTACTCAGGAACTCGGACAACAGATTTTCTTCTATGGATCTTCGATTGTCTACCGCAATGGAGAAGTGCGTCAAATGTTCTCTTCCTTTTCCTGGAAAAGGCCCGTGAAGACATTTCAACAAACTCATTAGTCCAAAACAAAGGATAACATCAAAACAATCAATAATTTTTATCAACAAGAGGAACTAGACTGGAGTTTCCTCGCTTTGCTGGAGATGCGGGGTGTGATTGGCTTTACCAGAGTGAGCAGTTCTTTGAAGTCTATGGCACGCTGGATACATTGAAGGTTAAACTTGCGGCAGTAAACCTGGAAGACAAGGTCTTGGCATGGTATCAAGTTTTTTCCAAAACAAGGATACCAACTACAGAACTACCTTGGGATGAGTTTAGTGTAATAGAGCTCTTGCGTGTCATCATCCTGAAGGCCAAATGAAGGATCAAAGCATCAATAACGCCCCACGTGTAATAATCAGATGCGGCATCAGATAAAGCAAAGCCCAAATCTCCGTCCACATGTTACCATCATACACAACATCAGATAAAGCAAAGCCCACATAACCATTCATTCTGTAATTAGAAAAGCAACGGTCATATGCTGACTGATTAGCCTATAAATAGGCTTTACTCATGTAATAATGTTTTTATGCTTAATATGAATGAATGATTTCTGTCTTCCGGGATTCTCTCTTTCTCTCTCCTTTTCTCTCTCTCTCTCCTCCTCTTAACTATCTTCCTCTCTGTTCTTCCCCAATCCATCTCTCTCTTGCTTCTCACCACTCTCAACCCACCGCCGGCGAACCAGCAACCACCGGAAACCGCCTCCCTTCAAGGAAACCGCCTCCCTTTTGTTCTTGTGTCTTACAATTTGGTGCTCTCGTCTTTTTGGCCTCAACCCTCCATGGCAGACCACACTCGCACACGGGACCTCCCGAACCAGTTTCTTGAACTACAAGGCACGACGCGTTTGGAACTCGCTGCTCAAAAGACACAGCTCGATGAGCTACGCGAGGATCTCCAGGCCAAAGAAACACTTCTGATCCAACAGATCGTGGATACCCGTACCGATTCCGCTACCAACATCGATACCTTACGTCAAGAAATGTTGGCGCAATTTCAGAAGGTTAATCAATCGCTGGAGCTTTTACAGGCTCGCTCCATGCAACCGGATCTGAACCAGGCGTCTTCCTCCAATGGAGTCCTTGGCTCTACGCCGTTTCCAAATGCATTCCAGGTCGCTTCTAACAATTTAAACTCCGATTTTAAATTTCAATGCCCTCGATTTAGTGACGGGGATCCCACAAATTGGTTATATAATTTACAATTATATTTTCAATACCACAACACAAACCCTCGCGATTTTTTATTAATTTTTACTTGCCATCTTGATCGCCCAGCATCACGCTGGTATCAAGCAACACTTCGTGATTCTCCAAATTTAACTTTTACCATGTTTGTGGACGCACTCACAAAACGCTTTGGACCATCCCATTACGACGACCCCGTCGGATCGCTTACCAGATTACAACAAACTCACACCGTCTTAGAATATAAGGCCCAATTTGAAGAACTTTTGACACGTGTCCCTGGCCTCACCCCAGGTTTTATTACCAGTATCTTCGTCGCTGGCCTCAAACCGAGTATTCGGTCAACGGTTCGAATGCAACGTCCAATTGATTTGAATGATGCTTATGCATTAGCTAGAATGGTCGAAGACCGTGATCTTGACGACCTTACTACCCAATCGCCACAATCACGACACAACACTTCTCATTCTTCCCGTTACACTGACAATGCGACCCGCCCAAATCCTCCCCGACTACACTGGCAACCACTGAATCATACCCCACCAAACCAGACCATCCCACCCAAATATCTAATCCGTCGTTTATCAGCTAATGAACTCAGCGTCGACGGGACCTGGGCCTCTGTTACACATGCGATGAAAAATATACCCACAGTCATAGATGCAAAGGGTCGGGAACTTTATTATATTTTCAAGGTACGGACGAACCCGACGACCCGGATGACCCTCCTGATGCACCAATCCAGGAAGCCACAGACCAAGTTGGATCGGTTTGTCTATATGCACTCACAGGCGACCCATCAGGCCATTGCCTGCAGGTCACGGCTTATTACCACCACCAACCTCTCCAAACTCTGATTGACAGCGGTAGCTCCCATAATTTCATTTCTGACTGAATGGCTAAATATTTACAACTACCAGTTCTCGCCATCCAACCTTTTCATGTTTTCATGGGGAACGGTATGTCATTTTTATGCCGAGGGAAATGCTTAGACGTTACCCTGCTCATACAAACCACCTGTTACACTCTGCATTTATATGTATTGGCTCTGCAGGGGGCTGATATGATATTGGGAGTACAATGGCTCAGATCACTAGGCCCCGTCACCACCGATTACTCAACCCTTACCATATCGTACATCTCCGACCAAGGCCCGATCACGTTACAAGGGCATTCCCACGTTCCATGCTTTGACGTTTCATCATCACAGGTGGCACGTCTAATGTCCCTTCAGTCTTCCGGCCTTTTCATTTTAACACAGGAGCTACCACAGCCACTCAAAGTGGAAAATACCATTCCAATTTTTAATAACAGTTTACCAAACAGATTTCTCCACTTGATGCAATCTTACACAACATTATTTCAAGATACCTTAGAACTGTCACCACGCCGATTTATAGACCATAAGATACCATTATTACCAAATTCGAAACCTGTGAATGTCAAACCATACAGGTATCCCCACTTTCAGAAACATGAAATAGAGCATTTAGTACTCGAAATGTTAAAAGCCGGTAACATACGCCCAAGCAATTCTAGTTTTAGTTCACCAGTGATTTTAGTGAAGAAAAAGGACGGTTCTTGGCATCTTTGCGTGGATTATAGGGTTTTAAACAATATCACAATCAGAGACCGATTCCCGATTCCCACAATCGATGAATTGTTGGATGAATTATTCCACGCAAAACTATTCACCAAATTGAACCTTCGAGCCGGCTACCATCAAATACGAATGTCGGAACCCGACATTCATAAGACGGCTTTTAGGACGCACCAAGGCCATTATGAATTCACTGTTATGTCATTTGTCCTTACTAATGTGCCTTCAACTTTTCAATCCCTCATGAACTCAATTTTTCAGCCATATTTAAGAAAATTTGTTGTAGTTTTTTTGATGATATTTTAATTTTTAGTAACTCAGAAAATGACCATCACGCTCATCTGTCCACCGTGTTTCGTATTTTATTCGATAATGGCCTCAAAATAAAGCTCTCCAAATGCTTCTTTTTACAACAGGAAGTCGAATTCTTAGGTCATTGCATCACAAATGGATCAGTGTTTCCTAACCACGCGAACACAAAAGCAATTAAGCAATATCCACCTCCCACTACACAGAAAGAGGTCCGCTCTTTCCTAGGGTTGGCGGGTTTTTACCGAAGATTTATCAAAAACTTTTCATTTATTGCTGCCCCCTTATCCGATTTGCTGAAAAACAAGACCTTTGTTTGGAACGACCAATCCCGTTTAGCTTTTGACACGCTAAAACAACTCTTAACTGACAAACCAATCCTAACATTACCAAATTTCGACGAACCCTTTATAATCGAAATGGATGCCTCAGGAATTGGGATAGGTGCTGTATTAATACAACAGCATAACCCAGTTGCTTATTTAGTCAGAAACTGTCTCCACTAATGCAACAAAAATCCACGTATGTGCGTGAAATGTATGCGGTCACCGCAGCGGTAGCTAAGTGGAGACAATATCTACTGGGACATACATTTCAGATTAGAACGGACCATAAGTGTCTACATAACATGTTGACGCAGGACCTTCATACCCCAGAACAACAGTTGTTTCTAGCTAAACTCATAGGATATGACTATACCATAACATATAAACCGGGCAAAACTAACATCGTTACCGATTCCCTGTCACGTTCACCAATAAACACATCATTACAACCAAAACAAACACCACAATCGGCACAATTAAACACCATGACAATCACAAGTCCTGCGTCATCATTGCTGGACGGGCTACAACGGGATTATGCCGCTGACCCATTTACCCAACAACTACTGGAAGACATGTCTAAGAATCCCGTAGCGAGACCCAATTGGGTTACGAAGGGAACTAATATTTTTTACAGAACACAGACTTTTTATCCCTCAAAACTCGCCCATAATAACCAAAATTATAACCAACTCACATGATAGTCATTATGGCGGCCATTCAGGCATCAATGCAACCCTCTATCGCATTAAAACCCAATTCCACTGGCTCAACCTAAAGAACGGCGTTACTACTTATATTAATCAGTGTGTATTATGCCAAAAAGCCAAAGCATCCAACCACTTACCATATGGACTCCTGCAACCATTACCCATTCTCACACTTTTATGGTCAGATCTAACAATGGATTTCATAACACACTTACCTAAGTCTAACAATTATACGAACATACTGGTAATTGTTGATAGATTGTCGCGGGCAGCACATTTTGCCCCCATGGGTTCCCCAATTACCGCCCCGACAACTGCAGCGGTTTTTTGGGAATCCGTAGGAAAGTTACATGGTCTCCCAACATCCATATTGACGGACCGTGGTTCTACCTTCCTAAGCGACTTTTGGACACAACTCTTTAAATTACAGGGGACAACGTTACATTATAGCTCGGCCTATCACCCGCAAACCGACGGGTTATCGGAACAAACTAATAGATGTTTACAACAATATCTACGAATGTTCACACATGCTAACCCAAAGCAATGGGCACACTATCTCAGTTTAGCCGAATATCATTTCAATACCACACTTAACACTTCGACCAACATGACGCCATTCCAGGCCATGTTTGGTCAGCCGCCCCCTGGACTTTGACTTATTGTGAAGGAAGCACTAGGAATGAAGCAGTGGAGCTAACCCTACGGACCGGGGACGAACTTATACATCAACTAAGGGAGAACCTACAACGAGCTCAACACCGGATAAAAACACATGCAGATAAAAGAAGAGCTGATATCAGGTTCCAAAAAGATGAATGAGTGCTACTAAAACTACACCCGCATCGACAACTCACTTTACAACGAACACAAAGCAGAAAGTTAACACTCCGCTACTACGGACCTTTCCAAATTGAAGAAGTCATCGGCGAAACGGCGTATCGCCTTTCGCTTCCGACGGACTGCAAAATCCATCCAGTGTTCCACGTGTCTCTACTAAAAAATACAGAGGAGATGAGCAGGGTCCTATTACTCCATTACCACTACAGAGCTACAAGAATATGCCTTTGCATACTCCTCTAGCAGTGATCAGTCAAAGAAAAATCATGCGAAATAACCTTCCGGTTCCTCAAGCGCTTGTCTAGTGGAAGGATCTTCCACCCGAAGACAGTACCTGGGAAGATTTGGACACTTTACCAGCAGATCTACGAGCAGCAGCACAAAATGAAGACACAGTTGCAAGCTACGAAAACTCCGAAGACCTACTAGCACCGACTTGGAAACAAAAGAAAAAAAGGATGCAGCGACCACATCCTCACCCGCGACCACAAAAATGGGAGTTACCTACAGTTTCGGTCGGAGATCCACCAGATCCAGCGGCAGATGGAGCAGCGTCATAGGCTCCCCGGGGATAGCATAAAAACGAACCAGCGATGATTCAACATCCTTCCAGATCCTCGCCTCCGCTGGATAATTTCCTCCGCAAATTCCTAGATCGTCGACGGCATGGGAGAAATGCCAACGATGAGGACATCGTTCTTTTTAAAGCATCGGGCAATTGTAATAGAGCTCTTGCGTGTCTTCATCCTGAAGGCCAAATGAAGGATCAAAGCATCAATAACGCCACACGTGTAATAATCAGATGCGACATCAGATAAAGCAAAGCCCAAATCTCCGTCCACATGTTACCATCAGGCACGACATCAGATAAAGCAAAGCCCAGATAACCATCCATTCTGTAATTAGAAAAGCAACGGTCATATGCTGACTGATTAGCCTATAAATAGGCTTTACTCATGTAATAATGTTTTTATGCTTAATATGAATGAATGATTTCTGTCTTCCGGGATTCTCTCTTTCTCTCTCCTTCTCTCTCTCCCTCCTCCTCTTAACTATCTTCCTCTCTGTTCTTCCCCTATCCATCTCTCTCTTGCTTCTCACCACCCTCAACCCACCGTCGGCGAACCAGCCACCACCGGAAACCGCCTCCCTTTTGTTCTTGTGCCTTACATTTAGTTTGCACTAGAAATTCAACAATGTTTTGCAATCACGTTGTATGAAGATCCAACGTGTGAAATTAAAGAACTAAGGGCCTGTTTGGGTGGGTGTTTTCATAGCAGCACACAACAGTTTTTGGAGTAGCCCCGTCCAAACATAATTTTTAAGCCCCGCAGTTGCATCGCAGTGGCATCCGATGCCGCTCCAAATCGCGGGATAATAGCGATTTTCAGTAGTGAAATTTTTTCGCTACTTGTGAATTGCGGAGAGGCGCGATTCATCTCATCTTGAAGAAATCTTTCCCGAAATCGCGTCGGCGCTCCAATTTCCCCCATCTTTGCAGAAATCGCGTCCTCCAATTTGGCCGACCTGCTCCAATTTTCACTGTCGACCTCCTCCGGTCCTATTTCCACTGTTCTCCATCGACTCCAGACTCGCCGCTGGAAATCCTTGAACCTCCTTCTCCAGCCTCCTGTTTTTGTCGGAGGAGATGACTGCCCACCACCGTTCTTCACCCCCAACTCAAGCCAAGCAGAGCCTACGCCATTAAAGATCACCCCCAATGATTTCTCCCACTGCAGGTATAATTGTAATCTGTTTAAACATACCAATAATTGAATAATATTCTTCCATACATCTGCGAGAAATATTTTTAGATAGGAATTTGATTTATGTGTGTATACTCAGCTTACTGTTTTTTTGTTTGGAATTTGTCTTATATGTATATAATTCATTTACTATAATCAGCCATTATAGAGGGGCTGTTTGAGATGTTTTATTAAGCGATTGTTAACCGCAATCGTTATTGGCTAGTCGCACCCAAAAATTTCATAATCTTTCGCATCTTTTCGAAATACGCCTTGTACATGCAATTTTAGGAAAAGTGTTCAACACGAAAGTTGTAGATCTCGTCGTGATCTACAACTTTAGTGTTGATCACTTTTCCTAAAAATGCATGTACAAGGTGTACTTTGGAAATATGTCCAGGTTTTGCGCCTTTCAGAAATACGTCTTCTACATGCAATTTCAGGAAAAGTGTTCAACACGAAAGTTATAGATCTCGACGAGATATATAACTTTCGTGTTGAACACTTTTTCTGAAATTGCATGTACAAGGCGTATTTCGAAAAGTCGCAAAAATTAGGAGATTTTGTGGTGCGACTAGCCAATAACGGGTTGCAATTAACAATCACCTTTTATTATTATGGGGCACTTAAAATAAATTAAGTTAACATGCTAATTTTATGTTATTGTTGTTTTAATTGAAGTTTAAAAAAAATGAACTGTGCACCGCACAGCTGTTTTGCCAAACAATTTAAACAGTTTGTCCATTTAAAACAGCTCTGCAAAAACTGTTCATCAAAACAGTTTCACATATTTTGTCACCACTCTGCAAAACAGCTGATTATTCCACCACTGTTTCTTACCACTGCTTCTGCAGTCGCTGCAGCTGAGCCAAAGAGAACCTAAAACAGACAACAACAGCCCGGTGATGGCGACGGTGATGGCGACGGTGATGGCGACGGTGATGGCGACGGTGAATCGATGTGCCGGCAGTTGACGTCGTAGCGGTCAGGTTACATGCTATGAAACTAAGCCGTTTCATGATGACTAAACGTTCTCTCAAAACTTGATTTTGCTTTGAGATATGCCATAAGCTTATTTTTACCGGCCTAAAGAGAGAAATCTCCCTAATGGTACGCATGTTCATGTCTTCCCGTGGACCTCCCTCACGGATCTTAGAAAACATATACCTTTTTGCGTTATTTTCCGATTTGTTCTCTTCGCGGTTAATCAAATAATAAATCGATACAAGATTCGTACAACAATGCTTAATCACTGGGGGTGGCGTGCTTCCAGGAATGTTGTGGCTGCGTTTTCGTTAAGGCAGCAAGACGTGGCACGAATCTCTAGGATATACCATCAACAGCCCAACAATTCTAAAGGCACAAAGTAATTCAAAAGAATATGCCAAAGCTTAACCGGCCTAAAGAGAGAAATGGTATGTTCAGAGAAAACATATACCTTGGCCAAGATACAAGAACAACAATGCTTAATCAGTGGGGGTGGCGTGCTTCCAGGAATGAAGGCAGCAAGACTCGTGGATGAGAAGAGACAGAAGGGACATCGTTTTTGGTGTGATGAGAAGTATATCAGGGGGCATAAGTGTGGCAATTCTTCTCAAGTGTATGTTTTAGAAGTTGAAATGATGGAAGAAGAGGGAGAAATAGAAGCAACTATCCATGATCAAGAGTTACACTCAAATCAGCAAGCACAAAGCTCTCATAACCCCTCGTATTTCCATGCATGCCATCACTGGGGTTGTTGATTACCACACAATGAGGGTCATGTGGTCTTTCCAGGGACAACAATTGCCATCTTAATCGACACTGGCAACACTCATAACTTTATAGATAAACAAATTGCTAGTATCCTGAATTGCTCACTCACACATATTCAACATTTCCAGGTGGTGTGGCAGATGGAAACAAATTGACCAGCTAATATATGTGTGAAAAATTCAGATGGAATGTGCATGAGATTCAATTTGAAGCACGCATGCTTCTTCTACCTCTGGGAGGCTGTGATATTGTTCTGGGCATCCAGTGGCTCATCACATTAGGAACTATTAAATGGGATTTCCTCAACTTAAAGATGGAATTTCAGAGTGGGGACAAGCTTCTCACTTTGTAGGGCAGCAAAAATGTGGCAAATACAGTGATTAATAAAAGAAAATTGTATAAAATATTATTGAAGTCAGCTCAACTAACCTTGATGACTTTGTGTTGGGTGCATTCATTATAAATGGTGCTCTGCTCAAAGTATTCTACGAATACCACATAAAGTATGGAATGAGTATTTATAATACTTCCAGCATAGAGCAAGCCCTAGGATGACACGAACCCGTTAACCTATTCTGAATTGGTCTAACACACGAGCAGATATATATATATATAACAATCTCCTCATATGTCCGTCATGAACCCAGACTTCGGATAGAGGGTGGTTTGTGTAAAGTTCAACCAATCGTGAATCATACATAACCGTGTCCAGCACCTGTTTTAAAAAAAGAGACTTAAGCACAAAATAATATGCACACATAAGTAAACAAAACTCAGCTGCAACACAGAATTAGTCTCGGGTACAACAAGACACGGGTCCTATATGCCTAGCGTCATAAATCAACAGAGAGCTAGAAAGTCCAAATAAACATTGCATAAAAGATGAGCTAAACAATGCTCTGAACAAAAGTAGCAAAAAATAAACTAATAACGCTCTAAAATTCATCATCTAAAAGATCATCCTGATCTGGAGTCCAGACAACCAGTGCTCCTCCTATACCAGCAACCCCTGCAATTTCAACAGAGAATTTCATTTCAGAATGAATTCTATCATTTATAAATTTACAAATATTTAGTTCTACAAAAAGAACTTATTATTGATCATTTTAATTTGTCTGGGAGGACACGTTCACAGAGTATTATAGTTTTACCTCAGAACCTGATATCTGTTTCAACCGAAACGATTTCAGACTTCTGGACACCGCAGCTATATCTGTGATCCTATATGAAATGTCACAGTTACTGCCCTTCTAAATTTAATTGGAACTCATCAAGTTTAGATTGGAACCAATCTCCAGAAGAAGAAACAAGACCAAGTCAGATTGTGTTATCAAGTTTGTAATAACACTCTCCTCCAAGGAAAAAGCCGAATCCATGTGAAGTTGTTAGCATCAAGTTTGGAATGAAACAACTTACTAGATCCGAGTTCAGCAACCAAGAGCATCAACGGAGCACAACATGCTTTCTTTGACAAAGGAAATCAGAATAATCAAAACGTTTGGACAAAGGCTGAACTAAATCGCCTATTGCTGAACTAAGGCCGAACTAAATCGTCTTTAGTCCCATTTACCCCACTGTTTTGATTAGGCGGTCTTTTGGCATTCTTTTCGTCAATGGATCAGCCAGGTTATGCTTTGAACGTACGTCGATCAAAGTGATAATTCCTTGTTCTTTCAGATAATTCAATAAGGCATGGCTCAGTCGTACATGTCTCCTCTTAGTATTATAGAGGGTATTCTTAACAACTTGAACGGATGCTTGATTATCACAATACAAGCTCAACGAGTTGACTTGTAACTTAGACAAGAGAATGTCTAAAATCAAGTTCATGATCCAATCTGCCTCTTCATCGGCCAAGGCTAAGGCAAACAACTCGGCTTCCATAGACGACAATGCTATATAGGTCTGTCTTTCGGATTTCCAAGTGATAGCAGCTCCACCCAAAGTAAATATATATCCACTGGTGTACTTGTTGTTCCCGACTTCTAAATACCACGACACATCAGAATGTCCCTCCACAGAAGATGGGTAATGAGTGTAGCACAAAGCATGATCTTTAGTATCTTTCAGGTACCTTAACAACCTATCTAGGGTTTTCCAATGTCCTTTGCCTGGATTACTGGTAAAATGACTCAGCATGCTAACCGAAAAAGCAATGTCTGGTCTAATACAACTTGTGACATACATGAGACTACCAATTATCTTTTAATACCTAACTTGATCAATACTGGTCTCTATATTGGGACTCAACTTAACATTATAATCAAATAACGTCTCAATCGGCCTATAGTTATCATATCCCTAGGTAGAAAGAAGTTGCTCAATATAATGAACTTGGCTAAGAGTAACTCAACCTTGTCAACTCTGAAGCTTCATACCTAACAGGGTATCTACAGGACCAAGGTCATTCATGTCAAAGAATTCTGCTATAGTGGATTTAATGTCCCTAACTACAGCAAGATATGACCCCAGAATCAACATATCATCCACATATAAACATATGATGATTATTCGATTCGATAATGAGCGGTGATAAAGGCATTTGTCAGAAAGACTGGACTGAAATCCGAGGCTCTTTACCACCTGGTCAAACTTCATATGTCACATCTTAGGTGCATGTTTAAGCCCATAGATTGATTTATTCAGTTTGCACACTTTATCTTTTTGATCTTTCTGCACATAATCTTCAGGTTGTGTCATATAGATCTCTTCATCAAGCTCTCCATTTAAGAAAGATGTTTTCACATCCATCTGATGAACTATAAATTTCTCGATAGACGCTAAGGCTAGAAGAATCCTGATAGTTGATAGGTGACATACAGGTGAATAAACATCAAAATAGTTTATCCCCCCTGTTTTTTATAACATTTAGCTACGAGACGCGCCTTATACCTGGCTATAGACTCATCACTATGTAGTTTCTTCTTCAACACTCACTTGCATCCTAGGACTTTAGCGTCTTTTGACAAGTCAACTAGATGTCAAGTATTGTTATGTAACAACAAGTCCATCTCATCATTAATGACTTCTACCCACATCAACGAGTCTCTAGATCTCATTGACTCCTGGTAGGAGAATGAATCATCCTCTAAGTGGTAGGTGACGAAATTCTCACCAAAGTTTGTAGAGATTCTCTCTCTTGTAGATGCTCTAAGTGGAACAGGTTCCACCTCTAACGGTTGGGGAGCAGTGCCAGAAGGGCCAGCTATAGGTTCTATAATAGATTCTGAAATTATATCATTAGAATCGAAAACAGAAAAACCATGATCCTTGACAAATTTATCTTTAAAGAATACGACATCTCTAGACTCTATCACGATATTGGTGGATAGATCGAGAAATCTGTCGAGTGCACTATCTTCTGCACTACCTATATAGACGCGTGTTATCGTCCTAGGTCCCACCTTAGGCCTCTTAAGGTCTTGTACACGCATATAGACAATACAACCCAAGCCTTTAGAGTATCGTATTTACAAGGATGACCGTGCCACAACTCATATGGGGTAGTAGTGAGCTGAGAATGAGGCACTCTATTCAGAATGTGATTTGCAGTACGGGCTGCTTCTCCCGAAAAGGAATTAGGCATGTCAGCTGTTAGGAGCATAGAGTTCAACATTTCTTTTAAAGTTCTATTCTTACGCTTGGCAATAACATTTGACTGGGGTGAGTAAGGAGCTTTGGTTTCAAGAATTATTCCCTCGGAGGCACAGAATTCCTTGAACCCAATAACAGTATATTCTCCTCCTCGATCACTTCTAAATCTCTTAATTTTATGGTTTTACTGATTTTTCACACGAGACTTGAAGGTATTAAATGTCTCAAAAGCTGTCTTTCAATTTTAACAGATACACATGATAATATCTTGAAAAATCATTTATGAATGTAATCAGATACTTCCTTCCCCCTCTAATGATGTGACAACAAAAATCACAGAGGTCTGAATGTATCAACTCAAGAAGTTTCGTGCTCCTAGAAAACAATTCGAATGGATTTCTAGTGATTTTGGTTTGAGCACACACCTCACACTTGTCAAATCGAAATGACAAATTTAAGGAAATGTTATGACTCTTCGCTTAGATCTAGCATTTTCCTACAGTTCATGTGTCCAAGTTTGTTATGTAATAACTTAAGATCAATAAGGTTCGAACTTATTTGGTTAATGTTATCATTGTTTAAGCTAAGTCTATACATTCCGTTGATCAGGTATGCACACCCAAAATAATGCGAATTTACCATTAGAGTCATTCTACCATTTTTAGTTGTGAAGGACATCATAGACTTATCTAATAGACTTAAGGAAATCAGGTTCTTAGTTAAGTTAGGAACTACTTTAACATTATGCAAAAAAAATTACCTGAAGAGAGGACCAGCTTGGTTGTCCCTACATGGGTCACCTCAGTCTCTCCTCCATTGTAGTTCTCCACCTTCTCCTGTACCATCCTTGAACTCAGCCAATAAACCTCTATCATTAGTAACATAACAGGTAGCACCGCTATCGAGCCACTACTCAGAAGACGAACTGTAGTGACTGCTCCTGATCATAGCCACAAAGGACATTGGATCTGAGGCATCTGTCAGCATGTTAGCCACATTTTGTGGAACTTCCTCCTCTTTCTTCTTCGGGGCCTTACAATCAGCTGCTCAGTGTTCTCACTTGCCACAGTTGTGACACTTGCCCCTCTTCTTTTTGAAAGATTGCTTTTTAGGCGCCAACTATGCAGAGGCTTCACCTTTAGGTGTTGGTGGCTTCCGAGAGGGCTCTCTAGGTCTCGAAACGAAGTTGACAGCTTGTGAGGGCTGAGCAACTTGCTCCGAGTTTTTTCCAGCAATGTTCTGATCCTCAATGTTGATGAACCTTTTGAGTTCATCGAAAGTGATCTTCTCTTTCAGTCTGTGCATCTCAGTCTTAAAAAAAAGCCACTCAGAAGGCAACTTACTCAGAATCATGTACACAAAGAGGCTTGCCGTCCATCTTCGAATAATCATCATCTACCTTCTGATGCAGGTTGACCAACTCTAAGAGTTGAGAAGTGATAGGCATGTTCGCTTTGAATCTGAAGTTGAAGAACGTCTCTCCGATGAGCGACTTTGACAGTCCGTCTTCTTTTTGAAAATGCACATTCAGGCGATCTCATATCTCCTTTGAAGTCTTGTAAGCATGGTAGGTCAATGCGAGACGGGGATTCAGGGAATTCAACAGGTAATCCCTATAGAAATCCTCATCCTTGTTCCACTAGTACTCATCCACATCCTCGACGGTATAAGCGAAATCGCTCTAAACAGTATAGAAGATCTCGCGTTCCTTCATTCCTAGTTGGACTTGTATTTTCCAACTAAGGTTTGAAATTAGAGGCATCAAACGATTGCAGCTTTATGGCGTCGAGCGCACTTTTCTTCGACATATTTCTAGATTTAAATAGAAATAAAAATTCTAGAATAAAGTCACCTGAGCCGTGTGAAGAAGTCAGAAAATCTTCGGATCCAATCCAAGAGTTATTTTGCTCCTTCACTCCGGCTAATCACAGTCGCCAAACGCTAGATCTGATCAATAACACAATCAGAAAACCAACCACTTGAATATCTAGATTCCTAGGAGGATCAAATCCCCTCAAGTAAAGATGGTAGAAAAGAGATCTCTTTAGACTGTGTTTCCTCCCAACCAGCCCAAGAGAAACAACAAGCAAGACTCTTTCAGCAAACCTAGAGCCAGATCTCCTTTAATCCAGAAGACAGCGGCCCGAATTCACAAATGTACAGATCTCCCTTAACTATATCAGATCTGAAATATAGAGATGTAAACGATGGTGCAGATCTCAGATCTCCCTTATCCGGTTCAGTCGAATGGCCACAAGGAAGAACAACAGTCGAACGGTCACAGGTGATACTTTCTCGATCTGCAACAGGAGAACACCAAGAGACCACGTTCGAAATTCACCGGAGGATGAGGCAGGGGCGATCAGCAACAGGAACGAGTGGATTCTTCTATGCGATCATGTGCGACGATGAGTTCCTTTGAGCCGCGGCAGCGGAAACCCTAGTGATACTTTGAGAATGTAAATGGTGCTCCGCTCAAAGTATTCTACGAATACCACATCTAAGTATGCGATGAGTATTTATAATACTTTCAGCGTAGAGCAAGCCTTAGGATGACACGAAGCCGTTAACCTATTCTGAGTTGGTCTAACACACGAGCAGATATATATATATATATATATATATATATATATATATATATATATATATATATATATATATATATATATATATATATATATATATCATTCATTTCCAAGGAGCCACGCCATAATGACAATGAAAGCTCATCAAGATGACAGCAGGGTTGGTGAGGCCTCAAAATTTAATCAGCTAACACTATTATTACAATAATTTAGCCACCTTTTGACACTGCAAAAGAATTACCCCCAACCCGTAGCCACGACCACATGATCATTCTGAAGGACCCTGAGTCATATACCAATTGTAAACCATATAGATACCCATATGTGCAGAAGGCAAAAATAGAGACACTAATTAAAGAGATGTCGGGCTCATCAGGCATAGTAATAGCTTTTTCTCTTCACCCATTATGCTAGTGAAGTAGAAAGACGGTTCATGGAGGATATGTATAGACTATAGAAGATTTAATGATAACACCCTCAAAGATAACTTCCCCATTCCTATTATAGAAGAGCTCCTAGATGAACTACACAATTTCTCTATTTACTCCAAGTTGGACTTAAGAGCTGGGTACCATCAAGTGAGGATGGCACCACAAGACAGAGAGAAAATAACTTTCAAGTCTCATGAAGACCATTATGAATTTCTAATATTGTCCTTTGGGCTTACTAATGCTCCTGCAAGCTTTCAAAGTCTCGTGAACCGGGCTTTTATGCTTACATATGTAAATTTATTTTGGAATTTTTTTGATGACATCTTAATATATAATTCCACATAGGAGGAGCACTTGTCTCATTTGGAAAAAAACCTTTCAAATTTTATCAAAAGATAAGTTTTTTTTCTCAAGCAAAGCAAGTGTCTTTTTGGAGTCTCTCTCATGTTGTATTCAGGACACATACTTTCAAAAGGAGTATCAGCTCACCCCAACAAAATAGAAGATATGTTGGCATGCCCAACTCCAGCAACCTTAAAACAACTGACGGGGTTTCTGGGGCTTACAAGCTACTATAACAGGTTTATAAGAAACTGTGGAATCATAGCTCAACCACTTACCAAGCTTTTAAAGAAGGATCAATTTAAGTGGGATGAGGAAGCCTATCATGCTTTCACTGACCTGAAGAAAGCCATGAATTATCCACCAGTCCTCACTCTTTCTGTACAACCCCGTATCTGGCGAGTGGTGTCAGTAAGAGTCGGGTCAGCCATTTTGGCGCAATCCAAGTTCCTGGCGAGTCAAGAGGGGGGCCAAGTACTTTTGGAGATGCCCGACTCACCTGGGAAGGGGATAGTATAGAAGGGGCGAGTGGAGTAGGCGGGCTCGCACTTTCCCCTGGCATCTCGGTAGGTAGCCGACGAGTGGAGCAGGCTGGGCCTATAATTGCCCTGGCCCTCGAGGAGGTGTCAAGTGCCAGCCTCATCAGGCACTCGCCACCCCAGGCGAGTGGAATTTTGTGAACCACTCTCCTTATGATGTATTCTTGTCATTCTACTCCTGTTGGCCTGCCCGTAGCTGTTTGGAACAACGGAGGTATGCTATTTGCAGACCGTTTTCAGAAAACTATAAATAGACCCAAGGGGGTACCTTCGAAGGTATGCTTGCTGGTGCCCTGCTCTTCTTGTGCTTTCCGAGGTATCCTTAGCTCAGCACTTGACTAAGGAGGGGAAGCGCTCTAAGATCTTCAGGGTGTGTAGTGGGACCTCCGTATTAGAGCCTTGGGTATGTTCCTTGTACTAAGTCTTTAGGATTATTGCCCAGGGTATGTTTTCCCGCCCTTTTATGAACCCCTGACGAGGGATTGGCATCCATATGAACCTTCATGGTGCTTCTGGTTCTTTAGCACCATGAGCTTCCCTGGATTTGATCAACTGCTCATAAGATTTGAACTTTCCCAGGAGAGATTCTGTGTAAATCTCATTAAGACTTCTGGCCTCCTTGATTGGCCAGATCCTGGAATCCCATGAGCTTGGGAAGCATATGAGGATTTTATCATTCACCTCAGTGAGTGAGATGTCTTTGTCCAAGGTCTTCAATTCACTGATAATGCAGCTTAATCTATTGTACATGTCACTAACATATTCAACTTCATCTTTTTTGAAGTTCTCATACTGTGAAATGAGAGTTGATCTTCTATCTTTTCTCTCATCTGCTGAGCTAGCAACCATCTGGTTGAGAGATTCCCAGATTACCTTGGCAGATGTGCATTCAGCCACCTTTTGGAAGATGTCATCTGACATGGTTTGAGCCAATATGATCATGGCTTTTGCATCTGCAATCTTTGCCTTCTTCTGTGCATCTGTCCACTCAGGTGGTGGAACAGCATGAGTGCTTGATGTTGATGTAGATGTAGATGTTGTTAGTTGAGGAGGACCTGTCAAAATAGAATAGTAGATGTCCTCATCAATTGAATTCATATACAATCTAATTCTTACCTTCCAGATTGCAAATTTATTCAAATTGCAGACTGGAGGTCTGGTGCTTACATAGTCCTTATTATGTGTCATGCTGTGAACTAAATAACCCTGAGAGAAATAGAGATCAGATCTAACATAGGATCTTTTGGTTCAAGGGTTAGTTTGTACAACCAAAGGAACATTGCTTTGATACCAATTGAAAGATGAGGTTAGACCTGATTTACTGTAGAGGGGGTGAATAGAGTAATCTAAAATCTTTTTATTGTTTTAAATATTATCAGAGTAATGAAAATAAGTGAGATACCAGTATTAAGAGAGAAGAGATAATCTAAGCTAAACTAATCTAACACAGCATATAGATATATCACATCACAACTACCATATCACAGCACAACTACCTTATCTCAGACACAACAAGAATAACAAGAGAAGGGGCAACCAGACAACACAAGAAGTTTTATAGTGGTTCCCCAACCTGGGTACATCCACTCTTCTACCACCCTGGTAGGAATCCACTAGCAGATTTTGATCAGGTGACTGTCACCAATGAGCTTTTGATCAGGTGCTCAAACACCAAAATAAACTTTTGAAGGGAGTTAATTATCCCTTTATACAGAGTGGGGAGAGAGATTGATGGTGTCTTCTCTTTCTCTATTCAACAGAGAAGACAAGTGAATTTTGCTATTGTCAAGAACTCCTTTCAATATCACTTTGAGTCTTGCACATGGTGTAGGTCTTCAGTCTTCAGCCTTGAAAATGTTGATTCAGGAACTTCTGACTGATATAAATATGTTGTCCTTGAAGAATCCTGGAGTGAAGGTTGAAGAAGACTCTTGATTTGTAGTTGATGTTCTTCTTCTTCTTTAGTAAGGTCAAGGAGAGAACAAACTGTTTTCTTTACAGAGAAGGTTCAGAATGTCGTTGTTGTGGATCTTTTTTGTATCTGTATATCTCTTTGTGTCCTTCTAGTCAACTGAAAGGAAAAATTCTTTTATATATTCAGTCGAATTCTTCTTTGAATTTTGAATTGTCTGCATTAATTGCTGACGGCCTGGAGAATGAAACCCAGCTGGAGAGAATATTTTCATTAATGAATTTTTCCAACTGTCCCATTAAAAAGAGCAAGTAATTAACCTGATGAAGACCATAATCAATGCTGACACTAACTGCTATATTCCGAGAATATAAGCATTAATTACTCAAGAATTACTGCTAGAGAATAAGGACAAAATGAGGAAGATTCTAAGTCTGGAACTGCACAGATTTCGTCGACCTGAGCTCAAAGTTCGTCGACCAGAAAGATCATGTTCGTCGACAAGAGAATTCTTGTTCGTCGACCTGAGATCCAAGTTCGTCGACCTGAGTTCAGAGAACTACATTCTGTGAATAAATTTGTAAATTCTATGGTCCAAGTTAGTCGAGCTGATAACTTGTCTTCGTCGACCTGAGTTCAGAGAAAGTATTCTGGACATAATGTGTTGAAGTTGAACTGCCAGAGTTCGTCGACCTGAGCTCGAATATCGGCAAGCTCAACTCATAGAATTGACTCTGAGTTCGTCGAGCAGAGCACGACTATCGTTGAGCTGAGTTCGACGAACGTCGAACTCACTTTCTGAACTTGATTTTCTTCTAAGTCTTGAGTCTTCTGCTGTCTTCAGTTGGTTGGTTCATGTGTGGTTGATTCTAAGGACTTATCCTAAACTCTATGACACAGACATGACCCTAGCTATACATGGTGGGTCAAGCATCCTAGTTAGTGAACCTAGCCCAAATCCAACTAGGGATCCAACACAAATGTCCAGAGGTCTTGGTCTCTCAGACTGTACATATTAATGCATCTAAGAGAATCACCTCTGCTTTATTTGGTAAATGGGAGAGGGTGATTTCTAATCCTCCTAGGGTTGAACCCTCTAGGGCAGCTTCTGAAAGCACCAGAGATGTCTCAGCTACTCTCCTAACTCCAGAAGAAGAATCTCATCTTGTTTCTTCCACTCCACAATCACCACATCATTACTCTGCTCCTTCTACTCCACTTACTCTACAAACTACTTTGTCTGAAGAAGTTCCACCCTCAATCTTTCATGCAGACTCCCCAACTTATCAGTCCCCAGCTTATCAGTCACCTCATTCACCTCCACCTCATTCATCGCCAATTCACTTGTCTCCAACTCACATATCTCAACCTCACCTATTTACACCTCAATTACCCATCCAGGAGACAATTCATGATGACATTCCCCATGTCATCAATCCTACCTCTATACCACAAGCTTTTTTTATTTGTACAAACTGTGCAAACAGATCAGCTCCCTCTTCATCTACTCAGATTCCATCCTCTGTATCTACTCAGAATGCACCTGAGTTTATGTATTTAGATTTTTCATCTATTGCTACTCAACTTCTTGATTTCATCACTCCTACACTCAAGGAGATCTTAGATGAATCTTTGGCTTCTATTCTAGCTTCTATCTCAAAACTCTCTTCTAAAGTTACCTCTTCCAATTTTGTCCCTTCTTCGAGGGGCCTAGATTCAGTTTTCCCTGGATCTAGGTAGAGGTAGATGCTTTGATGAAGAAGCTCCAAATGTAGAAGCTTCGGGTGCAACAGCTGATTTTGTTGAAGTGCCTGATACATAAATGCCAGAAGTCATCTCAATATTTGCTGCTCCAGTGACAGTTGAGGATGTGTGTTCAGACCCTCCAAAGATTATTACTGTTGGTGATCTCATCGTTAATTCCACAGTTAATATCTATTCTTTAAGAGCACATTTTAATTTACTACATAGTCATATTACCAGCCTACCAGATTTTAAAGAGGATATTTCTAGAGCAATAGTCTGCTACTCAGCTCTTATTGATGCCTCTGCTTTAGAATAACTTTTAAAAGATGTTTCTACTAGTTTTGAGAATGTCTCACAGTCTATGATAATTGATAATCCAGTCCCACAGACTGTTATGATTGAGGATATAATGGATATAATAAATTCTAGGCAGACTCATTCCCCTCTTAAATGAGATGAATCTCCCATGCCCAATTTTGATGATCTACCTAATAAAGATATGGAAGGTGTAGATAAATTAGTTAAACTAATTGATGAATTATATGAATACCCATAAGTGTAGTCTGATGATAATACAGATTCTGATGAATCAGAAGATTCTAGTAATAAGAAAAGGAAAAGCAGAAAAAAGTCTCAAGCCATGGTTGCTCCCCAACCTTCTTCTACTGCTGATATCCCCTATTACATTTTGCATGGGATAACTCTTACTCCAGACCATCCATGTTGGATGAGATATTCTAAGAATGAGCAGAAATAAAGAAAGAAAATGAAAAGATTTCATTCACATCAAAAATTTTGGAGTAGTCCTCCTCCTCCTCCTCCAACAGCACGATCTGCAGGTACTTCATCTTCTCAGAGTCCTACCTCTCATTATTCTTGAACAACTCAGTACAGGCAAGAAAGACCTACAAGGCAAGACAGACCTATATGGTCTGAAACTTGTGGAAGACAAAGCAGTCAGCTAATATTCTACCCAAGAAAGGCCAACTCTCTAGTAATTGAACCAGAATAAGATCTTGTATACATAATGGCAAGGTTTAAAGAACAAGTTGCTCTTGCTCAGATAAGAAAGGCAAGAACTGAAGGTAAGGATACCTCTCAGTTTACTACCATATCTTCATACATGCAACAGGAATTGGATAGATATCAGAAGAAAAACTTGTTTAATGTTAATAAATATATGAGCTTGCATCCAAAAGCTGTTGTCCATACTGTCTCCTCCCAGAAGATCATTGGCTCTCAAGATCTGAAGCTAAGCAAAAAAGAATCTGATGATCCAACAAGACAACTGATCTTCACCAAGTCTTCTTCAAATCCTTCATCTGATGCATCTCAGAGGGATTCCTAACTTTAATTATGATTTTTAATTGTTGTTATAACTTTTCTTTAACTTTTTATATCTGCTGAAAATTTACGATTCTGCTAGATAATTTATGCTTTGAGTTTTTCTTGTTTGATAGTATCCTCATCCAAATAGGGGGAGATTGTTGGAACTCCTTATTACTAATTTGGGCTATGATTACTATTAGGATTTTTATTTTGACCCAACCTACATAGAGTAGGGTCATATTTTATTTTCAGAGTTGTTTCAGAAGGAATTCCAGAGATGCTCAGTTCGACGAACTCAGAACTCAGTTCGACGAACTCAGAACTCAGTTCGACGAACTCAGAACTCAGTTCGACGAACTTTGAACTCCTTTAGTTTATTCTTAAACTATGTACAGGGTTCCAACTCCATTCAAAAGTTAACACTTGGCTCATAAGTCACCTGATCAAAAGACTTAAGTTTGGTTTTTGGGTACCTGGTCAAAAGCCCAAAGGGTTGCTAGATCTCCCTTAGAAAATAGATCTTCTGATGACGGGGCACTAGATCAAAAACCTGTAGTGGATTCCTACCAGTGTGGTAGAAGAGTAGACGTACCCAGATTTATTGGGGAACTACTATAAAATCCTTGTGTCGTCTGTGATTGATTTTTTTTTGTGTTGTGCATATTATATATATATCACTAATTTTTAACTGCTATAAAAATAAAATTAAAGTTTTAAAATACTCTATTCACCCCCTAGAGTAGAGTTAGATCTATCCCTTCGTTTTCATTATACTTCAGAAAGTACAGGAGTAATGATCCAGATGCTCCTCCTGTTTTGCCAAAGTATTTCCCAAAGACGAAGGCTTATTTTGACAGGCAGTATCAGGAGAGTCAGGGCAAACAAGTTTAAAGTTCTTATTTTTCTTGATATTTGTGAAATTTGTTTGCCCCGATTGAACTTATATATATATATATATATATATACATTTATGTTTTGACTGTGATTGTTCTTATTTCTCGATCTTCATGCTCCTTCCTTGATTTATTATCTTATGTACAATTTACCTTAGTTTGTAGGGTTCTGACTTCTTCAAATAGGGGGAGATTGTTGGGTATTATATCCACAATTACCATGATCTGAAGAAATGTCCCTTGAACTAAGATGAATTGAGATTGTATTTGATTGTGTGTTTTTAGTTATGTTCTTGCAAGACTTTATTGCTAAGTACAGCCCAATGTCAGGTTACAGTGGGTCGCGAAACACAGGACTATATAATGTAATCCCTCATTGTGTAGGCCATTGTGTTGACCCATGTGTAATCTCTCTATTGGAGTGTACTTCTATTTCAAGTGCATTAGAAGATTCAAGGAAGGATGTGTTGATGTATTCAAAAGGACAGAATTTTCTCTAAGGAAAATTCGTCTAGTATCGTAGAGTAGACTCATTGAATTCGTTGAGGTTATCTTTTGATACTCGTCGAATTCGTCGGGTATACCTATTGAGACTCGTCGAATTCATAGGAATTAATCATGCGAATCTTTCCTGCTTCCTTGAGAATCGGCCAAGTAGAATTCGTCGTATATCACCTTGCTTATTTGTCAAATTCGTTGAAGTTATCTTTCGATAATCGTCGAATTCGTCAGGTATGCTGGTCGATATTTGTCGAATTTGCCGAGTCTCTATAGGAATATGCTGAGCTCTCAAATCGATCTGTCTGGATTCGTCTAAGTCCTTTTCGTCGTATTTCAGAGTAGTTCGACGAGTATACCATTATATACTCGATGATACTCGACGAAAATGACTTAGGGTTTATTTTTGATTTTACGTTCGGCTCATCTTGACTGTCATGTATAGTAACTCATGTTTTCTCGCTATGGCAGGAATTTCTAGCCTTTAGAGAAGAGGAGTTCCTATAAATACCTAAGTTGATTTTCTTTCAACCCTAATCATGCTTTTACATTTTCAACTCGAGAAATTTCAGAAAATTCCCTTCGGCATACGCGATACCGTTCTTCACAATTCTCTCGGCCGATGACTTGACGCACGATTCGTTTCTTCAACAAGAGTGTCGACTAGATCTCAGATCTCCAAAAAGTTCAAGTACTCTACTCCTCAGATCTAGTTGATCTCGTTTGTTCAGATCAAGACCTCAGAAAGTTCAAGTTCTCTCTTTCCTCAAGGCTTTCAAGATCTACTGTTGAGAGGAAAGGAAGACTGAAGATTTCAGATTTGAAGAAGATTATTCTTAATATATTGTTGTATAACTCTTTTTATACTATTTTAGGAGGTCTTGCCTCCGAGTTGTAGATCCATGTTTGTAGGATTGAGTTTGTAGGAGAGGTTGTTCTCCGAGTGGTAAGATAGTTGTCTCCAAATTTGTAGGTGTTGAAGCTAGGAAAATTCCCAACCTCGAATTCAGACCAAAGCCGCCTAAGGTTACCGGCTCAGAGGTTAGATCATACGGCTAGGATGACTAGGATGAAGAACTAAATCGAACAGGTCCCTAGATGTTGCGGCAGGAAGGCCCCACCACGTACCCGAATGCTCAGAAGGAGCAGCACCTTCTCAACCAAAGATGGACGAACTGGGTACGAGGGAGACTGGCTGATGACGAAGTCGTAAGGTCGCGACTTGGTCTCTAAGGAAATGGAATCCAAAGACTCGGCTAGTATCTCAAAAGTGAAGCTCGCGAGTATCATGCAGAGGATTTCCAGTGTCACGCCTCGTACCTCTGGGGTCCTATTTATAAGCAAATCCAAAGAGGGGGGGTCATATTTATACCCCACCCCCTCCGGCGACTAGACAACTTCTGGAGGAGCTCGCACTGGCTGGGCGAGTATCTCGCCAAGTCGCTTACCCGGCGAGTATGCGAGGGGAGCTCGCCATACTCGTTCAGGCCTTCCGCGATCTTGCATGCTGACTTTGACTCCTGTCTTGACTTGTTGACCTTGACTTCTGCTGACCTGGCTGTGGTAGGGCCCATCCACGATGAATATGGGTTGTACACAATCCCCGCTCTTTCTGAGCGACGTAGGAGCTCGGAAAGAATCATCCAAGACTTATTCGGCAAGCTGCTATGCCGAGTATCAGACTTGCTCGCAACTGATGACTGCTTGCCGATCTCTATAAATAGGGGAGGCCTGACTCTTCAAACGGATCGTCAGAGCTTGTGCACAATGTAGGATGTCGAGAAACTTCTTTAAGACAGCCTCGCTGCTCTCACCGGCATTCTCGGCATTGCGAAATCCAAACGGCCACGTGAAGAGGACGTCGTCACTGAATTACCCCTCCTAAAAAGAAGAAAACTAAAAAGGCCAAGAAGCCCGCCTCTGATGCAGTTGACCCGCCGCCAACTCATGCGCAAATCACGGCTTTCACCAACAATCCAGTGCGCTCTGCTAGCACTCTGAAGCTACTCAATGATCTCGGGCATGACGACGTCCCCAATATGTCTCCCCTAACGCGAGCCTCCTAGGCTCGCTGGACATCCCAGAATTGGCCACCACTTTGACGCCGCAGCAGTCGAAGTCGTCTCCCTGCCAGGTCGCCATGTTGTCGAGATACTACTTTATACACTTGTTGGTCGATGTTATACTT
The DNA here is from genome assembly GCA_039583875.1 of Platanthera guangdongensis. Lineage (NCBI taxonomy): Eukaryota > Viridiplantae > Streptophyta > Magnoliopsida > Asparagales > Orchidaceae > Platanthera > Platanthera guangdongensis. The sequence continues at coordinate 54,228,219 of CM077153.1, read as the reverse complement.
CTCGCTGACTCTGTTCTTATACTCGTAGATTCTCCACAGGAGGGCGCCGACGTGGTTTTGAATGTCGCCCCGCTGAACTCCGTGCCGCTGCTCGCCCTCTCTGCCGAGAGACCAGTCAGGACCGCTAACACGGTCCGGATTAATGTTGGCGCCAAGAGGGTATCTGAGGCCTTGGTTCCTGTGGCGAGCAAGGAACCATCGCTGAAGGATCCTCCGCCAAAGAAGGTGGCATCGGCGAGCAAGGAACCATCGCTGAAGGATCCTCCGCCAAATGAAGTGGCGCCGGCGAGTATGGCCCTGCCCGCCCCTACGCGAGATCCTGCGCGAGATCCTGTGCCACCAGCGGCGAGCTTCCTACCGTCGCCATTGCCGAACGTCGCTTCTATCCCGACAGTGAGTGTATCTTTGCCGCCGCCTCTGGTCGCACCTGCACAAACTTCTATGACGCGACTTTGTCCGCCTCCTCCGCTGAAGACCCCGCCTCAGCCGGCGAGTTCGTCGCAGCCTCTGCCTCCTCCATCGAAATCCTTATCCCAGAAGCCGGACAAGCCACTGCCGAACTACTTCCAGCCGAGAGTGGGAGATTCCGGTCGTGGAGGTCGTGGACAGGGTAAGGCGGCCGAGCATGCTGGTGGCCCATCTTCTGATCGGCGAGATGCTCCAACTCGCGGCCCTTTCCCTCATCGATCAAGATCTCCTCGTCGCGGTAAGTGCCATTACTGGTGCTGCATTTGGCGACTAAGTGTCCTATTCCTGATTTGGCGACTTTCTAGTTTTGACAGATCGCCCGGCAACTCCAGGGGAGGCTGATGTCATCGGGTTGTCGGGAAGAGAATATCGTCATGCCGCTGCTCGCGCCTACCTGGAGCTGGAGAGCAAGTTCGATCAGCTGGCGATCTGCAAACCACATCGGCGGATATCATCTCAGAAGGTACGGGCGGCGAAGATTGAAGAGCTCTGGACTACTCTGGAGAGCTACAAAGCCCGCTTCCATATGATGAAGGAGAATGATTGCCAGCTGGCGATTAACAATCATCGCCTCCAGCTCGTTCTCGACGAGCTGGCCGGCATCCGTGCGAGTATGGGCTCTGTCGGGCGGCTGACGAGGATGGAGGAGCAGCTGCGATTTAGAGACGATGCGATGTCGGTGGCGACGGAGCATTATAGGCGGGCGCGAAAGATGGGCTGTGTTGGGCGACATCCTCATCCACTGGAGAGACCCCCAAGGACTTATGATTTTTCTTTTTTAATTTGAAACTCGCCATGTGCGATAATATAATAAACAATCATTTGTATTATAATAAGCGAGTTTGTATCTCGCACTTTATTTGTTTCTTCTGTTATCTTCTTGTTGATGGTTTGCGATGTCTTGTTCTGCGAGGCGCCGAGTTTATTATGCAGGTTCTGACAATCGTCGCGATATTCTTCCTCTGTGTCGTGTGATATAGATGTCGAGATCTACTTGCTCGCCAGGGTAGAGATATACCCCCCCTTGCCTTCCTAAACAAGGGCATAGGTATGACATAAGTACGCTGTTGCGCTTTTCAATCCCTAGCTCGCGAGTATCTTTCTCTACTCGCACGCTTCGATCTCTCCTCCTTCCTCTCCTCTCTTCCTTTCTCAGCTCGCCAATCTCGCAGAAATGGTGGGAGACGACGCCAGTGCTCGCCGACAAGCCCATGCCTCTAATTTCACTGATGCGGCTTTCAAGAAGTCGATAACAACCGAGCGAGACTTAGAGAGCTTCAGGGAGAGGCTTCTGCCTGAGGGATACTCGACAAGTATTCCTAGTCGCAGCAAGCGACTTAACACCCACATCGAGGGTGCATTGGTCCTGCCGCTCCGTCACTTTGACGCCGGCCTGCGACTTCCTCTATGGCCGGAGTATTGCGAGATCTTGCGATATTTCGTCATCGTTCCCACGCATATCAACCCCAACGATGTGGCGATTATCATGGGGTTCCTCTGCTACTTGCGGGAGGAGAGGGTCGCCTTCGACCTTTCTGTCTTCCGCAAGATCTTCGCCTTCGCCGCGACCACCGAGGGGGTCGTATACTTCAGCAGTCATGTCTACACCCTGGTGGGGATGGCGAACAAGGTCCACCGATGGAGCGAGAACCTGGTTGTCGTCTACAGCGACTTCGCGGGCGTCCTGGGTAGGCTGCACCAACCCGCCGATGTTGCCTTCCTCTCGTCGATATTGGAGGGCATCCGCGAGTAATTGGTCTAGTCGTTCCGTGGTTGTCGGTTCGACGTAATCTTCTGGAGACTAAATGTCAACACGCTCATGGATATCCATCCCAACGAGGGCAAGCTTCGGGATAGAATCGTTTCTTGCATACTCGCATTTTTTCTGTAGCTCGGTATTGATGTTTGCTCGGCATTTTGCAGTGGCGTGCGAGCTCCCGGAGAAGCCGCTTCCTCCATAAAAAGAAGTTGCCACCTCCCTCCATGAGTCTAACCCTCTGCCTGACGTCGGCGAGAAGAAAAGGCTCGTCAAGGGTAAAGCGAAGGCCAAGTCATCAGGTCCTGCGACCAAGAGGGCGAAGGTGTCATCGCTGCGACCTGACGACCAAGAATCGCCGCTGGTTGCTCAGCCTCCTCACTTCCACCCCAACGTCAACTTGGGGCAAATAGCGGGGGACGCCTACGGCCTCCCTCTGGTGAATTGGTCATAGGATGGACACCTGGTGACGCTGAGCACCAACCTCCCCTCCTGGTCGGCGGACTGGGAGGACAAGGGGGAGGACTTCGCCGTCCTTCACGCGATATATGGGCGAGCTGATGCTGAGTCCATGGTGGAGCTTAGCGCGGAGGATCTCGCCCAGTAGGCCTCATGCTCGCTCGCACGAGCTGTCGAGCTGGGCCACTACTCGGCGAGGAAGCTGCTGGAGACGACTACGACCCCGAAAGTCGCCACCAAGAAAGCCATCAACCTCGGCATGGAATCGGTCCGCTGGCAAGAGTATGAAGTAAGTCGCTTCCCTCAAGCGACCTTGCTGGTGTGGGACTTGGAATCATTTTGTTAACTTTTTGTTCTTTGTGGCAGGCTGCCGAGATTGAGGCCGCCAAAAAGCTTTCTGAATAAGAGGCGAAACTAGACAAGTCGCAGGCGGAGCTGGAGGCAGCCCAAGTCCGAGCTGCCGAGATGGAGAGTCGTCTAACTTCCCTTGAAGGTGGCGCGAGTTCTTCAGCTCCTCCGCAAGGCGCGACGCGGCAGGAGGACGACCCTCACTACGCGATAAAGTGATCTCGTACTCTCTGGAAGGAGAGGTCATCGGTCCTCCACGCGATAGCTCGAGCTGCAGGAAATGTCATGCTTGCGAGGCTAAGGCTCAATAGCCAGCTCACCGAGGGGGAGAAGCAGCTCACTGTTGACGAGCTCATCCCGGAACTGCTCGCCGATGAGTCGGCCTCGCCAGATCGCCTACCTTCTCCATCATCAGGCTCCAGCAACAGTGACAGCGGTAGCAGCAGCGGCGGCAATAACATTATTGGTGAGGAGGAGAGCGAGGATGGCGGAGAGGAAGAGGAGGACGCTGATATTGGAGATGAGGAATATCGGCCTAATACTAGAGACGATGAGTCCTAGTTGCTCGCCGATATTTATCATACTCGCATATAGCAGTTAGCAAAATTTTGTAAACTTGTAAAATTTTTGATATATATATTAATACAAGTTTGAATTACCGCACTGTCATTTTTGCTTGCATGTTTTCTTGGTTGATGATACTCGCTAGGCTCATAGGCTCGGGGAGGATGAGTGCTCGTGACGCTTTACCCGCACGTCGGCATCATTCATAGTCGTGTAGTTATTACTCGCACGATCGTAGTCGTTCCAACAACTCGCATCCCGATACTCGCCTGCGTCCTACACATATACTCACCGTAACATACTCGTACGTTTGTTATGTCATGCTTGCATACTCGCCAATACCTACTCGCATGCTCGCCATGGTCTGCCTGCACATGCACAATTCATTTATTTTTCGGGAATTAATTCTAACGGGCTCGAAGACCAGAGCCAACACCCTATGAGGAGCTGAGCTTGGTTGATGGCTGGGAGTAGTCGATACCCAACATTAGCCAAGCTCAATTGGGGGTGGGAATCAGTCGACACCCAGCAGGAGCCAAGCTCAACTGGGGGTGGAAATCAGTCAACACCCAGCAGGAGCCAAGCTCAACTGGGGGTGGTAATCCGTCAACTCGGGGAGGCAAGTAGTCGGTCTGCAGGAGAGAAGCTCGTATAGAGATCTCAGACTACGACATCACTCCCACGAGGAACTTGATCTCACTCAAGGAGGTCCTTGGCCAATATGCAGGAGGGCATCTCGTGCAGGGACTTAAACTTACGACGACACTACCACTCGAGGACTTGGAACATTGTTGGAGTCGACAACTCTCAGGAGCCTTGCTCAACTAGAGTGGAGTTAGTCGACTCGGGGAGGCAATTAGTCGGTCTGCAGGAGAGGAGCTCGTACAGAGATCTCGGACTATGACATCACTCCAACGAGGGACTTGAACTCACTCGAGGAGGTCCTTGGCCAATATGCAGGAGGGGAGCTCGTGCAGGGACTTGGACTTACGACGACACTACCACTTGAGGACTTGGAACATTGTTGGAGTCGATAGATCTCAGGAGCCTTGCTCAACTAGAGTAGAGTTAGTCGACTCGGGGAGGCAAGTAGTCGGTCTGCACGAGAGGAGCTCGTACAGAGATCTCGGACTACGACATCACTCCACCGAGGATTTTGATCTTACTTGAGGAGGTCCTGGCCAATTTGCAGGAGGGGAGCTCGTGCAAGGACTTGGACTTACGGCGACACTACCACTCAAGGACTTGGAATATTGTTGGAGTCGACATCTCTCAGGAGCCTTGCTCAACTAGAGTGAAGTTAGTCGACTCGGGGAGGCAAGTAGTCGGTCTGCAGGAGAGGAGCTCGTACAGAGATCTCGGACTACGACATAACTCCACCGAGGATCTTGATCTCATCAAAGAGGTCCTTGGCCAATATGCAGGAGGGGAGCTCGTGCAGGGACTTGGACTTATAGCGACACTACCACTAGAGGACTTGGAACATTGTTGGAGTCGACAGCTCTCAGAAGCCTTGCTAAATTAGAGTGGATTTAGTCCACTTGGGGAGGCAAGTAGTCGGTCTGCAGGAGAGGAACTCGTACAGAGATCTCGGACTACGACATCACTCAACTGAGTATCTTGATCTCACTCGAGCAGGTCCTTGGCCAATATGCAGGAGGGGAGCTCGTGCAGGGAGTTGGACTTACGACGACACTACCACTCATGGACTTGGAACATTATTGGAGTCGTTTCTCCTGTTGCTTAAGAGATTGTCAATGAATCAAGTGCATCAATATCTTTGAGGATGGAGAGATTACAAAGAGAACGATGATCTCGTTGTTGCTGAATTGGGAGGTTGGCATCCAACCCTGTTTCCGATAGTTCCTCCAGTCGGAGGAGAGACGCGGTCGGGGGTAGCTAGGCCAACATGCAAGGGGGGAGCTGATCTCGGCTGTCAATGCAGGTGTACGGTCTTACAAGGACGCTTATATCCCGAGGCATCGTCCCTCGTCCTCCCTGGGCTATCTAGGAGAAACAGGTCGAAGGCCCGTTTCCCAATCCAACCGTTGAAATCATTTCCAGCTCTGCCACTTGTCTACGAGCATACATGTATGAGCAAGGGGTAATGTTCTTCTGAGGGTCCTTCAGGATGCACGTGCAACTAACATTTTCCTTTGGGCCTATCCCTTCCCTTCGGCGGGTTATCCTGCCTTTAGAAATAATTTGAAGGGTCGTTGCCCAAAAATGAGGGCTTGGCGAGGTTGATCCTTCCTCGAGTCCAAGAGGATGGAGTCCAAACCTGTTCCTGCTAGTTCCTCCAGTCGGAGGAGAGATACAATCAGGGGTAGCTAGGATGACATGCAAGGGGGGAACTGATCGTCCTATCATCCGCACTGGGCTATCAAGGGGGAACAGGTCGACAACCGATTTCTCGGATCGATCTCAGAGCAGAACCTTAAGGCCTCAGAAAACTTGAGATGAAATATCAAAAAGAGAAGCCAAACGGTTGCCACTATCTGTATATATATATGTGAAAACATGTACAAGTGAAATACAACATGAACCACTAGGGATAGAACCTTTTTAGGTCATCCCCGCTCCAAGTACCTCCTAGTTTCTCTCCGACCTGATCCTGGAGATAATAGCCTCCGGTGGCCAAAGCTTCTTGGACGATGTAGGGCCCTTCCCAATTAGGTTGTAGCTTGCAAACTGTTGCTCCTCTTCCTGCGGCGTCCACCTTCTTCATGACCAAGTCCCCTGTGAGGAAATGCTTTTGGCGGACATTTTTGTCGAAGTGCTTCGCCATGCGCCGCTTGATCTTCTCTTGGCGGATGGAGGCCAGGTTACAAAGCTCTTCTATAAAATCCAGCAAGAGCCTTTGAGCGTCTTCATTCTCCAAGCACCATTCCTCGTTGCCGTCCTCGGCTATTATGACTCTCGGGCTCCGAACCTCAAATTCCACTGGGATAAGTGCCTCAGACCCGTGGGACAACTTGAAGGGAGCTTCCCCCATGGCCGAGTTTGTAGTTGTTCTCAGAGCCTAGAGGACTGAGGGAAGCTGCTCTGCCCAATTGTCTTTCAAGTTGGTGACTTTATTCTTTAGGAGGTTGATGATCAACTTGTTGGCAGCTTCCACTTGTCTGTTGCTGCGATGATGATGCACAGAGGCGAATCGAAGATCCGTCCCTAGCTGCTTGCAGAAATCCTCTAACTCGAAGCTGGCGAACTGTAGCCCATTGTTGGTGACGATTGCGAGAGGAATCCTGAACCTGCATACAATCTCTCCCCAAATAAAATTCTTTACAATTTGCGAAGTGGTCTTGGCCAGAGCTTTTGTCTCGATCCACTTGGAGAAGTAATCGATCATGACGAGGACGAACTTCCTCTGTCCACTGGCCTGAGGAAAAGGGTCGATCAAGTCAATCCCCCAGATAGCGAAGGGGCATGGAGTAGTGATCGAGCGCAGATGCTGAGCCGGTTGTAGTTGAAGAGGCGCGAAGAGATGACATTGGAGACATTTTTTTGGAGAAGGCTTCTGCATCTTTCTAAATGGTGGGCCAGAAATACCCATGCCTTAGGATTCTTTGTTCAAGAGTGCGAGTCCCTGAGTGGATGCCACACTCCCCCGAGTGAATCTCCTCCAGGACACGAGGGGCTTCAATCTCCGACAAACACCTAACAAGAGGACCTGAGATAGTTTTACGATAGAGCTCTCCTTCTTGTAGCAAGTAATACGCGGCTTTGTAACGAAACTTCCTCTAATCCCCCTCGCTGGCAGGAATCTGTCCTGTTGTTAAGAAAGAGACGAACGAATCCCTCCAGGATGTCCTCTGCTCGATCTCCATCATCTCCCCCTATTCGATGGACGGTTGGAACATTTCAATTACGGTACCACCAGCCCGGGGACTGTACATGGCGAGGTAGTCAGCTTTTGAATTCTCTTCTCGGGGTACATGCGCGACTAAAAAAGATTGAAACCCCCCGATCAGACCTTTCACCTTGATTAAGTATCTCTGCAGGATCGGATCATTCACTTTGAACTCGTCTTTGATCTGAGACGCGACTACCATCGAGTCGGTGAAGTCCCTGATATCTCGAATTGCCAACTCCTTGGCGAGATGTAAGCCGGCCACCATAGCTTCGTACTCCGCCTGATTATTTGTAACGGGGAAGAAGATCTCTACTACTTGCTCGATCCTGGTTCCCTGGGGGCTCACCAGCACGACTCCGGCTCCCACGGAGTACCTGTCCGAAGCCCCATCCATAAACATCTTCCACGAAACTGGGCTAGAAGAGCCATTCTCTGTTGGGTTTCTCTATGAGGATGGCACAACACTTGTGCACGCAGCGGAAGAATAAAAAAACATCAAGAAAAACCCAAAAGAGATGGGATCGGGCCATAGTAGTTGAATCAAGAAGTTAACATACAATTAGGCAAAAATTACCTCGGTGGCGTTGAGTCACAACTCAACGGAGATGCTCCAAGCTTCGTGTTCTTGCTGGTGGCGAGTTCTACGTGGAATGATATCCACGTCTCTGCAGAAATCCACATGAGCGGGAGAACACCGACTTTTCCGTTGCACGGATAATCGGGAAGGAGAATGACCACACCTTGCTTTTCCACGAACTGCTAGGTCCGCGCCAGGGATAGCAACACCAGCAACAATCGCCGGAGAGGAGGAGGTCGACGGAGCGAGCACGGCGGCGGAACGGTTCCGTCGACAGGATTCGGGATCGGCGGAACGAACGAAGAAATCGCATCCGATTCGATCAGTCATAAATCCTGAAAACCCTAAGTATTTATTTATACCAAAGGCATAAACAGACTTAGGAATATCGCTATCCGCAGACCACCTAGAAAATTAGGGTTCCAGAATCTGCGAGAATCACCTAGCAGATTCGGTGAGAATCAATCGGCGAGAATCACCTAGGATCGGCGAGAATCAGCTAGGATCGGCGAGAATCAGTCGGCGAGTATCACCTAGGATTGGAGAGAATCAGAGTACAATACTCGACGATTCACGTCGAACGTGGGTTGACGATAATCATCGATCTGCGGTCGACGATACACATCGACCCGCGGTCGACGATCGTCGACCTTTGGTCGACTATCGTCGACCCTCGGTCGACTATTCTTACCAATCCTTCAAGGCAACATTTGCCCAACCCGACGATCCTTTAAGGCAACACTTTGCCCATAACCCCATTCAGGTCGGCGATTGGTAACCTTTACCAACACAGTCAATCATACAACTTCTCCACATCTCTTATGTGCGACCTTGCAGGCTCATATCGCGTTGGCAGTGAGATTACATGTTTGACCACTTCTAGATCACCATGGTAACTCCAACAGTCTCCCACTTGATCTTAAAAGTATCAAACCAAAAACCACACAAAACAATGAGCGGCATCTAGCAATGCATCATTGCTCCCCAAGCAATAAGAGTTTATAACTCATAAGCCTTTATGACCAATGTATCAGCGTTGTCTTTGTCCCTTTGTCCCTTACATCCGGAAAGAACTAGAGGCATGTACCGTGTCACCCTCGTAATAGCTCAATCCAAGTTTCTTGATCCAGGATGGACTTCCAGAGAATGGTGAGTCCAATATCACTTATTGAATCAACCAAGCATGACCATGCATTTCTCAGTCCAGTTCCATCAAGGGGCCCATGGATGCAACTCCTGTCATACAGGAGGACAAATCCCATATCTGCTCACACACAAACACCCAAATGATTCGTAACATGCCCAACAACCACCCTTATCATCAACCTTTCTCAAGGAAGACTTTAGATGGCATCAAAGCACGCTCTTCCTCACTTGATGAATGTTGTGACTTCAGGTCAAAGGACCACAACACCATTGTCAATTGAGACCTACTCGTGACACGATTGGATGATAATCCACAGAGTAGTCTCAGGTTGGGTCTGTCCAGTACAACTTGTTCACTAACAAGTACCCACGTGATGACTTGATATCACAATATCATGACCTGTGAGAACCGGTCATCAGTCAACGCACGTGCTAGCCTTCATGTACCATCATCACCCTTAGCTTCTATGATGATACTCGACCAGGGACCTTTTAAGAATGAAGCTTCAAATAAATCATAGGCTCTCACATTCAAGTCACGTACTTGATGTCCCATGGAAGCGAACATTCTAAGGGTATCTATTATGTTAACATTTAACTATCATATAAGAAAACTCATAATAAAAGAACTTGCCATTAATTGTAAGAGAAAAACTAGGTACACTGTTCATCATATGAACAAATGGCCAACACAAGATTCTCACTAGAGTTGATCATTTAGGTATCGTATATCCATCGATCTAGTATGACCATCATGCTTTCTCTGCGCGAGAGGCTTTGTCAGTGGATCCGCAATATTCTCCACAGTCGGCACTCCGCAAATGTTCACATCTCCTCGTTCGACAATCTCACGAATAAGATGAAACCGCCGAAGTATGTGCTTGGAGCGCTAATGGGATCTAGGTTCCTTAGATTGTGCAATTGTACCATTATTATCATAGTAGAGAACTACGGGACCAACAATGCTAGGAACTACATCAAGCTCGTCGATGAATTTCCTAATCCATACAGCCTCCTTCGCCGCATTAGCTGCGGCGATATACTCGGCCTCTGTTGTAGAATCAGTAACTGTCTCTTGCTTGGAACTCTTCCAGCTCACAGCTCCTCCATTCAGGCAAAACACAAAACCTGACTAAGACTTGGAGTCGTCTCTATCAGTTTGGAAGCTAGCATCCGTGTAACCACTTACAACGAGCTCTTCCTCTCCACCATACACCAAGAACACATCCTTAGTCCTTCTCAAGTACTTCAGGACATTCTTGACTGCAATCCAGTGACACTCGCCGGGGTCTGACTGATACCTGCTAGTCATGCTCAAAGCAAAGGAGACGTCGGGTCGAGTACATAACACTGCGTACATGATTGATCCAATTGCCAAAGCATATGGAATCAACTTCATGCGGTCCTTATCTTCACAAGACTTTGGACACTGGTCCTTAGAGAGATTCACACCATGAGACATGGGCAAAAATCCTTTCTTGGACTCAAGCATGTTGAACCGCTTCAACACCTTTTCGATGTACGTACTCTGGGTCAAACCCAGCAACTTCTTCGATCTATCTCTATAGATCTTAATACCGAGTATATAAGTCGCTTCACCCAAATCCTTCATTGAAAAGCAGTTCCCTAGGTTGTTCTTAACAACTTTCAGGGTAGGAATGTCATTCCCAATCAACAATATGTCATCTACATACAATATCAGGAAGACAACAATGCTCCCACTGATTCGCTTGTAAACACAAGGCTCATCTTCATTCTTGATGAAACCAAACTCTTTGATTTTCTCATCAAAACGAAGATTCCAACTTCGAGAGGCCTGTTTCAGTCCATAGATGGACTTATTCAGCTTGCATATTTTAGTGGCTTCATCTGGGGATACAAAACCCTCGGGTTGTGTCATATACACTTCCTCAAGGAGATTTCCATTAAGGAAAGCCGTTTTGACATCCATCTGTCAGATCTCGTAGTCATAATACGCAGCAACAGCAAGCAATATCCTTATGGACTTTACCATGGCAACAGGGGAAAAGGTCTCATCATAGTCAATACCATGAATTTGCTTGAAACCCTTAGCCACCAGTCGCCCTTTGAATGTCTGTACATTCCCATCCATGTCGGTCTTCTTCTTGAAGACCCACTTGCACCCTATGGGTCGTACCCCTTCAGGTGGTTCCACCAAGTTCCAAACTTGGTTTGCATACATGGAGTCCATTTCGGATTTCATAGCCTCAAGCCATTTGTCGGAGTCCGGTCCATTCATAGCCTCTTGGTAGGTTGCTGGTTCATCATCATGATCCATAAGCAACACATTACCTATTTGAGACACGAGAAATTCATATCTCTCAGGCTCAAACCTCGGTCTACCAGATCTACGTAGGACTTGTGTTCCTTGAGCAGGTTCTCTAGCTACAACATCTTGTAGTCCTGTCTCAGAATCCAATTCCGGTTCATTCACTACATGTGGTTCTTGAACTTCTTCAAGCTCTACCTTTTCAGTCTTTCTTGATAAGAACTCTTTCTCCAAAAAGACACCAGTCCTTGCGACAAACACTTTGCCCTCAGACGGTAGGTAAAAGTAATACCCTTTTGTTTCCTTAGGATATCCCACCAGATAACATTTATCCAATTTGGATTCCAGCTTGTCAGGCATTTGACGTCTCACGTATGCCTCACAGCCCCAAATTTTAATGAACGACATACTAGGACGCTTCCCAGTCCATATCTCATATGGTGTCTTCAGAACCGTTTTCGTTGGAGCGCGATTCAATGTCATTGAAGTAGTCTCTAAAGCAAAACCCCAAAAGGAAATAGGCAAGTCTGCATGACTCATCATCGAACGTACCATGTCTAACAGAGTACGATTTCTCCTCTCAGACACACCATTATGTTGTGGTGTTCTAGGTAGAGTGAGCTGTGATACAATACCACACTCTTTCAGATGATCACGGAACTCATGACTCAGGTATTCGCCACCTCGATCAGATCGGAGTGCTTTAACCCTTTTACCCAACTGGTTTTTACTTCATTCTTGAACTCTTTGAACTTTTCAAAGGTCTCGGATTTGCACTTCATAAGATACACATATCCGTATCTACTGAAATCATCAGTAAATGTAACAAAGTAGAAATACCCACCTCTAGCCATGGAACTCATGGGTCCGCATACATCACTATGTACAACACCCAAGAGATCCTCAGCCCTCTCAGTATAACCAGTGAAAGGAGCTTTAGTCATCTTGCCTAACAAACAAGATTCACATCGCTCAAATGATTCATAATCAAATGAGTCCAAAAGTCCATCTCTATGGAGCTTGGATATGCGCTTCTCGTTGATATGGCCCAAACGACAATGCCAGAGAAATGTAGGGTTCGAGTCATTTGTTCTTAGTCTTTTATTATTTTCTACATTACAGATCAGATGGTCCAAGTTCAAAACATAAAGACCATTAAACAATTGGGCTACAGCATAACAAACATCATTCTTAAATATAGAACAACAGTTGTTCTTAATTATAAAAGAAAATCCAATCATGTCCAAACATGAAATAGATATAATGTTTCTAGTTATGGTCGGAACAAAATAACAATTATCTAGTTCTATTACAAGCCCACTGGGCAAAGAAAGACGGTAAACCCCTACGGCTACAGCAGCAACTCTTGCTCCATTGCCGACGCGGAGGTCCACCTCCCCTTTACTCAGCAATCTTCTCCTTCCCAGTTCCTGCACATTTGTACAAATGTGAGAACCACATCCGGTATCCAATACCCAAGATGAAGGAGCAGAAAGGTTTATCTCTATAACGTGAACATTTGAAGTGGAAGTCATACCTCCCTTCATTTTCTGCAGACCTTCAATGTACGAAGGACAGTTCCTCCTCCAATGACCAGCCTTGCCACAGTGGTGGCATTTCCCTTCCTTCACCGTGCTTTTCTTTTTCATCAGTGCAGAAGACTTGGGCTCAAGATATGACTTAGGTCCCACCTTCGTCTTCTTAGAGCCCTTGGCCTTGCCCTTGCCCTTATGCACCATCAGTATGGGGCTGGCAGGCTTGGCCTTCTTCATATTGATTTCGGCAGTTCTCAACATGCCTAGGAGTTCGGGCGGTGTCTTGTCTATTTCATTCATGTTGTAGTTCAAGACGAACTACTCATAATTGTCCGGCAATGATTGCAGGATCAGATTTGTGGCCAACTCTTGACCAAGAGGAAAACCCAGCCTTTCAAGGTTCTCTATATACCCAATCATCTTGAGTATGTGAGTCCCTACTGAGTCTCGAACTCCCATCTTGCACTGAAACAATGCTTTTGTGACGTCGAACCTCTCTTGACGAGCCTGCCCTTGAAACATTTTCTTGAGATGCTCGTCAATCTCCTTGTACCCCATGTTCTCATGTTGCTTCTGAAGCTCAGAGTTCATAGTGACAAACATAAGACATTCGACATCTAAAGCATCATCAGTATACTTCTTATAAGCATCCTTCTCAGCACGGGAAGAGTTCCCGGTCGGCACCTCGGGGGCTTCTTCTTCCAAGACATAGAACTTTCGCTCTTGCCTGAGAACAATTCTCAGGTTCCTGTACCAGTCCATGTAATTAGTCCCACTAAGCTTATCCTTCTCAAGGATGGCTCTCAGAGACAACGTGGAGTGTGAAACACTTGACATGGAATTCTACAAGAATTTATGCAGAATAAAATCAGTACCAAAATTTCAAATACAATTTATTTTAATTTGGACTTCAATTAAAACACTCCCACTATTTTATTCGAAATGATAGCCCTCACTAACAATTCGGAGAGTTCATGCGAGCTACTCTCTTAGTGGACAAGATCCGTATTTCACCAACACAATGAGTCAGCTTTGGCTTTCCTCTCACGATGCGGTTATTTAGGTAGACAACGCTTGCCAATTGCATCCTCATACAATTCTTGCATGGTTGGTGAATAACTCCTTACTCGCATGCATCATATGGTGCATGCCAACCCTATGCCTCTAGGAACTCAACCTTTGAGGTCACCTAGTTAAGCTGGACCCGATGTAGACAGTGGGATATCACAATTATTCGCTCGCACCCTTACCAAGATAGATTAATGCACCTTGCTTTGGCAAGCCCACACTTCATTGATCGAGGCAGGAAGAGTGTCATCCATCAGAAGGCATCCGAACACTTAATATTTGATGAAGGGATTTTGATTATAGGTTAACAGTTAACCATGATCAACATTTGATCAATGTGCACATCCAAAGAAAAACAATTTTTCTAAAACCACATGCATCCCTTATATGCACAACCTGACACCATCAACATTTGATAGAAGGAAGGGTTAAATCTGAACATTCGGAAACTTCCAAATCCTCAGATTTACATGCATTGGACAAAAGCAAAGACAACTCAACTTAAAGTAGCAGACAAGCTTATCTCTCTATGTTGGATTCAAAATCCAAAACAATCTCGAGGGATGGTTACTGCTAAGGAGACTACAATTTCTAACAATTAGAAATTTTCACGAAATCCCAGACGTTCTTGGCGGGGTACCAAGACTAAATCTAGACATTTAGAACACTTCTAAATCCCTAGGTTTACACGCACTGGAATAACAAAACTTCCAATACAACAATCATGGCCGCAACCTGGCTCTGATACCATTGTTGGGTTTCTCTATGAGGATGGCACAACACTTGTGCACGCAGCGGAAGAATAAAAAAACATCAAGAAAAACCCAAAAGAGATGGGATCGGGCCATGGTAGTTGAATCAAGAAGTTAACATACAACTAGGCAAAAATTACCTCGGTGGCGTTGAGTCACAACTCAACGGAGATGCTCCAAGCTTCGTGTTCTTGCTGGTGGCGAGTTCTACGTGGAATGATATCCACGTCTCTGCAGAAATCCAAACGAGCGGGAGAACACTGACTTTTCCGTCGCACGGATAATCGGGAAGGAGAATGACCACACCTTGCTTTTCCACGGACTGCTAGGTCCGCGCCAGGGATAGCAACACCAGCGACAATCGCCGGAGAGGAGGAGGTCGACGGAGCGAGCACGGCGGCGGAACGGTTCCGTCGACGGGATTCGGGATCGGCGGAACGAACGAAGAAATCGCATCCAATTCGACCAGTCATAAGTCCCGAAAACCCTAAGTATTTATTTATACCAAAGGCATAAACAGACTTAGGAATATCGCTATCCGCAGACCTCCCAGAAAATTAGGGTTCCAGAATCGGCGAGAATCACCTAGCAGATTCGGTGAGAATCAATCGGCGAGAATCACCTAGGATCGGCGAGAATCAGCTAGGATCGACGAGAATCAGTCGGCGAGTATCACCTAGGATCGGCGAGAATCAGAGTACAATACTCGACGATTCACGTCGAATGTGGGTTGACGATAATCATCGATCTGCGGTCGACGATACACGTCGACCCGCGGTCGACGATACACGTCGACCCGCGGTCGACGATCGTGATCGTCGACCTTCGGTCGACAATCGTCGACCCTCGGTCGACTATTCTTACCAATCCTTCAAGGCAACATTTGCCCAACCCGACGATCCTTTAAGGCAACACTTTGCCCATAACCCCATTCAGGTCGGTGATTGGTAACCTTTACCAACACAGTCAATCATCCAACTTCTTCACATCTCTTATGTACGACCCTACAAGCTCATATCGCGTTGGCAGTGAGATTACATGTTTGACCACTTCTAGATCACCATGGTAACTCCAACATCCTCTCCTTCCACCTCGGCTGAGAAGTCGGCAAGGAAATCTGTCACTGCCTGCGCCTTGATCGCTACCCTTGGATAGTAAGAGATATCAAACTCGCTAAGCTCCGTCGCCCACTGTGCCAGCCTGCCAGAATGCTCCACTCCATCCAGAATACTGCGTAGAGGGTGATCGAAGATGACCCTGATGGAGTGAGGCTGAAAATATGGACGAAGCCTCCGAGCTGAAACTACCAAAGCAAACACCAACTTCTCCAAGATAGGATATCTCATTTCTACCTACCGCAGCACTCTACTCACATAGTAGAAATGGAGCTGCCTCTTTCTTTCCTTTCGGACCAACACTGAGCTAATCGCCTCTGCTCCCACTCCCAAGTATAGAAATAGATCTTCGTTACCCCGCGGGCCTTGGAGGAGAGAAGCTTGGGTTAGTTATTGCTTGAGCTTTCCGAAAGCCTCCTCACACCCCGCAGTCCACTCGAACTTCTGATTCCCCTGAAGGGTTTTAAAGAATGGAGAGCACTTCTCCCCTGCCTTGGACAAGAAACGACTAAGGTCTGACAGCCTTCCTGTTAACCTTTGAACCTCCTTTGGATCCCTTGGGAACGTCATCTCCAGAATGGCCTTTACTTTATCTGGATTAGGTTCCACCCCCCTAGGAGTGAGGAGGTGACCTAGGAACTTCCCTCTTCCTGTACCGAATATGTACTTGGCCGGGTTGAGTCGCATATTATACTTTCTCAGGATAGCAAAGGTCTCCACCAGATCCGTTATGTGCTCTGCAACACTTTTGCTCTTGATGAGAAGATTGTCCACATAGACTTCCAAGTTCCGCACCTTCTGCCCCTTGAAGATTTGATCCATCATCCTTTGATATGTCGCGCCCGCGTTCTTGAGCCTGAAGGGCATCATCTTGAAGCTATAGCAGTCATCGCTAGTTATGAAGAAGATGTCGCGGCAGTCGGGTGGATGCATCCGGATCTGGTGATACCCTGAAAAAGCATCAAGAAAACTCATCACAGGAAACCCGACGGTGGAATCAACCAGCGCGTCGATTTGAGGCAAGGGGTAGCAATCCTTCATGCAAGCTTTATTCAACATGAAAAAATCGATACATAGACGCCAGCCCCCTCCGGGCTTCTTCACAATTATAACATTGGAGACCCAGCATGGATACTGGATCTCCGATACAAAACCTGCCTCCAGCAGCTTATCTACCTCCTCCCTGATCGGCTCGGCAAACAGGGCAGCGCTCTTCCTCTGCTTCTGACAAACAGGAGCCACCGCGGGATCCAGGTTGAGGCGATGGTAGGTAACATCAGCGTCGACTCCTGGCATCTCGGCGGCGCTCCATGCGAAATGTCGACATTTTCCTGCAGGCAAGCGACCATCTCTATCTTCCCTTCCAGTGGCAGGGATCCTCCAACCTTCAGCAGTCTCGGCTATCCTCCCTGAGAGATTACTTCCACCTCCTCCACCTCTTCAACAACACACAACCCTTTCTCCTTCTCCAGCAGCTCCTCCAGCTTCTCCGCATATCCCATCCAACTGATGGTGCTGACAACATTCAGGTAGCACTCCCTGGAGGCCTTGGGATCTCCCCTGATCCTGATCTGGACATCCCCTTGATAATACTTCAAGCACTGGTGGTATGACGACGAAACTGCCTTGAAATAATTGATGAGGGGTCGCCCGAAGATAGCATTATACCCGCTCAGCGCGTCGACGATGATAATGCGGCATTGGATCAACATCCCACCGAGTGTAACCAGGAACTCCACTGCCCCTTCCACCTCTTTCTTTTCGCCTAAGAAGCCAAAGAGGGGTCCATCTACAGCCTGGATCCGGGATGATTCCACCTAAAGCCCGACAAAAGTTCTCTTGAATATGATGTTCACCAAGCTCCCGTTATCCGCAAGGATTCGGTCGATGGTGAAGTCTTCGATTACAGCTTGAATCACCAAGGAGTCATGGAAGGGGTTCTCATTCCCCAGCATATCCTCCTCTGAGAAGGTGATCTCCTCCAATGGCGGCGGGTTCTGTGACTTCGAGGTGACGTTCTTCCGATAGATCTGGTGGAGACTTCCCATGCGGGAAGCTCCGAGCCGCCCCCTCCATTGATCACCCCTTCATTCACACCTCCTGGGCCATGTATCACCTCTCCACGACCTCCCAGGTCGACGCGATCTTCATTCCTCCTCCTCACTGGAGCTTGGAATGCCACCTTCCCCACCGGGGCCTCCTGCCTCTGTTGTTCCCTCTCCGTTGCTCCTGCTTCTAACCTCCTCCTTGTTTCCCAAAACTCCGGGCAAGCAAAGGTCTTGTACCCCTCTACTCGATGAATATCGCAGTAGAGGGGAATCTCTGCCTCCTTACGCATCGCCCGCTACTCCCTCCGACGCCGTTTGTTGTCTTGGCGGGCGATGGCCATCGTCTCCCTTCTTCCTCCTCCTCCTCGGCCTCCCTGCAGCTGATTATCATTCCTCCTCTCCTCTTGGAAGTGTTGCCTCATTGGTTGTATCCACTGGGGGCGATACTCTGGATATTGGAATCGTCCATCCCCCCTTCATACCTGGCCCTCCGCTGGCCTTCTCTCTTCTTGTCATTGAGGCATCTCCTGCCTCCTCTACTCAACCCTCTTGGGCACTTCTCTCATCCTCCTCTCCTCTCTTCTCGACTCTTCCTTCCTTCTCCCATCCTGCCTCTCCGACATCCTCCTTGTCTTTGCTCCTGAAGTCCTGCTCTCCCTTTCTCCTTCGAATCCTCTCCATCCAGCCTCACTAAGAAGTCCTTGTTCTTTTCCTCTCCGCGAACAAAGGTGTTCGCCCTCTCTATCATCTGTTCAAAAGATCTCGGGGTATTATACCCCATCTCCATGCTGAACAAACCTTGCTTCAGCCCGAACTTCAGGGCCACCATCAAGGTAAAGATGTCCACCTCCTCTACCTCCAGGATCTCCTCCTAGAAACGGTCAACGTTGTGGCCCAAGCTATCGTGCTGCCCCTGCGTAACCTTAAAGAGAGTCGTTGCCTCCTTCTTCCTCTTCTTCGATGTCGCGAACCTCGCCATGAGGCCCCGACGCAGATCGAAGAAATAGCACACAGACCCTGCTGGCAGTTGATGGAACCAATCTCTGGCATTCCTCTTGAGGGTGATGGAGAAGAACCGGCACTTGAAGGCGTCAGACATGTTGTAGATGGAGACGACGTCTTTGAACCATTGAAGATGTCTAACAGGGCCGTCCCTGCCAGAGTAGTAGGTGAGGACGGGCTCTCTGAACACTTCGGGAACGGGGGCGGCGAGGATCTCGTCATAGAAGGGGCTCCTCCCTCCCTGGCGGTGGCGAGTTTCATCCTCGTTGTAAACATCATACTCGTTGCAGTGCCGAGTATCTCGGTATCTCGCCGGCGACATCAGATCCCGAAAGCGGATCCCTTGACTGCTCGCCGGATGATATTGCGACTGCATCGGTCGCTCTTATCTCGCCCAAACAGGCTTCTTTCCAGCTCGCCTCGGCGGCGCTTCCTCTGTAACACCCCTTATCCGTCGCATAGTATATAGCAGTAGGTCCGGCTGGGGCCCGACGCCATATACCACAGACAGACCGGGTGGTTACGTATGGAAACCATCCAACCGTTCTCAACGTCCTACACAGAGCATTCTAGCGGAAGCAGTTTATAAAAGTTGTAAACAAGAACCCAGCATTAGAGCACGAATGTCCACTAGTACATAATTAGGAATGTATACAAAATACCCAAAATCGGACTTAAGGCCTTACATAATGTTTCACTTGAATAATACATGATTTACAAACCTCGGCACGCAGGCCGGTCATACATGAATAAAACAGAAAACATTTCCACTTGGGCCTTCGAGGGCCAGCTTCGCAAAAAGGGCTTTAGCCCGCTATTGACTGCTTGGTCCAGCTGCACCTGCAAGCAACAAACCATCGCACGGTGGCAAACAAGGCAACGGTCAGCAATGCTGACCAAATTATAACGATCCCGCCCCCAACTCGGGGCGGCGATGCTCCTTCCCTGCATTTCATTAGCACAAGCGAGCAATGCATATAACCATAGCCATTTTATCACAGACGTTGGCTCGTACGGCCACACGTCCCGTGCACTCAGGGCACATTCTCGGTGAACCGGTCGATGTCACGTCAATTAAAGCCATTAACATTCCGGACTCACCACCGCCACTTAGACGGCCATTCCTATGAGCAATTCGTCTTCCTGGCCTGGGTCACGTCAATTAAAGCCATAGACCGCCGAAGACTCCCATCTATGCCAACGGCAAGTGCCACGTAACCTTAGGTCTCTCTAACCGAACGACATAAAGCGGGTACGGTTCCATCTAACCCGTGCTCACATCGCAACGACAATTTAAGCCATTTGCGCGGGTCAAATTTCCACCGAGTCCCATTCTACCGCAAGACACATAACCCAGTTATGTTCGAGTTGGCTCTCAGGCCACCAAGTTGGCAAGATCTCGTATCCGCCCAGTTTTTCGGGTGCACCTTTGGGTTAGTCCCCAAGGCTCCCTGCTGCAATCTACCGCGTAGAAAACCCGAAAAACACCCAATAGCACGGAGTCTTCTCCGGCCTTATGCAATGCAACATCACCGATCCAGACTAACACGTCCGGGTAGGCTTCACACAAAATGCCTATGTTCGTTCTCGCATACGGACTCTAAACAACGGGGACTTTACATATCAACCCGAAGGAACGCCTCCAACTCTCCGCAAACTCGCGAGAGCGGGCTTCCCATGCTAAGAAAAGGAGCGATTCATGCTCAAGATGAGGATCGTTACCCTTGAGTTCCTCTTTGGCGCCATCGAAAAGTAATCGGATAGAAATCACCGCACTTGCGTTGCCTCCGTGGATCCGGAGTCGGCTTGCAATTCGGAGCTCCGAAGCTCCTCCAATGGCGGATCTAGCTCTTCTTCTTCTTGCCTTAGCTCTCCTCTCTCCAAGGGTTTAGAAAGAGAACAAGTGAAGAAAGTGATGGATTTTCTAAGTCAAAACCCGGGTATATCCTCTCAGGAACAACCCCCAGCCGTTGGATCTCAACCTAAGAAAACGAACGGCTTTGATTCGGGGCTGAAATGCCCAATCTGGACCGAACACGGCCTGGCACACGCCCGTGTCCAGGGCCGTGTGCCGCATTCGCCGTCAAAATCGAATCTCATGGACCCTCACACGGGTATCGAACACGCCCGTGTTCGAGCTGACACGCCCGTGTTCCAGCTGACACGGCCGTGTAGCCGGCCGTGTACCCCATGATTTTCCCCCGTTTTCAACCCGAGCACTGCACGGGTCCTAGGACACGCCCGTGTCCTTGCCCGTGTCACCTTGACACGCCTGGGCCCCAGGCCGTGTACAAGGTCTCGACATTTCGTCGCGTGCAGTTCGACGACTGGATGACACGGCCTTGGACACGCCCGTGTCCTAGGCCGTGTGCCTTGTCTCGACGATCATCGAGAGAATCTCGACGAATTCCCCGGGACGATCGTCGACACGGGTCGACACGCCCTGCGACACGCCCGTGTCGCGGGCTGTGTGCCCATTCTCGACGAATCGTCGAGTATATCTCGACGACTTCACGACTAAGTGTCGACACGGGTCGACACGCCCTGCGACACGCCCGTGTCGCAGGCCGTGTGCCCATTCTCGACGAATCGTCGAGTATAACTCGACGACTTCGCGGCTAAGTATCGACACACGCTTGACACGCCCTGGGACACGCCCGTGTCCCAGGCCGTGTGCCTTCTTCCAGAACCCAAACTGGCCCAAAACGTCCCCCTTTGCTCCTTTGAGTTTCGGGGCGTTACAACTCTCCCCCTCTTAAAAGAATTTCGCCCACGAAATTAAATAAAGGAAAGATATGTACAAAACTAAAATTTGTACCTGAGCGGAACAACTCCGGATATTCGTCAAGCATAGTCTGCTCTCGTTCCCAAGAGAGCTCCTCACGACCGCAATTGTCCCACCGGACCTTAACCATCCTGATCTCTTTATTGCGTAGCCGCTTGACCTCCGAGTCCTCAATCCGCACGGGCTTGACCTTAGTTGTTAGCCCACTTTCCACCGGCACTTGATCGACCGCGATCACTTGCGTAGGCTCTTGCACCGCCTTCCGAAGCACCGAAATGTGGAATACATCGTGTAAACCACTAAGCTCCACTGAGAGCTTCAACCGATAGGCCGCTTCACCGAACTCGCTCCAGAACCTCGAACGGTCCAAGGTATCTTGGGCTTAGCTTTTTCAATCGCCGCACCCGCGAGACACCCTTGAATGGCTTTATCTTCAAGTATACATAATCGCCCACAACGAACTCCACGTTCCTGTGCTTGGCATTATAGTACTTTGCTTGCCGGTCCTGAGCGATAAGCAACCTCTCCCGAATGGTTCTCACCAGAGAAGTAGCATCCTCCACTTCCGATCGCTTATACAACTTTGACTCACCCGTTTCTAACCAAGACAACGGCGTGCGACATTTCTACCATATAGGGCCTCGAAAGGCGCCATCTGAATACTAGCTTGGTAGCTGTTGTTGTATGCGAACTCCACCAAATATAGGTGGTCTTCCCATTGCTTTCCAAAATCCAAGACACACATGCGAAGCATGTCTTCCATGGTTCTATTCACCCTCTCGGTCTGCCCATCCGTTTGTGGGTGGAAGGCTGTGCTAAACTTCAGCTTTGTTCCCAACATTTGCTGCACCAGCCTCCAATCATTGGGCGTGAACCGCCCATCTCGGTCACTCACGATGCTGCGGGGCACACCATGAAGCCGTACTATATTATCCACATAAAGCTTTGCCAGCTTCTCCACCGGATCGTCCTTCCTATGCGGAATAAAATGCGACACCTTCGTTAATCGATCAACAACCACCCAAATGGCGTCGTTCCCCTTTTGCGACCTTGGCAAACCGTGCACAAAGTCCATAGAGATGTCGTCAAATTTCCACTCCGGAATAGGCAAGGACTTAAGAAATCCTCCCGGCTTTTGGCACTCCGCCTTTACCAAGGCGCAGGTTTGGCACTTCGCTACGTATAGCGCCACATCCTTTTTCAAACCCGGCCACCAAAACAGTTTCTTTACATCACGGTACATCTTCGTGCTCCCCGGGTGAATCGAGTACTTGGTATGGTGCGCCTCGTACAACAACTCCACCCGTAAATTGTCCCACACTTGGGACGCACAGACGACCGTCTTTCCAAAGCAATCCGTCCTCCACGACGAATTGGGAATTTGACCCATCCAGAGCCTCTATCATGAACTGCTTCATATGAGCATCCATATCCAAAGCCTGCCGAATCCGATCAGCCAGGTCATATTGGACTTCAGTCCAATTCAACACTACTTCAGCACTTGATTGTCTGTCCACACAAACAATCTCCAACGCCTCCAACTCCTGCACCAACCGCTCATCATGCACTGATAGCCAAATTGCTTGAGCTGGGGCTCGGCGACTCAACGCATCCGCAACCGCATTCCCTTTGCCAGGCACGTAGTGGATCTCGAATGTATAGTCCCCCAGGAACTCCATCCACCTACGCTGCCGCATATTCAGATCCTTCTGATCTATCAGGTACTTTAGGCTCTTGTGATCGGTGTAGATATCAATCTTCACACCGTACAAATAGTGTCTCCACAGCTTCAAGGCAAAAATCACGGCCGCTAACTCCAAGTCATGGACCGGATAATTCCTCTCGTGCACTTTTAGCTGTCTCGAGGCATAAGCTATCACGCTTCCGTGCTGCAGTAGCACGCAACCCAAACCGCTGCCCGAAGCATCGCTATATATCTCATAGCCTTCGGTTCCACATGGCGAACTCAGCACAGGCGCCGTGGTCAACCGACACTTCAATTCCTCAAAAGCTCGCGCGCACTCCGGCGTCCAAACGAACTTATGCTCCTTCCTCGTCAAAGTAGTGAGAGGTAGCGCTATCCGCGAGAAGTTCTCTACGAAGCGCCTATAATAACCGGCAAGCCCCAAAAAGCTCCGGACTTCTGCTACCGTAGCAAGCTCAGGCCACTCCCGTATCGCAACAATCTTCGCCGGATCCACCGCAATACCCTCTCCACTCACTATATGCCCGAGGAACGCCACTGAGGATAGCCAAAACTCGCACTTCGAGAACTTGGCATACAACTGATTTCTCCTTAGCGTCTCCAACACCAAATGAAGATGCTTGAAGTGATCTTCCTCACTTTGCGAGTACACCAAAATATCGTCGATGAAGACGATCACGAAATGGTCCAAGTACTCCCTGAACGTCCTGTTCATCAAATCCATGAATACTGACGGCGCATTAGTCAGCCCAAACGGCATGACCGTAAACTCATAATGCCCGTATCTCGTACTAAACGCTGTCTTCGGGATATCACTCTCCCTTATCCGCAGCTGATAGTACCCAGCCTTGAGATCCAACTTCGAGTACACCGTCGACCCGACTAACTGATCAAAGAGATCATCAATCCGGGGGATCGGGTACTTGTTCTTCTCCGTCAGCTTGTTTAGCTCCCGATAATCAATACATAGCCTCAAGCTTCCGTCCTTCTTCTTAACAAAGAGGACCGGTGCGCTCCAAGGCGAAGAACTCGGGCGCACATACCCTTGCTCCAATAACTCTTGCAGTTGAACTTTCAGCTCCGCCATTTCCTTAGGCGCTAGCCGATACGGAGATCGTGACACAGGCTTTGCACCTGGCACTAGCTCGATCGTAAAATCTATCTCCCGTTGAGGCGGGGCTCCAGGAAGATCTGCGGGGAACACATCAGGGTATTCCGATACCACTGAAATACAATCCAAAGCGGGCTTCGGCTTTGCAACCTCCACTAGTGTAAAGAACAGTTCTGCTCCAGCACGAACCGCCTTCACCACCTGAAGAGCAGACATCAACGTCTTGCTCGACCCCTTTAAGCCCGTAAAAGTCGTCTCACGACTCGCTCCCAGCTTAACTTCCTTGCTACCGCAATCTATATGGGCTTGCTGCTCCGAGAGCCAGTCCATGCCAAATATGACGTCGAACTCCACTAACGGAAGTAAAGACGCTCGCAGGTCGAACTCCTGCTCCCCAATACGAATCTTAACATCGCAGATCCTATCCGCTCGCATCGAACACCCATTGGGCAACAACACATCCAACTTATCCTTCGCCATCGAAGAAGGGACCCCGATGCGTAATATAAATCCTTCGGACAAGAAGGAGTGTGAAGCTCCCGTATCGAAGAGTGCTCGTGCCGGATTTTCACAAATCAATACAAATCCTAAACAAGTAGTGGTAAGGTAACATGTGCATAACAAGCATATAAAGAAATTGACTTGCTATAAATTAAACCGTACCTGTCACCACATCAGCTTGTTTAATGGCCTCCTGTTGGCCAAGATTGTAGACCCTTGGTTGGGCCGGAGCATAGTGGGATGCGGTCGACTCCACCGCCTTTCCCTTCTCTTCATAAGTGGCTCCCGGCCTCCTCTCGGACTTAGGACGTCCGCTCCAACAATCACGGGCAAAGTGCCCCGTCTTTCCACACGTAAAGCACGCGCCCGGGGTCCGACTCGTAGTCGCCCCAGAAGCGCCAGAAGGAGCTGGACCCGAAGTCCTATGCTTCTTGAAAGACCTCCGATAGCCGGACTTTGAAGTAGTCGGCACTCTGAACTCAGATTTCTTTTCACCCAAGCTTTTCTTCGCTTGCACGTTCTTCATGTCCTTCTCCAAGGACCGGGCAGTATTGACCAAGGTTAAGAAACCCTGCGTCATCGGCCCCGACAGTAATAGTCTCAGCTCATCCCTCAAGCCTTCATAAAAACGATTAGTCTTGCGCTCCTCATCCATGATGGTGGAGCTAGCATAACGACTCAACCGCGTAAACTCGTGGAGATATTCATCCACGCTCCTCTCACCCTGCACCAACTTCAGGAACTCATTCTCCATTGAAATCCTCTGAGTAGAAGGGAGGTATCTTGCCAAGAACAATCTCGAGAACTCCTCCATCGAGACATCACAAAGTTGCCTACCTCTCAGTAAGTGCAGCTCCAAACCTTCCCACCACATCCTCGCTTCACCGTCCAGCAGGAACGTAGCGATGGTGGTCATTTGCCACTCCTCCGTCTCCGTCGCTGTCATGACTCTCTTCACCCTGGAGAGCCAGTCTTCAGCCTGAGATGGGGTTCCCAACCCCGAGAATAACGGAGGGTTAAAGCTCATTACATGCTTCAACTGCCTCTCAGTTGCCCTCCTTGGCACTATTGGTTCCGCAACCACTTGCTCCACCCTCCTCGGCTCAGCCTCTTGCAGAGGTACTTGCTCCATCACAGGAGCGGGCTGCTGCGCTTGCCTTCCAGGCTGCGCATTAATCACGGCCAACACCGCTTCAGCCACCAATCGAATATTCTCAGCCGACAGAGGTGTTGCGGGAGCAACATCCGGTGCACTGCTAGCCTCAGAAACTCGGCGTTCTGATGGCCCAACACCACTTCTGGTCACCTATAGTGGTACAAAACACCGTTAAGCGACCACATAACATTGCAAACAGCAATTATAGGAACACGCAGGTTCCTCAAACACGAGTATTTTCATTCCTAAGTGGACATTCATGGGTTCTTTTACCATTATAACGATGACGCACACAATGTGCTCACCACCCCTTAAAAAGAATTCGCCCACGAATTCAGTTTAAGCCCGACCAAAACCAGTAGTCTGATACCAAATTGTAACACCCCCTATCCGTCGCATAGCATATAGCAGTAGGTCCGGCCGGGGCCCGACGCCATATACCACAGACAGACCGGGTGGTTACGTATGGAAACCATCCAACCAATCTCAACGTCCTACACAGAGCATTCTAGCGGAAGCAGTTTATAAAAGTTGTAAACAAGAACCCAGCATTAGAGCACGAATGTCCACTAGTACATAATTAGGAATGTATACAAAATACCCAAAATCGGCCTTAAGGACTTACAGAATGTTTCACTTGAATAATACATGATTTACAAACCTCGGCACGCAGGTCGGTCATACATGAATAAAACAAAAAATATTTCCACTTGGGCCTTCGAGGGCCAGCTTCACAAAAAGGACTTTAGCCCGCTATTGACCGCTTGGTCCAGCTGCACCTGCAAGCAACAAAACACCGCACGGTGGCAAACAAGGCAACGGTCAGCAATGCTGACCAAATTATAACGATCCCGCCCCCAACTCGGGGCGGCGATGCTCCTTCCCTGCATTTCATTAGCACAAGCGAGCAATGCATATAACCATAGCTATTTTATCACAGACGTTGGCTCGTACGGCCACACGTCCCGTGCACTCAGGGCACATTCTCGGTGAACCGGTCGATGTCACGTCAATTAAAGCCATTAACATTCCGGACTCACCACCGCCACTTAGACGGCCATTCCTATGAGCAATTCGTCTTCCTGGCCTGGGTCACGTCAATTTAAGCCATAGACCGCCGAAGACTCCCATCTATGCCAACGACGAGTGCCACGTAACCTTAGGTCTCTCTAACCGAACGACATAAAGCGGGTACGGTTCCATCTAACCCGTGCTCACATCGCAACGACAATTTAAGCCATTTGCGCGGGTCAAACTTCCACCGAGTCCCATTCTACCGCAAGACACATAACCCAGTTATGTTCGAGTTGGCTCTCAGGCCACCAAGTTGGCAAGATCTCGTATCCGCCCAGTTTTCCGGGTGCACCTTTGGGTTAGTCCCCAAGGCTCCCTGCTGCAATCTACCGCGTAGAAAACCTGAAAAACACCCAATAGCACGGAGTCTTCTCCGGCCTTATGCAATGCAACATCACCGATCCAGACTAACATGTCCGGGTAGGCTTCACACAAAATGCCTATGTCCGTTCTCGCATACGGACTCTAAACAACGGGGACTTTACATATCTACCCGAAGGAACGCCTCCAACTCTCCGCAAACTCGCGAGAGCGGGCTTCCTATGCTAAGAAAAGGAGCGATTCATGCTCAAGATGAGGATCGTTACCCTTGAGTTCCTCTTTGGCGCCATCGAAAAGTAATCGGATAGAAATCACCGCACTTGCGTTGCCTCCGTGGATCCGGAGTCGGCTTGCGATTCGGAGCTCCGAAGCTCCTCCAATGGCGGATCTAGCTCTTCTTCTTCTTGCCTTAGCTCTCCTCTCTCCAAGGGTTTAGAAAGAGAACAAGTGAAGAAAGTGATGGATTTTCTAAGTCAAAACCCGGGTATATCCTCTCAGGAACAACCCCCAGCCGTTGGATCTCAACCTAAGAAAACGAACGGCTTTGATTCGGGGCTGAAATGCCCAATCTGGACCGAACACGGCCTGGCACACGCCCGTGTCCAGGGCCGTGTGCCGCATTCGCCGTCAAAATCGAATCTCATGGACCTCACACGGGTATCGAACACGCCCGTGTTCGAGCTGACACGCCCGTGTTCCAGCTGACACGGCCGTGTAGCCGGCCGTGTACCCCATGATTTTCCCCCGTTTTCAACCCGAGCACTGCACGGGTCCTAGGACACGCCCGTGTCCTTGCCTGTGTCACCTTGACACGCCTGGGCCCCAGGCCGTGTACAAGGTCTCGACATTTCGTCGCGTGCAGTTCGACGACTGGATGACACGGCCTTGGACACGCCCGTGTCCTAGGCCGTGTGCCTTGTCTCGACGATCGTCGAGCGAATCTCGACGAATTCCCCGGGACGATCGTCGACACGGGTCGACACGCCCGGCGACACGCCCGTGTCGCGGGCCGTGCGCCCATTCTCGACGAATCGTCGAGTATATCTCGACGACTTCACGACTAAGTGTCGACACGGGTCGACACGCCCTGCGACACGCCCGTGTCGCAGGCCGTGTGCCCATTCTCTACGAATCGTCGAGTATAACTCGACGACTTCGCGGCTAAGTGTCGACACACGCTTGACACGCCCTGGGACACGCCCGTGTCCCAGGCCGTGTGCCTTCTGCCAGAACCCAAACTGGCCCAAAACGTCCCCCTTTGCTCCTTTGAGTTTCGGGGCGTTACATCCTCCTCCAGCGGTGTCACGCGACGGGGAGACGTCGTCATGACATCGGGGCGATGAGCAAACCCTGCGAGGATGTTCTGCTCTATCCTCTTCGCAAACTCCTCTAACGCGGCAACTGTCACGAATTCTCTACCTCGCGTGACATCTCCAACTCCTGCCAAGTTGCCGACCAACTCTTCATGCTTGTCACCATTGGCCATCTCACTCAACCACTAAACTTTCCTCCTTGGCTGCGATTCACACTGACCGCACCAAGTGTTGAAGCTAGGAAGATTCCCAACCTCGAATTCGGACCAAAGCCGCCTAAGGTTACCAGCTCAGAGGTTAGATCAGACGCCTAGGATGAATAGGATGAAGAACTAAGTCGAATAGGACCCCAGATGTTGCGGCAGAAAGGTCCCACCACATACCCGGATGCTCAAAGGAGCAACCCCTTCTCAACCAAAGATGGTCGAACTGGGTACGAGGGAGACTGGCTGATGACGAAGTCGCAAGGTCGCGACTTGGTCTCTAAGGAAATGGAATCCAAAGACTCTCTAGTATTTCAAAAGTGAAGCTCGTGAGCATCCTGCAGAGGATTTCCAGTGCCACGCCTCGTACCCCTTGGGTCCTATTTATAGGCAAATCCAAGGAGGGGGGGGGGGGGGGGGGGGCTCATATTTATACTTCACCCCCTCCGACGACCAGGCGACTTCCGGAGGAGTTCGCACTAACTGGGCGAGTATCTCGCCTAGTCTCCTACCCGGCGAGTACGTGAGGGGAGCTCGCCATACTCGCCCAGGCCTTCCGCAATCTTGCATGCTGACTTTGACTCCTGTCTTGACTTGTTGACTTTGACTTTTGCTGACCTGGCTGTGGTAGGACCCATCCTTGACAAATACGGGTTGTACAGTAGGAGTTGTGACTCCGAGTTGTAAGAGTGTTTTCAATCTGAGATAATGGTGAAGTAGCCGAATCTAGCGCTTCGTGGTAGATAGGCGAGGCGGGGCAGTGGACGTACCGAACTCGGGGAACCATTATTAAATCTTTGTGTCTCTGTGTGTTTGTTTTGTGCTAATTTTTTATTCTGCTAAAATCTATGTGTCTCTGTGTCTCTGTGTGCATTTAAAACACACTCGTTCTTATTTAACCCGTGGGTTTTCGTATGGTTATATTCCATACTTCCAATATCCACTGAGATAAGAAACTTTTTCGTTAAGATTTTCAAACCTTTATTATTGTTCAGCATAAATAATTATAAAGATGGTGGTAATGATTTTGTATTGTTTAAAGATTCATCTCCTCATGTTGATGTGAGATCATGATGCTTCATTATTCACAATGATGAAATAATTTTGGAATAACATCTCTATGATACCACTTGTTTGATCTACATGCGTCTTTGGGGGGGGGGGGTGGGTGATAAGGATTATAAGAAATTTATATTTCATTTTAAAAACTTTGAATAGAAATATTTTATTTAAAATATTTTCATCAGGTTGAAATCAATTTAACAAAAAAACAAAGCATGATTACATTTCTTAAAAAATATTATTACAAAATTCTTTTCTTTTCTATGCCTAACGTTCTCCTTAAGGATTGGTTGACCCTACTCTATCTATCCCTATGTAAACCTCAAAATGCCCTTAGACCTAAACCCTTGATCTAGTCGCCAACACCAGCAATGAATTCCTCCCTAAGCCGTGTACGGTGTAATCGCCAACATGCAGCGAATTCCACTACCATTACAAAAAAGGTAACAAAAAGAACGATAATTCAAAAGATATGAGATGTAAAAAAATCAGTAGAAAATCCATATGAAGAACTTTTAAAGGTGAAGACAATGGCATGAGAAAGGTTGTCGTCATTGAAGCGTTCACCCTTCACGTATAATAATCATTGATATGATTCCCCTTCGAGATCTCCTTATGATCTTCGTATTTGCCCAAGAGATTGCTCTGGAGTAAAGAGACGAGGTTCTGGAAATAATTTGGAGAGTGTGTGCTCTCGTAGTTCATCGTTGATCGATATAAAAACAAGCGGAGCAGCTCTTTGAATAGGACTGTAAGCTCGCGCTGACGGTATCCTAGATGGAATGAGTTCTTGCATGCATCTGTCCAGGAATGGTAAGCACATTACTGATTTTGGGCAACCATCATCACGTCACCATTGGAATTCTGCGTCGCGTTAACTCCACATACGCTCATGTCATTGGACTGATTTCTTGCTCTATTTGGCTCCTCAATCAGCTGTTAATTATTGGGGTTATTATATAGTTACCGCCCGATGATAGCATTATCACGTCGCAGTAACACTTGCTAAAGATGGACTTTACTCCCACAAATCCTTGCGTTCAAATGCAATTTGCCACATGTCCTTTAGTATTCAACCTACAAATGATCTAGTGCACACTTGTGAGAGCACAATAATCTAGTGCATTCCCTGCAAATATTTTCTGACAAAGCAAGTTTTCTCTAACACCTTTGCTTTGCAACGATGAAATACCTCGATCCATAAATAAGGGATTTTCGAAGATCTTTATATAAACAACCTCAAAAATGGGGGGGGGGGGGGGGGGTGGCAATTGATGGGGTTCCCCAAAAACAATTCGATCGAATCAAATTTTTCTTATCGTAGCCTTGACCGGTTCACTAAAATGATTCTAGCAAGCCCCATCCTCACATAGTTTAAGGATTGGTTGGTTCAGCAGAAGGAAATCAGAACACGTGAGATCCACACCCACAAAAGCGCTCCTGAGCCACCCCCATAACGCACACGCGCAGCTTGCTCGCACACGCTCCTAGCACGCACGCGCGACGTCCGCACTCCCACACACGCGCCTAGCCCAAACACGCAGCATACACACGACCACTCATGCAATGCATGCGCTCTCCATGTGACCATACGTACACATTGCAGTTGCGCTCGCCCAACACATGTGTATGCCACACACGTTCGAATGACACACGCAGGCACCACCGCCACCACATATCATCGTTATTGCATGCGAACTTGTCTTGGAAGTATAGATTACACAGACTACCCGGGGGGTATGCATGGTCATCATTTTCCAAAAAATGACAATTCAGGTGACCAGGATTGCACACTCTTATTCTTTCGTTCAAATTCTAAGAGGTTGCAATTACCAGCCCCCCCTCGCCCTAATAATGCAATAGAAGACCCCCAAGACATCATTTGAAGATACATAACCAAAGAGTGAGTGAAGATGGAGCGCTGAAGTTTTTCGACGAAAACTTGACACTCTGATTGCTCTCTTGCTTAGTTCTGACTCTTACAGCTCTTCTGTTCCATTCTGACTCTGATAGTTCTCTGCTTAGTTCTGACTCTAAGAGCTCTCTATCTCAATTCTGACTCGGACATCTCTCATGCTCAGTTCTGACTCTGATGCCTCTCCTACTCAGTTCTGAATCTGACAACTCTTGTACTCAGTTCTGACACTAGTGGCTCTTCTGCAAGTTCTTACTCTGACAGCTTTGCTGCTCAGTTCTGACTCTGATAGCTCTCCTGCTCAATTCAGACTTCGACGACTCTCCTACTCAATTCTAATTATGACGACTCTCCAGCTTAGTTCTGACTCTAATAGCTCCCCAAAAACTTAGTTACTTTTCTTTCTTCCTAGAAATACTTATAAAAGGAGCGTTGACTTGTCACCCTCCCGAGAACTCAAATTATTGTAATCGCTTACAAGATAGTGGATTAGGCCAGCACCGCATTGACTGCATGACTTTTTCCCTTTTTGGGGTTTTCAATGAAAACGCCTTGTGTCAATTGTTGGTTCTCATTTTTGACTGTTTGTGCGCTTGTCTCACTCTCGAATTAAGACGATCTAATTCATCTGGTCCGAGAAAGTGTTAAGCGACCCACAACAAGATTTTTTTTACCATGGCTCGTGATTGTGCTCATCATTCTCTGGACTTTCTCCTAGCTCCCCCTCCCGCCCCCTCTTTCGAGATCCATCTCACTGGCTTGCTTGCTCATCCTCCTTGCCACACTCCTCTAGTACGAGGTCCTTGTGCCTGTGTCTGAGTTTAATGAATAAATTTTGAGCTACAAATAAATATATTAGCCTGCAAATAAATTGATTAGCCTGTAAATATCAATGGACCACCAATTACAATTTTATAAGGGCGCTGCTACCCGCACCGTAATTTTGGATACTCGCACCGCACTTTCTCCTAATTTTTCGTGTCTTTTTTAAATACGTCTTGTACATGCATTTTAGGAAAAGTGCTCAACACGAAAGTTGTAGATCTCGACAAGATCTACAACTTTCGGGTTGAGCACTTTCTAAAAATGCATGTACAAGACGTATTTCCAAAAGCCGCGAAACTTAGGTGTATTTCAAAGTACTCCTTGTACATGCATTTTTTAAGAAAAGTGTTCAACACGAAAGTGTAGATCTCGTCGAGATCTACAACTTTCGTGTTGAACAGTTTTCCTAAAAATATATGTACAAGACATATTTCCAAAAAACGCGAAAAATTAGGAGAAAGTACGGTCCGAATAGCCAAATCTGCGGTGCGGATAGCAGTGCCCTTTTATAACAGATTATAACATGATTCATAAATTTTAGGGCTTTCTAAAATAAAGACCTGAAATATGTTTCAGGTACATTTTAGTTTGCTGCATGTTAAATGGGAATTGCCAGTAATATATTAGTATCTAACAGCTCGCTCTATGCTTGCTGCGGCTTCCAATGGAGAATCCCTTCAGCGTCAAGGTCGGCCAGGTGTTCACCGGCTTTGGAGTCGGTTGCGGGGTAGGCATCGGCATTGGGCGTCCTTTATACTTCGGTGAGCTCCTTGTGTAAATTCCTGAACAGCTTACTCTTCTCATGTTCTTCTTCTTTGACTCATGTAAATGAGTGGTTTTCTCAAACGAATTCGCAGCGATGAGGCTCCTAAAGTTTCTTCCAATTTCAATGTGCGATTCTATTCATTTTTCTATTTGTTCATTCGATTGTTTTGATTTTGTTGTTGAAAAGTAATTTGCTGGAGTTGTTGAATATGCCATCTGCTTAAGTAATTTCCTTTTTCATGTCCATCTGACGAACAATTTGTTACGTATTTTTTTCATTCTATTTTGCATCATTTCTGTTCTTTGAGAGTAATGCACTTCCTTTTTCGTTATCCACAAATATAAGAAGAACGTGACTTTGTTTGAAAGTTTACATTTCTTCTTCTTCTTCTTGCAGGTGCTATACCGGCTTTGCATCCAGTGCTTAGTGCTACAAGAGGTGCCACA
The DNA here is from genome assembly GCA_039583875.1 of Platanthera guangdongensis. Taxonomy (NCBI): domain Eukaryota; kingdom Viridiplantae; phylum Streptophyta; class Magnoliopsida; order Asparagales; family Orchidaceae; genus Platanthera; species Platanthera guangdongensis. The sequence continues at coordinate 54,194,055 of CM077153.1, read as the reverse complement.
GATGTTTTATCTGGCGTCGGGAGACATTTCAATAGTTCTGTATGAACCTCCCATGATTAACATTTTAAAATCACTTTGTCTCTTACCATTTGAAGCCATACTATTTCTCTTCTATTGTTCAGTTTCGAAAGCTAGGAATGAAAAGGATTGAAGCAGGCATGGTTGCGGTGTTGGCATTGGCCATGGTTTTGGAGTTGGTATGTGTAATCATCTGATCTACTGGGTTCACTCTATGATCAATAATCTGTTTTGCCTAAGAAAAAAACAGGACACTCCATTTAAATAATTGTGATTGATCTGTGAAGAAAATACATTTCATAAACTAGTTCATGATATAGCAGACTTGCCATGAGCAGCCAACTAACTCAACTGGTTTGACCGTTCCTTGTATTGGAATATGAATCAGTGATACTTCTAGAGGTTTTCTTGTTCTTGTTCAACACTGTGTATACTATAATACTACAAGATTCGTTTTTAGATACATTCTTTTGTGTCGGACATATATATTCGACATAAATTTTTCTTAAACTATGTAGATGGATACCTGTATTGGATATGATAATGACATGTTTCTGTATTGATGTATTTATATTAGTTATCTTATATAATTCAAAATTATTTCTTTTCCCTTTTTTCTGCTAAATTTTATGGATGTGTGCATGTAGCATCCCCGTTTATGTAAGGTTTTGTGGTATTTAATTACTTTTGTATGTTCACGATCATAGGTTGCTGTTTGTAGGTGTTATTATGTAAATGAACATTTTATACATGAACTCATAAACTTGCATATGCATATTTGTCTCTCTACAAACACATCTCTCACTAACAAACATAAATTTACCATATTCTGAAGTTTCCTGCATTTAAGGACTTCCTATCCCTAATATTGTATCACTATGCTTATGCTTAGCAGCTGAAAATTATGTGACATCTGAAAATTAGAAACTATTTCAGGAAAAGGAATTTGTATGAGCCTCCTCGTGGAATGAAGAATGTGCACTTACATGGATTAGGAAGCACCAGTACGGGTACGGGTACCGGGTACGATACGTATCCGGTACGGCGGTGTAACATCCCAAAATCCGCCACAATTTAAAATCATTCTTTTTGAGTGGGTTTTTCACATAATTATACGCAGCAGTATTATAAAAAAATGTACCAGTGAAAACATAACATCACATTTCATTAATATACATAATATATACACTGTCTACATGTCAGGTACAAAAGTGTCTACATTATTATATTACAAATATCTAACAAAAGTACAAGGAATAAACTCATGCTAACCCGTGGACGAGCCACGTTTTCAACTGATCTTCGATCTGCCTCTGCCTGAGCCCGTCTAGCGGGGTCTGGTACGCTGGTGCTCGGGTCCTAAAAGAAATTAGGAACCAATTAGTTTTGAAAACTAAGTGAATGCCTTACCCTTACCAGCAGCTTCGCACTGCAAGCAAACAAGAGAGTCAGCAGCAATGAAATCTATATGAACATGTTTCTAAACTAGGAAATGGTAAAATCAACAATTCAATATCTGAAATCAATTCATATTTCATTTGTACTGTTTCTATCAATTTCCTTTTATTCGTAATTCGTTTCTCGAAATTCTGAGGATCATTCGAATATATCAATCATCAGGGTCTGTCAACATTTCATATCATTATCCGCTTTAGGGCGCTTCTACGCGCTACATGATTCAACGCCTCCTATTGAATTCATATCATAATCTGTAGGAGCTCGAACCCCCCTACGAGTTGTGAGAGTTCTACCCCCCTCACGAGGTGTAGGAGTCTGAAACATTCCCCCTACTAGGCTGACCCTTAGCATTTCGATGCGTCGACGCGTTCTCAATTTCAATTCAATTTCACTCATTTCGATTCATTCAGTTTATTTCAAAAATAGGATTTATTTGTATTTGGTTCTCCTCAGAATTCTATCGTTCGCTAAGCCACACTAGCGTTTTCGGCGATTCATATATTCAGTGATATCAAATAACTGAAAGGTAACTAGCTTAATAAGTTCACAAAAGAGGAAAAAAAACAGTAAGGACTCACCCCAACTTTCCTTTGCCCTTGTCCTTCGAAGTGTTCACGTCACGTCTATCGCTGGATGCCATCTTCTGCAGTATCAAAATATCATTTATTTTAGGGTTGCGCCATAAATAGTTACGAGCGGACTCCTACGACGGTCACAACTACGACCTCTAGGAGTTGTCTAGGGAAGGACTAGCGGGGTGATCAAAAAGAAGGTGCACCATTAGCCAATAAAAGGATTCAAATACCCACGATGTCTATCCAAATTGCTCAAATGCACAACCTCAAGGGTTGTCACGATGACAACACCAAGGGCTGCGAATAGCAGCTCAAAGCAAGGTGTAAATCCCCTCGAAAACAGCCAGATGCAATCAACTTAAAACAACCGACCAACTAACACAAGGCAGCTCAAAAGCCTCCAAAATCACACACAGCCGACCACTATAAAGCAGCCAAAGTAATATAGCTGGTAGCCACCTTAAGGCAGCCTCAAACTACATAGCCGACCAACACTTTGCAAGGAGGTCAAGACAAAATCCCCAATGGAACCCTAACCTCATCTCAAAATTAATTCAAACTCAAGGATTAGGGTAAAGTTATACAAAAACTTTTGATTTAAAAAAAAGTGAATCAAAATAAAACCCCAAACCCTAGGATTTTCATCCATCATCAATCCGAATATAAACTTCATGATCAACACAAGAGGAGTGGAGGGAAGAAGATTACCTCTTAATCGAAAGGAAGAATCACAGAAATCGGGAAAGAATCGAGCCCTAGAGAGAAATCGGCGGTAGCGGCTTCCGCGGTGTTCTTCTCTCAGTTCGCTCTGTCAAAATGAAGAGGAACGAAAGAATGCAGAGGATATATCACGGAAAACCCACCGCTTAACCCAGGCAACCGGTTTAATCCACGCAACAGCGGTTTCCAGGAGGAAACACCACAACAACAATCGATTACAACCTTATTAAAGCAGCCCAATACCAAGGCCAAGCAACCAAGCCCATCATAAAAACCCAATTTTATTTCAAGCCAAAAATTCATTTTCCGACCACGCAAGCCATTTAAAATTAAACGAAAATGAAACGACTGTCGCAAAATCGATCGCAAGAAAATCCGAACATAAATTGTTCTTTCATCACCGGGGATTATTTTCATAGTTTTTATATTACCAAATATATGCATTTATTCGTTAGGGTCTTACAAATCCTCCCCTCCTTATCAGAATTTTCGTGCTCGAACATGTCAAACATCTCCTTGATTCCCAACAAAAGAGGGAAAAATTTTCGTCAGCAAGTCTTCTCGCTCCCAAGTAGCATCCTTGGCGCGATGACCGGTTCACCAGACTTTGACAAAATTTACTTGTCGATTCCAAAGATTCTTGCTTTACTGATCAATAATCTGGTAAGGTGTTGTCGGACTTGACAAATCAGCTTCTATTTGCACATCACTGACAGATCTCATCAAATCTGGGTTCGAAATATCGTCTGAGTGCGGATACGTGAAAAAATCATGCAATCTTTGCAATTCAGCAGGCAGAGCTACGCAATACACCACCTCGCCAAGTCGTTCAATCACAGGAAAGAGACCAACATATCTCAGACTTAATTTTCCAATCCGTCTCACTCGGGAAATCCCTTTGAACGGTTTAATCTTCAAACACACCTGATCGCCCACAACAAATTCCACCAGACGATGTCGGACATTTTAATATTTCTGTTGACGATCCTGTGTGATTTTCATTCTTTGTTGAATAATGCGGACTTTCTCCTCAATCCGTCCTCTTCTGTGGAAACAATTTCTTTTCTCCATCCTCTGCCCAGCTCAAAGGAGTTCTGCATCGCCTCCCATATAGAGCTTCAAACGGGGCTATTTGGATCGTTGCTTGATAGCTATTATTATAAGCAAATTCAGCTAACGATAAGTATTTTTCCCAGGAGTCTTTCAAGTCCAAAATCACCATTCGCAATAGATCTTCGAGCATCTGGATGGCGCGTTCGGACTGACCATCTGTTTGCGGATGGAATGCAGTACTGTACAATAGTCTTTTTCCCAATCTGTTGTGCACTCGTCGCCACAAATCAGATGTAAACCGTCTATCACGATCTGACACGATCGTACGCGGAATACCATGTAATCTCACGATTACATTTACATAGAGTTCCACCAATATTTCAGTCGGCACACTTTGCTTGATCGGTATAAAATGGGCGCTCTTTGTCAATCGGTCAATGATGACCAAATTCCATTATTCTCAGTTTTACTACGAGGCATGCCAAATACAAAATCCATCGCAACATCATCCCATTTCTATTAAAGAATGGGGAGAGATCGAAGATACCCAGCAGGCTTCTGATGTTCTGCTTTCACTATCTGACAGGTATGACACTGAGCAGTATACTGAATGACATCCTTCTTCATATGTGGCCACCAAAAATTCTGTTTCAAATCGTGGTACATTTTAGTCCGACCAGGGTGAATCGAATATGGCGTATTATGTGCCTCATACAGGATATCCTTCCGCAGGCTATCAGCATCTGGTATACATAGTGTGTCATTCAGGAGCAATAGGGCATCCTTTCCAACAAAGGCACTCACTTATCCCTTTCTCAATTTTGCAAATATCCCCATCAAAAAGGGATCCTGGGGTGTCGCTTTACGGATTCTCTCTTTAAGCGAATATTTCATCCGCATCTTGAATAGTCGTGCTTGCTTTTCTTTAGGCATAGATATCACACATATTTCCATTTCCTGAAGCATATAAAGAAGCTTCATATTATACTGTGGTATCACTGACAACGCATCAATATTCTTCCTGTTTAATGCATCTGCGACCATATTTACCTTAACTGGATGGTATTGAATATCCAGATCATAATCATTAATAAATTCCAGCCATCTTCTCTGGCGTAAATTGATTTCCTGCTGATCCAATATATATTTCAGGCTCTTATGATCTGTGAATATCTTGCATCGAACACCACACAGGTAGTGACGCCAAATTTTCAAGGCAAACACAACCGCTGCTAATTCCAGATCATGTGTTGGGTAGTTCTTTTCGTCATCGTTTAATTGTCGGGAAGCAAAGGAAATCACCTTTCCACGTTGCATTAACACGCAACCCAATCCTTTATAGAGGACGCATCGCTATAAATTTCAAAACCATCCGAGCCTTCAGGCATCACCAACACTGACGCTGTCGTTAATCTTTCATTTAAAACTTCGAACGCTTGCTGACAATCATCTCCCCACGTAAATAATACGTTCTTTCGAGTCAATTGTGTCAAGGGTAGTGTTAGCTTCGAAAAGTCTTTGACAAATTTCCGATAATAACCAGCCAAGCGCAAGAAGCTTCATACTTCAGTCACGGATTTCGGTCGGGTCCAGCTGATTATATCTTCAATTTTAGCTGCATCAACAGCCAACCCTTCCGCATTAATCACATGACCTAGAAAGGCCACAATAATCCGCCAAAACGCACACTTTGAGAACTTGGCATACACTATTGTTCCCTCAATGTTTGCAAGACTTGACGCAGGTGCTGGGCATGCTCTTCCTCTGTCTTTGAATAAATCAATATATCATCGATACAAACAATCACGAACTGATCCAAGAATGCATTAAACACACGATTCATCAAGGCTATAAAAGCTGCAGGAGCATTCGTTAGGCCAAAAGACATAACCACAAATTCAAAATGCCCATACCTGGTACTAAATGTTGTCTTGAAAACATCTCCCTCTAGAATTCTCAGCTGGTGATATCCTGATCGAAGATCAATTTTTGAAAATACACGTTATGCCTACCAGTTGATCGAACAAATCGTCAATACGCTGCAGAGAGTATTTATTCTTTATTGTAAACTTGTTCAGCTCGCGATAATCGACGCATAGACGGAGAGATCCATCTTTATTTTTCACAATAATACTGGAGCTCCCCAAGGTGAGGTACTTGGTCGGATAAATTTTTATCAAGCAATTCTTGTAATTGCACTTTCAATTCTGTCAATTCTTTTGGCGCCATCCGATACGGAGTCTTCGCCACAGGAGCAGCTCCTTCAATCACCTTAATTTCAAATTCAACTTCTCTGGCTGGAGGCCCGCCAGGTAACTCTTCTGGGAATACATCCACGTAGTCCCGCACTACGGGCACAACCATAATAATTCTTTCTTTTCTTCTTCATTTCTTTAATCATCACCAAAATGGCCTCATAGTCTTTCCGCACCATTTTTTTGGCTTTCATTGTCGAGATCATGATTTTTGCAACTTCGCCCAGACCTTTATAGATCATCGGACTTCCATCTGGGCATTTGAATTCCACCTCTTTTGTTTTACAGTTAATGACGCGCTTCTCGATCCGATAGTCAATCCATATTGAGGATGACATCATACTCAACCAACGGTAAGACCGCAACATCAACTTCAATTCGTTTATCATTAAAAGGCAGCGAGACTACGACTCACTCTTTCGTTATCAGATTCGTATTATTCGGTAGAAATACACTCAAAGGTTGAACAACTTGATATATGACCGTATATGAATTGATTCAAGAATAAATGTTGAAATAAAAGATTGACTGACACCAGTATCAAATAGAACTTTCAGTATTTGATCATGAACAAGCAGCATACCTGTGACAACAGTATCATCGGCCTTCGCCTCTTGCTGACCGAGATTGAAAGCTCGGGCCTGAATCAGCCTCCCATCTCTGGCCCCTTCAGCGGGTGCCGATGCTATCGACCCCCTTCCCTGTAAGTCCCAATATGATTAATTTTCTGAGGCGGCAAGGCTGGAGGTCTCCCGAACTTCATCCTCTTTCACCTTTGCTTTGGGCAATCCTTTCGACGATGGCCTGACTGACGATAATAAAAGCAGACGCCAATCAAGCATTTTCCTCTGTGCATCTTGCCACATTTGACACACTTGGTCCACGTTGATTGAGACAGTTGAGTGCTACAGTCGACACTGATTGTTGCTGCTTATTCTTTTTCCACGGGGCTTCACCTGTTCTGCCGATTTCCCCCCTAGCTAGCACCCTCTTTGAACCTCTTCCTCATCTCCGTCCTCCTCTGTCTTTCTCATTGTCTAACTCGACTAATCGAGATTTCTCCACCAGCAGTGCATACTTAGTAATATCAAACGAAACCACTGAAGCGCGAATATCATCCCGCAACCCTTCCTGGAAACCGTAACAACGAGCTTCTCGGTCGCCACTGCAGACTCTGCATAGTATGCCAAGCTGGAAAATTCTTCGGCTTCATACTGAAGGACAGAGCGGTTTCTTTGCACCCACCGCAAAAACTTATCCTGTAGGTTCTTCTTTTTTGTTCGCGGCATGAACCATTTTGTAAATTCGCGAACAAACTCTGTCCATGTCACGTTCGCCAAACCGCGAGTCTGAAAATTCCTTTTCATCAGGTTCACCACCATCTCTTAGCCTCTCTTCCAGAAGAAAAACAACCAACTCCACCTTCCTCTCCGCGGGGCACCGCATTGTATCAAATATTTATTTCAATCCGAAGAATCCAGTCTTCCGTCTCGATCGGAAACAAACACCGCGAAAAGTCGGCGGCGTTTCAATTCCAAAAAACTGCTTCATATTAAGATCATAAGCGAGGATGCTGCAGTTCCACAAATGCTGGAGGGGGCATAGCTGACACAACTGGGGGTACTCCAGGAGGAGGCACAGCTGGAGGGTGTCCCGAACCAACCTAATTACTTCAGCGATGGCTTGTGCAATATCAGCGATATGCACTACGAAAGACTGTGTCGCCCACTCACATTTTCTTTGATCTGGAGTCCCTTGAGTCCTCAGGTTTATTCAGAGTCTCTCGTTTTCTGCGGCTCGAATACACTTGAAAAGGTTCCTGAGGAACACGTATGACAGTTCAGTATATTTTGATATTCAAATCTCATCATTGTGGTTTATGTTCCATTCTGGTACTCTCTACGTTACACGCACTGCGAAAAACCTCCCTCTGATACCACTTAATTGTAACGACCCAAACCGCCACAATTTAAAAGCATTCTTTCTGAGTGGGTTTTTCACATAATTATACATCAGTATAATAAAAGAATGTCGGTGACAGTGAAAAACATAACATCACATTTCATAATATACAAAATATAATACTGTCTACATGTCAGGTACAAAAGTGTCTATATTTATTACATTACAAATATCTAACAAAAGTACAAGGAATAAAACTCATGCTAACCCGTGGACGAGTCACGTCTTCAACTGGAATCGTGGACGCCTTGCACGTAACGCTATCCAAGGCTGGTCTTCGATCTATGCAATTATGACTAAGAGCGAGCCGTCAAGTTAGCGTTAGGGAGGCGGGGTCTGGTACGCTGGTGCTCGGTTCCTCAAAAAAAATTAGGAACCAATTATTTGAAAATTAAGTAAATGCCCTACACTTACAGGAGTAGTCTTCGCACATGCTAAGAAGTACAAGAGACGTTCATCAAATCAAGGAATCTCTCACTTTAATGAATATGTTTCTAGCTAGAGGCCTGAAAATCAACAATTCGATATGCTGAAATCAATCATATTTCATGGCGTGTATATTTCTATCAATGTCCTTTTATTGCGTAATTCGTGGATTTTCACTCGGTATTGCATATCTTGGAGCGGTCATTCGTCGCCAAATATCATCAATCATCTGCGGGCGCTTTGCGCCATCAACGCTCAT